>CM056997.1:107459489-108659989 GCA_029891345.1 Dryococelus australis | reverse complement strand
GTCACTTAGAGCTCGTGTGTAATGCATAAATGTCAATAAAGTTTGTTTAAACGAAATCGGTCCAGTGTTTCTCATTTTATGTTTCAAAGTTAGATATGGACTTAGGTTTTGGTAGATAGATCATTCATTTCGACTTTCGAGTACATTTGAAGCTTAAGATTATCGCCACAGAATGTCCCTTTTAATGTAGACTTATCTGCTCTCTGCTTGGTTGCATCATTCTCTAGAAGCGTGACTTATCACTAGTTGCGGGAACATTGTGCTGTGATTGGTTATTAATTCTGTTGGGATCTGTCGATTCTGGTAGGGGCTACAGAGTCGCACTTCTGTTTTTTTTTTTGCTTACTTTACTATAGGTTGTTCACTGTAAAGTGAGCACTTTTTAAGGCCTTCCCAACAGGCATTAACCACTAATAAATATATCTTATTGTAGCTTCGGGCATTGAAATTTGAGGGTGGTGAAATGTATACACTGTGTTTATTGATCACATTGCAATGCTTATATTAAAAAGCAGCAGGAAGGTGGAAATTGGATGAAAGGAAAAATTTAGAAGGGCCTTAAAAAGTACTCACTTTACCGTGAACATCCTATATAATGTGTAGTTGTCTGAGACCGAAAAAATGAGCGAGTTCAGTGATGTGTTTGCTAGATTTCACAAACGTTTGTATGTAGAAACAGGTAACTGCTAATTGCCTTCTTACTGACAGACTAGAATCTGCGTTACGCTGCATCTTTGTTATTGATTCAGAGTCTTTCAAAAGCTATCGAATGAGTGGTGGGCTAACAACGTGATCTTTGAATGAATAGTGCAATGGGGATGAATGACAAGACGGAGATTTCTGGACATCTCCATTGCGATGCAGATGTCTGTCATGTCGTGTGTTTTAGTGCGTTTCTTTGCTGCGTTGTCCTATTTTGTTCTCATTTATTTTGTCAGTGTCGTCCTAACTTTGTCAGCAGGTTTCTTGCCTCTCTTGATTTCTATGTGTTATCTGTTGGCCACATATGTATACATATATTTTTCGTAATTAGTTGCTGTTCTGTATTTTTACTCGATTCCCTCTTGTAATTTTCCAGTGTTGTATGCATATATTTATCTTCTCTTCCATAGGTTTCTTGTCTTTTTAAGTGATCTTTCGTGTTCAGTCCTGTTTTTTCCACAACAGACATCTGCATCGCAATGGCGAATGTCCAAAAATCTCCATATTGTTACAAGATGAAACGACCGTGTCAATTACTTATTTAAAGTCTAGCTTCCTCTCAAATTAAAATACGGATTTTTTTTATGTATCTAGACATTGCAAACACTTTGCCGTCGGGACACACACACTGGCACTGAAAATAAGTCAGAAACGAATCACTTGTATCCACTACAAGAACACAAAGTTTATTGCCCTCGTAGTCCCTCTTTTTTGCTGCTATTGGTAGGGAAATGAAATTTTCGTCGTTTTATTTGACGACAAACTAAATGAAAAAACTTGCACTCCTGAGCCGCCTTTATAATCCTATCACAGTTGATCAAATCACCCTGGGCACAGAATACTACCGAATTTGTAAGTGTAATAGTGCTGTCTAGCGCGAATTCCATCTACAAACATCAGTAAAAATTGCATCACAGGTCACCAACGTGATAGAATGCCACCCGCCAATAAGCGCCTGGTAGCCAACTCGCAGGTTGTAAGCCCAGCCAATAGAGGACCTTTTTGCAGCATGTAGTAACCAATCATACATAAGGCCCTTTCCCAAAGCCTCGCACAGCCAATTGAAGAATGGCTACGCCCACATCGAAGGAACGGCAATGCCATTTTGTCTCTCTGTGTGCTTATATAATCTGTCTGAGGATCAAGTAGGCCTATATGATTGTAGAGTCCAACCTATAGGTCAATGACTTCACGAAATTTTCCTGATCGTACCTGTTAGTTCATACCGGACAAACCTAATGAACTGTACAACCTTCATTTATGGCTGGATATCAACCAACGAGAACGAAGAGTGGACAGCACCAACAAAAGTGTCCTAATACACGTAATGAGATTTGCACACCATCTTTACGTCACTTCACAAAGTAAACACGGACGTGTTACGGCTTCAAGGACGAATAACAATTCTGAGTTTTTGGTTACCAGCAGCAAATATGCTGGGCTTTTCGCAGATGGCGGTGACTGTATATGAAATCATATAATCCTCCCTTCACGCCCAGAAACAATAAAAATCGTAATTGATTACTGGTAGTGTTAATTATCTCTATTAAAGAAGCTACTATCTGGTAACGCGATAGTGTATGTAGTGCTGATTGTATTCTTTGTACAGCAGGTATCATAAATTAGCTGACGATGCAACATGCCTACGTTTGCGAATACCGTGGCGAAATTGTTAAGCTAGAGCAGTACAATCGGGCATTAATCTACTAATTGTAAAAAAAAAAACGGCTGTTACAGTGCAGTAATCTGTGTTGAAGCCAGGAACACATTTTCTCGCCGCATCAGAAGATACGCCGAGCTTCCCGTGGGTTTCCTTTCGAACATTAAGCAGAGACGGAGTCATCTTCGAAACAGAGGCCGCCGGCCGCGTCAAAGTAAACAAAAGAGGCAGTCAGCTGACTGGAACGTAGTTTTGGTCCAGACGATGGAAGCGAGGGGGATTGTTGGGGAGGCCGTGTCCATGGCAACAGCCGTGGAAATAAACCCCGTTCGTCACACACGGCTGAGATTTATGCCTCGCGTGGGAAGACGACGAGCTCAAAGAGACCCTTCTTTTCGCCGGAGCTTGCACGCAAGCCACCACACAGCACGGAGATGAAAGGCAATAGGAGAGTGTATCTTATCTTGCTACAGCTACTTTACATATAATACAATGTCAGGTCTCCACACACCCCGCACTGAGAGAATTTTCTCCCGCCACGAGAGAAATGCTAGTAGTAGCGAAATTTCGCAGACCATTAAAATAATAATAATAACAGAGTAAGATGCGATAATTAAGTCTTGTACACTCGGATACACATGGAAAACAGTATGTTTCTCCTGTATTTGTGGAGAAGTTTGTTGTAACGCCAACTTACACCATGTTAGGACCACATGTGGTATACAGAATGAATATCAACGCAATGTGCACACTCGCCATATCGGTCGAGTGCGAGCCATACTCCAGGAGAGGGGAGTTGTGTAGGTTCGCATTGGCAACAGTCCGACCAAAGTCAGAGGGAAGACAACTCATAAATACAGCCGAAGGTCCCGCGCTGCCCCCCCCCCCCTTTTTCTCACTCTCTCTCTCTCTTCGGCCCAATATCATAAGCTACGGGCTAACACCGAAAAAAATTTTTTGTGGCGGCCACAAAATTATTTTGTTGCTATTCACCCTTCCAAATTTTTTGTGGCGTACACAAAACATTAGGCAGGGTGAATACCAACAAAATATTTTCGTGGCCGCCACAAAATATTTTTTTCAGTGAAGTGTCGGTGATCAGAAGACACATTCAGACACGATTGGAAAGATAATTTAATAAAAGGATAAAGTTAAATATCGCAAGACAAGGAAGTATAAATACCTGAATATTGTTTGTATATCTCTTTATTGTGAAATGAAATAGTAATTCAATAAACCGTTTTTGTACAGTTTGTTGTGTTCATAATTACAGTATTATTAGGACACCCGTACTCAAACCCAGTGGTGATTCAGATAAAGCCAAAGTGAGAATAAGTAAGTGTTGTTCCTAGAGTTGAGGCGAGAGTAAGGAGTAAGTACCTCTTGCAGGAGCTGAAGTTGGGACTTGTTGGTGGCCTTGTGTCAGCCAGGCTTGGCGTAGTCGCCAGCCTTAAAGTTCAGTATTCCCAGCTATCCAATAGGAAAGGTAAAATGCATTAGGCTGACTAGCCGCACGCAACAACCACTAGAGAATCTGTATTCTGATTCCTATTAGCGCTTTTCGTCATAAGATAAATACAGGATGCATCTTAACTATTGCAACAAACTTTTGGAGGTGATTCATGGGGTCGAAAACAGCAAAAACGTTCCTATGAACATATGTCCTACAACAAGTTGTTATTGAGTTACAGGACGTACATTGACCACATCACATGCGTTGTTTTAAGGGTCCACCAAGGACATGAGTGGCAACGCCTCATCGTGGACTGGCGAGGCCGCTCGAAGATACCCGGGTCATGTCGAACAGCTGCACATGCGTTATTGATGCGCTGTTCCAAGTCGTCGATGTAGTTAACAGGCGTAGCATACACCACGCTGTTCATGTGTCCCCAGAGATAATAGTACCTTCGTGTCGTAATGCATTCGTGGCGTGGTACATTCATCTCGAAACCAAACATGTGACCACAATGTGAAACGCACGTAACTCAGTGTCAACGCTTTATAGACATATATCGTCATGGAACCATTTTTGCTTTTTTGGATCCCAGGAATTACCTCCCGAAGTTTGTTACAATAGTTTATAGATACACTCTGTATATTATTTTAGGAGTTGCAACGAGCCAAATTTTGTTCAAATACCAGTACAGTGCACTGTCATGTGTCACAACAATGAAAAACGAGTTTTCGTTTGATGTTATTGGCAGGAGATGTTTATAAGACAGGAATATACTGACATAGCCTCAACTACGAACAACGCCTCCCACAAATGGACTTTTATTATTGGACACTTTTTTTCCTTTTGTAAGTGTACATACATCCTGTGCAAAATCATATATATATATATATATATATATATATATATATATATATATATATATATACACACATATAACTAACAAAGTATAACTACAATTTTGAGATTTAAATTTTCGAGTTTCAAAGACACGCATGGATTTTGTAAGAAAATTAGGGTAGCCTGCATTTGCGAGTTAAGGAAAAGGACCTATCGAGACGAGGGCTAAAGTGGTTCATACAGCGCGCCGTCCGTAGCGAAAGCGAGATCAGGAGCAATAACTTTTCGCGAAGCCCTTTCCTTCCAAACTAGTTCATCTCCGTTGCCACAACGCAATCACCTTTCGAACAATATGCTCTGCTCTCGAACACCTGGTACTCGTGCCTAGTATTTTATTGAAAAAAACATGTTTAAACATATAAATGTATGCTAAATATATGTATGCAGGACGGCCCTGGGTTCATTATAACTGTAATATGGAAAGGAAGGGGTGATATTTCCGTGATATATAAATACAATTAACTATTAAAAGCGTAAATTTTAAATCTAGAACTTGGCTATAAGCAATCCACAGTAAAGTGAGCACTTTTGAAAGCTCTCTCATGTGAAATAATAGTTAATAAATAGATTTTATTGTAGCCTTGGATGTTAACTTCTGAGTCCGGTGGAATAAACACACTGTGTTTATTACTTACATGGTAATAAGTATTTATTTTAAAATGTGGTTAAAGAGTGAGTAAAGAGATTTGGACGGCTTTTAACATCATGGTCTTGGGAGCCGATGAGGGTGATTGAGGTGAGTATGGAGCAGTGCCGGAATGAAAGGGCGGGGGAAACGGGAGACCACGAGAAAACCCGCCGACCAACGGCATCGTCCGGCACGATTCCCACATGCGAAAATCCGGAGTGACCCGGCTGAGGATTAAACCCAGATCGCGTTGGTGGGAGGCGAGCAGGCTAACCTCTCAGCCACCGTGGATAAAGGATATAAAAATGGCTGAAAGTTAAGAGTAACTAGGGCTTTAAAAAATGCTCACTTTACCGTGAACAGTCTATACGTGTAGTGAACATCCAAGTTTAGTGCGCTCTGTACTGTTGCTTCGTGGAAAGAAATGACCCGCCAGGTTTGTCCACACAGTTCTTGTTACTCCACGTGGCTTGGGAAGCGGAACGCGGCTTACCCAGCTGGCAATCGATTCACTAACGACGTGTTAATTATTATGCTGTGTGCAAATTTCCTCTGCTTTCACGTGAGATCTTCCAGCCCCCGCTAGCTCGTTATGTTCGGCTCCCTGTAATATGGCATCGTAGATACGGACGTGAGTCGGCATTTCCCACGACGAGAAATCATCCCAGCGTATTAAAAGGAGCTAACGCGGATACAGCCCACATTTGTAGTATCTAGTGCGCGATCCGTAAGATCGTCAAAAAAATATTTCGTTTCAATGTATTTTACCACAGAATAAATCTCAAGAGCTCAGTTTCTTAAGGCCAGGCTTTGCCATGCATGGGCGTATGGGGAATTAAATGCTAAATTCCGACAAGGATCACACAATCTTTTTTTTGTGGTAGTATTTTCAACTTAAGAATTTTTATTAGAGATCTATATGCGCTCGCATATAGATTTGTAAACCATTTAAATTTTAATTTTTAATTTCAAATTCACTTTTTTATTATTTATAAAATGTAAATATTTTATAAAAAATTAGAAAGTGCATTTAAAGTTAAAAAATTAAAATTTGGAAGGTTTACAAATCTAGATGCATTCATTCTAACAAAACATTTTTAGTTGAAAATTCAACCACAAAAAACCACTGAGATATCTTTGCCCGAATTTAGCATTTAATTCCCTATACGCAGATGCATGATGAAGCCTGACCTGCTAACAATTGTTACAATTAGATGCACCATATATCTGAATATTGCGTAACTTAACAATATTACGATTATGTAAATAAATATACACACAAACACATACACATTTCTTAATTGGGCGAATGTGCTCAGGTCCAGTTACTGATACAGTTTTACGCATAACTAAACCACTGTTTTCTTGTTACACCTACATGTGTAAGATAAATTCAGCTAATTTTCTGAAAATGTCAGTTGAAAAATTTGTGTCTGGTACAATTTTTTTTATTGATACTATGATTGAAATCAATTTATCTTTTACGCGCTGTAGGTCCGTATCTGCATTGTAAAAACTGTATTTATACTATGCAATGTCTGCTGGAAGTTTTGTAAACAGTACTATATGGTAGCATAGTCTGTACATTGCGTTACCTCGTGTCAAACAGATTTAAAAGTTATGCCGTGATAACAAAATAGCTTTTATGGTTGGAATATGAAATCATCTCTTCCTGCGCATTCGCGCACATTGATATCTACGCATGACATAAGTAGTAGTTTTTATTAATCAATAAAGAATTGGGTCAAAACACGTAAAATTACCCACTTGTTAAAAATAACAGAAACTATATTTTTCAAATATTTTCAGGTTTTAATGGGCCGCAAAATCTTCGGATTCTCGAATCATCAAATCATTGAAAGCTGTTATACTCTGATTCTAATATTTACTGCTAATATACTACAATCTTCCTTTGTTCTCGCCGTCCTCATTTCTCTCCCTGACCCTTTTAGTGGGACTACGGATGCTATTTTTGGACACGATATTCAAAGGAAGGACAATTTCTGCGTGTAAATCTCGTGGGAAACCAATTTGAATCTCTCCCATTGATAATGACATATTACGCATTTCGTCACTTCCACAGCGAGATATAATTATCTTTTGTCATACTCTCCAAGGACTGGATGTGGTTTCCGTAGTTTCCATGGACTAGGTTCTTCACCGTATTTCGACACAACTACAGTTACGGAGAACAATAAATACTTAGTAAAACACTTGAAAGACAACTTGTTAGAACTTTAAAAACAACATAAATTTTCTGTCATTTTAGCAAGATAGGCGAGAAATGCCTGTGTACACCTTTACAGAAATTGGCTTTGTAGATTTCATCAGCAGTTACCTGATTACTTTTCTAAGCGCAGACGAAGCTTACTTCATGTTTGAATTTTCGTTACAATCTCCATTTGCATGTTCAGCTGAATGATTTTCTAGCAAAACTGCCACAGTATGATTTACAGTCCGTCACGACCATTGCGCATAAAAAAAAGGTTAATTTCTTTAAGTTTTTTTTAATACTGGTTGTAATAACCGTATAATCTCAGCATTATATCACAGAGTAAATAAATACACAGAGACGAAACGGTGTGGCGGTTTTTTTTAACTAGGCGTACTCATTCTCTGATTGGTCGTGCGAGGCTCTTGGTAAACGAGCCTTGTGTCCTAATGGCCACCGTGTGCTGCGAAATGTACTCTATTGACTGGGCTGCTGGCTGCGGCTTGTAAGTTACCGGGTGCTGATTGGGGAACGACGTTCCTACATGTAGCTGGCTAGCGACGCCATTTTGGTAGCCAGTGCGTGCGGCTGGAGCTTGCGGAATAAGCCGCTATTTCACCTCTGTAAAGGCTGTTCACTATAAAGTGAGCACTTTTGAAATCAACCTTAGAAAATGTCACTGACCCTACCTGCATACTGTATATTCTAACGGGCGAACTGAGTGACATGCGCCCAGTAAAGTTGGTAACGATGGATGGAAAGTAATTCCATGTCTTAACGTGAAATAAAAAGAGTTTGATGTGATCATTTGGGATAAATTAAATTAATTAAAAAAAATATGTATCGAAGTGTAAAAATGAGCATGTTTGTAAAAAATTAATTTTTTTACGTAATGTCTAAGTTTCATAAAGATTAATGTGAATTTGGATAAATTATCAATTAAATTTATCGTATGGTTTAAAAATGCTCGTTTAGTAAACACTATATATATTACTCTTTTAGTTTACTATGCATAATATATGTATATTATAAATAATACAATACAATCTTGTAGATCACGCCTGCTCTCTGTTTTTTACGTCAGTAACAGTGCAACGTAGAAATCCAAATAAACATTTCTTACATAATTTATGTTCAGTTACAAATTGTTTGTTTCGTTTGACGCTTACATGTCCACACTAGCTTCCAATAAGTTTTCTGTTGTCATTGACAGCGGTCGATTATGAAAATATTTGTATGCAATCAGCATTATCCCCAGTCAGGTATTCAAGTGACTTTTTTGATGGCGATTTCTTATCACACACTATAATGTTTACTACTTTGTAGAGACTGGAGTGGAATGGCCATATTTGGGAGGCTCTTTTAACATCGAGGTTTTGACAAGCGATGAGGGTGAAGTGAGGTGAGTATGGAGGAACGCCGGAATACAAGGGCGGGGGGAAACGGGAGATCATCGAGAAAAACCGCTGATCAGCGGCATCGTCCAGCAGATTCACGTGTGCGAAATACCGGGAGCGACCCCGCCGTGGCTGAGCGGTAAGACTGCTCGCCTCCCACCAAGGCGAACCAGGTTCAGTCCCCCGCCGGTTCACTCCGGATTTTCGCAAGTGGGAATCGTACCGAAAGATGGATCTCCCGTTTCCACTGACCTTTCATTTCGGCACTGCTGAATATTTACCTCACTTCACCCTCATCGACTCTCAAGACCTCGCTGTTAAGAGCCGCCCAAATCTCTCCACTCATTCACTCACCCCTACCTGCAGATATTTCAACGAACTACTGACCGGCATGAACCACGTAAGGTTAATGACCGTGGAGAAAGTAGTTCCATTGTGTTTACGTCGAATTAATAGTGTTAGGTGAACATCTATTAAAATTAAACCATATTTTTCGCTTTGTGTTTATTTTAGTGCATAAAAGTGTAAGAATTATGAGATTAGTTAAATATTTACTTTTCTAATTACTTCACAGTTTTACATGACCGGCTTATGAGTAAAGTGATCAGGCCTTATACATAAGGCCAACTGTTTTTTCACATAAAGATTTACGTGGAGGCTAGATTTCGATATCCTGTATGCACACATACAATATTAATTTGACTATTGACCGCTTGTCTCTGTGTGAAGACAGTCTGCTATATGTGTGAGCCAATAAGTGTTAAGTTTCTCCGATACTGACTACCCGTGATTCGCGGGCAGTCTAATAAGACACGCAACAAATAAAATAATGCAATAACGAAAGTGGTTATCAACTTAAGTGCGTTGGAATGCAACTTGTCCTAAAATCTTTTCGCGAAAAGCAGGTGCCCCTACTTATACATATGGTGTAAGAATACACAACTTGCAAACATGTATATGTTAAGCAGGGCTTTCAAAAGTGTTGAGTGTATTGTAAGCAGCCTTCATCGCACGGCACGGCTCTGGTATAGCAGAGGCGCCGCGCCGCACCGCGCTGGTGGCCTGAAGAGAGCGGGCCAGTGTGTGAGCCGGCGCCACAGGGCGCCACTTGGCGGCCTGCCGGGCTTCTGTGACTTCAAAGCCGGCCAAGACATCCCGCAGCCCCCCCCCCTCCCCGGATATTAAAGTGCCTTGCCCTGCCGCCACCGCGCTGTCTTCCGGGGGGGGGGGGGGTGCGCCGCCTATTTGTGTCGCCGCCTCAGCACGCAGCAGACAAGCACACGGCAACACTGGATACTTAACTATGCAGAATTGAAACTACCGCTAATGGTGCGAACTACAACGCCTGGTAAGCTACTCTCTGGCTTGTAGCCCAGCCAATAGGACACCTTCCGCAGCATGCAGTAGCCACAGACACGAGACCCGTTCCCAGAACTTCGCGCAGCCATATTAAAGGAACCTCCACGCCAGTTCATGTCCACGTATTTATCTACTATAAATATATATATATATACATGTATATATATATATATATATATATATATATATATATATATATATATATATATATATATATATATATATATATATATAAGGGGACTTTTCCAGCACGCGCAGTAGCCCATCAGACGCAATACCCATTCCCATAACCTCGTGTAGCCAATCACAACAACAACAACAAATAAATTACAAATTTGATCAGTGCTCGGCCATTGGCCATAACTGAACTCTGTTATGTTTTTAAAATTAAAGTTAATTAATGTACTTTGCTATATATAACATTATTAATTTCTCTTATCAGGTAGTAGCCAAAAAGGGGATCGTTGGATATCTTTTTAATCCCCCTTCCCCCACATTGATCCCAATTAAAAGTCGAGAATTCTGTTACATGATCAGTTCAATTAAATCGAAATTTTGTTTTATTTGGGAGAAGGGGGTTTGGTTTCGAAGGAAGTAATTTAATAATTTATTACTAATTTAAACCTATCTACCTTTTATGAAAATAATTTTTTAAGAGATATGAAAGCAATTCTAATGGGTCCTGAACTCTGATGTTGTGAGTTCAGGAAGGCGGCTATTCGTCTAGGCACCGGTGATTTTTGTTGTAACTATTTTCGAAACTACTAACAAATGTCTCTACCGAATCTCTGTGATCAGAGGTTGACGAGTCTTCCTCCTCCCCAGCCCTTCGCCATGGCTGTCTGGGAGATATCCGGCATCCGGACGTCTCACAGCCAATCACAGTGTGAGACTGGAGATGTTTGGGCGGCTCTTAACATCGAGGTCTTCAGAGCCGATGAGGGTGAGGCGAAGTGATTATGGAGCAGCGCCGAAATGAAAGGGCGGGGGAAACGGGATACCCCAGAGAAAACCCACCGATCAGTGGCATCGTCCGGCATGATTCTCGTCGTTAAGATACGGAACAATTTCTCTCCGTCGTTATCAACTTTACTGGTCGTATGCCAATCACCGTGCTCGATATGATAAACGCAGATAGGGGCTGTGAAGCTTTTCAAATGTTGATTTCTAATGTGCTCATGTAACTGTGCACAACCTATAATTTGATCGCTCCTATCTGCGCACATTTACTGGCTGTCACGATAAGCTAGAAGTGTGGGGTGTATAGACTCGACTATAGGAACGCTGATTTTACTAGGCTGTGAATTTCCATTTACCAGCGTCCTATTGGTCCGAATTGCATCGGAAATGGTTGCCATACTCAAAAGCCCCATTTCTGGTTAGCCGTCAGCCAATGAGTTGGCGAATAGACTGTGTCCCGATTATAGTTAATCGTCATGTGTTACATGGTATATTGTCCACCATTTTCATTTTGATGACTTAATGAGAATTAAATATTTTATTCTTGTAAATATAAGACCGTCATAAAAACTAGCTGATTAATGGGGGCAATATCCGTCCGAGTCTTGTTTTCAAGGACAATGCAATCGCCATACTACCGTTTCCCGAGCTAAACTCAGGCATAGTCCTCAAAGTGGACTTTGTTTGATCCAACAGAACCTTTCCCTCGGCGACGCGATAAGGTGCCGGACCACCGAGGACGCCAGTCGAACGAGACGCATGTTTTCTCGCAACTGCAGTACGTGACGTGCATCGCCGCGCTTGCAGCGCCTGCATACTGACGCTTTCCAAACGCGTAATGGACACAAGGATGTGTCGTCTCGTTCGCACGAGCCTAACCGGCCGTAAACGATCACGGTTTTTTTTTCCCTTTCCTGTTCAATTCTCGTCCCGCGTCCCTCTTACAGCGTATGTCTCTTTAGTCTGTGTGTCCACTACAGTGAACATATTGTAGATTCAAGTAAAAGATAACCAGGACTGTGCACATCCAGGCTCATTGCAGAATGCGGCCAGTGTCTTCCCTGTCGTTAACGTGATTTGTGGACATTTCTACGGCACATGGTTTGTGAGTGTTTTACCCAACGACTCTCAAGCACCAAGCACATATTTCACTGGTTACGTGAATCACGCGTGACGCATTTAAGCGTTTGGGGATTGAGCGTAATCGATTTTTGTAAAACTTTTAAGTTTTCACACCATTCTGTTTTCTTTTAATATTAAATTCCTGGTTTTTTTTTGTTTTTTTTTTTTTAAAAGGAGATTATGGGTCCGCCAGCTTTTCACCTCCAGTAACAAAGTATAGCCCATTCACGTTTTCTTCGACCTTTTTGAATCAAACCTTTGAAAAATCTCCCCATGTATGACGTGCTTGGTAGTTTCCAACATATGCCATATACCACAAGCGTTTTATACTTTTGTTCATAAAGATATCTCTTTTTCTGTTAAATCGAAATGTTATTCATATCATATATATATAAATTATAATGCTTCATTTATAAATAATTTACATTAAAAAACAGGGAGAAAATAGGTATGTTGGTAGCGCCTAGTAAGAAATAGTTCTTATACAAAATACTGTTACAACAGAGTGCGCACGAATCCGGTGAGTTGTCCCTCTGGTGTAATCTTACAGACTTAGTTAAGCTTAGTTTGCACGAGGCGGAGGAATATCCTGGAGTAGAGCTTTAGAAGGGCTTCAGAAAAGGCCCAAGATACTGTGATTCAATTATAGCTAAGTTCACCTTCAGCGAATGTAAAATTTATGAGTTAAGAATTTTATACCAGGAGTTTCGCATATGCAAAACACTAAAATGACGAAGTGGGGGATTAGTGAAGGGGGAGGAGGGTTGGGGGAGAAAGTGGGAAGAGTTGACCGTGAACGCAATAAACCCTAACCCAACCACGTCCAGCTGACTTGATTTATGAATACAGTAACTCATTTCTTGCACTTCTTAAAACAGGAAATGTGTAGCTGTTTCTCCTCGGAAGTCTTAAATGTCGCGTCTGATACACAAAATTTCTGAAAATAAAATACACACTGATGATTCGTACAGGCTTCTAAGGAGATGGGGGTTGAAAAATGTAGCAACAGAAACAGATTGGGATATTATCAGACGGGTGTTTCCCTGAACCTAGTAAAAGGTTTTCTCTGAGTTCTGCCGTTACTTCCTTCTATATTCAATGCGTCGCTGCTAAGAGGAAATGTCTCATCATGCAGTTCGAATTCGTCTGTCAACTCCAATTAGCAATGGTTCTAACATAAAGTTGTCGTAATTTAAAATGAAGCATAGCCTGAGCAAAATAATGCCTTCACGGACCTACCTACCAAACCGGCAGCCGCGAACTTCAAATTGAGTTTCAATGTTAAACGAAATTCCTTCTCATTGCGCCAATTTTAAAGATAACTATCTCAAACAAAAAGTATTCTACGCGAAATTTCATAATGAATGATGCTACATTAAAATATTTTGCCAAATTTTTTGTTTAATATAAATATTTTTTAAATGTAAATATTAAAATTTACATATAACAAAACAAAAATGCATAAATAATTTTTTTTCAAAACAAATTTTATGAGCAATATTCTCTGAGAAAATCGCATTCACGCATTTTTTTTAAATAGTTATCTTTACAATTGACGCAATGACAAGGAATTTCGCTTAACATTGATTCCACAGTTGAAGTTCGCGACTGCCGGTTTGGTAGGCTGGGCCGTTCAGTTCTCATTAGTTCATTTTGTATTCAGACTATTTTTGGTACGTAGTATGACTTTAATTTTGTTGATGCTGACACAATGTACTTAAGAATACAGCGAACAACCACTTATACGCTCTACATCTGAATGAGTGATTTCAATAAGTATAATCATGTTAAGAAATTTCAAGTTCAAGTGCTGTTATCTACTAGCGAATAACTAGACTGCACTAAAGGTTTACTGCCAGGTCAGTGAAATTCACTAGGAATCAGAATAAATCACTGTTCCGTCAGTGAATAGGTCTATCAGTAGAGAGACGGAAATTTCGCGGATTCATCTGAGGACAAGTTAAACTGCATTCACGTGTACATATGTGCTTGCGCTTCCTTTGGACCATAGTTTGTCAGGCGTGTCCTAACGACTTTCAACCAATAACTAGAGTTCCGTGTATTTCTAGGGATTAAGTTGGCAGCAAGCTAAGCTGGACAGACCTCTATGCACTCGAGAGATTATCGTTTGCTTATTGTTTGCTGTGATCAAGTGCGCCTCTCTACAGGACTGGTAATTACTCACTTACACTACTGCATCCTGCTTATTACTGGCTCTCAGTTAAACGGGGCGTGTCTAAAGAACTGACGTCCAATCACAACAGTACGCGAAAAGAAAAGTATTCCGGAGTCTACCTCGCCTCCGAATGAATTCACGAAATACTCGCGGCTCTACCAATAACGAACTTGCAGTAATAATAAGAACAAAATCCCGTTCAACCTGGTCTGAGTTTAAAGTGGAGCAACAGCCAATGAACTGGTAACTCATGCTCGAATGCTTAAAGGATTGTAGAGTCTATCTTGTTGCCGAATGAATCCGTGAAATGCTCGGGTCCCTGCCTATCAGCAACTAAAATGATCAGTAGGATTACTACTGAACAGTTTCAATACCTTCAGTCAAATTCGCTGATTTGGAGCAGTTTTATTTTTTCGATTTTTTTTTAGAGTGTAGCCCTACCGCAAATTCTAACCGCACACGTTCACAACATGGCGTCATTGCGGCCAACAAAACTAACTAACCACTACATCCTGCAAGAAAAAAAAACATGAAAAGTTTTGTTTATTTAAAGAAAAGTAATGAAGAAACGGAATTAAATTTGTCCGATAATACCCAACAGCCACAGTGCATACTGAGTTCCTTTATCGTTTATGCCTGAACATGAAAGACAAAAGTTCTATCAATTCAATCTCAACATGAGAATGGGAAAGTGAGTGGCGTGAAAGTGACGTAGAAAGTTTTAAGCACCAGTAAGACGGTGGAAAAATATCCGTCATGAAATATAAGTAGCTACGACAGAAGAAGAAGTTCCAGTAAGGCGCGGACACAACAACGAAAACAAATGAGATATCACACTCGTTCCTGTCCAGGAAACTGAGATTGTGTCCCTGATAATTTCATCTTGTATTATTTATCTTATCCCTTTCCTCTCTTCTTCTGCTACTTCATTGCACGGAAACATTCATCATCGCCGTTTGCGCCCGTAAAATCACGCTCGCTCCCGTCAGCTGGCTGGTGTTCCAATGTTACCGCCCACCACACTCTCCTTCCATAGAATAGGTAAGTATACAGAAATGAAATGACGTGGTGGTTTCTTTAATGTAGGAGAACCCGTTCGCTAATTGGCTGTGTGAGGATCTAGATCGGGACATGTGTCTGATTGGATTTTTGGTGCTGCAGAAGATTTTCCCGTCGGCTGTGCTGTCGACTGGTTTAGTGGATATAACGGGCGCTGATTGGCGAACCGAGTCCCGACAATTTGCCGCACAGTGAAGACGTTTTGCAGGCGTAGTTTGCGACGTAAGCGGCTGTATTCTGTGACCTAGGTAGACGTGTACTGTGCAATGTGGTCCCTGTAAAACAGTGAAGTGAGTGGAAATTCTGAGACCAACAGAGCTGGTGTTGAGGTTTCCGCCTACATTTTCCGCGTTTGAGGCCGAGACGCGCGGGTATGATAAAGGCGACACTGCCTCGCGCATCAAGTGCCCCATTGCCGCTAAGAGTAAGACTCTGAACTGGCGTGCATTGCGTGGCTATGGGACGTTCAGCAGAGACCCTATTGTTTTATTGATGCTAAATCTGCAGGAAGGTTCAATGCGGGGCCCTACAGTAGTTTTGTTTATACCTGATGAGTATATTCTGAGATACAGCACTTTGGAAAAGTCGTTCTTGGCCATTTTGGAGTACTCTGAAAGTCTGGAATGGTGTTTCCAACATACGTGACATTTTGAAGTATTCGTATGAAGTGTGTGCTCCTTTCGTAGATCAGCACATTGGACGCACGTTTAAGCAGTTGTGGATGCAGGCAACTTGCAAAATACTGGCTTGTCTTAAATGTCTGTAAATAAGTATAGGCATTTATATGTTAGTACAAATTTCATGTTCAGTTCCTCAGTTGCTTTGATGTTCCTTTTTCTGGCCTGCCACGGAGGCGAGAAGCACTGGGTTTGAGTCCCGGGATAAAGCAAACGTGTGTGCACCGTTTTAGATGTACGCCTGAATCTAGGTTACTTTGGTTTCCAAACCGTTGGCCGACTTGCCTTCGGCATGAAAGCGGAAGCTTTAATAAGGTCCAATAAAAACACCGCATCTTTTATGATCGCATCGTGTATATAGTGCCGCGTACCTCATAAATATACATCTCTGCAGCGGTTTTCCTGAGTTTATCTTGCTTCCTAGTTGCCCATGCTTTACTCAGGAATAGAAACAGGAAGATTGCGGGAGTTCATTGACCTACAGGCTGAACTCTACAATCCTATGAATCAGTTGAGAGCTGAGTTGAAAGATTTGAGCGGCTCGTAACAACGAGATATTGAGAAAACGGATGAAGGTTAAATGATTTGAAAATGTAGCAGCGCCAGAATGCAAGGGGAAATGGGAGATCCCCGAGAAAAAACCCGCCGACCAGCTGCATCGTCCGGCGGAAAATTATTGGTGGAAAATTTGACGGAAGGTTCAGTGCAAGGCCCTTGAGTAATTTTGTATGTACATGACGCGTGTATTCTGAGCTACCTTTGAAAATACCGTTTTTAGCAGTTTTGGAGTACCTATTCTGAAATGGTATTTCTAAGGTGCGCGACATTTCTAAAATGCTCATCAGCCTTCGTTTGAGGTGTGTGTTCTTTTCGTAGAATAGCTTATTGGACGCACGTTTAATAGTTGCACAGAAATACCTATATGCATTTCAAACTCACTGCTGAAGCCTTCAATACACTCTACCGAGCGAGGTGATGCAGTGGAATCGCATTTGGAAGGACACGGGTTCTATTCTCGATCCGGCTATACTGATTTAGGTTTTCCACGGTTTTCGAGGTGAATGCTGGGATGGTGCCTTACTACACGTCATGGCCTACACCTTCCCCACTCATTCTTCTCTGACCAATTTTCTCTGTCTTTAATGAGCTTTCTGTCGACGAGACGTTAAGTCCTACCTACCAACCTACTCACGAATCTTCGTACCAAATCCATCCCGACTCATACGCTCGTGCTATTTACGTGTTTTGTATCTGTTTTCTCGCACACAGAGCTCGCCTCCCACCGAGGCGAACCGTGCTCGATCCCCGGCGGGGTTACTCCCGTATTTTCGCAATGGGAAACATGCCGGGCGATGCCGCTGGTCCGTGGGATTCCTCAGGAATCTCCCGTTCCCCCCACCCTGCATTCCGGCGCTGCTCCATACTCACCTCACTCATCCTCATCGGCTCTCAAGACCTCACTGTTACGAGCCGCCCAAATCTCTTCACTCACTCACTCATACATAGAGACGCGAGAATTTCGAGGATACGTTTGGCAACAAGCTACACTCCACAGTCCTTTGTGAACTTGAGCCTCAGTTAATTGTTTATTGGCTGTTGCTTCAGTTTAACCACTAACCAGGTAGCACGGTATACGGTCCTCGTGTTCCCTACAGGTTCGTTATTGGTCGAAAGTCATCCGGAACGTGTCTAACAAACTGTGGTCCAATAGAAGCTAAAATTCAGGATATATGCTGTACTTAGGACGACACAAAATTTGATTCGTTGTCACAGCCAATGAGCCAATGAGTCATATGTTAGACTGCAGTAATATTAGCCAATTACAACATAGACCAGTAAGACTTTTGCGAATCATTTATCCACAGGTAGGATAATTGGTCACTGATATGGACAGGTGTATTTCACGAAAATTTTTGTGGCCATGTTAGACTTCAATATCCTACGTCCACAACCGCAACTTCCTTTGGTTATTGGCCGCGTGTCTACATGAATAGACATATTCTTATTTGACTCCGCAAATTGTAATAAAGTACTCCGTCCATTATTCGCGGACAGACACTTGAGGCACGTGAGATTTACTATCATCCAACCACGAAAGCGCATATGAACAATAGTGTTTTGGAGTACAACTGGTCTTGAAATATTTTAGTGAAAGACACATTTCCCTAGTCATTGAGCTTCGCAGAGTACAGTACAGACCAAAAATTATCTACACGCGCGCAATGTGCACAATTGTGTACACTGGGTCTGGATGGGTTAACATGCCCTTAAATCAACTGGCGGAATTCTCGGGTCTCTTCTCGTGGAGGGAGAAGTACAGGCTTGCTGGCTGGCCGAACGGAATGCGAAGTGTCCTCGTCCCGGGAGCCAGGGACCGACTGCGCAACCAAGACACCGCGGCGCGCACCACAAAACCGCATTCAGCAACACTGTTCCCTCCTGGCGGTGCGCAATAAAGAAACAACTAGGTTTACGCACCTCGTAAATACCCAAGGCCAACGCTGCGTCGCTGTTAGAGCTGAAGCCACGCTTTGACCCACACTTGTAGGCTGTTCGCCGTTGAGAACTTTTGAAATCAACCTTAAAAAAGTCTCACTGCCGTTATCTGTATTTACACTCTAAGAAACTGTACGCAAATGCACAATACCAATGTTTAGGCATGGTGAAAATGAGCGGATGGTAAAGTTATTTGCCATGCATCCTTGGTAGCGTTCCTATAAATTTGCTCAGGAAACAGCCAAATGCATAGGGAAGTTACCAATTATGTATTGTAGCGGGGCTAAGCATTCCTGTATTTGCAGCCTGATATATGGCAATATTCCCATACAGAGTTTAAGTTAAAAATTTCCATTAAAGTTTAGGGAGTTAACTAGAAATATTTTTTACAGTGTACATTTAAACCCTTAACATATTATCCCGAGTATACTCGTCAAAGTATGACGTGTTGCAAGATACGTAAATTCGTGGTGAGTACTGCACAAGGCCATAGAAGAGAGCACAAACACAGACAGCGTGTTTTTACTGGTTAACACTATTGGTTGCGGCTAGCCCAGCAGAATCTTATTATTGGTTGCTGCTGATGCATTAGACCAATACAAGGGATTCGCAAGTACTTGTTAGACCAAAAATCTTGTCTTTCCAAACACCTGAAACGAAAAATTAATGTGTAAGTTAAGGGGTTAATAGGCCTAACGTCTGACATGCGCCCAGTAAAGTTTGTAAGGACGGAATTAAAGTAGTTCCATTCCCCTAACGTTGAATTAGAGGTGTTGGGTAAATGTTTGAGAATACTAAAATTATTTATTCGCTGTCTGTTTTTCTTAATGCATGCACGTGTAAGAATTAGCATATTTTTATGAATATTTGCTTTTCTTTCAATTACTCAGTTTCACTTGATCGAAGCACGTATGAAGTAATCACGGCCATGGAAATGTCAAGGTAAGGTGTTTTGAAACACACCGTGCCACATTTCCACCACTAGGCAAACAGGTGCCTTAGGTATCGAACGTTTAACCCATTCAGACCCAGTGTACACAATTGTGTACATTACCTACGTTATAGCTAATTTTTGGTCTGTGTTGCACACTGCAAAGCTCAGTGACCAATGATAGTATCTACGGGTAAATGATTCGCAAACCGTCATACTGGTCTAGGTCATAACTGGTTCACATAACTGTAGCCGAACATATAGCCTGCCATCTCATTGGCTGTGACAATGAAACTAATTATGTGTCGACTTACGTACAGGACGTATCATAAATTTTTTTGTTTGCAACACCTGAAAACGTAAGTTAAAGTGGGTTTGAAAGTGTTAAAAATGTTTAGATAACTCCCAGCCAATTATTTTCTAAGTAAATGTATTAAACGGGTATATGTGTATACACAAAACGACATATAATTTTCATTGCAATTTTTTTCGGTTTACACTTTTTTTGGTCCAGTTATCACCTGAAGTCACAATTTTAATATTTTAGTCACGTAGGGATAAGAAGATCTCAACGACTTACACAACTAAATTAAAATTTTATGGTACTTGATACTTCAAGAAAGTCTAAAATAACAAAATGCCACCTCTTTTTTTCATGTGGAAATTTACAGAAAATTCACCGCAACTGTCATGTACAAAATGTATTGATTCTTTTTTCATCCAGAATTAAGTTAGTTAATCGTATTTACAAATTCCACACTTAAATGATTTTTCCTATCGTATGATTTCATTATTGCTTTATTATTCCTTAGTCATACACGATTCGGGTTCGATTCCCAGTGGGTTTTCTAGGGTATAGCCATTTATTTCGCACTTGCATTCGGTTGCTGCTCGATTCCACTAAATTCCCAGAAGCGCTAAAATCTTAGTTACTAAACATTCTCCAAGTCTCTCATCTCACCTCAACTATTCTAAGGGGCAGCGGTGGCTGAGTGGTTAGACTTCTTGCGCCACATCAAGGCGAACCGGGTTCAATTCCCGACCCGGTAACTCTTCGATTTTCTCAAGTGGGAATAGTGTCAAACGATGCTGGCGGGTTTGCTTGGGGATCTCCCGTTTCCTTCGCCCTTGCATTCCGGCGTTGCTCCATTCTCACCTCATTCAAGAAAATAACACAGTTTCCACTTATTTTGCATGACTGTCAAAGTGGCAATTGTGATATTTTCTTTAACTACGAAGAATCGATGAGTTGAGTTGAGAGATATGCAAGAATTTTATTCTGTGGCGACTACAACACTTGATGTGTCTACACAATTGTCAGTGTTTTTCACAAACCATGAAATGACTTTTAAGGCACACAACACCCTTAAAATGAGTGAGTTAGTAAAGAGATTTGGGTAGCCGAACAGTTAAAATTTTAATGTCATGAAACACATACTTGTTTCAAGCTACACGTCAAATAAAGCTTGGAATGATAATTTGGTGGACGAAGCAGCTAGCTGACGTGTCAAACTGAGCCGTCTACAGCTTACGACGCGAATCAAAATCATCAAAGTAATGCGAATTTACTTTTGACGAGGGGAACGTGCATCACTAGTGGTTGACTGCAAAAGCATGTATTCATCATTTAAGAGTGCTTCGTAATAAGCGCATTTGCTGTGAACTAATTAGCCAGTTGCTGATTCAAAATGCATACAGGTTTACGCTTTTTTTTTTCCAGTACTTTGTTCGTGGTTTCTCGCAACTAATTCAAAAGACATCATCAACATTATGGTTATTTTAACAAAAGTTCTCTATCTTGGTCTGGAGATTTGAAAAACGTGATGTTGCTCTGAAGAGTAAAAATGGCTGTCGCAGTGAAAATAATTGATAATTTGGCTGGAACTAATTAAAAATTGCACGTAGGCTAAAAAAAATAAATAATAAACAGTGTCACGGAGCAATTGTTTTTATCAGTCACAGTTTCAAAAAGTCCTTTCACTTAGCAAAGTCGGTCTATACACATATGAGCTTTTTAAAGTCTCACACTTTTTGAGGAATATCTTGAACACTAACCCTTCCATTCACAGGTAACCACATTGCTTCACTCTTTGCAACGAACAATTTCTTTTTGTTCGAAACTGTAGGCTTCTGCTATCGGTATGGGGCTTTGTCATTGGCGCCAATAAAACGCGTCCGTGTATTATGTAAGTGGAAGCAGCTGTTGATGATAATACGGAATACAGTCTCAGCCACGAATGATACCTCACGCACATGACCGACTTTCCTTATTGGAAGTTCTTTTCTGCTTTGCACAGTGCAGACCATTACGAGCGTGCATCAGAGCAGGCGTAACTCAGTTGCCGTGTAACATCTGCGTTAGTGTGTGCACGTGCTCACGTCATAAAGGAGAGGGAAAAGGGAAGAATAATATCAGTTTAGCATGACAGTTTACGATAGCAGGCGGAGGCAAAGCGACAAAGTTTCTTGTTAACAACGGAAAGTTGAGACTATTAGGACAGAATGGAGGAGAGTCAATGGATTCTGGAAGCTCTTAATAGCGAGGCATTGAAGTGAATATGGAGCGGCGTCGGTAGGAAGGGGCGGGGGAAACGGGAGATCCCCGAGAAAAAACCCGCCGACCAACGGCATCGTCCGGCACGATTCCCACTTGCGAAAGTCCGGCGACCCGGTCGGGGATTGAACCCGGTTCGCCTTGGTGGGAGGCGAGCGTGCTAATCGCTCTGCCACCGCGGCCCCTAGGACCGAATGGAGATTTGTACACAATGCTTATCTTCAAAGCCATTTCAAAATAGTCGGAGAACGGCATTTTTAATGCAGTTTTTAAAGAATTATAAAGTAATTTTCCAACCATGTTGAACACTAGGTCCCTTCATTAACACTTTACCTCCTTTACTGTCCGATCGGAAATGATCCACGTGTAATGATGCATAATCATCAGAGTCTTGACAGACTGTGTCACTGATTTGACTGGCATATGATGCACGCTTTTAAAGCCAATTCCTAGACACAGGTATTTTCCGCGAAAATATTTATGGCCATGATGGACTTCAATATCCTACGTCCACAACAACTCCCTTTGGTTATTGGCCACGTGTCTACGAGAGAAGACATATTCTTATTTGACTGGGCTAATCAGAACAAAGTACGCCGATACTGAAAGTCTATGATTCGCAGACAGACACTTGAGGTACGTGACAATTAAAACCATCCCACCACGAAAGTGCATATGAACAGAAGTGTTTTGGAGTACAACTGACACCTGTCCCTACAAATTCCTGTCAAAAGTTACATGTATAGAACAGTGTAAAATTGAAGGGTTGACAATGACTAGAGACCCGAGAATTTCGCGGGTTCATTTCTAGACAAGTTGCAATTCACACACTTGTTCGTTCATGTTACTTTTGTTATTCGTTGACGTGGTGTTTGACATTTCCTGGGAATAAATGAGCCAATAACAAACATGCAATAAATTGCATGCCCAACCACCGCCTTTTACTACCACAACAATCAAACAATAAACAGTTGATATCTGTATGAGAGTATATAAGACTGTGAAGTCTAGCCTACCGATGATTGAACTCGCCAATTTCTCAGGTCTCTAACAATTTCTAGAGTCCGGCGAAATTCACGATATTATTTAGTGACGCGTTAAAGAATTTGTACCTTTGCGCTACGTTTGTCATTCGACCATATTTCATGTGGCCAGCCAAGGGGTAACTCTGTTATATTGAATAAACACTTAATAATGGTGTACACGAATCATATGCAGATCTGTCAGAAGGGGAATGGTTACACTTAGAGAGTAGCCAACGAGCACATAAAAAAGGGTTGGATTTTAAAGGACTGCGGAGTATATTGTGGTGCCAAATAATAATACAAATTTTTCTACGTATTTAACTAGTGTTATTTTTTTTTTTTTTTTGCTACTAGATCCCAGTGGAAATCGAGCCCACGGTACTTTAGCCACAAGACAAGCACATCTTCTTGACCAATTTATCCCCGTGTCTCGATCGTGTACACATTGTACACAAATCATATTTACGGCGAGTACGTTACGAAGCAAGGCATCAGTGCCCAGTCTTCATTGTGCCTAATCTGCTGAATTGTGGAAATATTACGGCACCTCTTTGACATTAATGGTTAATGTCAATATCATCGAGCATGCGGCACGTTCGCCGGTTGCAAGACAAGTGTTAAAACACAAGTAAAGGCTGTTAACGATAAAGTGGACACTCTTGAAATAAACCTTAGAAAAAAGTCACTGCTCCCACCTGCATATGTTTCAACGGGCGCCCCGAGTGACATGCGACCAGTAAAGTTGATAACGTAGGTGGGAAAGTAGTTCCATATATTACAGTCAAATCAAAAGTGTTAGGGAACCATTTCTAACAACTTAAATTATTTATTTCGTTTTCTGTTTTTTTATGCAGCGAAATGTTAAAAATGAGCAGATTTGTAAAATATTTGCTTTTCTAATAATATCAGTTTCATTCGACCGACGCATGAATAAAGTGATAAGACCAGTGACAGTGTTAATTTTACATAAGACGGAAGAATACACAACGTGCATACAAGTAGATATTATGTAGGGCTTTCAAAAATGCTAATTTTGCCGTGAACAGCCTATATATCGCGTACCATACGAACTACGTGATTGCAACACTTAAACTCAGAAATTAATGTGCCACTGAACGTGTTAAATTACGTTTACGTAAGAAATGCAGTTTCTTAATGTAACCAAGACAATGTGTAAATTTTAAAAAATGTACAGAATATATGCCCTCTATAAACTTGAAAGAGTGAGAATTGAGCCAAATCAGTGAAACCCAGTGAGAATTGAGCGACTTAATCAGTGCCAGATAACAAGTTAATATGATGGCTGATTCTCAATGATTTATTTGTGATTTCCACTGAACGTCGAGAATTCCACAGCCGTGATTCACTTGTTTCCAGTACATTTTCTTGAGTTGCCAGTCGACAGTAACCTATCAACTGACTTTCAGGGAATGTTAATTTCAGTTATTCGGGCTTAGAGTGTGCGCAAAATATTAGCATTGGCCTACATGATATAGTATCGTCAACACGTCCAAGGATTCGTTACCTGAGGATAAGATCAAAATACCACTTATATGACTTTCGTATGGCTTTCACGGCCCGCTGAGTGCAGACGTCCTGTGATTTCTTCTCGCGTTATGTGTGCAAGGCGCTAGGTCACGGGCTAAGCGACGCGCATTCCAAGATCGCTTTATCGAAGTCTTTGATGTGGCGGCGCATCGTGAATCTCGCGGGGAGATCTTTCCCACCTGCACATCTTTGACGAGCGAAGTGTCCAGCCTCCAGCGTCTTGGCGAACCTCGCGCCTGGAATGCGACTGCATATAGAATACTGCATCTGGTGAGTAGCGACCTGCCCCCCCCCCCCCTTCCCGCGGCCCAGCTGTGTTGACTTTGTCGCAGTCGCTGTTTGAAAAAGCTATCTGGATTCCGTCGGTGCCAATTTAATGCTTTTCGCCATCCGTTCGTGGAACTATCTATATGCTTGGATGCAGTTCGTCAGGCTTTATACGCACGTGTATCGGGTTTCACATCTTCGGAATATGATAATACATAGCAAACAAAAATTTATTAATAAAACTATGGCAAAAGGGCGTAGAATAAATAAATAACGCTGCACCACTGGCCTAGATAAAACGTTTTGATTTCGGTGCTAGTAATAGGAATCGTTCATATCCTGGAACAGAACCAAGGTTTGCAAATCCTACCCGCTAAAGGGAAGATCATTGGAGATAAAATCTGGCAGTGTACAGTATATGCGAAATCTATCCAGCTCGTGCGTTAAGAACGCGAAAGTGCACACTGGGTGTACAGTACATGGGTTATAGGATATTGTCTCATTATAGTCGATATAAAGTTTTTGCTGAGATATGTACGTCAGTAGTAGTCAGTAAGCTGCTATACGGTATAGTTAGAGTCACCTGTTTTTCACGAAAAGATCCTATCACTACTTGTACTGCAAAACACTTTAGTTCAGAAACAATTTAGTGGTTGGAGGATGTCAACTTTCACTCGTCTTACATCTCTGCCAGTTATTCGCGAACGTTCAGTGTCGGAGTAACTTGACTGAGTGGCGGCCAGTCGAGTATAAAATGTCTTTTCACACAACCACTTCCACAATATTCCTTCCGCCTCATGCAGACCAAGCTTAACCAAATCGTAGCCACGGTGGCTGAGTGGTTAGCCTGCTTTCCTTCCACAAAGGCGAACCAGGTTGAATCCCCGGCCGGGTCACCGGATTTTCGCAAGTGGGAATCGTGCCGAACGATGACGTTAGTCGGCGGGTTTTCTCGGGGACCATCCGTTTCCACCGCCCTTTCATTCCGGCGCCGCTTCATACCGACCTTAATCACCCTTATCGACTCTCAAGACCTCGCTGTTAAAAGCCACCCAAATCTCTTCACTCACTTAAACAAGTCTAGAAAATTACACCAAAGGGACAAGGCACTGCATTCGTACTCTATCAGTGTAACATAATTTTGCATAAGAACAATTTCTTACTAGGAATTAACACACCTATTTTCTCCCTGCAGGTATTCATATTAATCATAAATTAAACATTATAATTTATAGATATAATATGACTTAAAGTTCAATATAACTGAAAATTAGTTAATTTTACGATAACAAAAGAAAAACAACCAAACACGTCATACATAGGGCGATTCTGCGCAAAAGTTTGATTCAAAAAATGTGAATAAACTGCGGATAGACTATACGCATGAAATCAATGAAGGTGTAAAAGTGCTTCTAAGTCTAGCCAAAACTTTGAATTTTTTCCAGTTTCTAGGATGTCTTCGTTGGCGCCTTTCCACAGAGTATAGGCTGTTCACAGTAAAGTGAGCACTTTTGAGGACCTAGTTACTATATCTTTCAGCCATGTCTTATCCTTTAACCACCTTTTTATATAAATATTGTCATGTTAAGTAACAGACACAGTGTGCATATTGCACCGCACTCATTTGACTTGGCTCTATACAGTCTTATGTACAAATATGCCGAAATAAGCTGTTCACGTTAACTTTCGAGAGCGATGGAATGTATGCAATGTGTTTGTTAGTCATATTGGAATGTTTACAATTAAAAGTGGCGGAAAGGTAGAAATTAATTCAAAAGAAAAATTGTGCAGTGCCTTAAAAAGTGCTCATGTCACTGTAAATAGCCTATATGAACTGCGCATTGGTTGTTTACTGTCACAATGGAGGGTGGAAATTGGATACCATTATCCAAGAGGTGTCAAACCCCGCGTGGACCAATGGCTAGAGACATGTATAATTCGCGTTATTATTTGAGGACATTTTAAACTTCAAACACACGTGCCTTTGTAATAAGTTTGTCGCTGGACCATACTTTATTCGACACGCCCGGGGCAACTCTGTGTCAATAAATAAACACTTCACAATTGTGTAATCCAATCACGTGCATTTCAGTCAGAAAGGGAATGGCTTCCCATCTACGCAGCAGCCAATGGAGAAACGACGCCGGTTGCAATTTATCCAGTAGTGTGAAGTTTAGCCTAATGCCGAATAATAACGCAAATTTTGCAGGTCTCTACCAATGGCTAAAGTTGTATAAACGAACGTGTTTTGAATTCCAGCTTGTCCCGAAATGAATCCGCGAATTCTTCAGTTGTCTAATAATAGGTACAATCATGGTCACCGAGCGAGGTGGCGCAGTGGTTAAACTTTGAACTCGCACTTCGGGCGGACCTTCGATCGAATCCGGGTCTGGCCATTCTGATTTCGGTTCCCCATGGTTCCCCGATATTCCTCCAGGTGAATGCTGGGATGTTTCTTGTTACAGGCCATGACCGATTCCTGCTTCTCTGAGCAATTTGCTCCGTCTATAATGACTAAGGACATGCAAAATTCGCGTTATTTTTATGGCATCAGGCTAAAATTCACAGTACTGTATATACTCGAGCCGGCGTCGTTTCTCCATTGGCTACCGCACATATGTAGAATTCACTCCCTTCCTAAGTAATCTGCACTTGATTGGGGCGCAAAATTGTGATGTGTTCATTTATTGGCGCAGAGCTACCCGGGGCGTGTCAACAAAAGAATGGTCCAATAACAAACGCATTGCAGAGGTAAACGAGTTTCAAGTTTAAAATGTCCTCAAATAATAATAGCGAATTTTGCAGATCTCTACTAATGACATGCTGTCAACGAGACGTTAAGAAATACCTCCTTATATGCTATTCACAGTAAAGTGAGCATTTTAAGGTAATTCGGGCAGACATTAACTACTAAAAAATATATTTTATTGCAGTTTCAGACGTTAACTTTTGGGAGTAGTCAAAAGTATGCACTATGTTCGTTAGTCACATGGCAATGTTTGTATTAAAAAGCGATAGAAACCTAGAAATTGGTCAGAAGGGAAAATTCAGGAGGGCATTAAAAAGTGGCCACTTTACCGTGAATCACCTATATCTACCTATCTACGTACAATCATGGTTGTTGTCGTGCAAGTCTAGATGCTAACACTAATACGGTTATCGCCTTTTCTTGGTTGGTTGCCTCTTGTGCCGGGAATTTACTGAAACCCTTTCCGCAGGTTCCAAAGAGTCAGGTGTTATAATAAAAATTCGTCTGAGGCGAAACATTAGTGAACACGTTAAAGGGTTAATCTATTCCATGGCGATATTGCAAGAAGCCAAGCACGCGGGGAAAAAAGCGTCGAGGAGATGGCTAGAAACAAGGCGGCAATCACAGCGGCAGGTTGCACAACCTGCAGTGCAGCACGGACGCGGTCGTCGTCGACGCCCGAGGGGGGTGCGTCGACGACTCGCGAAACGTCGCCGAGCGCGAAAATGGGGCGGCGAAGCGAGCCCCGCCGCTACTGGCCGCCGCCGTCGCCTCGTGTGTGGCTGAGATCTCCTTGCGTCATATCTCACACGCGCCGGCCTCCGGAGAGAAATACACCAGCTGCACGGAAAGGGGGGGGGGGGTAGCAGCAACAACACGCTCCCGGTCGAGCAGGAAGCAAGAGTCGATCGACCTACATACCTGCTGCAACACTGCCTCAACGTTGCTCCATTGCCCCGGCTACTGTCTCTCGTGTTTGTGTTCTGTGGGCCCCCCTCCCCCTTCACCATCCCTACACCTTCACAAAACCACAATCCACCAATGCCCACATTCCCCACCCCTCCTTCCCCTTTCTTCTGCCGGTTAAATGTTATGTCACTCGCCCGGTAACTGGGCCGACGCGTATTATATATACACCCAAGTCGTCCAGTCTAGTGACCTATCGATCACCTCTCCGGGTGTGGACAACCTGGAGAATTCCGGCGCAGAATTGTCTACAGGCTGCCTTAAGAGGAATCCCTAGCCTCAAGGCCAAGTCCGTTCATAAGGTAGAGGCATTTCACGATAAAGTGAGCACTTTTGAAATTACTCTCAGGAAAAAGTAACTGTCCCTGTCTGCATATAATTTAACGGCCGCCCTGAGTGACATGCACCCAGTCAAGTTGGTAACGATGGATGGAAAGTAGTTCCGTAACTTAAGTCGAATAACAAGTGTTTGGTAAACATCTGTGATAACTAAAATTATTTCTTTCCCTTTCTGGTTTTTTATAATGAATCGAAGTGTAAATATTAAGCAGATTTGTTAAATATTTTCTTTTCTAATAACTTCGCAGTTTCCCTTGACCGATGCATGAATAACGTTATGAGGCCCATGGCAATGTTAATCTTACATAAGGCGGAAGAATACACAACGTGCGTACAAGTAGATCTTAAGCAGGGCTTTAAAAAAGTTCTCATTTTAACGTGAATAGCCTTTAGCATAGCGACGACGACGGAGAACAACAAAAATAAGCTTCGGGTGTGTTCTTGTTCCTAGGAATTTTAAGCGGTGACTATAAAGTTTCAACAAAGCTATCTGTTCAGAAAATACACGAAATTGTCATTGCAATTTAAAACGCCGTTTTACAGAAGAACAATTATCGTAAACACTGTCGCATGTGCGAATCGTGCCGGACGATGCTGCTGGTCGGAGGGTTTTCTCGAGGATTTCCCGTTTCCCCTGCCTTTAAATTCCGGCGCTTCTCCATACCCACCTCGTTTCACCGTCATTGACTCTCAAGACCTCGATGTTACGGGCGAAGGATCCTTGCAACCTTGGATTTACTTTTCCTCCATAACTTAATTTTCGGAGTCAATATTTAAAAACCAAGCTAGTCAAGACTAAGGGAACATCCTAACAGTTATTTTGAAATCCAACTTATTTTCTTTCTTGATTAATTTCGCATCTGTAACCGTAATGAAATATTACCTAATCCCACACGGGAAAATAAATATACATGTATAAATGAAACCATTCAAATTTAAGAAAAATTCCTTAATTATTCCTCTATGCCATGTGTAGCTTTAATTTTTTTTTTTATGTCTGGTCGTATATTTTCATTACGAAGAATCGTAAGAAAAATTTAAGATGGAATAGATACTACCCCGTAAGAGCCGTCCAAATCATCTCTCCACTTCACTTGTAAACAGGGGGCCACTTAAAAACTATTTTTGTCGACTTTTGACATTTCCGAACGAACAGTCGCATTTATATTTCGAGAACCAAGTTTATGAATGGACAACAAGATATCGATTTTAATTTCTGACCTGAATAATATTCCAAAGTTTTTTTAAGTTTAGGATGGACACAACTGCTTAAAATGAGAATCATATAACAACTAAGTAGGTATGGGCTGTTTATGGTAAGGTGAGCACTTTTTAAGGCCCTGCTAAAGTTTTGTTTTTCTTTCAACAAATTTCTAACCTTCCGCTACTTTTCCATATAAACATTGCAATATGACTAATAAACATAGTGTATACACTTCACCACTCTCAAAAGTTAGCGTCTGAGGCTGCAATAAAATATATTTATTAGGGGTTAATGCATTTTGAAATGGCCTTAAAAAGTGCTCACATTGCCGTGAACGGCCTATAGGCCCCTTAACACTTCTGAGTTCTTCCGACGTAATTTCACGTCGTCTGAGTGGAATGGAGTGGAGATATTTGGGCGGCTCGTAACATCGGGGTTTTGAGAGCCGATGAGGGCGAAGCGAGGTGAGTGTGGAGTAGCACTGGACTGCAAGTGGAGAGGGAAACGAGATATCACCGAGAAAAACCGCCGAAAGGCGGCATCGCCCGGCAAGTTTCCTACACGCGGAAATCCGGGAGAGAGCCCGCCGGGAATGTAATCTGGTTCGCCTAGGTGAGAAGCAGAGCGCTAAGTCACCTGAATTAAACTGAGTTGTGTGGAGTTTGTCGTAAAATTACGACTCTGGCGTTCTCTTTGAAGTTGCGATCGAAGAATTGTTACTCCGCCAGCAGTTTTCGTAAGATTCGCTGCAGAGTGATATTACCTACGTCAGCAACACCAATGAACATATTGGATTGTGTACTATTGCACGTAAAGGCTGCTCACGATAAAGTGAGCACTTTTGAAATCAACCTTAGAAAAAAGACACTGCTCCTACCTGCATATATTTTAACGGACGCACTGAGTGACATGCGCCCAGTAAAGTTGGTAACGATGGGTGGAAAGTAGTTCCATGCCTTAACGTCGAATAAAAAGTGTCAGGTAACCATTTCTGGTCAATTTAATAATTTTTGTCGCTTTCATTTTTTTTAATTAATCGAAGTTTAAAAATGACTATATTTGTAAAAATAGTTACTTTTTATAATAATTCTACAGTTTCACCTGACCGACACATGAATAAATTGATGTGCCCTATGCCAATGTTAATTTTACATAACGCGGAATACTACATAACGTGGATATAAGAAGATCTTTAGCAGGGCTTTCAGAAGTGTTCATTTTACCGTGAACAGCCTATAGGAAAGAACATTTGATTGGGACGCCGTGAACTCGGCGTTATTTTGGCAGACAACTGATCAGTAATAAATGTTGTTCTGTTTACTAAGTGTGTCCGGTGTTGTATGAACTAATATGAAGATTGTAAATGGTAATAAAGAGCTTTGACAGAACTAATGGTCATGCGTTTGTGAATATAGGCGACTCTTAACTGTGAATAAATCTGTGTTATGTGTTATGTGCTCTATGTGTTAAACCAGTTCATTAACCCTTTCAGACCCACTTTTATTCGCGGTTTCATGAGTTCCAAACAAAAAGTTTTATGCTGCGTGCTGTACTTGAGTCGACACAGCACTTGTTTCGTTGCCTTAGCCAAGGAGCTGTAGGCTATATGTTCGGCTACAGTTATATGAACCAGTTATTATGACCTAGACCAGTAAGACGGTTTGCGAATCATTCCCCCACAGGTAAGATCATTGGTCATTGAGCTTCGCTGTGTGCAGTACAGACCAAAAATAACCTACACCTGCGTATTGTACACTATTGTGTACAATGGGTATGAATGGGTTAACACAGTCCACGATGGTAGACACGTCGCACTGTATGATACTTATGATTGGCACTGTACACAGCATGGCATCAGTGCCCCAGTCTTCCTTGCATCTAATCTGATTTGAGTGACACATATTGAACACACGTACTACGCATACCACAAAACTACGTAGTTGCAACACTTTATAGACTGCTCACGGTAAAGTGTGCCCTTTTGAAATCCGTCTAATTTGGAATAACAGTCAATAAATATATTTTTATTTTAGCCTTAGACGTTACGTTTCGAGTGCGGTGGAATATACACACTGTGTTTATTACTTACATGGCTATAATGGCTCAAAAGAAAAAGAAACTAGGGCCTCAAAAGTGTTCACTTTACCGTGAACAGCCTATAATTAAGAAATTAATGTATGACAGAACCGGTTGCAAAATAAAAGGCATTACATAGCCTAACTTATATATCCGTTAAAGTTAAGGCTAAAAATTCAAAGATATATTTTTTGTAAAAAATGAAAACAGGTTGTCTGTAAGAAAAGATTACACGTTGTTTTGATTCAGTAAACAGGTTTTCGTACAACAGGCTATTACGCCATATGGGTTAGCTTTCACTTGGGTGAGTGATTTTTGTCTCCTTAATGTAGGCTATATATATATCCAACAACAATATTTCAAACGAAGATATTTAATTAGATACCAGAGCATAAAAATAAAACCTGAATTCGGTTTGACAAGTAAATATTGAACTATTAAAAGTAGCATGTTGGTAAATTATTACTTTTATTATTGTTTTAATTAAAAGCGTTTCAGTTCTTTTTTCTCAGTCGTTATTTAAAAACCAAATTACATTTGTTGTCGCTGTGAACTAAACGGAAACGTTTTAAAATTTCATTCGAACATAGCACATTCGGCAAGTGAAATCAAAAATCATTATCACAATTTAACTTTATTGTTATATGGTAGAAACAAAATTTCGATACACGAGGGGTTGTAATTATGAATATCAACCACCGCCAGGCAAGAAATCTCAGCCCTTTGTTTGCTCTAGATAGTATCATTTGTCCACTGATTTCTCTCTTCGAAAGAAGTCAGATCTCTTTAATCTCCAATGTTTCAGACTTAATTGCGTGTGTGTTGCTGGAGCAGGCATGTTACGTAACACAACCGCCTATATGCAGAAGTAGCCTTTAACCCTTCCAGACCGACTTTAATTTACGGTGTCAGGTGTTGCAAACAAAATATTTTATGATGGCTGCTGTTTTTAAGTCGACACAACACTCGTTTCGTTGTCACAGCCAATGGACTGTAGGCTGTAAGTTCGACTAGAGTAATATCAACCAATTACGTCGTAGACCAGTAAAATGGTTTGCGAATCATTTACCCACAGGTAAGATCAGTGGTCAATGAGCTTCCCAGTGGGCAGCACAGACCAAAAATTATCGACACGTGCCTAATGTACACAATTATGTAGACTAGATCTGCATGGGATGGAATATTCACGATTGCTTCCAAATTTTCTTAAGTCCTGATAGAGTACTACTTCCAATATATTTTTCCGCACCATCCAAACAAAGCTTAGCCGAGCCTAGAAAATTACATCAAAGGACAATGCACAGCATTCTTGCCACTCAGTGTAATAATATTTTGCATAATTTCTTACTATGCATTACAACACATTTATTTTCTCCCTGTTTTTATTCCTATCTATACTAATAAATAAAATAGAAGTGTCTGTCTGTGATTTTAAAATTTCCAACTTTTAACTGTTTTTTCATATAGTATAATTGATAACTAAGCCATATCAGGTGCTAATTTTTTTCACGTCTGTCTGTCTGCCCGATCGGATTTAACTCAAAAAACCACTGTACGTGTTGACATGAAATTTACTGTCCATAGATAATATCCCAAGGACCAACTTAGTCTTTGTTTCATCAAGATATCTCAAACGGTTCCGGAAAAAATGATGATCGGGGATGAACATAGGTACTGAACTAAACTTTCATTAGGATTTATTACTGCATAAAAAAAAAAGGATTGTTAAAAAAATTTCCGTCATTTCTCTTTTCTTTTTTGTCCATGGGTTGTCTTCCATTCCTTCCAAAAAGCCTTAGTGCTCCAGTGGCTAGAGTTATTCCAAGTGGGGCAGTAGTGGCTAGAGCGACATGATTATCAGGGATGTAAATAGGTACTGGATTAAGTTTTTCTTAGTTTCTCCGCATAGAAAAAAAATTGTTGGAAAAAATTTCTTTAGTTTTTTTTTTTTTTTTTTTTTTTCGATGGGCTGTACTCCTTTCCTTCCCAAGATAAGTAGCTAGATCGATTCTAAGTCCTAAATTCATGCTAACAAAGTAGCACTGGCATACTGGTAATTTATAAATGAAATTTTAAGATTTATAAATAAAATACAAGTAAAAGTTCAATTTAACCAAAAGATTAGATACCTTGATGTTTACAGGAGCATAAAACGTTTGTGATATACGACATATTGAGGAAACAAGTAAACACATCATCACACATGGGGCGAATTTACAATGGTTTAGTCCAAAAAGAAAGGGGAAATCGCGAATAGACCATAGCATAAACGTACAAGGTCTTGAAGTAAATCCTATCACCGATTCAATTGGCTAACTTTCCCAGTCTGTAATAATTCCTGAGCAGAGTTGAAACGCTCAGCTACAGAGATCGGCAACCAATCACTCATCTCGACGCTTGATTTATAGACACGAGGAAAATGTAATGCACGCCTGTCCCGCGAAGTGTTTTACTAGTTACCTTGGAACTGCTATTACGCCATTTCTAACTCCGTGTCGTGGCGCGTGTGAAAAAAACGATCGTCGTATTTTCCGGAGCCATTACCAACCACATACATGCATAGTTATTTCCACTGATTGTAAAACTAGAACGTTTCGATATGTTGCATGGAAGTATTCAAAGTTTGTTGCCATCGTATTAAGTAACCAACAGAACTAAACTCCACCTAGCAACCGAGCTCATATCGTTATAGTGATCTAGTACTGGTCTCTAAGGAAGGGAGTTCAATGAATTTCAGACAAAAGATATAGCAATATCTTCCGCAGAGAAATCTATAACATTCCTTCACTAATAATAGTACAATAATTGCCCTGGAAACCATAAATATGAACGACTTTCGAACTGTACACATTTTCGTATTATGTTTCCAGACTTGCGCATATGTAAGTTGAAATGCACGTGTTAAGGAATGTATGTCCATGTTTACTCTCACAGAACTAAGAGAGGAAGAGATATATTTAAATGTTCTTGCTTGTTGTAATCTTTCTATGGTTATCGCTACTGGCAGTTGCTAATCACACTGCAGTTTTCATAACTGACTGCTGCTAGTGTAGCCGAGCTACAGACACTCTTTGTTTTACAAGCTGTAATTAAGAGTTTGTAAATAGTCTAAATGTATCCAAAAAATCTGAAACAGTTCTATGAAAATACCAACCACCCTTTCGATAAACGTTGTGTGATACAGCTGACGTCATCTCGAATGCAAGGATTTTTTAAATATAATTCCATTTCCCAGTTTTTTTTTATTCTGAACGGAATGCCTTAAAATAATGATTCACTCGGTAAGGAAAGGTATCCGTAACTGTTGCAACCTCCACAAATTTAATCAACCACAAATTTAATCAAAAGTATTGCTAGGGACATGAGAATTTCGGATTTTCAGTGACTTATAGACTGGACTCCGTTCCTACTACTAAACAGATAGCACTGTAACACGTTTAATGTAGTGTAATATAACGTAAAAAATCTTAATAGGTATTGTACGAGAGTGTTCTTCTGCCCGGCTTATACTGCAGAACATATGAGAAGTACAACCCAACAGATATGTGAACACCAATAAAACTTACCATCTGCAGGACAACATGCTAAACATAGCAATATCACAACTAACTACAGACGAACTACGGTAAATGAGAACAGTGGCAGCTATGATCCTTTCAAAATTTTATTAGGATGTAAGAAGCAAAGTTTGAACATATGATGAACTGGCAGATTAGAACTGAAAATATAGCAGTGCATGAAACAATTATTTTTTCGATTTCCAAAGTACTTGGATATATATAAAATAATAATTCATAACTCTAAAATTATGGATATTGAGAATGAAAATTAACCTTTAATTTAATCGTGGTGCAAAATAAAATGTTAATTAACGATATCTGTACGCTGTTTAAAACGGTTCAGACTTATCTGAAAATTTAAATATGTTGTCGTAGACAGCAGCTAGACGAAGCATCCCTGTAACGTCAAACTGTAGACGGCTCCGCAGCTGTAGTAGATCCTCTTCTACGTTGAGCTCTTCCCTAAATATTAAAACCCGCATGCGTATATGTGCGTAATACAGTCCTTGCACATTCACTTTATAAGTACGCGGAAGGGCAAACATCACGGCTGTAGTCCAAACTCAGGGCTCTTCTTTGTTTGTAATCTTCATCACGTCTTCGTACCATCGTGCTTGCATGGTATTTTAATTATTCGGACTCGTGTATCAATAAAATTAATGTAAATTCCTAGCTGTGTGATCACTTCACACCATTATACCTCTAGTGAAAAATCCAGTGTGGCTTAAGACTTCCTTAAATCAATTTTAAACGTTCGCAGAAAAAGTAAAAATATCAACCATCTCATTTTAAAATAAGTGAATTTTCTCATAGCCTAGCTATTATCGCCTCATATAGTTATAAAGTAAAATATTGGCACGTAGCAAAATGTTGACAACTTTATTTCTCAAGGATAATTTCATTTCTTTATCAGTTCTAACTTTAACAAAATATCTTACTATTACATGTAAACAAACGTGACTGACAGTTCAGCTGGATGATAAAAGAAATAAATAGATAACTTGTACGGTATTCAACTATGGTTTGTAGGTTAGTTAAACAAATTTACGCTCTAACATTATATACGTATGTAATCATCAAAATAATTAAAATAATAATTAAAATTCCCCGTGTTACGGTACCGCCAACAGAAACACTTCAACAATATTTGGATTGCTTCCATAACAATCAGAACTGTAATAACATAACAGAATATTTTGTCTCTAGTAATGAAAAGCTATTTAATCGGGGACGAGGGTAGCAGCAACAGAATATTCTGTTAGGTTATTACAATCCTAGTTGTAGTGGGAACAATCCAATAATTGTTGAACATGTTCTTTTGGAAGTAATATCTATTTTGTAGCAGGAACGCAGCGCTGTGCTATAGCAACCATGTGTAGAGTAGCAAATACAAACACAGACAGGAATATAACGGCAGTTCTGTTGGTACGACTATATTTGTTAACTCATCACTGTAAGAAATTATTCGGAAATTCACCATACCAGTGTATACGCTTAGTGAGAAATCAGGAATGGTAATGTTTTCAACTATACATTCATTGTAGCGTTCCTACATTTACTTAAGAAACAGTCAAATGCATAGGGAAGTTCCCAACTTTGTATAGTAGCACTGCCAAACATACCTATATGTGCAGCTTGATGTGTGGTATTATTTCCATACAGTGTATAGGTTAAAAACCTCCATTACAGTTTAGGAAGTTTACCAGAAATTTTTTTAAAATGATTATTTGGTATCTACAACCCATAAGATGGTCGGTCCTACTGTAACAGTCTAGATGGGTCCTACAACCAAATTTTTTCCTCAGTGAAGTACGTACACTGTCTTTCAAGCGCGAGGGCAGGCGGAATAATGCAAGCTGCCACATTATATAGTAGAACAAGTTTTACGCCAGGCCAGGCAAAGTGGAGTTCGGTTCTTGTTCTATTGTAGATATGTTACTGACACAGAGTCTACAACAGAGTGTCTTATCAAAAGGGCCACCTGTTTTTCGCGAAAATATTTTCGCGAAGGCTAGACTCATGTCCTACGGCCAGGGAGATGGAAATTTTGCAAATTCACTTCGGTACAAGACAGACGTCAAACACATGTACAGTGAAGTCACCTTTACTATTGTCACACAGTTTATTAGCCACGCCCTGAGCGCCTCTAAACCAATAGCAGTCTTGCAAGGAAACAAATAGCGAATCCCATACTACCACATGTGGGATAACACTGTCAACTCTCTGAGGCAGCAGCAAATGAACAGACACCTAAGGCTCCAGTATACACAGGACTGTGGAGTCTAGCCTACAGGTCATTGAACTCGCGAAATTTTCCTATTCCTACTTATCAACTGTGATCCGACCGCGAAAGTAGCTGACAAGTGCACATGTTTAATGTCCAACTAGTCCTCAAATGAATTTTTCCCCGAGTCTTTCCGTGATGAAACGTTGGGTGCAAAATTGTGAAGAGTGAGTGAAGAGATTTGGGCGGCTCTTAACGGCGAGAGCTTGAGAGCCGATAAGGCGAAGCGATGTGGGTCTGGAGCAGTGCCGGAATGAAAGAGCGGGGGAAACGGGAGATCCCCGAGAAAACCCGCCAACCACCGGTATCGTCCGGCACGATTCTCACTTGCGAAAATCCGGGAGTGACCCGGTCGGTGATTGAACACGGTTCACATCGGTTGGAGGCGGGAAGGCTAACCGCTTTGCCACCGCGGCACCCTGATAAGTCAAGTTAAAAGTAATTTTGAGGGGAGGGGGGCGGGGGAGAGAAATCAAGTTGAATGCTAGTAAAGCATTTTACATTTCGTCGCCGGTCAGCGATTGGTTAAAGTCCTTTATCTGAGAGACGTGCTTCAGTGCTTGCAGCTCGTCAGGCCGACTGACGCATGCCGGGAGCTACGAAACCTCCCTTCCGCAAACAGCGACCCTCTGACCTTCCACCTGCTCTCCCCCTCCCAAGCCACCTTGTACCCCGGAGGGAAGAAACAGGGAGCGTGTACTCGCGTAATCGCGGGTCTTGTACCGCCGCGGGGCGCAAGCTAACCCACGCCGCCTTTACACGTCGTTCCAAAACAGGAAACCCTTCTCCTCGACTACAGGCTGTTCGTGTGATTACTTCCAACTTTTCTGTGTCCCTGCTGAAGTTATATTTCCACGCTGATTCCTCCGCCTCGTGCAAACTACACCAAAGGGACAACGCACCGCATTCGTGCGCACTCAGTCAAATAATACTTTGCGTGTAAACTATTTCTTACCAGGAATTACATACACATATTTTTTCTCTGTTTTTATTCATATCAATAATAAATGAGATATTAAAATATATAGGTAAAACATAAGTAAAAGTTGAATTTAACCAAAAAACAAGATAATTTAGTTACGTCAACACAAGTACAAAACACTTGTTAGAGGCTGTTCACGATAAAGTGAGCACTTTTGAAATCAACTTTAGAAAAAAGTCACTGTCCTACCTGCATATATATTAACGGCCGCAATGAGTGACATGTGTCCAGTAAAGTTGGCAAGGATGGACGGGAAAGTAGTTCCATATATTAACGTCAAACAAAAAGTGTTAGGTAACCATTTGTGACAACTTAAATAATTTCTCTCGCTTTCTGTAATTTCTAATGTATCTAAGTGTAAAAATGAGAAGATTTGTACAATATTAACTTTTCTAATCATTTCACAGCTTTACTTGACTGACGCACGAATAAAGTGACGAGGCACATGGCAATGTTAATTTTACATAAGGCGGAAGAACACACAACATGTATACAAGTCGATCTTGATCAGGGCTTTCATAAGCGTTCATTTTACCGTGGACAGCCTACAGAAAAAAAAAAAAAAACCAAACTCGCCTTGCATAGACTGATTGTTCAAATGTCTTATCGTCGAGATAACGATAATATTTAAGTAATTAAATTTTAGCTCACAACACTTTAGTAGTTAATTATTGAGATTCTAATAACAAAACATCACTACCGTACAGTTTGTCAAACCACTTGACAACTGTTACATGAGTGAGTTACGGTTCTACGTATACCAGACAGAGCAGATAAATTTTCCGTTCTCTAAATCATCCTGCATAATTACTTTTTCTGAAGAATTACTACAGTAGCGCCTCTGTAACTTAGGACTTAGGAGCTCTGCCAATGTCGGGTCACTTTTCCCCGGGAAAGTGGTATGGCGGGTGGGAGGGAGTGCCTGCAGTTTCGTCTGCCCGCTTGCCAGCTACCTGTGTTTGGTGCTTTGCAAGTCGTTCTGTCTCTCTCTTTCACTAGGAGATCTTAGGCCGGAGCGACTATAGCTAAAGGCTTTTCACGATAAAGTGAGCACTTTTGAAATCAACCTTAGCAAAATGTCACTGCCCCTGTCTGCATATATTTCAACGAGCGCAGTGACTGACATGCGCCCAGTAATGTTGGCAACGTTGGAAGTAAAGTAATTCCATATTTTAACATCGAATAAAAAGTGTCAGGTAAACATTTGTGATAAGTTCATTTATTTCTTTCAATTTCTGTTTTTAAAACCGTCAAAGTATAAAAATGAGCATATATTAAAATATTTAATTTTCTAATAATTTTACAGTTTCACTTCACCAACACGTGAATAAAGTGATGAGGCCTATGACAATGTCAATCTTACCTAAGGCGGAAGAATACATAACGTGCATACAAGTAGATCTTAAGCAGGGTTTTCAAAAGTTTTCAATTTACAGTGAACAGCCTATACATAAATGGATTCACATGAGGAAGGAGCGACTGAAGATGACTCCAAACAGTGTAAGGTTACGTAGTGTATTGGTGTCCGCGCTTTTCTGTACCTCGCAGATTCCTGGTTTACACTCCAATTAGTATACAACTGATGTAACTCCATGTGTCAAAACCTTTCAGTCAGAGTGTCCTCTATCTGGGAAGTTGCATATGAAGTGGCTTGAATGGTCTGCACTGTACACAGCAGAATATACCGTGTGATGGAGTGCTGCTCCATCCAGTGAGAAAGGTTCCCTAAGTGTGAGAGACATCACTCGCTGGCGATGATCTGCTCCGTAGCCTCATAAACCACTGCTACTAGTAAAATAAAGTACATTTAAATTGTTATTGATTCCGATATAAGGCAAAGCGTCGCTCGTCTGGATATCAGTAAAGTTCCGAACAAAATATTTGTTTGTTGCAACGCTTAAAATTATCTATTTATTTTTGACTGAAAGGATTTATGAGTGCATCGCAACTTGCCCGTATGTGTTCGCATTACGTTCAGTTATTCCCCACGTACCGCGGTTGTAAGTAATTTCTGCTGTGTACATCAAGACTGAATAGCAATTAAAAAATAGTAGAAATTCTCTCAACGATTTTCTGCCAGGACAAAATTATTTTGCAGTGAACGCTACGATGTTTAGAATTTTTTTTAATGTACCAAAGGCAACAGATGATGAAAAAGAGGAAGAAAACATTTTTGCATACCCAGTACTTCTCTGCGTGGTAGTACATACGATAAAAACATTACCTTCCCGAAATTAGGCTTAATAAGGGAATTTACAATGTGAGAAAAGTCTTCCTTATTAGGATTCCAAATTTTATACTTCATGTTCCCGTTTTGTCACAATATTTTAAAACACGGCTCCTACGCTATTACGCTACGCTCCAATCATTTCCTCAAACTGGTTCTTTAAAGTTATTTCCTTGTTATTTCTTATATTCTTTAGTGATACGGGCACTGTACGCAACGTCATTTTGAATCGCGGTCACGTAATTGTATGTTCATAAAGTCGGCCCAACTTGCAGGTGCGATCACTGGTCCAGTAATGGCTGTTACGTAAAGTAAAACGTGGCTTGATTCCGAGGCGTATTTTATTATTCAAGTCCACACGGAGGAGAAGAGATGCGAGGGAAATTGGAAAGTACCATGGCGGCTGTGCGGCGGCCATTTAAGGCAAGGTAAAAGATACACCCTGTGTTGCGTGAGAAATAGACATAAAGTCACCAAGCGTACGTGGGCACGCCTTATCGTAAATAACCTCAGCTTTACGTCGCCTCTTTTCAGTTGAAGCAACACGCCGATAGGCCGCATTATTCTCCTGCATGTTTATCAATTATCCGGTCATAAATTTTTCTTTTGGCAGGTTTATTTGCTATTTATTCCGGGAATGTAAATTGACGAAACTGGACTTTTTTATATAATTACTACGCATTACTGTTTATCGTCGAGATAACGATAATATGTTAGTAATTAAATTTATCTCGCAACACATTAGCAGTTAATTATACAGATTTTAATAACAAAATATCACTACCGTACAGTTTGTCAAACCACTTGACAACTGTGTAAAATTAAATTTAACATGGGTTATATCAGCTACTTTAACATTCCACTACGAATCATACGTAGTGATTTCTGATCTAACTTAATAGATTTTAGAGCATCCTAAGAGTCGAAATCATCACTCCTTTTGTAAAAAAAAAATGACGTGTGAAATGCACACATAACATCTATGAAATATTAAACGCATTTGGAACATGCTTAACTGAGAGCCAACGAGCCATTTCGTCATGCGACAGGTTCCCAGACCTAATACGTGACGTTAAGTCAACGAAAAGTTAACAATCCGGGATCGAATCCGCACACACAACCTCGTACGAAAATTCGGGCTTGATTTCAACCACGCTGTAAAGTTAAGTTCATGAACATGAACCAAAGACTTGCCACGGCGGTTTACTTTTGGATAAATTGTTTGACAACCGAGAAATTTCAGACGCAAATTTGTGTCAGATTTGCCTCAGTTTGTTTTCTCTGCTAATAATAAAATCGTTCTTATATATATATATATATATATATATAATATATATATATATATATATATATATATATATATATATATAAAGAGTTGTTTCTGATCTTTACTATTTAAAGTATTGAGAATCTGAACATATTGAAAATTTGTCTGTTCCGGCATCACTCAAAAATCGATGGACGCATTTTTATAAAAAATTTTTTGCTTTAAGGTGGGTTTTAAAACAACCTAAGCCGTGATATTTATATTTAATCACTCTATGTCAACACAACGCAAACGAGTAGTATAAATTAAAACACAATCTTCGTATGAAATTTTCTCACTGCTGGACTGATTTATTTGGGAATATAATTGTTTAGACTGTTACTTTACAATGATAGAGTAAAATCGATACATGAGGAAAACACGCTAGATCAATACTAACATGACGACTAATCATATGTGTCCTAAAACGTTACTCATAGTGGAATTCGATTTCCTTAATATTTAAGGGGATTGACGCATGAAAGTAGTATATTTATCCGATTTTCGATATACATTAGTTGTTTTCCAAAGGGTTTGTAGAAATTTTTGGCTCGACAAGACGCAAATAATAATGTTCAACGCCGTTTTATGTTGTTCTATATTTACTGCCGTCATTATTCTTGACGCGCTGATGGAAGAAAATAAATATTTTTTGTTTTCTTATCTTCAATCAGTGCTCCGAGAATAACAAACAGAGTGAATTTGTAACAATGTAAGAAGGTGCTCAAATCGATATTTACGTCTTGTCGAGCTAACATTTTTGAAAAGTCCTCTTTAAAACCAGTTATGACAAAAATTATATAAATATACGGTTTGCGTGCACCATTTCCTTACAAGGCATTTGGCTGCGAAATACACAGTTAGATTTTTTTCTAACCTACCCTAAAACTAAGTGTTAAGTGTGCGTCTGAGGTAAGGACGGGAGCCAAGTGCGTCCGAGGACTAGATCCCATACGACTACAGGGGAGGGAATCCATGCAAAGGGGCATGCATCGTGGCGGTAAGGGTTTGGGGTGCTATGGCCGCAATCAGGGCCATGACAACCTCCCTAAATGTACTTATAGCTAAATTACTATAACTAAGAAGAGAAGGGGAAAAACTGGCATAGATACTGTAAAAACCCTTTCAACGGGAAGGAATTCAAAATTGTTAAATGCATTTGTAGAAAATGCTACAGGAGACAGATAGGTAGGAACAATACTCTTTATCAGTGGGCAGAGAAATACTTGTAGAGAGGGGGGCGGGACATCTTCAAACTGGTACAATACTGTATTCCACACACATTTAAATTACATATTAATTTTCGGGATGGGCGAAGCCACGGGTTACAGTGTGTGTATACGTACGTTTATATAGACACATTAAATCAGTGGATAATTTGTATTGTAAATTGAGCTTGTTATTAGTGTTCAGTAAACACCAATAACACTTCTGGTAGGAAGTAATTAGTCTGTAAGCTATTAAACGGTAGCGTAACAATATATCTTTTAATGAAAAATAAGGGTGGAATGGGATTTTATCTACATTTATTTTTAATCCTAGTGGGTTACACAAACTCAAGCGTGAACACTCACAGTAAAATTAAATTTCTGCCAAGAATTAATGTGAATTTTCCAGTTTCGTACGTAAAGCGACACCATAAACAGGTAAACGTAACGCCATATGAGAATCACTATTCATGGTTCTCTTTGAATATCCAACCCACCCATGCAATCGTAGACCTTGAGAAGGTGTGTAACAACTATTCATATTGTTATAATTTATTTCTATTAATCGTAGTTTGCCAACGATCCTACGGCGAATGAAACATTTTTGTTTCGGCACAATACGGCATTTCCTACCAACATTGAATTTATTAATGACCACCAAAGGACTTTGGTGGTTACCACTAAATACTGAAATGATAAAAAAAGAATTGTTGGTGCCACAAAATCTTTCGTGAGGTCTATATTTACAAACAAAAATTGTATCCGGTTACCATAAAATTGTTTTTCCAGAGTAGATTTTACTCCACCACCAATTTAAAAATTGCGAATACAATTCAGTTACAAAATTGACATCTTTTGCAGTATCCTATTTCATTTTCATCTTGAAATACCCAACTATACTGCCAGATTAATCCGTAGTAACGTTAGTGTGGTACGTTAATTTAACTGGAAATTTCGATTAATTATTAGCTTTTTTTGCCTTGATGACAATTGTGTGACAGAATGACTGACAATTTAACTAATGATTAGAGTGGAGAGGTCTGTGCGGCTCTTAACATCGAGGTATTGAGAGCCGATGAGGGTGGAGCAAGGTGAGTAAGGAGCAGCGCCGGAATGTAAAGGTGGGGAAAAGGGAGATTCCCGAGAAAACGCACCGACCAGCGGCACGATTTCCACTTGTGAAAATCCATGAGAGATACCACCGGGAATCGAACCCGGTTAGCCCACCAGGTGGGAAGCGAGTAATCTGACCACTAAAGCCACAGCAATCCTACTAATGGTTAGAGTTGTTTAAATTTTTCTTTCTTATTTTCAGGGTCGGGTTAACTTATCTAAGAGACCAGGATAGTTCACGAAATTCAATTGGCGCAGGGTATTCTTCAACGGTTTTATAAATACTGGAGCCACAGTCTGCTGTTTATTAGATGCTGCGTCGGCGGGGAGCCCTTTTTATGCGAATCAGACTGTACACAAAGCAACGAAATAGGGAGACAGAGAAAATGGCAGGACCTTGAGGAGAATCAAATGCCATGGAAGTTTCCTTCCTGTGTGCGGGCTCGAATCTACCTAGGATCGAACCCGGCTAGCGTAGCGCTGGTCGCATGGTCACTAACACCATAAATCTGTTTCACTCAGATGATACGGAAATAGTGCTGCGAGAAGCAGATGACAATGAATATTTTGGCAAATTTCTCCTGTGGCCATTTTCGTTGTTACTTCTTGTAACAGTCCCCGCCCGGGTCACCGGATTTTCGCAAGTGGGGATCGTGCCGGACGATATCGTTGGTCGGCGGGCTTTCTAGGGGATCTCCCGTTTACCCAGCCCTTTCATTCCAGTGCCTCTCCATACTCACCTCAATCACCCTCATCGGCTCTCAAGACCTAGCTGTTAAGAGCCGCCCAAATCTCTTCACTCAATCTTCACTCTTTCAATAACAGTGCCCTATATATGGGACTTTACATATGAGATGGATTTCATAACCTTCACTATAGATAGCGTAAAATAACTTTGCATAGGGAAAGACCCTCGTGTATTGGGATATATAACTAGTTGGTGAGACCACTCATCGCAGTTTCACAAACAGCTGCTACCAATGACATCGAAAACATATATTTATAGGTCGTGGCATATAACAAAACGTCATACTGATACGTGTTAAGTTGTGAGCAAAATAATAGTTCACTAAAACATTAAAAATAAATATATATTGATACAAGACACCAGGACGTATCCGAGTTCACAAGGGACGGAGGTATTAATAAAAATAACATAATAAAAGTTGGTTTCATAAAATTTATTTATACTGCTATAAATATTTACACAAATATTATTTACAGCATTAAACTATCTATCTCCACTATTTCTCTTGTTATTCTCAGTTAGTACAAAATGTAATATATATTTAAATTTAAATTTAAGTCCTTATCGCAGTCTATATTGGTTGCAGTCAATTAACACTGATTATTTACACATATTCAATCGTCTATTGCCATCATTCCAAATGTCTGTCACTCACGCATCCAGTTTAACAGTCCTTCCCGCCAATCTCACACTTCACTGTACCGATGCTCGCAGTCCGTAGACTTCACTATCGCCGCCACTCGACGCTCTGCTGGCTCGACGCATCACTGTCTTCGCACACCTGGGGCTCAAGGTCGTACAATCCTCCATACTCTAGACTGTCGGCTCGGAGGCCCGTCGTGGCCTAAGTAGTCTCACTGGCCCGATCCAGAATGTTCCGCGAACATCGAGTCTCGTTGAGAGAGGGTAGGGAGATGACCAGAACATTCTTGCAATGATAACCACGGTAATTAAATCCGCTCAAGGACGGGAGAGCACGAGTTTCGATAAGCAAATCTAGCATGCGCGTTGGGGAACCTCTGGAAATATCCGCACTCTCCTCGGGTCACAGCTCGCTCTTGAACCACTTCTTTGCTCGCTCGAGCATGACGGGAAGCAAGGGAAGCGGTGCAGAGCGGCAAGCATGTAACACTGCCCATGCCTGGAAGGGTTAACGCTCCACGTTCCTTTTCCCTTCAGAACATTCACGCCGATCCACAAGCGGTGTAGTAAGCCTTTCACGTGACGAAGTCATTAACGGTTAACTCCCACCTGTCACTTTCCTCAAACGCCTTGAAACGCTCCACTCACTAAGGAGTTTCCGACACATTCCCTCGCCCGCGGGCGGACAATGTAAGAGACGTGTGCAGTTCCGCCCACGAAAATACAACTCTTACAGGCAGCGTACAACACTCGTGCAATCGCGATATCCACGACGCAACGCCCACGTCACAGAATATCTGAACGTACAGAAGCAAATTTGCTTCTGGCGCTACGAACTCCAAACGCAACGCATCGGCGAAATTGCCTCAAGCCTTGGCGACGTGGAGCTGGTTAGCCCACCAATCAACGCCACGCCACCCGGAACCAATAGGAATGCGTACACGGCGCGGCGAAGCTAGTCGCATCCAGGGCCCGTTCCATGCAGCAGTGAGTAGCCAATGAGTGACTGGGGTACTTAGTTCTTCATGTTCACGTGGCGAAGAGGATGAACACTTAATGAGTGACTGAAGTGAGTGAAGAGATTTGAGCAACTATTGACATCGAGGTCTTGAAAGCCGTTGAGGATGAAGCAAGATGAGTATGGAGCACTGCATGAATGAAATGAAGGGGGAATTGGGAGATCCCCGAGAAAACCCGCCGACTAGCAGCATCGTCTGGCAGGATTCCCACATGCGAAAATCCGGGAGTGACCCCGCCGAGGTTCGAACCTGGTTCGCTTAGGTGTAAGGCGGGTAATATAACCACTATACCACCGCGTCCCTTATCGGGCCTGCCTAAACAGTCGCGAACTTCAAATGGGGAATCAATGTTTAACGAAATCCCTTCTCTTCGCGTTAATTTTAAAGATAACTATTTCAAACAAAAAGAATTCTACGTGAAATTTTCTAAGGAATGATGCTACGTTGAAATATTTCGCCAATTTGTGTTTAATAATTTTTTTTATAAAATGTAAATATTGAAATTTAAATATTACAAAAAAAGGAATAAATAATTATTTTCAAAAACAATTTTATGTAACAATATTTTCTAAGACAATGGCGTCAACGTGCTTTTTGTTTGAAATAGTTATCTTTAGAATTGACGCGAAGAGAACGAATTTCGTTTAACATCGATTCCCCATTTGAAGTTCGTGACTGCCGGCATGGTAGGCAGTAGGCAGGCCCGTTATGAACACATTAATGTTTCTCGATGCTTCTGTGATGTGACTCAAACTTTATTAGCACCGAGTCGATAAAATATAGTTCAGCTACAGAGTAGATATGTATACGGAGGAGAAATAGAATGGCGATTCCTTTTATGTGGGCGCACCCCTCGCTGCGCGAGGCTCCGTAAACGAGCCTTGTATCTTACTGGTTACTGAGTGCTGGTTCCCTATTAGCTAGACTGCCATCTGGCAAGCAGGTTACTAGGTGCTTACTAGCGCACGTCATTCTGTCATGTTGATTATCAGTGGCGCCATTTTACTGGCGTATGTGCCAGAAGTTCAAGGAATAAGCGGCTGTTGCACCTATTTAATCATTAAGTACTCTATGGTGCAACGCTCAAGTCACACAATATCTGATAATACAGCAGCAAAACTGCTTTGTGAGTCACGGACTTCCGCCGGACCCCCCGAAAAAATACGGCAGGTTTTATTTATTTTGGTTGCCCAGGCGTATTGCAACCAACTGGAGTTAAGGAAGGAGCGGGTGGGAGGTACATGCCAGGCTTAAGGCCTATTAACCCATTTATTCCCAGTGTTGACAATTGTTTGCATGTTGCACAGGAAGGTTGTATTTGACCGCTACTGTACACATAGAGGCTCAGTGCTCAGTGATCTTCCTTGCAGGTAACTGATTCGTAAACCGTGCTACTGCTCTACGTTATGACTGGTCCAGATCACTAACCACTGAACACAACGTCTGCAGTTCACTGAGCGATTTAACGAAACATGTTATACGTCAACTTAAGTACAGCGCGCGTCAAGAATGTGTTATTGGTTGGGCCACCTGCTATTCGTGAAAAGATTTCAGGACTATTTGTACTCCAAAACGCTATAGCTCAGATCCACTTTCTTGATTGGATGATTTTAACTGTCATGCATTGCAAGTGTCTGCCCGCTAATCACGGACACTCAGTGTCGGAGTTACATAGTTCTGATTGGCCCAGTTAAGTAAGGAACTGTCTCCCAACAAAGACACGTGGCCAATAACCAAAGGAAAACTGCACGCATGCCATAGGACATTGAAGTCTAGCCTTCGTGCAAATCTTTTCGCAAAAAATTGGTGACTCTACTTATTGGCAACATCATAAATCTCAAATTATTGTGGGAATGAAATAATGAAATAGCTAGAGACCTGAAAAATTCGTGGTTTCATTTTGGGATAAACTAGTAATCACAAACGTGTACGTATGTGTCAGTTTTGCTATTGGTTCACGTGTTATATGCCACCTTCTTGAGACCTCTGGGCCAGTGACAAACGTACAAGAAATTGCATGCCCAATCAAAGCCATACACCCTGACAGTAAGCAACCAATTAGACGTTCATATCTGATTGTTTGAACATGAGACTATGAATTATAACCTACAGGTCACCGAATTCGCGAAATTTTCAGGTCTCTAGAAAAGCTAACTAGGAACTACCACTAGTGGGCAGCGTAGGAGTGTGGCTGAAAAACGGTCAGTGAAGTTTATAAGTGCCGAGGCAGCAGTTTGTGGGGCCATGATGACTAAGCGGTTAGCATGCTCACCTCCCACCAAGGCGATCCGGGTTCAATCCCCAGCCCCGGAATTTCACATGTGAGAATCGTGCCGGACGATGCCGTTGGTCGGCGTGTTTTCTCGGGGATTTCCCATTTCCCCCGCCCTTTCACTATGGCGATGCTCCATACTCAAATCAATCACCCTCATCGGCTCTCAAGACCTCGATGTTAAGAGTCGCCCAAATCTCTTCCCTCTGTTTTAACTGGGATCTGCCCCATGTGAGGGTCATTTTAAACCTGTGAGACCGCGGAAGGAAACAAGACCCCACGCCCTTGTGGAGTGGAGCTGGGTCATCCACCAATCTAGCGTCCAGGATCCCAGCCGGAACCAACAGGAAGTCGTGCATAACGCGGCGGAGCCAATCAGAACCAGGGCCCGTTAATACAGCGTCGTGTGGCCATTCTGTAGCTGGCGTACTTGGATTATTTTTGTGGCAACATGGCGAGGAGGTTGAACGTGGCAATGTCATAGAGTAATTAATAATGCAGAGGTTGTGAAGCCGCCTATAGAGGTCCAAACTCCAGCCGCACGCGTCAGTATAATTGCGTCGCCTGTCAGCACAATGTCGGGACGTTGTTCGCTAATCAGCGACTGGTAACTTACTGCAGTTGCCGGACGCCTACACAGTTATGAGGGAACGTTTTGCAGCACGCGGTAGACAATCAGAAACAAGGCGTGCTCCCAGAACCTCGTGCAGCCAATCAGAGAATGAGTATCCTTACTTGCGTTTAATATGTTGTTACGTTTGAAACAGTTATCTTTACCGCTTTGAGCGCGGTACAGATTTACGGACAAATCATACATGCTAGAAGTAAGTCACTTATTTGCACGACTGCGCCACTATTAGTTCTGTTGGTCTCGCCATTCCCATTTACAACCGTCATATTGATTCAGACAACATCGGACACACTTACTAATTTGTACGTCATTCATTACTGGCCGGCTCTCGATCAGAATAATGCAGAGTTGGAAGGGTCATAATCAAATGTTCTTTCGTATGTATAGTAGTGTATTTAAGTTATATAGTTATTTTGTTATTTAAGCACTTTATACGTTTAGTGTTGATGACCTAATATTACGTTGCAGTGAATCTTAACCCATTCAGACCCAGTGTACACAATTCTGTACATTATGTATGTGCAGGTAATCTTTGGTCTGTACTGTACACTGCGAAGCTCAATGACCAATAATATTACCAATGGGTAAATGATTCGCAAACTGTCTTTCTGGCCTAGGTCATAATTTGTTCATATAATTGTAATTGAACATATAGCCTACAGCTCATTGGCTGTGACAACAAAACAAGTGTTGCGTTGACTTAAGTACAGCACGCATCATAATTGTTTTTTGTTTGCAACATCTGAAACCGTAAATTAAAGTGGGTCTGAAAGGGCTATGAACACTACTTATGAAGTAATATTTCATAGTTAGTATCTTCAAACAATGCTGATGTAATGTTGCAGCAAACACCATACAACGCAGTTCAATTCTGACGACGTAGTAGAGCCTATTAGAGCCCCGATTATTTCGCGGATAGATGAGGCAGTAGGCTAGACCTGACAGTCCTCTACACACCTCGAGACACTATCGCTTGCTTATTGGTTGGTGTAATCAAGTGAGACCTTTGTACAGCACTGTCCAGCACTCACTTCCACTACTGCTTCCTGATTATTATTACTGGCTCACAGTTAAACGGAGTGTGACTGAAGAACTACGGTCCAGTCACAGTAGTAGTAGAAAAGAATAAGTGTTTAAAGTCTACTTCAGCACCGAGCGAATTCGCGAAATACTCGGGGCTCTACGTCGGCAGCACCCAGAGAGTTAAAAATAAGGGATTTCTTTAACACTGATTCCCCATATAACCTTTGTGGCTGCCTGCTTGGTATGCAGAACCATAGTGTAAGTACCATCTTCCGGAGTGTATCCTCCAGGTGTATGTGCCTGAAGCAGTCATGAGTCTGACGTGAGACAGATCTTCGAGCACGCTCTTCTCCCACAAGTCACGCACTGGTAGACCTCGCTGTTAAGAGTTAGTTGGGACTGCGCGTCCAAGGCCAAGAAGCGAGGGAACAATACGGGCGACACTAATACGCACGCCTAGTGCCTAATCGCTCCTACACGCAAGGAGTGCAGTGTTTCTGTCGTGGTGCTGTACTGTGTGAATTAGATCTTTAACAGTGGGGTTTTATTACACACGATGCAAGCCCACAGATTAAACTACTTCAGTATCTTCGTGCTTTTCACTTGCCGGGTAAGGAAACTGCATAGGCAAGCTTTAAAAATGCGATATTTGACCATCTTCACGAATTTCCCCCCCTAGAATATATTAAATATGACAAAAGTAAAATAATAGGGACATAGATGATTGTTATTTTTATTTTTTATCTTTTCTGACAAAAAGTCGTATTTGCAGAAGATTTATTTACCGCGATACGCGTATTCTGGCAAACAACTATTTCACATAAAACGTGCAAGTCCATATAACTATTAAGAACCGCCCAAATCTCTCCACTCACTTCACTCACGCACGGGCTCCTTGAAGGCCATGTGGCCGAGGACTTCCTGCTGCGCAGGCGGGGCAGTGCTGGTGGTTCCACGGCAGTTTCGACACGGCACCAGGGAGCCGCCGGCCAGGTGGATGGGTGACCGGGGCTGTTATTACGTGTTTGCCAAGAGCCGGCCGGCTAATTTACTGGCCCTTTCACGCCGAGCATAGTGCTGCTTGGAGCGGCGACCGACCGGCCTTAGCAGCTCGCCTTTCCCGACACCACGCCCGACTTTGTTGTCGTTACTGGAGGACGCTCTTCGCCGACAACCCATCTCTGACCTCTTAACACTTAAATTGGTATGCCCGAGTCACTTTTATTGGCTCTCGAAACCTCCTTGTGTAGAGCCCCACGAATCTCTCCACTCCGTTCCAGCAAATTTCTCTATTTCATTCATACACACCATTGCCAAAATTTAAAAACGTTAACACACTACATGGCTACACGTCACTGAACTGTTAGTTCCAAAGGCGCCAACCGCGTAACTAGTATGATGTCCAACCTCCCTGGAGTAAGCTATACACTGAATTCTTCTGGTACACAGCTTACAAAATATCTCAACCCCCATACTCTCCCACAGCTTATCATTTAGTATGTAGGCTATAGTTGATGGAGAGGGTGCATATTTGGGCGGCTCTTATCATCGAAGTCTTGAGAGCCGACTAGGGTGAAGCGAGGTGAGTATGGGCCAGCGCCGGAATGCGACAGCGGGGGAAACGGGAGATACCGTATAAAATCCGCCGACCAGCAACATCGTACGGCACGATTCTTACATTCAAAAATCCATGAGCGAACTAGTTGGGAATCGAACCCTGTTTGCCTAGGTAGGAGGCGAGTAGTCTAACCACTACACCACCGTGGCCTCATGTATAGTTGATATTTGTCTGTTAGTTATGTGGTTCTGGTGCTCTGTAAAACCCCAAACATCTTCTTTTGAGCTTTATGCGGGGCTTTAAGCGGGTCGGTTAAGCTTTCCCGCTTGATCTTTTTCAGACCACACACAAATGAACAAGCTTTATGGTCAGGAGAATCTTCGTGCTGGTATAGTAAAAGGCAAATGCAAAAAAGTTGCCACCAAGTTCGAATCAACAGAAAATTCTCGGACGATTGTACTACAGCAACCAAATTTCACTGTTGACACAACACACTCGGGAAAATATTATTTTCTGTGCACCTGCTCAGTTGTACATACTTCCGTTAAAATGCCAGATGATGATCCGTAACTCATCACCCCATTAAACCTTCTTCAGCTGCTTCACAGTCCAATTATGGTGGAGCCACGGTGGCTGAGCGGTTAGACTGCTCAAGAGCTCCTACCAAGGCGAACCTGGTTCAATCCCTGGTCGGGCCACTCCTGGATTTTCGCAAGTGGGAATCGTACCGGACGATGCTGCTGGTCGCTGGGTTTTCTCGGGGATCGCCCGTTTCCCCGGGTCCTTTCATTCCGGCTCTGCTCCATACTCACCACACTTTACCCTCATCGGGTCTCCAGACCTCAATGTTAAGAGCCGCCCAAATCTCTTCACGCACTCGCTCCAATGGTGATGTTGTTTACACCGCTCCAGACGACGTCAGTGTGTGTGATCAGTATCTTTCTGGCAGCGACACGACCATGAAAATCAAGTGCTATAAACCATCGCTGAGAGATATAACAGATAGTTGTACCTCAGTTGCAACGGAGGTACTCTGCAGTCGGTGGCATGGCTGTCTGACAATCAGTTCGCACAACACTCTTCATAACTCACCGATTCAGATTAGTCAAAGCCTATTGCAGCAATGCTTTGGACCACTGCTTCTATGAAGTTGCCACCTAACAACATCACAAACAGTAAACGGAGACACGTGTAACTGCTGAAGAACATCCCTGACGGGATGTCAGAATCTATGGGCTCCTACAATCATGATATTTCGAATCCACTCACTCTCTTCACTGGCACTTCATAAAAGGAAACATTTGTTTCATGTTAAACAATTTATTCCTTCTCTTATTATGGGCAAGTTCAAGCAAAATTTAGTGACGTTCGGCATTGTATTGTGGATTAGTTGTTATACCAGATATTGCGACGAATTAATTTTTATGTCTTGACCTGTACTTGCATAAGTACAACGCTTTGTTACTCCCCGGAAACTAAAGAAGAACTCACGTTTAAATCAAATATTTAAATAATAAATAATAGAAGCAATGACTTGTGCAACAATTGTGAAGAACTGAAAAATTTAGCAAATCTAGTGATCTGTAGGCTAGACTCTACAATATACTGCACTTAGAAAAGATTTTGCTGCAGATACCAAATAAATTTGTTTGATAATTACTACTTTACAATGACCAATAGTTTTGCACTCAACTAACCCACTGTTGCACCAAACATGTGAATTCGTTCCTTTGAAGCAAATTAACCATTAAAAAATAATTCGTTTATCCGAGCTATTATTTGTTAACCCTTTCATTCTGAGACATCCTGTACCCGGTGGGATTCGGGTCCTTCCATTCTACCCCACTCTCCAATGGACCTAATATACATTGCTCATTACTCAGGGTAGACAGTGATCTCGTCTTCAATGGCCTTTCACATTTTGACCCAATGAATGCTGATACACATTAATATTAAGGTACATTCAATAACACAATACCAAGCAAAGTTACTCGTTATATCTTTATCATTAAATTACGGAGGGGTTGCTCAATACTAGCGACGAATAAATCAATACGTTTGAATTGCAGTTATTTATTAACGTCCATAACACGGCTTTGCTTACACACTGGGACCCGCGATAGTTTCATTCACACAGACGTAAAATATGCATATAGACGAGAGCCTTAATACTCAGCACAGTTAACATTGACAATTCGCAATTATGGCTCGCCAAAACTATATGTATAAAATACTCATGCTATAAATACTTGGCCCTTTTAAAAATGACTGTTAATTTGCACAACATTAATATCACGTAAAAGGTCGTTGCCGCTTGGGTCCACGGCACCTGGTAGAACAACAGCTGGGTAGCGGACGTAACAAATTCTTAGGCGATATAGCCCACGACTCCTTTGGGCTCTTAAACAGAAGGTATCATACCTGGGAAATGCAGCACAATGGCGTGGGACAAAGAGACCCACTGTAAAAATATTACTCGGGAAATCAGCCCCGCAGTAAACTCAACGCAGGCTCGTCCGGGCCGCAGCAGTGACGGTGTAGAATAGGCAGCTCGGAACAGCTTATTTTGCGGCGGTGTCAATATGCCCCCAGGCGCAGGCAAAAAAAGTCTTCATAAATTTACACTCCCACACCAACGCGTAGAAATTAACGATGGCATTTAGGACGTGATGTAACACCCATAAAAATGGGGTTTTTATGTATGCTATTAATTTATATAATTTGTCCTGTTCTTATTGCTACACATATCCTCATGCAAGATTTTATGTCATATTTTTCACACATGTCACGTATATGATTTCAACTGTTTATATAAATTATACTTATTTTTATTAATTTTATTTTTCTTAACACGTAGGATTTTTTAAAACTTAGATGTATGGTGGCAATAATACTTATGTGTAATTCGGATAGGCTAGTTAATTTTTCATGGTGTATGTATTTTTATATAATTAATATTTATGTTTGGGGTGATCTCAATTTTGTAAGTGTTTCTACTTATTATTGTATTATATGTCAGTTCCGAGACCACGTATTCTTTGGTTTTTCAGCATTTAGGCCGTTAGACGTGGTTCATGTAGGTGGTTTCAATAGTTTTGACCCTCATTGGCCAGCAGGTTCAAATCCTGATTGTTGATTGACTGGCGCCTTAGGCCCGCTTAAGTTAGCGCCAGCTGGCAGAGCTTAACCCTCTCTTTGCTAGCAGCCTCCAACGACGTCAGACGTAAGGCAAGACCTCCCCTGAAGCGGACGAAGAGGTAGGATTTTAAATTAGTTTTAGGACATGTAGACGTGTCCTTGAACCGACTTTTCAGTAATTTTGTAACCAGCAATGGAGTTCGTGTCAATGGTCGCCCATCTGCGAGGTTTAGTGGTCAGGAGATGGATAGTTTAAATACGCCGTCTATGTAGGAGTATAGCGGAGCTCCCCGTACCTTCACCTAATCCTGCTACGTCATTTTCCTGCAAGAGCATCTTACCTTCAATCCAATTGGCGATTAAAAGATAAGTCTTACACTGCGATCTGATATTTTCATCTGGACATCAATTTATTTACAGTTTGAATCAGCTCAATGTCAGTTAGCGTCAGTAAGCAAGCAATGCCATCTTGACTTTTTAAGAACGTAAAGTTTCCAGCACACATACGCCCACTGCAAAACCCGTGATAAGAGTAGTTTCTACCAGAGCTAGACTGTTTAGTGAACACACGATTTTTTAAAGTAACATTTACTACAGAGAATAGTTTTATTTATTTATTTTTGAAGTACATATATTCAGACACTGGCAAGCTATGTCACGCAACCGTCAAAGGATTCAAGTAGGCTAGGCATGACCACCTTTAGCGTTGTTAGGATAGTGTGTTGTCTTTATAGCTTTTATCGTATTGCCACCAGGGTTTTTAATTATTTCTTATATGAAACAAATACAGTAAAATAAGAAAAGAAAAGTATAATAAATTAAATATATTCACAAGGCGTATGTGTTTGCCGTTTTCTCTACTGTAGTGTCAAATTAACCCAGTGCCTAACATATGTGTTTACTAGAGTTTTCAATTGTCTAACTTATTATGACGTACTTACAGAAATGATGTAAGTATCAAATTATAATTTTCTAGAGGGTACTAATGATAATAAACTTGTTCACCTACCGGCCCAGGACTGCACCGGGCAATTATACAGAGGCAACCTAGGTAGGAACACATCCTTTCCCACTGATTTATGGCAACTCAACTGTGCATCCTGGTCACTCTAAATGTTATATGTGTTGTTCCATTGTTGTGTATGTAAACAGCAGTGTCCATGAGATTGAGAAATATAAAAAAAGGAGCATTACAACAACACAATATTTCATACCGTACTGGACACGCAACGTGGTGACAGTGGATATTTGCATACTTACAATATATGAGCATTACAACAGCATTATCTTACGTATTGGCTAACCCAACGAGGAGGCCTTGAGTGTGTTCTTCACACCATCACATATTTCATATTGACACCTTTACGCGGAGCGAAAATTAAATGCAAATTCTAAACCATACTCAGCAACGGCAATACATTTATTTCACGTTATTTCAGTGACGACATCCCAATGCGTACGCTGTACCATGCGTGCACAGTTTATCAAGTAATTCACTTTATGAGCTGCGGTACTAACCAGTCAGTCGGCAGAACGAGCGGCGCGCAAATATAAAACGTGTTCATACTTTCCTTTAGGTAACATGGTCTCGCCTAGCAGGAATAAACCATATTCAAATACTTTTACTTCGTTCCTGCTTGCACTTCCTCGCCACCGCCTCGGCCTCAAACGCACCCACTCTCCAGCCGGCGCATGTTCCCGACTTCGCGCAGCACTCAGGACTACGTGTATCGCCGCCGGCTCGGACACGACCGTTCCATGCCAGGGCAGAGCGAAGACTCGTAATAATAATCAGCCTACCGCTTCGTAAGACCCGATTGCCGCGCGCCAAGCGGCGACTTCCCTAACATAATTCAAAATGCAAAGGCAATAAAAATGGCACACTACTAAAGCTAACAACTATAAGATATACGAAAGACTAAATGCAATATAATAAAATATATCATAAGCATATTAATATAGACCCAAACAGAATATATTAAATAACAAATAGAGACCTGAAAAATTCCCGAGTTTAATGACCTGTAGGCTAGACTTTACAGTCGTATGTACAAATATGCCAATGTCAACTGTGCATTGGTTGTCTGCTGTCACAGTGGAAGGCGACGATTTGATCAGAGTTCTCAAGGTGGTGTCAAACTCCCGTTGATAAGTGGCTAAAGTTATATAAACACACGTGTTTGGAATTCTAGCTTGTCCCAAAAGGAATCCGCGAATTCTTCAGGTCTTTAATAATAGAGATTACGTGGTATAGACCGGTCTATAATAAAAAAGCAAAGAACATTTAAGAGCTAGTTCTCACACTAGGCACGAGATCAGCTGGGCATTGCCAATTTGAGCATTTAGCAACCAAACCGTAACTATGACGACCTAGTCGTCACAATTCCCAGTGTGGACAATTGTCTGCACGTTGCACAGGAAGGTTATATTTTACCAGTGCCGTACACTGCAAGACTGAGTACTCAATGGTCTTACCTGGCGGTAACTGATTCGAAAAACCGTGCTATTGCTCTAGGTTATGATTGGTTCATATCACTGACCAATGAACACTAAGCCTAAAATTTATTGGCAGTGACAACGAAATAAAGTGTTTGCCCACTTATGTATAGCACGCGTCACAAAATTCCTTATCTGCAACAGCAAAAACCATAAATGAATGCGGAAATCAAAGGGTTAATAATGATATAAATAATACCAATAACACGCTATAAGTTCGAATCAGTGATATCAATCAGTGAAATAACATTCACTGAAAGTCAGTTGATAAGCTACTGCTGACTTTCGAATAAAGCAAATGAACTGGGAACAAGTGATTTATAGCCGTGGAATTCTCGACATTCCGTGTCTATGAAAAGTCTCAACCTCTTGATGAAGGAATCAGCCGGCGGGCATTCAAGACTGTCAATCAAGCATTGTACAACGTTGATAGCATTACAGGATCTGTAGAGGCCTTGAAAGAAAAACTTTGTCGTGAAGAACAAGAATATATGGAAAAGGGCTCTGGTTGGACGCTTTTACACGTAGATTTTCTTGAGTTGCGTATAAGCAGATTGTATACACTACATGAAAAGTGCGCTTATTGCTGGAAATACCGTACATGAATGTATGGAGACTATAGAGATTCTGTTTTTTTTTATGTATGTAGTCTGATGTACATAAAAATATATATGTGTTTTCAATGAATAAACGAAAGTGTGGCCAGCAGGCAAGGAGAAGTGTGAAGTGGAGTGGGAGTGGTGGAGGGGGTCTAATGTCATATGTTCCTCAAATTTGTCCATAATTTTTCCGCGAGTTTTTGTTTTCAAGATCATTCAAGGTCACGGGGTTAATGTCGAGATAGTCTGCATCTTATATGGTGGTGGTCGTTTGTAATGTATTATGCTTGCTAACTAATTAATTTTTCTAACGTTTTTCTTTTCAAGGTCATTCAAGGTCATAGAGTCAAGGTCGAGGTAGTCTGCATCTTACATGGTGGTGGTAGTCTGTAATTTATTATGCTTGTACACCTTTATGCATTTTTTCTCGAGTTTTTATTTTTTAGGTCATAGTGTCAAGGTCGAGGTAGTTTGTATCTAACATGGTGGTGGTAGCCTGTAATGTACTACGCTTGCTGACTTTTATGCATTTTATCAAGTTTTTATTTCCAAGGTCATTTAAAGTAATGGGGTCAAGGTCGAGATAGTCTGCATCTTGTATGTTGGTAGTAGTCTGTAATATATTATAGTTACTTAATTTTATGGACTTTTCAAGTGTTTTTGGTTATCAGGGTCATAGGGTCAAGGTCGAGATAGTCTGCATTTAATATGGTGGTGGTAGTCTGTAATTATTATGCTTGCTGACGTTTATGTGTATTTTCTCGAGTTTTTTGTTTTCAAGTTCATGGGGTCAACGTTAGGGGCCAGAAATCACGGGTCACAGGTTAAAACTCAATTACTAATGGGCATTAGCTTCTAAGATGGCAGACAGGTGATGTATACCAAGATGGTGGTCACCTACCAATATGGCGGTCGCCTACCAAGATTTTAATAATATTTTTGGGCGATTTTTTGCAATATTTTAGGGTTTTATGAAATTTTTTGCGATTTGTTATGTATTTTTTCATTTTCAAGGTTAAAGGTCAAGGTCACAGGTCATGGTCGGGGTCACAGGTCATCTGCATACTATATGGATGCAAGATGATTGATGCTTAGGTCTGAGTTCTATCCTCTATACCTTGTATCGATTTGGCATAGGGTATGCCTATAAAACCAATATGTCCTCCACTGCTCTGTAGGTTCGAAGGAAACCCCCATATTAATTAAATTGGCGAAAATTTGATTTCAGGGGCTTGTTTTTGTACGAAGGAACTTCTACCATTTTTGGAGGCTTCTAACTTTTTTGAAGGAAAAAAGGAAATTTTTAGGGAAAAAAGGGAAATTCTTAGGGCAAAAGAGAAATTTTTAGGGTCTTTTGGTTGTTTTGAGGGAAAATGGAGAAATTTTGAGGGAAAAAAGGGAAAAATGGCGGACGGGTGACATAACAAGATGGAGGTGGACGAATCCTCCCATCCTGCGCCCCACGCCCTTGTCCCAGATTTCCCCAAATCCTACTACACAAAAATGTTCAGTTTAAGGTGAAGGGCCTTTAGTATCATGATCGCAGCAGTTAAACAGTGTCAGAGATATTCAGTACTTGGATGGGTGATCGCCGAGGAACTCTATACGTCGTTGGCACACACGCCATAAGCAGCTGGAAAGGCGTCTACCCATCAGCAGTAGGTGCAGAACTCGGGCTAGGAACCCAAAAGGAAAAAACTTAATAATGCAGAGGTGGGGGAGGGGGGGGGGGGTCAGTACACCTTCAGCTGTTCGCTTGATATCGTCCGTCACTTGTAGGAGAGGCCATCCATCTTCCTGTCTGCGCGGTCCACTCAGTATTCGGTAACACCAGCACACAGCGTCTGTGATCCACGTGTGGACAGCTAACATATAATCAGGAAAGATAAACGACTCCACCGTGTTTTGAAATATACATCTCGTCTCGATAAATCTTTTCCCGTTAAATCACCGCCCTTACTTACAGCACATTAGTACCGGCGGCGATTTATTGCTCAAAGTGTTTTGTGCCACATATTCTTTTGTAACTTCTGTAGAGTCTTCTAACTCTGTTGTCTGGTGGGTACAATTTTTTGAAACGTCCTCGAGGTTTGTATGTGAATTGCGAACGTTCGGTGTTTGAGAAACGAAATTATCGTTGGCCCGTTTAGGCTGTAGGTTACAGACTATAGCCGTTCTATAGGCTATAGCTAGGGCCACCTATATTTCGCGAAAATATTCCAGGACTACATATACTCCAAAACACTATAGCTCAGATCCATTTTCGTAATTGGATGATTTTAAATGTCAAGCGTTGTGGGTGTCTGTCTGCGAATCACGGGCACTCAGCGTCGGAGTTACCTAATTCTGATTGGCCCAGTCGGGTCAGGAACTACATCCCGAAAAAAATACGAGGCCAATAATCGAAGTAAATCTGCATGTATTCCACAGGACATTGGAGTCTAGCATTCGCGTAACTCTCTTCGCGAAAACAGGTGGCCCTAGCTATAGCGTCGTATAGGTGTTCGTAATACCCATGGGAAAAATCAAACTTTACTTATGTTTGCACAGTACCGCAGGTATATTGAAATGTAACAAACGGGCAATACATATTCACGCATTAGCTGTTTACACATTCCTTAAGTAATCATGAAGAAATAACACATAAAATACAAAATCGAGGTTGTGCATACTTTTCCCCCGTTTTCACTTAGCAAACCCAGATAAACATGAAGTTAATTTCTTAATACTTCGAATACCGATTTGGTTATACGCTTAATTTCAAAGACACATAAGCGTTTGCGAGCGTTTTTGCAATTCGGACGCACTTTTTGACGCTCCCTGCGCTCTGAAATGGAAAACGCCAATTCGACAGTAGATCGTTGAAAGCTGCTGCGCTTGAATAAGTAAACTTCTACTGATCATTTCAGTTACTGGAAATCACTGTTAAAACAGTGGTTTCTAGTGAACTGCATGGGCCTGGCAGTAAAACCTTATTACTAGAGACGACGGTTTATCGCGAAAAATATTTACTGTTTGCTAGGATTCAACGTACTGTACACATGTCCGACAGTTTTCTTTCTTTATTGGTTGAAAACACCACCCCATTTCACTGGGCTAATGAGAATTCTGATACTATAAGGCAGAATTGGTCTGCAAACAACTTAGTCGAGTAAAAACCTTGTTCATCAAATCACGAAAGAATAAACTAGTTATTGGTTTTATAGAAGATATATTGGCTGTACAAATTTTCACGATTTTTCATCATCTCTACCTATTACTAGAGACAGGCGTTTTTCGCGAAAATATTTATGGCCATACTAGACTTCAATATCCTACGTCCACAACCACAACTTACTTTGGTTATTGGCCGCGTGTGTACGAAAGTAGACATGTTCTTATTTGACTGGTCCAATCAGAACAAAGTACTCCAATACTGAACGTCTATGACTGGTAGACAGACACTTGAGGCACATGATATTTAAAATCTTCCAACCACGAAAGTGCATATGAAGAAAAGTATTTAGGAGAACAACTGGTCTTGAAATCTTTTCTCGAAAAACACCTGTCCCTACTTATATCATGTAAGTATATAATGAACATTGCAATGGACAATATTAATATGTTACTAATCTGCCAATTCATTCTCTAATGCGGAAAATAAAAGTTATACTAGCTTCAGCGACGATAAATTGAGACAGTACTATCGTAATACTTAAAGTGCTAAGAACTGTTTTTATTAATTCGCTGCTAAATTGGGGCCTACGTTCCAGTGTGTTGTTTAGTATATACAAGATATCAAGGTGTTTATTAATAATATGTCGAAATTCAAAACACAGCATCTATGGACTAACATAAACAAAATATCCTAGTAGCAAAATGTTTGGAAAATTCGTCTAGTATTTTTTAAATGTAATTTGAAGTTAGGCATAAACACGCTGAGATTCCGCTGCTTCATGTACCTGCGCGAAATAGCAAGTTGCATATCACAAAGGCGAACGGAATTGGTGCGATCGTAAACATGCGAGAATACGTTTCCGATTCTATTCGCCTTAGTTATATGCAACGTGTTACGCAGTCAGATACGTGTAGCTGCGGACTCCCGGCGTTGTTAAGCCTAACTTCAAATTAAATTTAAAAATACTAGAAGAATTTTCCGTACACTTTACTACTAGGATTGTGTGGTTTTAATTTCTTCATGATGTTCAAAAACACATTATATATATATATATATATATGCATTTAATCATAAACAATAACATTTTTTAATTAATTATTTTGTCAAAAGTTTCCACTTTGCTGTGAACAACCAATAATCGCCTGTACGAATGTTAACCAGAGCACTAACATAATCTTAACTATTGTCAGTGTTGTCATAGACATGTATTTGTACCAGATAAATATACTGATATTACTAAATAGCACAGTGGTTTTTTCAACACAAGCGTTTATATAGTTATTTCAAAGTTCCTTGTATAAATTGAATACTATACACGCACAATTCTAAAAATACAACATAACAATTTGAAAGTGAGAAACAATATCGGGTGTGACAAATCGTACATTTGTCAATGACTGAGATACACTATCCATTGTTTCAAAAAAATTGTATGTTAACATTTTGTGTTATTTCACATAAATTTTAACCTTATTTTTTTTGTATAAGACACTACTCCGAGGTGATTTCTTCATATAGAGTCAAAACACGCCATATTCCACGTAACTTACAAGAGGGTCGACATCACCAGAATAGAGGTGTGATATTGCGTATCTATGATGTCATACTGGGACCACATGCACATCAAACACACCATTCCGGAAAACGTATGGACACGTCGAGGGAACAAACAAAATGCGGGTGACGTCGCCTAGGGACGGCGGGAATAAAGCGACGACTTTGAATCGCGTTGACAGGCTTGTATTCGCCAGGTCGCGACCTGCGAGATGTGTGGCGAGCCAGCTAATGCCGGAATCACATAGCCCCGACCAGCACCACACCGCAAGCACGGCACGACCCTTAGCTAAACAATCAATGAAATACAAGACAGATCTGACATAAGCCCGACAATTCTGTCGTTCGCCCAGCAGTTTTGGATTAGAAATTATTTATATTCTTCGTCGTGTCGTGCGGCACAACGCACAGAGTGTACAAGCTTGCAAAATGAAATTGTATGATAAGTAGGGCCACCTATTTTTCGCGAAAATATTTCATGACTACATATACTACAAAACACTATAGCTCAGATTCACTTTCGTAATTGGATGATTTTAAATGTCGTTGTAGGTGTCTGTCCGCGAATCACGGACAATCAGTGTCGGAGTTACCTAATTCTGATTGGCCCAGCCGGGTCAGGAACTACATCCCGAAAATGGCACGTGGCCAATAACCGGAGGAACTCTTCACGTATGCCATAGTATATTGGAGTCCAGTCTTCGCATAAATCTTTTCGCGAAAAACAGGTAACCCTAACGATAAGCTTTCCCTGCAATGGTAAATACGCAGCTTAGAAGAAAACAAATAATGGAAATTATTGTATTTAACTCTTATACAAAATAATTTTACCTTTGCATGAATTAGCTACAAAACTTTGTCACCATCGTGTATTCCAAATTTCCCGTCTGCCCATTGCCTTTGAAACTAGCGTAGTTAATCAGCGCCTTCCAAATGGATCCAAAAAATTCTACTCGTGTCGCGTCAGTAAACTGTCGAGTTGTAAATTCGAGTAGGCACATTGAAAATGGTCGTGGTTGCGGGTTTTGTCGCGTCGTGCTGTGCTCATTGGGGCTATGTGATTCTACGAAGATTCATTTACGAAGAGGGCGTGGGAGGGGGTAGCGATATTTGGCAACATGGCCGCCAGCAACGTTCATCTATTGGCATGCGTGAGGTAAGGTTTATTCTACTCATTATATTCGGCCGCAAGGAGCGCCGCTGTTCCAAAGCGGTCGCTTTTAATCTGGCGGTAAAATGAGAAATTATATTTAGGGACACCCGAATTTCGCGAAAATATTGCCGCGCATGCTTAATTTCGATACTGTACGGACGTACGAGCAATTTTCTTTTGCTTATTGGAGGCGTGTCTTTGTGTGAATACATTTTCCTACTTGACTAGCCAATCAGAATTTGGTAACCTAAATACTGTACTTCAGTGATTCGTGCACAGATATATAAGACGTGTAGAATGGAAACCATCCAATCACGAAAGTGCGAGCTATAGTGATATGAAATATAACTGGTTATGAAATCTTTTTGCGAAATTCGGGTGTCCCTAATTATATTAATTTGTGCGTAGAAGTTCGTGTTTGACTCAAATTTTGAAATGTATATGCCCCAGACAAAATTTCAAGTATTAAATTTATTTCGTGACTATTATTCACGTTATCCAACGGTGTTTACAGGAGGACAACAGTGTTTCGACACTGAATGTCCATAAGATAGTTTAGTCAATGGAGAAAACGTTACGAATTTAAGTAGGAAATAAATATAGCTGCTGTCATTAAAAGGAAGTTCGTACTTACCTCCTTCCTGTCAAGGAAAGTGAGCAGGAAATACTTAAAATTGGTATTTTTATTCGTTTCGCTATTATTTCTCGATTCAGTTGCCATATTTAAATACAGCAGCTAAGGAAACGTCTTACTAAATCAAGTTTGTGACAGAATAGTAAACACCACGTGGACGTGTTTCATCGTAGTGAAGTGAATATATTTGGACGGCTCTCAACATCGAGGTCTTGAGAGCCGATGAGGGCGATTGAGGTATGAAGGAGCGTCGGAATGAAGGAGCGGAGGAAACGGGAGACCCCTGAGAAAACCCGGCAACCAACAGCATCTACCGGCACGATTCCCACGTGCGAAAATCCGGAGTGACCCGGCCGGTGATTGAACACGGATCGCCTTGGTGGGAGGCGAGCAGGCTAACCGCTCGGCCACCGTGGCCCCCATGTTTCATCGTATATCCACTCTAAACTCTGTGATATTAATCAGTGAAATACCATTGACTGAAAGTCAGTTGATAATCTACTGCCGACTGGCGAATCAGGCACATGAACTGGGAAAAAGTGATTTACTGCATAGGAATTCTCGACATTCAGTGGGAAACACAAAAATAAATAAGTGAAATACAGCCACCATATCAATTAGTAGGGCCACCTGTTTTTCGCGAAAAGATTCACGCGAAGGCTAAACTCAAATGTCCCGTGGCATACGTGCAGTTTTCATTTGGTTATTGGCAACCTGTCTGTCGAGAGACAGGCCTTACCTGACTGGGCCAATCAGAATTAGGTAACTCCAACACTGAGTGTCCGTAATTCGCTGGCAGGTACCTACGACGCCTGACAGTTAAACTCAGCCAATCAGTAAAGTGTATGTGAGCTCTAGTGTTTTGGAGTACAAGTTGTCCTGAAATATTTTCGCGAAAAATAGGTGGCCCTACTAATTAGTTATCTTGCACTGGTCATCAGTTGCACAGTTTTTACTGGTTTTCACTGATTTCTCTCAATTCTCACTGTTTCAGTTTTAGAGTGTAGTGCGAAGAAAAATGTTTATCCTTTACGTCAGTTCTAACACAATAAAAATAGAACGGTTTTGCACAATTATAATTATTTTACGAAAATTACAATTATCCTATTTACTTACACGCAAAACGGAAAAATCCAGTACATATGCGACACTATAGAGCACGATGGCGGAGAAAAATTTAAATTGCCAAACTAAAAGCACTAAGATTCACAACCGGTGTAGAATAAAGCTGGAGTCACAATAGCCCGACGAACAAGACACGATAGACCGGCATGACGTGAGAGGCCGACAAGTGTGTTAGTTGGCCGTTGAGAAATTGTAAAACGGTAAGTTAACGTTATAATATCCAATATTTACTTTCTGGAACGCGCTATAAAGTGAATGATTATTTTGCTTTTGACAATATATGGATTTATACGAGAGATAAAAGTATTTTTAAAAACCCGGAACTTTATTTCGCGGCAAGTTAATTTATTATTTACTATGGTAGAGAAATATGTACGAAATTTTGTTTCCTAATGTTTTATTTGCATTATTTGTGCGTGACGACGAGTCCGACAAGACGAAAAGTAGAAGTAGAATCTACATTTGTTGGGCTGTCGGGGCAATGGTTTTGTCGGGCTGTCGGGGCTACGATTTTGTCGGACTGACGTCACCGTAACCTTGCTTTTCATTGGTTGCTACAGGGGCAGAAGTGGCGATCCGTGTTCGATACCCGGCGGGTTCACTCCCTGATTTTCACATGTGGGAATCGTGCTGGACGATGCCGTTTGTCGGCGGGTTTTCTCGGGGTACTCCCGTTTTCCCCGCCCTTCACTTCATCCTAGGGTCTCATTTCATGTCATGTACGCGTTTGACGGACACCTACGGGTCCCAGCTGGAAAGCCCGTCACGCGGTGAGTGTTGCCTCGCCCTGGGTTCACTCCCCACTCGAGTTATTTTTAATTGGCTGCTACTACTTCGTCGTGTCGGGTTCGTCGGGGTATTGTGACTACATATTTACCCGTACACGCCCCGTAAGACTTTGGCCACAGAGTAGATAAGTACATAGAGACGAAATAGAGCGGCAGTTATTTGATGTGGACGTATTCATCTCTGATTTGCTGAGCGAGGCACTAGGGGCGGCCTTGCGTCTGTTGGCTACCGCGTATTGGTTGGGCTCGTGTGCGCGGCTCAAAGTTCGCGTTATAGCTGTCTGTTTTTTCACCTTATGTACAGACTGTTCACGGTTGAGCACTTTCGAAATCAACCTTCAAAAAGAAATTCCCTGCCCATGACTGCATACATTTTGCCCTTAGAATTGGCTGTAATAATCATGATTAAGTTGAAAGCCGACAAGGAAAATAGTCTCATGCACGAACAATATGACGTTTATATTCGTGTGCACGACATTTATTCATGTAATTTATAATAATTTTAGGTAAATAAGAGTAAGAACTGGAGTATAAATAGCATAATTATGTTCCTTACAATTCCACAGTCTTGCTTGATCGACGTTCGCATGAATGAAGCGATGGGCTGCGTGGCAATGTTAACTTTTCATGTATAAATTGAGCAAGGAGGAAGATCCTGATCAGGTCTTTCAAACGTGATTAATTGCGAACAGACTATGAGTAGCGACCTGACATATTCGTGAGTTCAATGACCTGCAGGCTAAACTTTACAGTCTTATGTACAAATATGCCTATAGTAACGACACATTGGTTGTCTGCTGTCACAATGGAAGACGCTATTGGGCCAGCGATCTCCAGGAGGCGTCAAACACCGTTTGTACCAACGGCTTGAGTTATATAAACACACGTGTTTTGAATTCTAGTTTGTCCCAAAAGGAATCCGCGAATTCTTCAGGTCTCTAACTATGAGATATTTACGGCCACCTGTTTTCCGAGAAAAGATTCACGCGAAGGCTAGACTCCAATGTTGTATGGCTAGGGATAGGAAAAATTCACGGCTTCATTTCATGACAGGATGGATTTCAAAAGCGTGTACACTGAAGTTACATTTACAATTGGATCAGAGTTTATTAGACACGCCCTGGACGACTCCGCGCCAATAGCTGACTTCCAAGGGAACAAGAAGCGAATCCCGTACTGTTGTCAGATGTGGGGCAACACTGGGGCAACAGCCAATGAACAAACATCTGATGTTCAACTATACAAAGGAGTGTGTAGCCTAGCATACAGGTCCTTGACCTCACGAAATTTTCCTATCGCTACCTATGGCATACGTGCAAATTTGCTTTGATTATTATCCACGTGTCTTTGTCGGGAGACAGTTCCTTACCTGACTGGGTCAATCAGAATTGGGCAACTCCAACACTGATTGTCCGTGATTCACGGGCAGGCATCTAGAACGCGAGGCAGTAAAAATTGTCCAATTAAGAAAGTGGATCTGAGCTCTAGTGTTTAGGAGTACAAGTTGTCCTGGAATATTCTCGCGAAAAACAGGTGGCCCTAGACCGTATTATTAATGTTACAAAAGCTATAAAAAATGTACTCAATACTATGAGTCTAATGCTAATGAGATCGCAAATGAGGTGATGTGCCCGGTCAGTATACACCTTCCAAGCATAAATTTATTATGACTGCCTTTTCTATGCGCTTTGCACTACCTGTTAAATTAAGCACGTAATTATCATTGCCATTACGACAGTTGCTGTTGTTCAAACGGTCTTAGAAGCACTTTATCACACTGTACAATGGATTAAGGGTTAGCGAAGTTCCTACATAGGACTGGTTTAACCCGTTCAGTCCCCTTGTTCATGATCGAGGAAGTTCTGCAAATGATACGGTATTTATGGTCGGCACTGTACACGACAAGGAATCATCATCCCGCGTTTCGAACGTCTTCTTTCCGAGTAATCTGGCCTGTTCACATTTTTCCATCCCTCATTTGTGAATGGTTGACGCTAGCATCGGCAAAATGACAGAACTTTGTTGACTGGTTGCGAGAAGCAGGTACAGAGCACACACAACATTTGTGAAAACTTGAATTATTTCTTTCGCTTTCTGTTTTCTTTTAATGCATCGAAGTGTAAAAATTAGGAGATTTTTAGAATATTTACTTTACTAAACATTTCAGAGTTTCACTTGACCGGCGCTTGAATAAAGTTCCGAGGCCGATGGCAATGTTAATTTTATACAACACGGAAGAATACACAGCGTGCATACAAGTAGATCTTAGGCAGGACTTTAAAAAGTGCTCATTTTACCGTGAACAGCCTCTATACTAGTTTCGAGTGTTTTCGATCAGGCAGTGTAAAGAGGCAGGTTTAGCTATGTCGCAGAGGTCGTGAAATGTATTCGCAGCTTACGTGGTATCTTGAAAGTACCAGTGTGTTTTCTTTCCGTTGATTTGTACGTACCAACGGCGCGCGTCAAGTAGCTTCATAAAAAAAAATTAATACTCGTATTTCAGGCACACTGCCTGCAACGCAGGTCAAGTGGCAGGAATTTTCTACTCGCGGTACTTCCACACTTTTTGAATCAAACCTTTGTAAAATCATCACCATGTTAAGCGTGTTTGGTCGTTTCCCAAACATGCAGCGTAACACATGCGTTTTATACTTATTTTACCGCTACAATACATAGTTGGCAACTTCCCGATGCATTTGACTGTTTTCTGGGTAAATGTAGGACGCTACTATGGATGTATGGGATAAAACTTTTCCATTCGGTCTTTATCACTATACTTAAACACTGGTGTGGTATATTTGCGAACGATTTCTCACAGTGTAGAACTTTAGCAGGTCTTCAGAAAAGTTGGAAGTTAATCATGAATGGACTCTACAAAATCTTCTTAAGTATCTCCCACACTTAGAAGAGTCTACCTGAGAGAGCAGGTAGAGAAAGGTGTAGATAGAGGCATAGTACAGCTGCAGATGGCTTAGTGGAAAGCCATCCCACTTCTCGATCCCACACGGCAGGGTTCCACGACGCGACTCTAGAGCCTGGGACCTTCCCAGACAAAAGGCTACAGAACAGGTCAACTACGCAGAAGCGAAATGACACTGCGCTTCCTTTGATGCGGGCGCGCGCCGCTGAGCCAATTCGCTGCACGATGCTCTGGAGTTGGGACTTGCGACTGATTGGCTACTGAGTGCTGGTGGAACGTTCCCTACTGGCTGGACGTTACCAGGCGCTGATTGACGCACGGCGTTCCGATGTGTTGCTGGTAAGCGACGCCAGTTTGCTGGCATGTGCGGCTGGAGCTGGTGGAGTAAGCGGCACTTTCACCTATGTGTTATCGTACTCGGCCTGCACTGAGAAATAGGTTTTGTTGAATCAAACAAGATTTGTTTGGTGCAACCAAATTATTGGTTTGTATAGGGGCAATGAAATATTTTGTTGCTGAAACCAAATTGTTTTGTTATTCTCATTTGGTTGCCTAAAACTGTAAGATTTAGTTGGTGCAACTAAATAATTGTTTGGTTATACGTACATTAAACAGCTTGGGCCGATATAAGAAAAATTGACATGTTCGGCCGAGTTTCGAACCTAGATTATCTGCGACCGAGCGCTGCGCCTTAGTAATCTCAGCTAGCGTGACAACTGATGACGCCGGAAAGCTTTTAGACAGGTATACTGCATATATTGGTAAACATGTGTAAACAAATATTCTATTTTTGCAGCTTTACTATTCAGTTTCTTGTTGCATTGTTTTATTAATGTGTTCACACGATTGTTAAGTATCAATAGATGCACTAACAAACATGGCCACTATCCTAATTGTCACAAAAATACAAACAAACTCTCGACCTGTATTTTCCAACGAAGGCAGTCAAGTGAGTGGCCAAACAAATGTATACAGTTGATTTAACAAAATATTTATTTGTCAGTCTAATTTTTTTCGGCCCACAATAGATATTTTTATTCAATCATATATATTTTTAGACGAACAAAAGTAATTTTGTTGCTTTTCAAATTAGGTTTGCTCAACAATATATTTTGTTAGGGCAACTAAATATATATTTGGCCCTATACAAACAAATATTTTGTTCGATTTTCTCTGAGTGTGCATTCCTGGTGGTATATTTACTTGCAAGCGGATATTTGTAGGTAGAGACTGCAAAATTAGCGCTATTATTTTAAGACAGACTAGACTTCAAACAATTGTGCTTTCGTATTTCGTTTGTCATTGGACTACGTTTAACGAGAGGCTGGCCTAATCACGTCGAACCAAGTCAAAAGGTAGGTAGGTAGGTAGGTAAGTGGGCTTAACGTCTCGTCGACAGCGAGGTCATTAGAGACGGTGCAAGTTGCACAGGGAAGAGGGATTGGGGAAGGATTGGGAAGGAATCGGCGATGGTTTGGGACCCATCCCAGCATTCGCCTGGAGTGATTTCGAGAAACCATGGAAAACCGAAATCAGGATGGCCGGACCGGGATCGAACCCGGGCCTTCCCGAATGTGAGTCCAGTGTGTTACCACTGTGCCACCTCGCTCGGTCCAAGTCAAAAGGGAAAACGGGTCCTCACTACTGCAGAAGTCAATAACAAATGACACAGACTCGAATATATATAGGACGGTGAATTCTAGCGTGTTGCCAGAAAATAACGAGAATTACGCAATCTCTATTTATAGGTAAAGACCTGCAAAATTCGCCTTATTTCAGGGTACACGTTAAACTTAAAACACATATGCCTTCGCAATGTATTTGTAATTAGACTAAATTTTATTTCACACACCCTGGGTTAATCTGCGCTAGTAAATTAACACTTCACAACTGTTTGCCCCAATCACTTGCAGTTCAGTCAGAAAGTGGGCGACTTCGCGTGTATACAGCAGCCAATGGAGAAACGACGCTGGCTCGATTGTATACAGTACTGTGAATTCTACCGTACTGCCAAACAACAACGCGAATTTCGCAGGTCGCTTTTTATAGGTATTTTTAACAGGCTTGCATAGGGACGCCAGAATTTTGCGAAAAGATTTCCCCATATGCTAGATTTCAATACCCTACGGGCATACCAGAAGTATTCTTTTGCTTATTGCCGGAGTGTGTTTGTGAGGACATTTTCTTACTTGACAGGCCAATCAGAGTTAGGTTACTCTGCTGCTGCACGTCTCTGATTCGCGGGCAGACACCGAGGCGCGTAACAGCTGGATATGCGAATCTCTGAAGTGTACTCGAGCTACAGTGTTATGAATAGGTATAGGTGTTTTTCGCGAAAAGATTTCAATACCAGTTGTTCTCTAAAATACTTTTGTTCATATGCACTTTCGTGGTTGGATGATTTTAAATGTAATGTGCCTCAAGTGTCTATCTGCCAATCACAGACGTTCAGTATCGGAGTACTTTGTTCTGAGTGGCCCAGTCAAAAAAGCACATGTCTTCTTTCGAAAAACGCGGCCAATAACCAAAGTAAGTTGTGGTTGTGGACGTAGGATATTGAAGTCTAGCATGACCATAAATATTTTCGCAAAAAAAACGCCTGTCTCTAGTTATGAAATACACTGGTCGTGAAATATTTCCGCGAAATTCGGGTGTCCCTAGTCATAAATAAATATGCACGCGTATATGCGCATGTGGTAGAGTCGCACACGTTTATACATCATTCATATACACACAATACAGAGATCAAATAATGTTCTTCGGACTGTCTGGGACCTGGCAGGCGTGGCGCAGGTGTCGTCACCTGTGTGACGTCATGCCACCTGTACTATCCCTGAACCTGCCCGCGCGCAAGTTGACTGAGGGCGCGTCGCCGGGTCGGTGAGAAGTGAAAGCAAGGAAAGCTTTTTTCTCCTCCATAGGACGTAGTCAAAAGTAAGACTCGTGTAGGAGAGAAAGAGAGAGAGAGAGAGAGAAGAATGTTCTTTCTGCAAGGACCTTGTTATTACGTCGTCACAGCGATACGCGCAAGCTGGGCGTGTGTCTACCGGCTGTTTACGTTCCTAAAGAGAACAGGCCGCGGTGTTTACACGCAACATGCCAACTGGGTCACGAGATTACACGCACGCCCGCACTTAAACATGTGTACGTGCTTACACGCGTAAGAAGCGCTTCCTGCACCATCGGGAGAGACGTTGCATAATATCTCATGACATCACAGACAGTTTTAACGTTCGCATAAAAGTAAAAATAACTTCTTGGCAGATTCAAGTAGGAAGCTATTCACATAACTACTGATGTGTATCTTTTTTAACGTAAACAGTTTTGTAAAATTATCTACTTCTAGCATTAATATTTTCGGAATATGTCATTTCTGCACTAGCATCAATGGTGTACGAATCATACTAATTACCGGAGGTACTGGTAATTGGAGTGTGAATGCATGAATTACACAACTCGCGTTCGTTGAAGGGAAAATATTACGAATCTGATACACAACAGTTACGAAATGATGACGTACACGTTCTAATACACCAGGCTTACAACGACGCGCTCTCAGATAAAAAAAAATAATAATAATAATTGCTACATTGTGGAGGTTTGTAATTTTGGAATCAAAAGCAATTTTTGAAAGGCGTTCTCAATGTTATGTCCGGAATGTAACAATGGGAAATTTTTACCCTAGCTCCCAAGATCAAGATTCTAAAATTCTTTTCCGACATAACATTCTGGAATATGAGCAAACCACAAACGTATGATATTTTATTTTAACGGTACAGCTACCAGACGTGCTAAATAAAAATACAAATATTTTATTACACTTTTAAGTCAATATGTTAACGCTCACGTTCCTAAGCAAGCGGGAATTGCTAAGAGGCTGTACTAAACGCCTTGTCACTCTGTCAACATTTTCCGTCAAACTGCTTCCAATAAAGTTGGTCAAATGAAATTAGATGGTTCTGACGTCATCGAAATATCACTAACGCCGCCATGTTCACCTAGAAAAGTGGACGGCTCTAGTTCCCATAAAACATTTTGAAAATTGGAAGGGTTCTAAAATTTTTTTGAAGTTTGAAGGATTTAGCCAATCCGAATTCTGCATAACAAATAAAAAAATTGCCGTTTTCGACATCACGAAACTATAAAATGGCGAACAGTTGCTGGAAACGAAATACTGTAAGGTTATAAAGAGAATTAATATATTCAAGCTTTTTGAGTATGAATGCGCTAATTGAAGTGATTAATTTACAATACTATTAAGAACTCGGAGACGCCAAATTTTACTGCGCAGGATATATCTCTAATACATAAAACTTTATATAAGTGAAAAAGTGAAAATATACCATAACATTCGTTAAATTTATTCATGAACAAGACTGTGAAAAATTTTCAAATACATAAAAAAATATTTGATCAAATTTGTTGAATATAAATTTTGATGGTAGTGTTTCGTCTTAAAATGTTACTTTGAAATATTGTAAAGGGTTTTTTAACGTCCCCCGGTTTTATGCTTGAAAGCTTGGCAGGGAACGGCTTTCAGACTACCTTATAACCTAACTTATATTAACACCCATGCCTTGCCCGGGATTCGAACACAGAGCCTCCCGTACCCTAGATCGGTAGCGCACCAACCGACTGAGGCACGGCAGGTCGGCTACTTTCAAGTTATGAAAGTTATGATCAGCATTGTCCATGAGCAAAGAACCGACGCTATTTTACTCTTTATTTGAGGATGTTGCCATACAAGAATAATTTTAAGAGATGAACGCAATAAACGTTATATATTTGTCACTTGAGGAAAAAAGCGTCACATCAACTGCGAAATTTCGATTTAAATATTACATCCTTGCTACATGCATCGTGATAAACTAAACCAGGGTCTTAGTGCGCAAGTGTTTAATATTATTTTTCGATTAGGTGTGGGCCACCGTGGCTATGAGGTTAGCCTGCTCGCCTCCGACCAAGGCGAACCGGGGTTCAATTCCCGGCCGGGTCAATCCCGGATTTTCCCATGTGGGAATCGTGCCGGACGGTGTAGCTTGTAAGCAGGTTTTCTCGGGGATCTCCCGTTGCCCCCGCTCATTTCATTCCGGCTCTGCTCCATACTCACCTCAATAACCTACTTCGGCTCTCAAGACCTCGCTGTTAAGGGACGCACCAAATCTCTTCACTCATTCACTCGCTCGAATAGGTGCGCTAAAGATCGGCCGGTTTATAAGTCACGGGTGGCACGATTCGTTCAGCAGCTTCGTGTTAAAAAGTAAACATGCAGCAAACAGTTTTGAGGACTTCCTCTCTACCCATTTCTGCGCAATACGTTTTATGTCCATTAGTATGTGCGACGCTGCGGCGCCGTGTCCAATCTTCGGCGCTGTATCTCGTACAACGCTGCTGTAATTGCAGAGAAATACCGCGGAAATGTCTGTTTAGCAATGTCGTTGTTAGGTGAGGATTGTTACTATACGTAACCCTCAAGGTCCAATGAATCTTACTTTAGTAGTTAACGAAGTTCGACAGATGCGCAAGACATAAAAATTATCCTCCGCGCATCACTATCCAAATTTCAAATGTAATGTTACGTGCAAAGTTTACTGCGGATGCTCATACGGCCGTTTACGGACATCTTGTATTATATATACACTGTATATGTATTATGTATACATATATTACCAGTCGAAAGATGTTTTGTGGGAATTTAACCCCTTGCCAAACAGTTTTGTGATGAACACAAAGTTACTCGTATTTTAACTATCATGACATCACTAACAATATTTCTCTCGAGGAGGAGTTTCCGAATACGCTCTAAAGAGAGAAAGAAACACAGAGACAGAGAGAATATCTCAGATCTCAGAGAGGAAAATTGTGAATATTGGAGAATTTTAAGGCACAGTAGTGGTACAACGAAATAGATAAATAAATAAATAAATAAATGGGCTTCGTCGTGTGTATCAGTAGCCATTAGTGACCTGGAATGGGGGGGGGGGGGAGGGGATAGCGTATATTTCAATAGGCCACGTAAACTCTACCAACGTTTCTTCAATACTTGTTTGCTTATTTGCGTGACTGTTTGCATTATTCAGAATTCGCTTGCTTCAGTGCCGTGTGTCATCGACTCGCTTGGAAATCTAAGAAAAATTACAAGAAAAGTCATCAACTATAAAGTGTTGTATAGTCAACTCATTGTAACTTCCAACTTTTCTGAAATCTTGCTAAAGTTATACGTTTAGGCTATCCTCTGCCTCAGGCAAACAACGCTGAACTAAATCTAGAAAACTACACAAAAGGGAGAAAACGCACTCGTTTGTGCGCACCTAGTTTGATAATATTTTGCACGAGAAATATTTTTTACTAGCATTAGTAACACACATATTTTATGTATGTTTTTATTCATACTAGGCCCTAATCATACATTAAATATTATAACTTATACATACGATGTAAGTAAAATTTCAATTGAACAAAAATAAAGTCATTTTATGTAATAGAAGTAGGTATGACAAGCTTTTAATATATACGATATAACTTATTTATGGGAAACAATGAAAACCCTCATTTATATGGAGATTTTGCAAAGATTTGATCAAAAAAGCATGAAGATACTGCGAATAGATTATAGTACAGACCTGAAGATATCGCGAGTTGAATGACACGAAGGCTAGACCTCGCAGTACTATATACAATAATGACGATACTATTTGTTCATGGGCAGTTTGCTGTCACAGCCGAACGATATTTGGGCATGCATTTTGTCACATATATATTACTGTTAAGGTTTTCTAGGAGGTATCAAACGCATGGACCAATAGCAAAAGTAACATAAACGTATTATATTTGAATCCTAGCTTGTCCTTAAATAAATCTTGCAAATTTTTCTGATCTCTTAAATGTAAACATAGCCACAGGATTCCGAAATACATAGAATCGATCGTTGCAGTTCATTCGACTGTAATTATCGCTGTAGGTTTTCATAGCGCATTTAATCAATAGTTGCAATTTCGCCAAAAAAAGTGAGTTCAGACTGGAACGACTCCCAAAACAGCAACTTTTGAGTTACTAGTCATCACAATCCTCTGTATAATTACGCCACTGCCGTTTCTTCAGTGCGCGAAGCCAACTGTGAGAGACAGTTTTAGTATTCACTAAGTTGCCCATCATCTAGCTTGATTCATTCCTGCAGGGAGTCAGATTAAGTAAAGAGCGTCCGTCTATACTGTTATAGGCTGATCACGGTAAAGTGAGCACTTTTTAAGGCCCTTCAAAATTTTTCCATACATCCAATTTACATCTTCCTGCTGCTTTTTATAAGCATTGCAATGTGACCAATAAACACAGTGTATACATTCACCACCCTCGAAATTTAATGCTCGAGGCTGCAATAAGATATATTTATTAGTGGTTAATGACCTGTTGGGAGGGCGTTAAAAAGTGCTCACTTTATCGTGAACAGCCTATACCAAAAATAATTCACATACATCTCTGGTCTGTGAGTCAACATGTAACATGTTGCTAGTAGAGAGTTGGATTCGGAAAATACGTTGTAACGAAGGAAACGGCCAAGGAATAAACAGCGACTGCTGGTGTGTGTGTGTGTGTGTGTGTGTGTGTGCGCGCGCGCGCAGACTAAGTAGCCTGACTGGGGAGCTCAGCCTGTTATGAAGTTATGATGAGAAACTGTTCTGCTCGTAAATAGCACATCTCGTTGGTCCGCGCTGCCGGAATTAATTGCAGTGGGTGGCTGCAATCCACCTCACGGCCCTTTCCCGTAATTGCAGGCCTGATGTTTTCATTAACCCCTTCCTTTCCGAGACACATTAGTCCATTGTGCTGGTTCACCCGGAGGCCGTCGGCAGCATCCGGCGATCAGTGTTGCCAACATTTAGACACATAATTTCACTAGGCCACAAGTTAAAATCCACCAGAATGCAATAGAATATGAAAACATAGTAATCGCCCTTCGCATGACGACAATACCTAAGCCTTTCATTTAACTTGATTTGAGGTATTTTTAAAAACAATTTTTTAACACATTTAAATTTGCATAACTGTGAAGGGGTAGCAACAACAATATAAAAATTAAGTATTCCTTTTATGGAATGCCACCAATTGGTGAATAGAAAAATTTACCAGTTCACCAGATACACATTTTAAGTAAAGCTTTAAACACTCCGAGTATTAACGGATAGGCTATTTTTCCTTCCAGACAACGGTTCACCATTTTTTTAAATATGTTTTGCTAGATTGTCTACTGCTAATTTCTAAGGGCACCTGTTTTTCGCGAAAGACTTCACGAAAAGTTGCGTTCTAACGCAATTTAGTTCAAAACCACTTTTGTGATTGGATCATTCGAATTGTTACGCGTCTTATCTGTCTGCCCACGAATCACGGACGGTCAATATCGGAGAAACTTAATTCTGATTGGCTCACTCACGTTACAGTGTGTTTTCACATGAATAAAAGCTGTCAATAGTCAAGTGAGACTGCAAGTGTGTACATATGATATTGAGGTCTTAGACTCCGCGTAAATCTTTTCGCAGAAAACAGGTGGCCCTACCCATCGCACTATACAGGAATTAAAATCCAATAAATTTGGTGGGAAATCCACTGAGTTGGCAATACTACCAGCGGGAGAGGAACGAGTGATAAGAGTTCATCGACTGCGAGGGCAGGCACGTGCGACGGGGCAATCAGCGCCGAGATTGGCGGTTATTTTCCGACCACGATCGCCGTAAACGTCGGCGCCAAGGCCACAGAATACTTAAGAATACAGAAGCGAAACAAGAGCTCTTATTCCACAATGTACTTTTGTGCGAAGTATAGCCTGAATATTTAAAATTCTTTGCAAATAGGTATTGAAGACGAGGTTGAAGTGAACTGCATATATTCTCCACTTCAGCAATATCTATTGTGTATGTCTCTGTATTTCAACTTATCCTCATCATGTTGATCCTGGCTACACCGGAATCGCTTATTGTACTCTGCAACGTTTATTATTGATTGGCCGCCGGCCAATGGAGTCGAGTGTATATTGTGTACCAATTAATGTATCGCGGCAGATGCAACAGGTTATACAATCGATCGTGTTCATTTGAGAAATTATAAAAATAACAGTTTTATTCTTACGAACTGAGACGTTGACTAGTTATAATTCCTTACTTATATTCCAATAAATTACAGCGAAGCAGTAAAACTACAAAATGTTAGTTTTGTCTTCGAGAGCAAAAACATTAATGTATGTAGATGTGTGAATGAGCGTGTGCTAGTAGACGTATTAATATCTTATTTTGTGTATATTTCTAGGTAACTGATAATTTTAGACGCTTTATATCATAATTTTAAATGTCTTACATTATTTTCTTTTGGCTTTTTCCCGTGTTTAGTTAGTTATATGCTGTGATTTTCTGTCCTTCAGTAATCCTTAAAATAAATTTCAGTTTTAGAACTTTTACTAGTCAATGATATCATGTAGTTAAATTTAATAAATAGTACAATTATGTGTATATGGTTTTGTGTATGCATGTATGTGTTAATCGTCTAAGTTCACTATTAAGGTTGATTTTATTTTATGTAAATTGCTTTTATATATTTGACATAAATTTCTTTCTAAGTTTATAGGAGACATTAAGTCCTGTGTCATTGTTTTATTTCTCTTTCTTTAAAAAAAATAAGTCGTATGTTTTATTATGCAAAGTGGTTAAGTGTAAGAGAAGGTGGTAATACCTTAACTTAACCACAAAAAATAAATACGTTTTATCATTATTATATTATTATACGGGCATACTCCTTAAAGGGTTAAAATGTCTCTCTTTGAAATCAACGCATTGAGGCGAAATTTCCTTAATATGGGATTTCCTATATAGATTTCGCAGCTGCCAGGCTGTAGCCGGTAGCCTTCGTGCAGGCAGTGGTGGTATTGGCGGTGATTGTCCGAGGACGATCGCCGTGTGTACATCGACGCCCAGGCAGGCGTTGAACCGCGCGCGCGGGTGACACACAGCCTTGGCCCGGCTTGCAGGCCCGGGCGAGAGACAAGTCTCCCGTTTGTTTGCGGTCGCACGATTGTGGCCCACTGACACCCAGGATGACGGGCGGTGAGGGGGGGGGGGGCACAATTGGCGTCTTGGAACCTCCGTCTACTGCAACCTGACTGCTTTTTCTTACTCTCGTGCTTCGACGAGTACTACTTGCGGGTACTGCAAGCGAGCGCTGTAAAAAAATAATGGCAAAATTACCTCACAAGTGTAAGGTAATATTCGCAAACGTGTGGGAAACATCGTTTTCCTTACGTGTAAGGTGAAATTACCGCACTCAGTAGTAAAATTCACGTACTTGGTAGTGAAAAATCCCATACATGGATGGGAAAATTATCTTACGACTAGACGCTTGAAAAATTTGCGAGTTCAATGACCTGCACACTAAACTCTACAGTCTCGTGTACAAATATGCCGATATGAGCTGTGCATTGGTTGTCTGCTCTCACAGTGGAAGGCGACGATTGGACCAGGACGATTGGACGATTGGACGGAGGTGTCAAACACCGCGTGTACCAATAGCTAAAATTATATGAACACACGTGTTTGGAATTCTAGCTTGTCCCAAAAGGAATTCACGAAATCTCCAGGTCTCTACTTACGACGTGTGGATCTCCTAGTCGATTTGTAACAATTTGATAATTGTATAATACATATTTTTAATTTAAAATTAATATTTATTGTCTATTCATACAAGCTGTCCAACGTGGCTCTTTATATGTTCCTTCAATATTTAAGTCGAGAAAACCGCCACTGAAACTAGCTGAAGACCTAGACACGAATGGTTTCTACCCAGATTTGGAGTGGCAGCAAAGATGGACAGAATCGAACATACGTAGTCCATTGTTCGCGTTCGGGTAAGAGAAGAGGAAAGACAAATTTATGCTTGATAGGAGATTGTGGTGTACCTTGAATAGACTTCGGAGTGGGCATGGTCCCTGCAATTCTATGTTGCAAAAATGGAGACTCAGAGGCGACCCATCCTGTCCCTGCGATCATGGAGATTAGACCATACGTCATATTCTCCTAGAATGCCCTCATCTATCATACTCTGTACCCACCGATGATATCAAAGATTTGTCTCCTGACGCGATAAAGTGGTTGATGTCACTAAATATTTTATTTTTATTATTTTCTTTCCAAAATTGTATTGATGAACAATACGCTAAAAATAAATAAATAAATAAATATGTACAATTACCGCACTCTGGAGTAAGATTCATGTACATAGCGGTGGAAAATCCCATAAATGGATGGGGAAATTATATTACGACGCGTGAATCTGTTCAGCATTGTCTCAACAGCTGAGTGGGAGGACGGGCGGAAGAAACAATCATTTAACACACTAATATTCACTTATGCTGTCATGTTGTCGTCGTGGTGTAACGGATAGCGTATCGGCTTATCGTGATAGAGGTCTATAGTTCGCACCCTCCCACAAGCAAGTGTCCAGGGTTTTAGAGTAGATGTTTCGGTTACTACTTGTCAGAGGATATAGGTAATAAAAAGACACAACAGTATAATCATACAATAAAGTTATTATTACCTTACTCGTATGGGATTTTCCCCTACTTTTGTAAGGTAATGGTCCCGTGCGATTAGGGAATCCTACCTTACTTGTAATGTAAATTTTCTCCACGTTTGACAGGTCATTTTACCTTACATATAGAGGTAATTAGCTTACATGTAAGGTAATTTAACCTCAAATTGTTTTTTACAGTGAATGTACGCATGAACATGTAGTACGGGAGTACACTGTATCCCACACAAAAATATCAAATTTATTATTGATGTTCAATATAAAATTTACAGAATCTAGCGCCAATACAATCAGCGCCTTCGCCTGGTTGGTGATGGTACAGCAATAATTTTATAATATATTTCTTCTTGTGCAATGTATCTACTGAAACCCTTCCCATAGGTACCAAATTGTCGGTTAGTATAAGAAATTCGTAAGTACTTTTCACATCACAAATTTCCTCTTTTCCAACATCTGAAACAAAAAATTAACGCTTACTTTCACAACGTGCCGCTGCAGAAAATATGTCCTCTTTAATTAACGAAGGAAACAAATGCCTAAATACTGAAATGTTCACATTTAGAAAAAAAACTTCTGAAGAGGTGTTATCCCCCGAATACCTCTCCTTTACCACACAAACCTCCTGCGTGAAAATAGTTCGTCTATTATTTCTGTGCATTCGTACAGCAACCTGTACCTCCGTACCCGGCCTAAATTTTTAAAAATTTTCCAGCTTCACTGAGCGCGTATATGTATTTGTATCAGTGTGTGTTATTAGTCGTAAATATTATCCAGAGCAATAAAAAACAAACTGTAATCACTGCAAAATATTATGTCAGTATTAACCCTACCTAATTTTTCTGTGGCCATGTAAAATTTCGTGATTAAATGAGCACTAGTGAAATTGTTGCTACTATCTCTTTGAAACAATTATTTTTTTTTATCTTTCTTTCACATCTACAAATTGACATTGCCACGAACCTAGCAAATGGGGTTGTCATAAAATTGTTACAAACATAAGTATGTTGAAATTGCTGTACCATCTACGATTTGATCCAAAGTGAGATGTGTGCATATACTTATTTCTTGTGCCTCAAAGAGTCAAAAAGTGCTTATATATTTTTTAATTTTTTTTCATTATGCCTAAATTTAGCATCTTAATTATTTAGCCCTTTTATAGTATTTGTATTTTCCCAAGGTATCCTCTTGTATCGCCTGTAGAATTCAATAATTTTTTTGTCTCTAGTAGCTGTAGTTATAAGGTATTTCGACATTATAAAATAAAACAATTTGGTGTAGTATTGGCGAATGTCCTAGCCTTTATATGTCTGAAAAATGACTGAAAATGCCTCGTAAATGGGTTTGATCAAACAGAAACATCTAGGACGTACGGAAGGTATATTTTAAAAGTCTATACTGTCTAGTTCCTTTTGTCCTAGTTCATATTCGGCCGTGTTTTGTAACACAACTAACCATCGCGACCGTTAAAGTCGAGCCCTTGAGCAGCAATGAAGATCCAAGCTGTGCGCCACGTGTCGACAATTTGGCGGCTATGTAACATTCCCAGGCGCCAATCGCGAAACTTTTCAACGCACAATAACGTCACAGACCAGCCACGCTTACAGAAGCGAAACTGTCCAATGTTGGCTGAACTAACGAGTAACATGGCCTCGCGTGCCAGAATAATAACAGGATGCCATTATTTGCCATTAAGTGCCATGAGGTGAACTTGACAGATACACTAAGTTGAAAATCAAATGAGAAGTCCGCTTCCAGTTATCACGCAAACAATTGGAGAATTCATACCAACATATTCTTTTTCTGCTATTTTTTGTGCTATGGCAACTATTTCCCAGACCCCAGTGCAGTGATACAGTGGGTACACTCAGGTTCACGTACCGGTGGCTCCCAAGTCAGAAAAGTACACTCGGTAATTAAGAAGGATAGTCAAGCTGTGTTAAAAATTTCCATTTCGTCATTTCGTAATTTGTGGTTTAGTATATTCACATTTGGATACGGCTGGCAGTCTCTTATTTCACTTACACGACAAAACATTATATGAATGTTTATTTAAGGGTCACCAGTCATTCATCTAACTCCATGTGGAGAGTGGAAGGTGTACACGTGTCATAGTTTTTATCATATAAGTAGGATTATTGCATACATACATTTCCTTAAGCCCCAGCCACACTGTCAAATTTTTCGTCAAAATGTTTCAAAAAGTTGGTTAAGGAACTTTGACGGCAGGTAGATTACCGTAATGTCATTAGCGCCACCTAGTTTCCACCAGACAGTTCGTATATTGGTCCAGTTTAAATTTTTTGTATGTTCGACGAGTTTAGCCAATCATAATCGTGCCAACACAAAAATTATCATTTCCAACTCCTAAATACTTCAAAATGGCGTACAATAACTGTAAACGAAATATAGTTATGGGGATAATTAATTCATATAAAAATTTGTATGAGCAAGTGAACAATAAATATTAGTAAAAAAACCAACAAAATAAATTTTATCGCGTAGTAAATCCGTCTAACAAATAAAATTGGAATTTAATTTTTAAAGTAAATAAGTTAACATTCTTAACATTTCTTCCTCAATCAACTGCATGGACATGCAGCAGCTGTGTCCCAATTTGAAGATTATGTTTTAAAAAATCACGCCAGATTCTTCAAATAAAATACTATTAGCCACCTCCTTTTTTTTCAACAAGCGCCAGGTTCCGCTGCGGTGGGTGAGCTGAGTCACTACTGCTTGCTCGCCCTTACGTCGCCTGGCGAGCGGGGTGATTGACAGCTACCTGTACTGGCGTCACAGTTCGCCCATCCCCCTTCTGGAGAAATCGGAGGCGGCGAGGGGATACTGAATAAAACTTCGCGTAATCTCCTTTCTCGGCGCAACCCGACATGTAAATAAGTTTCTGGGCTAGGACCGACAACACTATAAATACTCCCACAGCCGGATAATTGGCAGTTCTTGTGGTAGAAATTTGGCTGAAGTGCGGTAATCGGGTTAAGTCAGGTGCAGCGAAGGAGATTAGTGACGAGGACAGACAACGGCGGAGGGTGCGAGACGACGGCGAATGAGTGTGTGTGTGTGCATGATGTGAATTGACGAAAGGACGTGGAATCCAACTAGTAGAGTACCTACTACTGTACATGGGGAGCGCTCGGAGCAAACTAGAACATTCCGGACTGGTGGAATGTGGACTAAGTTAAGGTAGGACTGAATGGAAGTGTGATACGGGCTTTATTGTAAATATTGGAACGGTCAAATATGGACATATAATTTATAAAATAATTCGATACGTTTCGACAAACTATTTATTGGGACTGATTTTAGTAATTTGATTTCACTAATTCATGTGAGTTGATGGACGATTATGTAAATATTAGTTGTAGATAGCAAATTATAGCCGTTTACTGTGAGATATTAATTCGAGAGTATTTGTAATGTCTGTAAATAAATAAGAAAATATGGTTAAATATCTAATTAAATGAATACCTTCATCCATTAAAGAATCTGGCTAAGCCCACTGACTTTGAGAAATTGTATCAGTACTTTGACTAGATTTTCAAACATATCCAAGATTACTTGACTAACTTAAAGTGCTTCTTTGTCTTATTGTTATTATTTTTCGTCATGACATTAATTTCGAGGTAAAATACCGACAACAGATGTGACTAATTGTGACTTTAACTACATATTTCGTATAGGGCATATTATTCATTCTGTAAGTTTCGGTACAATCAAAATACGAGTTGCCGAATTACGAAATAGCATATCCGGTTTTAATACACGTGAAATCTGATCACGGGCTACGTAACCATTCTGTCCACAAACGATGAAAATGAGAACACGATTATCTGTTCTACCACTACCGAAATTATCATCGAAACCAAACCGCTAAAATGTGAGTAATTCTTTTTTGACGACTGAGTATCCGCAATACCGGATATACATTATTACTAGAGACTGCAAAATTCGCGCTATTATTTGAGGGCATGTTAAACTTAAAGCGTTATTACTTCACAGTACATTTGTCACTGGATCTTTATTTATTTGGCACATCCCGGGTAATTCTGCGCCAATAAATGAACACTTCAAAATTGTGTGCACCAATCACGTGCAGTTCACTCAGAAAGGGAGTGACTTGACACAAGGCAGCAGCCAATGGAGAAACGACGCCGGCTCGATTATACACAGTACTATGAATTTTAGCTACACGCTAAAAAATAGCGCGAATCTTGGAAGGTCCCTAATTATTACTAGAGACCCGGAAATTTCGCGAATTTTTTGAGGACACGTTAGACTTCGCACGCGTATACATTTGAATTCCCGTTTCCAGTGGTCCTTAGTTTGTAAACCACTCCCTGTAGAATATAAACCAATAACAAACCTGCAATAAAACAAGGACCAAATCCCGTATTGACTGGTCTGGGTTAAAATTGAATCATCAGCAAATAAACAACTAACCTAAGATCGAGTGAACAAGGGATTGTGGAAGCTAGCATATTGCCAAATGAATCCACGGAATTTCCTGGCCTCTACTTACCAGTAACCACAACAACAGTTCACTGAGAAGTCATAAAACGTTACAAGAAAATGCGACTCCAAAATGGTTTTAAGTAGGTTATTCGAGAATAAGTATCAGTCAGTTGTTTTTAAGAGGCTTTGAGTGGAATAATGAGTTACGTGTGAACGCATTAGCGCAATTACAGATGGGTGTCATGCCCCATCCCAAAAATTAAAGACTTTTTTCAATTTTTAGAAACAAACGTTGGTTTTCTTTGAGAATACGGAACTCTAGTACTATTTATTTCTTACCCCTCCCTCTCCTAAAGACGTCCGTAATTAATCAATTAAATACTAAAATAAAAAAACGCACATTTAAAGTATCTACAATTTCGTTCAAGTAATTCTATCTTCAATCTGGGGGACCCTTCATTTAAAATTACATAATTATCTACATGCTTGAAGGTGGTTATTACTGTGCTAATAAAGATTAAGCACAGAAGAACAGTTTTCTAAATCAGTTGTGCTAATAGGTTTCAAAACAGGAATATAATTGTACAAAAATTGTAACTTATACCACAAGTCTTCATTTATTTTCTGATGTAGGCTAGTTCTCTGCCCTCGTTTTAGGCCTATTTCATAATGGATGACTGATAATTCACGCACACGGGTACTTTCGTACAATATTAATTATCTGATCGATGTCGAGTCGACATCACACGCGACAAAAGTTGTGTCGCACGTATATTTTGGGAGGAAAATTACGTTGAAGTCGGGAGCGATGTGGCAACGGATGCACGCGAAATGTCAAAAGCAAGAGAAAGACAGGCAGCGGGTCCAATCTTTCTGCTCACTCCTGCCAACTTAACGAAGCATTCCCCGACCCACTGCCTTGACCTTTGTGCGACCTAGTTTCGAACATAACAAATAAAATTAATGTATTTACCGTACAAAGCCAACAGGGTCTGCCGAAAAAGGAAGGGCAAGGTGGAAAGTTTACCTCTCCCCTCAGTTTAAATACATCACAAGAGGATGCTATAAGAAAACAGTATAGATTAAAATTCGTACTTTACGTATAGTTGCAGAAAATATAGATCAATGATAATGTTAATTTAGTACTAATGTTTTTACTGATGTAAGCATTTTGTGTCAAAGTAAGTAAATGGCAAGCTATGTGTGTGTGTGTGTGTGTGTGTGTGTGTGTAAATACAGATATAACTAATTTCAAAACAAAGATTTTGGCGAGGGGCGCACTGTGCAGAACTAGGAGCACTAAACTCTCTACGAGATATTGCCGCCGCCCCCTTTAACCAAAAATGATTCCGACTGCCCAGAAAGCCAACGAGGATAGTCAGTTTATTAGTAGTTTATTCAGATTAAACACAACTGTTGAGCGGACTGTCTAGAATATTTTACATACAACGAGGCCAAATTTCCCCCTCCCCCCAAAGAAAAAAGTGCTAGACAAAAATTAAGCGTATTTCCGAAATACAATTTTAAGAAGCTAAACGATTCTTTTTGTGCTTTCTCCCTGCTATATATTTTTCGTTAAACACATAATCGTTTCGTAGCATCCATTAAACTCTATTTGATTGACAATCACTACCTGGTTATATGGTCAGTACAGATTATGTTTGTGTTCAGAAAAAAAATTGGCAAGCAAAAGGTTTGTCGCCGTTCGCCAATCAGCGCCAACCCAGCCAATAAGAAACTTGCACAGCACGCAGCAGCCATTCAGACACGAGACCAGTTCCCCCCTGGCGAATCGTAAAAAGGGTACGTTCACCTTAAAATAACCGCTATGCCATTTCGTGGAGTGGAGACGTTTACCCCGCTCGACCTCTTGAGAACCTGTTATTTGTGAAAATATTTACGCGGACGCTAGACTTAAATATCCTATGTGTACGCTTGCGGTCTTTATTAGACCACTGGCTGCTTGTCTTTGTGCGAAGACAGACTGCTACATGAGTAAGCCAATCAGAATTAAGATCCTCTGGTACTCACCGTCAACGGTTAGCGAGCAGGCAGACAGATAAGATGCGTAAAGATTCTAAAAATCCAATCACCATAGCGGTTCTGAACTTCAGTGCTTTGAAAAATAACTTGTCCTGAAATATTTTCGCGAATAACATATAAGTAGGAACCTGCAAAATTCGCGTTATATTTGGCATCAAGCTGAAATTCCCTGTGCTGTATGTACTCGAGCCAGCGTTGTTTCTCCATTGTCTTCTGCCCAGATGTGAGGTCAATCATTTTCTGAGTGAACTGTACGTGATTGGGGCACACGATTGTGAAGTGTTCATTTAATAATGCGGATTTACCGGGGATGTGTCAAATAAAGCATGGTCCAATGACAAACGTATTGCAAAGGTAAAACTGTTTTAAGTTTAAAATGTCCTCAAATAATAACACAATTTTTAAAGGGTATCTACCTTTAGGAAGGGACAGGTGTACTTCGCGAAAAGATTTATACCATGTTAGACTTCAGTATCCTACGTCCACAACCACAACTTCCTTTAGTTATTGGTAGCGATAAGAAAATTTCGCGAGTTCTATGACTTGTTGGCTAGACTCCACAATCCTGTGGACACTCGAGCCACAGATGTTTGTCTGATGCCCCAGAGGTTGACCAATGTTGCTCCACATCTGGCAGTACGGCTCTCGCTACTCGTTTTCTTGCAAGTATGCTATTGGCTCAGAGTCGTCCAGGACGTGTCTAGTGAGTTGTGCTCCAATTGCCAAGGTGACTTCATTGTACACGTGTTTGACGTCTATCTTGACATGAAATGAATTCGCGAAATTTTCCTATCCCTAATTATTGGCCGCGTGTCCACGTGAGAAGAAATATTACTATTTGACTGGGCCAACTGTAATAGAGTACTCCGATACTGAACGTCCATGAATCGCGGACAGACACTTGAGGCACGTGACGTTTGAAATAATCCAACTACGAAAGTGCATATCAACAAATGTGTTTTGGAGTATAACTGGTCTTAAAATATTTTCGCGAAAAACGCCTGTCTACCGATACTGATGAAGCGAGGTGAGTATGGAGCAGTACCGGAATGCAAGGGCGGGGGAAACAGGAGATCGCGTAGAAAACCTACCGACCAGTGGCATCATCCGTCACGATACCCACGTGTGAAAATCCGGAGGCGACCTCGTCGGGAATCGGAGCCAGTTCGCTTTAGTGGGAGGCAAATGCTCCACCCGCTGCGCCACCGCGGCCTCCAATGCCATTTATTTTCTATGTACTTATTTACTTCGTAACCAGACGGCTCTGGTAGTAATGTAAAGAATTGATGAGTGAAGGAAATTTGCCGTCAATATCCGAACACGCGGTTCGTAATTAGTAAGGACCTGCAAAATTCGCGTTATTATTTGGCATCACACTAAACTTCATAGTACTGTATATAATTGAGCCAGCGAAGTTTCTCCATTGGCTGCTGCATATACGTGAAGTCTCCCACTTTCTGACTGAACTGCACGTGATTGGGGAAAACAATTGCGAAGTGTTCATTTACTAGCGCAGATTAACCCAGGTTGTGTGAAATAAAGTATAGCCCAATTACAGATGTGTTGAAAAGGTACATGTGTTTTAAGTTTAACGTGTCCTCAGAAATACCGCGATTTTGCAGGCCTTAGAAATTAGTAAGTTTTGGAACAACTACGTAATTCCTTGTTAAACTTCTGTTCGCGTATAAACGCGCTACCGAAGTAACACGTAAAATGCTTCCTCACGTAACGCCCTAAAACTGTCATCTCTGTGGCAATCGGGGAAATGAACATGTATCGCCGCCGGGTGCGATGGAACTTAATGTCGGCATGAATCACATTTAAGAGACATTATTACTTCACACGCTTTGGTGAAAATGGGAGAATTGAATATCTGTGTGCGTGACTACAATGCAAACACACTTTTGCCGCCTTATAATTCACGTGTGACCGCTAGTAAACGACCTTAGGCGGTGTTACGTTGAAACACTTAACGCTGAAGAGTCAGAAGTTCGGATCCCATCTCGTGCACGGGTATAAAATTTGTTGTTCTTAATAATCATAAATCTTGGTAAACGAGGAATGTTTAACTACTACGGTAGTTTAATTGGACTGTGAATGAGTGAAGAGATATGGGCGGCTCATAACAGCGAGGTCTTGAGAGCCGATTAATTGTACTGTGCTAATTGGGCGGAAATAGGGCACAGCAAACAAAGAACAAACTAAGAAAGAGACGACAAAGGAATAGGATGCAACAGGGATTCTAGTAGTCTTTCATACTTTAACAGTAGAAAATAAAGAGGTGTATGAATTTCGCTAATATTTATGGAACCAGCCAGGATCTATTAATGCTGCTACCATAGCGACAGTTTATATATTTTTTTTTACGGATTGCACATAATACGACCTCGTTGATTATCCTTGTTTGTTACTGATTCTGATTCGACCGGAAAGTGACAGAACTAGGGATGTTGAAAAATAATATATACATAAACGATATTTTATCGAAATCAATATACATGTAAGGTATCGGAAATAAATATTTCGAAAATGCTCTTTTAATAACCTTTGTTTTTAAACAAAAATTCAATTTAAAAAATTACTATGTTTACTTTGACAACATGCACCAAAAACGGATGCCTCATCTTTCTGCAATGCTCCGTGTCCTCAATATGCAATATTCAAGAAATTTTAATTCTGTCAGGTCCTTTAATTCACAAAATATCGAGCTCCGATGTACCGAAAATCAATATTTTTCTTTCGATATATAGTTTAGTAAAATGATACTTTTATAACTAGCTAATATAAATAATTTCGATATTTTTTCCCGATACGTACATTTATAGTCAGAAGAACCGTGGTCCAATCATAAACGTTTGCCCGCATGTGGGGGAACGTAGCGGACGCTACCTGTGGCCGTTGGGTGTACTCGAGGGTCTCCCGTTTCCCCTGCCTTTGCATTCCGCTGCTGGTCCTTCTAGACGCCACTTATTTCACATTCGCAAGCGCTAAAGACCCCAGCATTAGCTCTAAGCGTCGATCGAAAACTCTCAACTCTCAGCAAGTAACTCAAACGTACACGCGTTTGAAGTCTACATCATCATAGTAATCAAATGGAATTACGGGATTTTGCCGGCCCTAGTCCACGGCGGTATAATTTTTACGCATAGTGGGAGAAGAGGTAATACGAAGAAAGAAGAAATGAAGCAGGGCATTCAAAAGTGTTTAACTAATCGTCAAAAAAATTCTTCTCGTACAAGTAGGCTATCGTCCTGATAACTATAGGATTAGAAATTTCGCGAATTCAAACAGTGCTAATATTTACCTTTTAAAAAATGCGCGGTATTGATGCTCTCGTGATTGAGCCATTAGTTTCTTGACACGCCCTTCTGGACTGTCGACGAGTAATATACACGTTCTCGTAGGAAAAAAATCGAGCAAATCACGTGTAGCTTATTACCTGTCATGAAACACCAGACAATGAAAAAGCATATATGTACGTACAAGAGCGCCTGGGGTTGTAACTGAACTGTCCCGCTTTGCCTCGCCAGAGTTCCGGGTTTCTACCGATAATTAGAGAGCCGATTATTTCGCGGATTGATGTGGCAGTAGGCTAGGCTTGACAGTCCTCTACACACTCGAGACGCTATCGTTTGCTTATTGTTTGCTGGGATCAAGTGAGACCTTTGTACAGAACTGTTCAACACTCACTCACACTACTGGTTACTGATTATTACTGGCTCACAGTTAAACGGGCGGGGCGTGTCTAGAATTATGGTCCAATCACAGCAGCAGTAGAAAATAATACAAGTGTTTGAAGTACACCTCGGTACCGAACGAATTCGCGTAATACTCGGGGCTCTGCTAATAACACGTTAGCTTTCGCCTCACCTTATTTCGTCTTACCGTTTTGTAAGCATTTCGTACTATATTTACTTATATTTGGCCTACTTAACTGCGGCGGGTGCCGGCGTCTGGCACCCGATAAAGTCTTCAGATGGGTGCAGGGGGGGGGGGGGGTGACCCCAGTCTTCGCCGCACGTGACTACGAGGCTATCGCGTCAGACATCTTTGACCTTTCTCCCCTAGCTGCACCACGCCTCCCCATACAACGATGACACAACCTCGCCATTGACCGTGCGTTTCACGTTTCACGGGCTTGACGTACGAGGGTGCAGATGGATCAGCAAGAGGGAGAGGTGTAGTAATGTAAAAGGTGCAGCTTGAACCAGGCATTATATAATTTTAACATTTATCTTAGTATTTAGAATTATAATATTTTTATCAACTACTTGAATTTTATTTTAAAACAAGTTATATTAAGGCAATTCTTCGGTCCCACGATGTTAAGTTATATATATATATATACACCCATTAAAATTTGTTTGTGGATTTTATTAGTTGTTTTAATTTTCATAAAAATTTATCGTGGTCATGCATTTTATGAAACATGTTTTAATTTGAATTGTTTGGAAAATAGTTTCATGAAATTAGTTATATCTTATATTTTAATTATGAGTTAAATATATTAATTAAACGAAACGTGGTCCAATCCAGGCTATAGTTTATTCGCGGTTTCTTCACTCTTTTTGATTAAAACCTTTGGAAAATGGCACCATGTATGACGAGTTTCATTGTTTCTTAATTATGTTGTGTATCACATGTTATGTATCACAAGCGTTTTACACTTGCGTCAACCTTGAAGTGCCCTATTTCTGGTTAAAGTATTAATTTCATTCATATTTTATCTATTAATTACAATGTTTTATTTATCATTAATATGAATTAAAACTGTAGAAAAATAGGTGTGCTGGTAATGGCTAGTACGAAATAGTCCGTATGTAAGATGATATTACACTGAGTGCACAGGAATGCGGTGCGCTGTACATTTGGCGAAATTTTTAAGATTTAGTTAATCTGAAGTTCGCGGAATAAGCGTCTATCTGTCCTCTGTATTTTCAAGTACTCTGTAGCAATATACTGCCCTACATTGTCGGACAATATCGCAATTAGAATATTATAGAAATACCGTTTCGTGATCGATATATCACCATATCGAACAGCCCTAATAGCGAGAACCTTTTGCGCAAGCGCACTCTTTAAAGAATTCCTCGTCGCCGCGGTATTGAAGCGCGCTTTCTACCACTGTGAAAATGTTTGCCCTGGACGTTACTGGAGACGTGTTAAACGGTTTGGCGTAACCCTGGTGCTGCAACGGCGGCCGGGACGTATCATCATCGTATGCTTTCGTGTCGCAAGTGCGCGAGCTCTGCTCCTCGGGCGTAAACAGGCTGGAATTTTGTCGGCCCTGACTGGAAGAAACTACAATCATCTTTTACATTCCCCCACATAAATTTAAAATTTCTGTACTCTAGTTGACGAATAACATTTTTCGTAAATACAACCAGAGAGACGCAAACGTTAGTTGTCGAAGATATGAACCAGCCATAACGTAGGACAGGTAGTAAGTAGCACGGTTTACTAATCAGTAGGGAACTGAAAAATTCGAGGGTTCAATGACCTGCAGGTTAGACTCTACAGTTTTATTTACAAATATGCCAATATCACCTGCACATTGGTAGAGACCTGCAAAATTCGCGTTATTATTTGGGGACACGTTCAACTTCAAATACGCGTACCTTCGCAATAAGATTGTCATTGGACCACGCGCTATCTGACACGCCTTGGGTAACTCTGTGCCAGTAAATTAACACTTCACTGTTGTGTAGTCCAATCACGTGCAGTCCAGTCAAAAGAGGAGTGACTTCACATATGGATGTGCTGCCAATGTAAAACCGACGCCGGCTCAAATATATACAGCACTGTGAAGTTTAGCATGATGACTAATAATAACGCGAATTTTGCATTGATTATCTCAGTGTAAGGCGACAATTGGACACCGTTCTCCAGGAGGTGTCATAGTGTGGGCCAATGACTAAAGTTATATAAACGCCCGTGTTTTGATTCTAGCTTGTCCCAAAATGTATCCACGAATTCATCAGGTCTCTAATAATAAGTAAGTACAGGTGTTTTTCGCAAAAAAGATTTCAAAACCAGTTCTACCCCAAAACACTTTTGTTCATATGCACGTTCGTGGTTGAATGATTTCAAATGTCAAGTGCCTCAAGTGTCTGTCCGCGAATAATGGACGTTCAGTATCGGAGTACTTTATTACTATTGGCCGAGTCCAATAAGAATATGTCTTCTCATGTAGACAAAGAAAGTTGTGGCTGTGGACGTAGGCTATTGAAGTCTAGCATGGCCATAAATATTTTCGCGAAATACACCTCTCTGTCTAGTAATCAGTAGAGACCGGGAAATTTCGTAAATTCATTTCAGGACATGCTAGACTTCAAACGCATGTACATTTGACTTTCTTTTCCAATTGAATCGCAGTTTAAACCCAATAAATAACCTGTAAGAAAAAAAAAAGGTCCGTGCTGCCTGCTTTGGGCTAGAACCGGAACATCAGCCAATGAACAACAAATTTACACTGGAGTGCACAAAGGATTGTGGAGTCTAGCTTGTTGCTAAATGAATCCGCAAATTTCCGGGGGGTCTACTAATCAGCAGACATGAAAACATCGCGTTCTCATTTCGGGATGAGCTAGAATTCAATACCTCGTACGTTTCATTTGTTTATACTATTGGTCCACCCGTTATTTCACACCTCCTGGACAACTCTTAGCCAATAATAAACTTACAATGAAATGCAAACCCAATCGCTGTCTTTCACTGAGACAATAATTAACTAATTAGCCGTAAATGATTTTACATATGACTGTGGAGTCTAGCCTACAGGTCAGTGAACTTGCGAATTTTTCACGTCTCTACTAATCAGTTACCCCCAGGGAAGATCACTAAGCACTAAGTCTTGTGGTGTAAAGTACTGGTCAAGTATGACCCTCCCGTGAAACGGGTAGCCAATTGTCTACACTGGGAATGAAAGGGCAAAAAAAAAAAAGTAATTTTCTGCGGACTTGTATGCAACACGTTGAATTTAAAAATACCCGCATGTAAGGTCATTTCTGATGTTATTTTTTGGCAGACATTTTACATGTGAATATGTTACGGAAAAGGCTGAATTTTCTTTTCTCTTTTCTGGATATTTGTTGGCCAATACAATTTTAATATTATTTAGTTTAATAATGTACCATATTAGACTTCACAGTCCTATACATAGTTGAGCAGAAACCTTTAGTTAATTGGTTGTTGCTGCAGTAAACACGTCTGCTCTTATTCCTCCCGAGCATTCGGAATTAAACAACTCGATTAATCAATGTTTGCAATTAGTTCAAGTTTTTACAGGGCGTGTCGCATGAGTGGAACTGACATATACATCCACGAATCATAGCCTCATACTGAATTGCAGCGTGGAAAGACATAGGGTATCTAATTGTGATTCACGCTAGATGTCCGCTTACTCAAACAAAATACATTTAACCATACGGCTAGTATGACAGTATTTTAAATATTTCATCAAGTAAATTACATGCGCGAAGAAATTACCAACCACGTGGTTATGGCCAGCAAGGCTAAGAGACTAAATTTAAGGTAAGGAATGTGCTCGGACAGGACTCTCGGCGCATTGTAGGTCAAACGACTTTCGCTAAAGTTGATGCTGTGTAACATGGCAGGATATCTGGTTCATGTAGGAGCCTGGACGACTTAACCAGGCAATACAAACCCTGAACTATACTTGGCTCACACGTAACGGACAAGTATGGTGTTGCAACACCAGTTTACGTGTTACGGACGTTGTGTGTGTGTGTGCGTGCGTGCGCGAGCGGTAGAGTGCGCTTTTCAAATGCGCAAAACATTTTCGACAGGCACCTTTGAGTTAATTTATTTTTGCTTCTAGAACTGCCTGCTGTCGTTTATAAAATCCGATGTAGCTAGCTTGCAATAAATCAAGCAAATTTGAAAAAAAAATTTAATAGATAATGCATGCATATAACTGCATACACTTTAAAGTACAAACAGTTCAGAATGCTCTCAGTAAAGCAGGCAGCAATTTAGGAAAAGTAATTCAATGCTTTAACGACAAGATTGAGGACAACTGAGGAGAAAAATTGAAGTGAGCTGCCTATATTCTCCCTTCAGCAATATCAGCTGTGCTGGTCTCTCCATTTTCACATACCATCGTCCTATTGGTCCAGGCTACACCTGTGGCCTGCAACGTTTATCATTAGTCCGCGTTGATTGTGTGCCAATTAATGTGTAGCGACGGAGTTACCCCGTTTTACAATCCACCGTGTTCATATGAGAAATTTTTAAACAGAACAGTTTCATTCTTACGAAATGAAATGTTGAATAGTTGCAATTTTTTAATTTGACTCAGATATAGTCCAGTGAATCATTAAAACAATAAAAGTGTGTGTTTTGTCTCCAAGAACAAATACATTTCCATACAAACATAAACCCGATTATATACGTGCATACACCTCGAAGGGTTAGACGCGTGACGATTAAAAACAGAGTAGATACGCACACAGGGGCGAACTGGCGCAGTTTTTATGTGTGCGTACCCATCCCCGTGATTGGTTGCGCGAAGCTCTGGAAGTGTGTCTTGTGCGATCTTATTGGCTAATGCATGCTGCGAAAGTTTCCCTATTGGCTGGGCTCCCTGCTGGCAAGTAAGTTACCAGGCTCTGATTGGCGATCGCCGTTCCGACATGATGACAAGTTACGTTATTTTGTTGTGTACGGATATGGGGTTAGCGGAATAAGCAGATGTTTCACCTCTGCAGTCTTAAGGCAGATTCCCATCCGCCATATTGTATTTATGGAATTTTTGTCGTACCCTGGAAATACAGTTTCGTGTCATGTTTTTGGAACGACAGAGCACAGAGTATTGCCTAGTGCATCGTGTGAGGTCAGTATTTCTTGAGTACTGTTGATATCTTCGCCTTTATAATCGTTCGCAAGAAACAATCTCGCGTTTCGTGTCGACACAGTTACCAACTAAAAATCAATAATTGTTAGGGGCATCGGTTTTTCGCGAAAAGATTTCTCGACAAGTTGTGTTCCAAAACACCTTAGACCAGAGCCAATTTCCTCATTGGTTTATTCGGTTTGCTACATGTGTTATCTATCAGACCACCAATCACGGAAGGTCAGTATCGTAAAAACGAATTCTAATCGGCTCACGCATGTAACAGAATGTCTTCATACAAAGACAGGCGCCCAATAACCAAAGAAAACCTGAAAATGTGCATGTAGAATATTGAAGTCTAGGACAACGTGTAAATCTTTTCGTGAAAAACAGGGGGCTCTAATAATCGTGGCTAAGCTGTGGCAATTCGATAAAGCTTGGGAAGCTGTTATTCCTATGTCGTGCGGGAAATTTCAATACATCTTCTGAAATAAAAGCTATAACGAAAAATCGACCAATCCAAGATGGCGGGTGGGAATCCAACTTAGGTGCTCTGTTTTACATCTGCGTATCGCCAAATTGATTTAATTTAGTTTTTGTTTGTTTTATGCACATAATGTAATAATGATCACATTAGTAACATGTATACGTCCCTGACAATTCCACAGCCACACGCGTCCAATGCGTTTATAAAATCGTCTGATCCACGGGAACATTAGATTTATAAATGGGGGCAGAATACGAAATTGACACACAATTTGAATATCTAGGATCCCAGCTTAAAAGCTGGGGTATAGAATACTTAAGAACACAGAAATGAAACAGTCGCTTACACTGCGAACTCCAACCGCACACGTCAGCAATGTGGCTTCCCTGGTCAGCAACGTTCGGAACGTCGTTGGCCAATGAGGGCCTGGTACCTTACTCGCTAGCCGGCAGCCCAATGAATAGGGACTCTTTGGCATCATGCAGTAGCCAGTCAGACGCAAGGGCAGTTCCCACATCCTCGCGCTGCCAATCAGCTTACGGGTAGTCTCACATTAAAGTGAACGGCCAAGCAATTTCATTTCTGTATCCGTTTCAGACACACCTAATTTGTGGTTTCAGGTGTTGCAAAGAAAGAATTTTGGGATGCGCGCTGTACTTAAGTCGACACAACACTTGTTTCGTCGTCACAGCTAATGAACTGTATGAACTGTATGTAATGAAATGTATGTAGGGCGGTTTGCGAATCATTCCCCCACATGTAGAATCATTGGTCATTGAAATTCGCAGTGTGGACTACATACAAAAAATTACTTAAAGGCTGTTCACGATAAAGTGAGCATTTCTGAAATCAACCTTAGAAAAAAGTCACTGTCCCTAGGTGCATATATTTTAAGGGGGGCACTGAGGGGCATTCAACCAGTAATGTTGGTAACGATGGATCGAAAGTAGTTCCATTTTTTAACGTCGAATTAAAAGTGCTATTAAACATTTGTGATAACTTTAAACTATTTATTTCGCTTTGTGTTATTTTTAAATATACTAACTACGCTGCGACGGGGGTATGTTTGACGAGCTCCAGACCTCACGTCCGCTGGGCGGGCCTGTTGGTCTGCAAGTATGGGTGCCGCGGTGTCGCTGCCTCCCACGAAATCTATGACTGCCTTCCCCTCCCTCGTACGTCACCTTGAACACGTGACGCCAGCCTGCCAATTACGCACCACCAGGGTGCCTCTTCCAGGACTTCAGATATCGACGGAGTGAAGATCATTTTGTAATGTTCTGAATTATTTATAATAAAATATAAATACAGGTGTCTCGCCCAGGTTCGGTGAGACAGAACAGGTTTTTCACTTGGGCGGAACTGCTGTTTTAAAAGAGGGACCCTTGCTGCAATTTTAGTTAAGTTTGGTTAAAAGCAAACCTGCATATAGCTAAAAAAAATAAGAAAAATGTAAATTTTGGGGGAAGTTTTAAACAGAATTAGTTTTGATACAAACTCTTTATACCAAATGTAATCAGTGGGAAAGCATATTTTTATAAGTTTTTTTCAATGTGTTCTTGGGGGGGGGAGGGTATTGTAAATTACTTGAAGTTGAAATACAAACGCAAGGCGACGAATATTTTCAAACCTTTTCATTGCAACCAACCCAAATCCCTTTTTTGACATCATTGGGGGGGGGGGGGGGGGGGCTCTCAGCTGTTTTCCAACTTAAAACACCTGCATTCAGGAAGCAGTTGAGACAAGGACCTCGTCCTGTATGTGTAGGCAAACACCGCACACTACATTACCCACAAGGAAGACTGGGCACCTAATCCTTGCTATGTACAACACTGAAACTTGTCTACGATCGTGGACACGGCGACTGAACGGGTTAATCATGTTCACAGGTTGTTAACGGTTAAGTGAGCACTTTTGAATTCAACCTTTTAAAACATCCCACTTCCACTTCCTACCTGCACATATATTTTAACGGGGACAAAGACTGACATGCCGACCTCCCTTGGCGCAGTTGATTGGTGCGCCCCCAGTCTGGGGTGCGGGATGTACTGGGTTAGAATCCCATGTAAGGCATGGGTGTTAGTTTTAAGTTAGGTTATAAGTTCGCCTGTAAGCCTGAGACGCCTGAGCGTCTCCTTTAAATACCGAAAAATTTCCGCATCCCGGTGGAAATAATTACGTGCAGCCTGAAAATGGGACATTATGATGTTCCTTTCATTTAAATTGAAGTTGGAGGTTTCGTCTGCTGGCTTGTAAACCTCGCCATCCTTACCAAAAAACCGACCACCAACCGCAGACAAATGGTCCTGCCGTCCAGCAGTGACTGCATCCTGTCTTCGTGGACGTCAATATTCATACTGCAAGCAACGAGTGTCGCTCCTAGCGCTGCCGGCAGGGTGATCACGTGACTCATGGCGTAGCTACTCCTTGATTCGTCCTCTTTCCCAAGTGTCGGCGGAGTTCAAGACGTGCAATAACGAAGAAAAGGAAAAAAAAAAATATTGTTTTCGATTCCTGCTCATGCGTCAATTTAAATAAAGAGTTTGGATTGGATATAATGTTTTAAATCAACTGACTATGAAAAGCGCAATGTTGCGATATTTCTTCCACGTACGAGAAGGGGTGTACATCTCTGATGTATAAAATGGCCAGGATGAGGCCGTCTCGGGGTATTCGGCTCCCGTCTGCGTCATCAAGCATGTAAGATAAATACTGTATTAAGGAACCCTTCTGGTCAAAGCTAATAAGGGCATTTTCAGCTCCATATTCTGTGTTAGGGTTTTATTATGAAAACTTTTATAGGCATGATTGCCTGTTTTATTGCTTTTTCTTATAAGTATAAAGCCTTTAATGTGATATATATATATATATATATATATATATATATATATATATATATATATATATATATATATATATATATATATATGTGTGTGTGTGTGTATGTGTGTGTGTGTTTGTGTGTGTGTGCGCAAAAATGAAATTGTATTTGTGATTTATTTTAAAATTGTATCTCTGAAATTTCGTACTATATAATATGAAATTAAGAAACTGTTCTTGTTTAACTGGGCGTGTGAAAGGATTCACGTGACAAAGTTTCCCAGATTTTTCTCTATGCCTTTAACTTATTCTGGTTTTGAATGCATGAGCAGTTTGAGCTGTTTAAGAGAAAGAATTTGAATGAATATTTTGTTATTAGTTTGCCAACTGCTGAGCTGTTGGGAGTTGTTGGACTTGGAACGGTCGGATTGTTGACACTTGCACACACGAGGTGCCGGTGACGATACCCTGGGCTCTCAAGACGTCCCCTGATAAGCATTCAGCCATAAAACCGGGCGACGTTAATACGTCCTTTCCAATTGGCGAGCGCCCGGTAAAGTTTGCAAGAAAGTAGTTCCATGTTTTAACGTTGGATCAAAGGCATTAAGTAAACATTTATGAACACTGAGATTATTTCTTTTAACTTGTTTATTTTAACTGTATATAGGAGTAAAAACTATCACAGCTGTGAAACATTTACTTTCCTAATAATTTTACATTTATCTTTGTTCGAGGGATGAATAAAGTGCTCAGGCACAAGGTAGTGTTAATTTTGAATACAGTGGACAAATACACAGTGTGCAGGGTTTTTTAGTGTGCTCATTTTACCATAAACACCCTATAACTGCACAGAAGTGATGAAAAAATTGACACTGTGTATGTGGCATAGCTAGGGCCACCTGTTTTTCGCGAAAAGATTTTCGCAAAGGCTAGACTCGGGATGTAGTTCCTTACCCGACTGGGCCAATCAGGAATAGGTAACTCCGACGCTTAGTGCCCGTGATTCGCGGACAGACACCTACAACGCGTGACGTTTGAAATCATCCAATTATAAAAGTAGATCTCAGCTATAGTGTTCTGGAGTACATCTAGTCCTGAAATCTTTTCGCGAAAAATAGGTGGCCCTAGGCATAGCCTACGCGCATTGTCGAACTAGGGATTCCCACGTACATGCACGGCTGGGGGCATACCGGATACGGAAGCGAAGCTGTAGCCACACCGGGGTGTGAACACCTCCTCAAGGCGAGGGAAAAGGAGACGCTAATTTTCCGTCGCGCAGTCGGGGGCAGGACACAGCCTGTTTACCCGACCAATCGCCGCGGGAGCTATGACGCACGCGTTGCGAAGCCACGAGGATTGAATTGCCGATGAATGCAGCCGTTTAACACGTTCAGCCCCGCATGTCCACGTTCGAGGACATGTCGCACGTGAATGATGGCTATGGTTGGCACTGTACACAACGAGAAATCACTAGTCAGTGGAGTGCTTTGAACATCTTCCTTTAGAGAAATCTAATTTGTTGTAGGAGTATAAAGGCTGTTCACGGTAAACTGAGCACTTTTGAAAGCCCTGCTTAAGATCTACTTGCTTGCACACTGTGTATTCTTCCATCATATGTACAATTAACATTGCAACGGGCCTGATAACTTTGTTCGTGCGTCGGTCGGGCTAAATCGAAAAATTATTTAAAAAAGTAAACATTTTTGTAAATTAACTGATTCTTCCGCACGTGTGCACTGGGAATACAGAAATAAAAATAAAATATTTCAGTATTCACAAATGTTTACCTAACACTTAAAAACCCACTTTAAGAAACGGAACTATTTTCTCTAGATCTTTACCAACTTAACTGGGCGGAAACCAGACTTTAAGCCTATAACAGGTCTGCACGGAAACAAGCTCCAAATTCCGTGCCACATGGTCTGAGGTAAAACTGAATACACGTTGGAGCAGCAGCCTATGAACCGAAAACCCACGGGCTCGAAAATACACAGGACAGTGGAGTCTATAGGAGATAGGCCATTTAAAATATGAAGTGTTGCTGTCCTTATTTAGAAGACAATAATTATTCTAGTGTAGAATTTTTGTTATTGGTTGAAAAGAGTCTTTTGGACATGGCAAACAATTCGTTGGCCAGAGGTATAACTCAAGCGAGTGTACAGCGTCTTGCAGTTTAGTGTACTGCCAGAACATAACACGAATTTTGTAGGTGCCTATCTATTGCTAGTTTTCGATATCATTTGAGAACAGACTAGACTTCAAACACATGGGCATTTGACATTTTTGTCAATTGGATCGCCGTTTGTTAGACACGCCCAGGACGAATTTTCGTCAATAACTAACCAACAGTGAAAATATGTTCGAATCGCGTTCTTTAGCACTTTCATGCTTACTTCCAACTTTTATGAATTCCTGCTAAAGTTCTCCTTTCAAAATATCCCCCCCTCCCTTGCAAACAAACATTAACTACGTATATAAGTATAAATGATTGAACCAATGAGGCAACACACCGCATTCGTGCGCACTCAGTTACATATAACATTTTGCATTAGAACTATTTCTTACTATAGACCGTTCACAGTAAAGTGAGTACTTTTTTAACATGTTTCATCAGACATAATAACCAATAAGTACATTTCATTGTGGTCTTGGACTTGTGGTTTTCAGTATGGTGAATGTATACACTGTGTTTATTACTCACATGGCAGGGTTTACATTAACAAGTGGCGGAAGGATATAAATTTGTTGAAAGATAAAAGTAACTAGGGCTTCAAAGTGCTCACTTTACTGTGAACTGCCTATAGGTAATACGAGCACACATATTTCCCCTCTGTTTTATTCGTATTCACTATAAATAAAAACTAATGAATAGATTATAAATATTAAATAAAGTTCATTTTAATCAAAAATAAGATACTCATTTCAACAGCAGGGCCACGGTGGTGTAGTGGTTAGACAACTCGCCTCCCACCAAGGCGAACCGGGCTCAATTCCCAGAGAGGTAGCCCCCAAATTTTCGTATGTGGGTATCGTGCCGGACAATGTCGTGGTCAGCAAGTTTTCTCGGGGATTTCCCGTTTCCCCGCTGTTGCAATACAGCGCTGCTCCATACTCCCTCGCTTCGCCCTCATCAACTCTCCAAGAACTCGATGCCGCCCAAATATATTCACTAATTTTTTTGTTAACAGAAGTATGAAACACTTCCGGTATAGCATGGCATATTTAACTCTTTCAGTCCCGAATCTATTTCCATGCTCAAGTGTTGCAATAGTTTATAGGCTGTTCACGATAAAGTGAGCACTTTTTAAGGCCCTCGCAACAGACATTGACCGCTAATAAATATATCTTATTGAAGCCTCAGGCATTAAATTTCGATGGTGGTGAAATGTATACACTGTGTTTTTTGGTCACGTTGGAATGTCTCTACTAAAAAGCAGCAGGAAAATGGAATTTGGAAGAAAGGAAAAATTTATAAGGGACGTAAAAAGTGCTCACTTTATCGTGAACAGCCTTAGGTTTATGGTTTCCCCTGTACTTGTGCCTATGCTTCTCTCATCCAGTGAGCAACATTCTGCGTGTTAGTTAACGTCAGCATTAACAATCCACAAAAGTGAAATACAGAAACTTTAACAAATCAGATTATTCACAAGGAAGACGCTGAAAACTGCGGCCACATATTCTGTGTTTTGTACAGTGCTGAACATAAATATCCGTCACGTGCAACATATCCTTGATCACGGACACAGGGACTGAACGGGTTCACAAGCAACGAAACACGCCAAACATGCGACGATTTGTCAAACGTTTCGTTTAAAGAGTGTGAAGAAACTGTGAATAGACTACACACCAGTATATGCTATTCACGGTAAAGTGAACACTTTTTAAGGTCCTTCTAAATTTTTCATTTCATCCAATTTCCATTTTCCTGCTGATTTTTAATACAATAATTGCAATGTGACCAATAAACACAGTGTAACCAACCTCGTCACCATCAAAATGTAATGCTTGAGGATGCAATAAGATATACTTATTAGCTATTAATGCCTGCTGGGATGGCCTTAAAAAGTGCTCACATTATCGTGAACAGCCTATATACACACGAATCCGGACACGGCCTTAGCTGGTGTTCGCAGCTCGAGTTGGCGGTACAAGGGACAGTTTCGCCTCTGTATCGCGAAGTATCCTGTGCTGCGTCACGGAATCCAGACGCGAGAGTCCGCACGTCGCGACGCGAACACTTTACCTGGCTTCCATCTCCTCAGCTGGCAATCCCCCCGACCTCGACCGACTATTGACTGAGCGGAAAAGCACCAGGTTAGCCAGCGGCGACGAGACGTCGTCTCCTCGCGCCGTGGAGAAAGTAAAAAACAAAGAGTTGCGTCACTGTCGCGCTTCCTTCCTTCCTTCCTTCCGAGATGCGAACTTTCGGATTGCCTGCCGGGGGGGGGGGGGGCATGTGCAATACACCCGAAGCAAGCTCCAAACAGCAAGCGCCAAAGTCCGGAGAGCCGCAAAGATGGGTAAGCAGGTAACGGCGGCTGGAGAACGATTTCATTATATTGTTACAAACCGCCAGGGCCGTATCCGTGTTCGTGAGGGATGGAGATCTTGACATAAACAAACGAACTACATTCGACTCTTAATTTATTCCCACAGCTATTATTTGCAGCATTAAACAAAAAACTGTTCACGATAAAGTAAGCACTTTCGAAATCAACCTTAGAAAACAGTCACTACCCATACCTGCATATATTTTAACGGCGCAGTGAGTGACGTGTATCCAGTAAAGTCGGTAACGATGGATGGGAAAGTAGTTCAACATATTAAGGTCGAACAAAAAGTGTTAGGTAACCATTTGTGATAAATTAAATTACTGCTCTCGCTTTCTGTAATTTTTAACGTATCGAAGTGCAAAAATTAGCATATTTGTAAAATATTTACTTTTCTAATGATTTTACAGTTTCATTTGACCGACGCATGAATAAAGTGGAGAGTCCCATGATTATATTAATTTTATATAAGGCGGAAGAACACACAACATGTATCTATACAAGTATATCCTAAGCAGGGCTTTCACTATTACTCTTAGTATTCATAGTGAGCGCTATATTTAATGTCTATCTGGATTTTTTATTAACGTCCTCATTACTGTCTCCATATTTATTATAGTTAGGGACACCCGGTTTCTCGCGATAATATTTACGCCGAGGCTAGACTTCAATATCCTATGTGCTCACGTGCAGTCTTCATTTGACAATTGGCCGCTTGTATTTGTGTGAAGACAATCTGATACGTGAGTGAGCCGATCAGAATTCGGTTTCGCCCGTACTGACCGTCCGTGATTCGCGGGTAGACAGATAAGGTGTGTAACAATTCAAATGATCCAATCACAAAAGTGATTATATGAGTGAGCCAATCAGAATTCAGTTTCGTCCGTACTGACCGTCCGTGATTTGAGGGGGGGGGGGGACAAATAATAAGCGTAACAATTCAAATGACCTAATCATGAAAGTGATTCTGAAATTAAGTACGTTGGAACACAACTTCTCCTGAAATATTTTCGCGGAAAACAGGTGTCCCTAGTTATAGTCATCTAATTCAAGCTCATTATTGATACATAGTCTGTCTGTCTATTGTTGTCATTCCAAAATGTCTGTCACTCACGCATCCAGTTCAATAGTCCCACCCGTCAGCCTCACTCTTCACTGTAACGATGCTCGCAGTCCGCAGACTCCACTCTCGTTGCTCTGCTGGCTCGTCGCTTCTTTATCTTCGCACATCTGTCTCTTTAAGGTCGTGCAATCCTCCAAACTCTAGACTATCGGCTCTAAGGCCCATCGTGGCTTAAAATAGTTTCGCTGAACTGATCCAGAATGTTCCTCGTATCGCGAGTCAAGCTGTAATAGGCGGGGGCGATGACCGTAACATTCTTACAACGATAAACCCAGATGTTAAATCCTTTCAATGATAGAAGACGATACTAGCCCCGAAAAGCTTATCGCGGCAGCTTATAGCTGCAGTGAAGGTCATTGAGCACTGAGTCTCGCAGTTTAGAGTGCCGGTCAAATTATATCCTTCCTCTGCGACATGTAGACAATTATCTGCAATGGATATGAAAACGTTAAGCTTATTACAGCCAGAGAAAATATTTAATGATGCCTATATTGACAAAATTTCTTGTCTGTAGAACCTGAAACACAGAAAGTTAACCTAGTTTATTGTTACATTTGTCCAACAAGGTGAAGTAGTTACAATGAGTTACTCTTGGGTATAGTCAATTCACGGCTACTTCCAACATTTCTGAAACCCTGCTAAAGTTATACTTTCAGGATATTCCTCCGCCCCATGCAAACGAAGCTTAACTGAGTCTAGAACATTACACCAAATGGGCAACGCACCACCTTCGTGCGCACTTAATTCAATATAATTTTGAATTATAAATATTTCTCACTAAGCATTACCAACATATATATTTTCTCCCCGTTTTATTCCTTTTTATTTATAATAATTATAAGTGAAATATTATAAATTATATATATAATACAGGTGAAAATTCAATCCAGCCACAATAAATTAAAATACTTCTATGTTAACAAAGTTAAAAAAAAAAGCCCGTGATAAATGACATATTTAGGAAATAACCAAACGCGTTGTACAGGGGGGTTGATTTTCCAAAGGTTTGATTCAAAAAGTGTGGAGAAACGTAAGTGAATCCGTGATTTCTGCGTCTCTCGGACAGTAATGGATAAACACGACAAACGAAACCATGCAGCAAATAAATACACAGAAACTAAATGGCGAGGGTCTTGGGAATGGGACCTGTGTCTGATTGGCTACCGCGTGCTAGGAAATAAAACTATTGGCTGGGCTACTGGCTCCGGCTTGTAAGTCACCAGGCGCTGATTGGCGAACAGCATTGCATGTAGCTGGCTCGTGACGGCATTTTGGTGGCCAGTGTGTGCGGCTGGAGCTGACGGAATACGCGGATATTTCACCTCTGTAGTCTTATCTACTCTGTGACGAGACTAGAAATTTTCCAAGGCAGATACGAAATGCCTGATAATTTTTCTGAGTGTTTTCATTAACGTGGGGCTGCATAACATTTGACCTCCATCACATTTGGTCGATCAGGGAGCTGTCGTTCTCGTGTTCATGTTTGGCAACATATTAGAATTAAGAGAGTTGTTGATTCCACCCGTGAGATTGAGTCACCGTTCGCTAGACCCGCTCTGGTAGATTCCGAGCTAAAGGAAAACATTTATCACTTCAGTGGCGCCATTCTCCGAGCCGAATGGGACAGCCAATAAATTAAAACACTGCTACTACAATGCTTGAATATATGGGGAGCTAAAAACAGGATGCCTTGAAATGTCAACACTGAACTGACTACCCTCACCCCTCCCACCTCTTCTCATAATTCGACAAATCATGTAAATGTGTAGCACCTATTGTAAAAAATGCACTGAGCAAAAGCTTTCGTCGAATCAAACAATTTCTTTGACGTAACCAAATTACTTGTTGGTGTAGGAGCAATGACATATATTTTATTTTTGAAACGAAATTATTTTCTTGTTCTTATTTGTTTGCTCCAAGAAGATATTTCGTTGGTGCAACTAGATATTTGTTTGGCTCTATGTGCATTAAACAGTTTCGATAAATAAAAAGGAAAAATTGGAAGCTTAAACCGGGATTCGAACTCAGATTACTTGCTCCCTAGCGCCACGCTCTAGCAACCTCAACTAGATTTAAAACTGGCGAAACAAAACTATGTTTTGTATACATACGTTCAATTTCTGGAAATCGAGCGCAAATAAATATTTCAAGTTTTACAGGGCACTTTCAAGTTGCCTGTTGAACTTGTTTCATTAGGATGCTTATACCATTATTAAACGTTAATAGATACACTAACTAACCCTATTACTATCTTAATCATAACAAAATATGTAAACAAACTCCAGAACTGTATTTTCAAACGACGACAATCAAATGAATGGTCAAACAAATATACACATAGAGTTGATTCAACGAAATATTTTGTTGACAGTCTTATTTATATTGCCCAGCACAGTTGTTTTGTTTATTCAAACATGTATTTTCTTAGATGGAAAAAAAGTAATTTTGTTGCTTTTAGAGTGTTTTTACTCAAAAAAAAAATTTCGTTGGGGCAACAAAATATGTTTTTGGTCCTGTACAAAGAAAATGTTGATGGCCTTCCTCTCAGTGTGAAGTATTCCATGACATGGATGCCGTCTCATATGGGTTGGTTACTATCTGACACTGCATTAACGATTTTTTTAAATTTTGTCACTGAAGTCATTCCGTAAATATTAATTCTACTTAGCGTCCTTAAGCATAAAAATGATTGCGACGAAATTTAAAATAATGGCAAAACAATCATTTTTCTTTTATTGTTTGCTACAGCACAAAACAAAAATCTTTTCATGTTGGTAGGTTACATTGACAGCAGGCAAATCATAGGCGTGGCAATAGCCAGGGTATCACAACAATAAAGAAATACTTTTGTTGCCATGACAGAGATTGGTGGTGATTTTGCAACCTGTATTCTCGGGGCGCCAGAAATCTTCTGACGTTGCAACATGTACGCGATTATTTACACCAGTAGCTACAGAGTTCACTGTTAACAAAAACTGTACGTCATCGTCTACGTGATTTTAACCGAGAGTCAAGTCTTGAAGTTCTTTTAAAAGGCGGAAATTCGGGTATTAGCTGTTCACTGTAAAATTAGCACTTTTGAAATCCCTGCTTAAGATTTACTTGTAAGCACATTGTGTATTCTTCCGCCTTATGCAAAATTAACATTGCCATGGACCACGTCACTTTATTCTTGCGTCGGTCAAGTGCAACTGAGACATTATCACAAAAGAAAATGTTTCGCAAATCGCCTAATTTTTAAACTTCAGTGCATAAAAAAGAACATAAAGTGAAAGAAATAATTAAGTTTTCATAAATGGTTACGTGGCACTATTTATTCGACGTTAAGATAGGGAACTACTTTCCATTCATCGTTACGAACTTTACTGGGAGCTTGTCACTCAGTTCACCCGTTAAAATATATACAGGTAGGGATAGTGACTTTTTTTAAGGTTGATTTCAAAAGTGCTCACTTTATCGTGAACATTCCTTACCTGTTCATTGTGCGGTTGCCTACTAACCCTACTTGCAGATAGAACTACATCTTGTTTCAAATCATGCACCTCCGAAACAACACACCGGCGGGAATGCATCGATTATTGTATACTGCTTGTAACAGATCCCAATACACCCTTTTGCGCGACACGTATAGCAGCTATATGGCGTTGTAGCAATCAGGCACGAATTTAATCCGTTCGCTGCCGAACAAATTTACGTTATTTTTTTTTTAATCTTTCGCTTTGTACTTGTGTCTACGGTGCTTCTCCCTAGACGGGGAAGTCCTCATTTACAAATGGTTGTGTGGGTAAAAGACCATCGAAACTTAGAAACACAAGAAGGAATTCAAATGATCGACCGCGTGTATGTAAGTGAAATACCATTTGAAGATTCCGATCTGCGTGAGCTCGTATTGAAATGTCAAATACATCGACATACACGCACGTGTAAGATGAATAATGAATATTCAGCATGTCTGTTCAACTTCCCGCGAAAAGAGTGCACTGAAACTCACCTGGTCAAAAGCGATACCGATGACAGACGAGTCTGTGGATGTATAAATAGTCTACCTATATAATAATAATAACTAAAAGGTGAGACTAAAAACTTAAAAATAAATTAACTCTAAAAAAAACTTTGAAAAACAAGCTCGGATGCGTTCAGTTCTAGGGAGTGGAGTGGAGAGATTTGGACGGCAACTACGAGGTCTTGAGAGCCGATGAGGGTGAAATGAGATTATAATGGAGCAGCGCTGGAATGGAAGAGCGGGGGAAAAGGGATATTCCCGAGAAGCCCCACCAAACAGCGGCATCCTCCAGCACGATTCCCACTTCCGAAAATTCAGAGTGACACGGCCGGGGATTGAGCCCGGTTCGCCTTACTGGGAGGCGAGCAATCTAACCGCTTAGCCACCGCGGCCCCAGTTCTAGGGATTCAGGGAATACGTGCAATATGGCAGCGAGAAGAAGTAGAACCAGTTTGAATTAGTCGGTTAATGGTTTAGTCGACTGAATTTGGGGGAAGGGTGGAAGGCAACTGAAATGTTTCAAAAATTTCCTCGAGCCGTTTCAGTAGTTTTAATATAGCTATTACAATTTTTTTTTTTTACGTCGAGGCGAAGAGCTACACTCGGCGTCGATTCGACGCTACCTAGTGAAACTCGAATTATAGCTTACGCCAGAGTCACACGTGTTAAGCAACGGCAGATCTAGTCGGCCAACTATATTGAAAAAAAAAAGTGTGGCTATGTCTGTGGGTATAGGGCGCCGCCAGTCTTATCAATAGCGGCGATTAAGAAATTAAGAAACATCGGGGAAAACCTCACGTTAAAAATACATTCGAACGTGACAAAAAACCGGTTTCCTAGAGCGGGCCAGACAAGCTCCGCGACACATCCGAAACAGGCGTGTCTGGCGCAACGCAAATGTTACGGGACAAAGTTGCGAGATGTCTAGGAATGAATTATAGGACCACTAGTGTAAAGTTATCTGGCTGGAAACTATTTTCCCCTGTTAACAACTGACATGCGATTTTTTAAAGTCTTACATAGATACGTTCACCGCATCAAACGGTATTAGGACATGGGCCAAGCAGTGGCGTGTGGTGAACTGTTGTAAGGCAAAGGCTGTTCACGATAAAGTGAATACTTTTAACATCGACATTAGAAAAAAGTCACTGCCCCTGCCTGCATACATTGTAGCGGGCGCACTGAGTGAAATGCGCCCAGTAAAGTTGGTAACGATGGAGGGAAAGTAGTTACATATCTTAACGTCGAATAAAATGTGTTAGGTAACAATTTGTGATAACTCAAATTATTTCTTTCGCTTTCTATTGTTCTAAATGCATCGAAGAGTAAAAATGAAATGATTTGTAAAATATTTACTTTTCTAATAATTCCACAGTTTTACTCGACCGACGATTAGATAAAGTGATCAGGCCCATAACAATGTTCATTTTACATAAGACGGAATAATACACAACGTGCATACAAGTAGATCTTAAGCAGGTATTTCAAAAATGCTCATTTGACCGTGAACAGCCTATAAGCTGTGTTTTGAACTGTGCTGTACCTGATCGTTTGTTAGCTTACACATTGACCACTTAAACGTGGCAGTACAGTTGACGTCACAGTACGTGTGTAACGGGTGCCTCGCAGCTCTCTCGTGAGTGGCCGCAATACATTCAGTTTCTCCCGGCCCCACTAAGGTTACTGACTCCTAATGCGTGCGCCGAGTGTGTACAGCACTGAGTGAGTACCAGTTTACATTGCAACACTTCACCACACGCCACATGTGCCAAGCCATAAAAATGGAAAGTGGCTTCTATAAAAAAAACTCAAATAAATAAATTACAACGAAAGTAAAAAATAAGCAGTAACGTAGACACGGAGGGGTGTTTTCGGTTCAACCCTCCCCTCTCCCTCCTAGAAATATGAACGGCATACTATAAGAAGTAAATAAATGTAGTTAACGTTCAGTAAAATGAGAAATTAAGAGAATAAAACGGTATGATAGAACAACTAAAATAAGTATTAAAATAAAAAATACAGTTGTTCACAATTTCTGTTGTTATTCATTTGAAAAAACACACCTCCCCCCTTGATAAATTTCTGCCTCCGCCACTGAATGTGAGCAAAATGATAAAAGTTTAGTCAAATGTCAGGCTCATGTATTACGCATACCTAAGGCTATGGTTATTGCAGCGCGGTATATTTACTCAATAACTCTCCATCTCACACACGCAGTTTTTCATTTACGACGTGTTGCCAGTACCACTTACCGATTACCGTTGGCGTGAGAGAACGACGACTGAGAGATCTAAATTTCGTTCTTCGTTGCACTGATAAAACTTATTGGAGAAATTTTCAAAATGTTTTACGAAAAAATAAGTTATTTTTCGAAAACGCAATTAACTTACGCGCAATACTATTGTACTCTTCGCATATGGAAGTGTATTTCAGTTTTTAGAAAATCTAACTGAAATTTCATTAAAGGCTACGTAGTTCTCTAAACGAAAATCATTAATACTTTTTAATTCGACTTACAGTATCTGCATGCCAAAACAACGAACTAATTATTCCACAGTATAGCTTGTGTTTGGCGTATGTCCCGGCCATCAAATTCGGAAGCAATCGTTATTTGATGACGACGTTTGGGTAAATTATTTTCCAGTTGTTTATCTCCATTAACGAATAGTGTTTATTCTTGCTGCCTCGTATACTAACTTATTTAACATGTTCGTTTACGAATGGCGATTCTGTGATTTTTCCCAGCTGAATTTCCATATATATTAAATGCGAAAGTTAGTGAAGTCCGTGAGCTCATCTAGCCTTAGTGGTCACAATGTGTGCGTGTGTTGTACAAGGATGTGATATATGGCCGGCAATGTACAGAGCTAGACTCGGTATCCAATGCTGTCAGTATCTTTCGTCTGAGTAACTGAGTACTGATTACTAGCAAACCTTTCTACTGCTATCTATTGTGAACGATCAGTATTATCCCGAACACCAAGCCCACTACTCATTAGTTCGATGTAAGATCACGAATTAATCATCCTGAGTACAACGTGGGGAAAAAAATAAATTTCTTATATACATCACAGACCAAAGTAAATGCTAGGATTGGTAAAGGCTGTTCACGATAATGTGAGTACTTTTGAAATCAACCTTTTAAAAAATGCACTGCTCCTGCCTGCATACATTTTAACGGGCGCATAGAGTGACATTCGCCCAGTAAAATTGGTAACGAGGATGGGAAGTACTTCCATATCTTAACGTCGAATAAAAAGTGTTAGGTAACCATTCGTGATAACATATATTATTTCTTTCGCTTTAAATATCTTTATTGCACCGAAGTGTAAAAATGAGCAAATTTGAAAAATATTTACTTTACTAATAATTTCACATTTTCACTTGACCGACACATGAATAAAGTGATGAAACGCGATACCAATGGTACTTTTACATAAGGCGGAAAATGCACAACGTGCAAATAAGTATATCTTAAGCAGGGTTTTCAAAAGTGCTAATTTTATCGTGAATAGCCTATAGTTGCCTTCTTAATTCCTTACCTACTAGAATACATCCACTATCGCGTAGTTGCTGGTGATAAGTATATAGAGGTACTTTAATTAATTCGATTGATATCTGCACACTATATAAAACACAAATTACAGCAAAACAAACTTATATAGAACTATAGTCTATAGGGATTTTTTTAAATGAAAAATACTAAGGAATGACAACATTACAAGATTATATTTTTGTAAACGGTGTTACAGTTATTTAATAAACGTGGGTGACTGTAGATATCAGAATGTTCCACACATGCTCCAGTATCGACTGTGTCCAATCTCCTGCACCCAAGATGACCTATTTCAGGTCTCGGAAAATGCATTGGAAGTGGCCAAGATTTGGTCCAATACTATTTGATTTTTGTTACTGTGTAAATATGTATGTTTCTGACACGATAATAATAATAATAATAAGCGTAATGAAACACACTGTAGCTAGCTTTCTTGCGCAGCGCAAGCATGTATTCCAAAATAATGTGTCTGAGGAAAGAATTATTCCAATGGAAGTGTATACAACAGTATTCTCCTGGACTGCGTGTGGTTATAATTCACAAATATTTTTCCGATCGACATGACACTGTGTAGGACATGCTATAATTAAGGCCACCTGTTTTTCGCGTAAAGATTTGTGCTGAAGCTAGACTTCATCTTCATACGTGCAAGCTTGCAAACTTTCTTTGGCTATTGGCTGCGTTGATGTGTGAGAAGACCGACTGGACTGGGCCAATCAGAATAAAGTTACCCTGCGACACAGAACGTCAGTGATTGGCTGGCAGACACTTATGACGCTTGCGGGTTAAAACCATCTAACTGCGACGTCGGTTCTGAAATAATCTGTTTTGGAGTACAACTAGTTGTGGAATCTTTCCGCGAAAAACAGGTGGCCCTATCTATAACGAAAGACGTGAAAAATTTGCGAGTCTAATTAACTGTAGGCTAGGTTCCACAGTTGTATGTAAAATCATGCAAATGTTACTGCCCATTGGTTGCTCATTGTCATAGTGAAAGACGACGATTGCGTTTGCATTTCATTGTGAGTTCATTATTGGCTCAGAGTTGTCCAGGAAGTGTGAAATAACGGGTGGAGCAATAGCATAAGCAAAACAAAGTTGCAAGGTTTTGAATCCTAGCTTGTCCCGAAATGAAACCGCGAATTATTCAGGTTCTAGCTATAATCCATTCACCGTTACTTCCAAATTTTCTGCAGACCTATTTCAGGTTATTCCTCCGACTCATGCAAAAGAAACTTAATCAAGTCTAGAAAGTTACACCAAAAGGATGACGCACCGCATTCGTGCACACTCAGTTTAAAGATAATTTTGCTTAAGAGCTATTTAGTAACATGCATTAACAACACACCCTTACTCTCTCTCTCTCTCTCTGGCTTATTCATATTAACTGTAAATGAGATAATAATTTATCTATAAAACAAAGTAGAAGTTTAAAGTAAAAATAAGATTATTTTATGTTAACAGAAACGTGAGATATATGACATATTTTAGAAAACCTCAAACACCTTACGTACATGGGATGATTTTTCACAGGTTTCATTGCAAAAGTGTGAAGACTCTACGAATAGTGTTACGCGCTGATGCTCGCACTAGACGCGAGCTCCATGAGCAGTCCGGCTCTTTATGGCGAGGAGGGGGGGACCCACCCGACCCTCCCTCCCCACCCGGCAGACCCGCTCGCTGTCCCATCGCTCGCACGGCAGCCGGGGAATGATTGAAAGCGGCGAGACCTGGCTGGCGCCACAGTCCCACCTCCCCACTGCTGGAAGAGCCGACGAGTTTAGAGGATTCGCAAGAATATTCTGGGAACTAGGCCCCTCGATGCAACACAGCATTTGGAGACATTTCCGGGCGATGCCCTACGACCCTATAAATATTGCAGTGGTCCAATGGTCGGGAGTCATTTTGTGGAAGCCAATTGGCTGAGTGCGGTAATCGAGCGACGCATGGTCCAGCTGGAGACATAGGCGATGGGGACGGACGACGCCGGGCGATTGCTGGGCGATGGCGGACGAGGTGTTTGTGTGGTGTGGACAGACGAGAGGGTGTGAAACCCGACGAGTGAAGCCTACTGTGCACGAGGGTGCTCGGAGAACTCTAGAACATTGCGGACTGCTGGGACCTGGATTAAACTGAGGGGGACTGAATGAACATGTGATACTGACTTCATTGTAAACATTGGAACTGTCAAATATTGACATACAATTTCTAAAATTATTGAATAGGTTTTGATACACTGTCTAATGGGAGTGATTTATAAATTATTTGATTACTATAATTTATTTGAGGTAGTTGTAAATTGAATTGATTGAATTCATTAGTTGAAAACAGCAAGTGGTATCAATTTATCGGGAGATGTTGGGTCCAGAGAATTTTGTTTGCAGTTATTATAAAAAAATTAGGCAATTTTAATTGACTCTTTTATTTAATTAAGGCTTCCATCCCTTAGCGCACTGACCTTGAGAAATTGTAACCAGACTATAGTAGTTATCTAAACTCGCTCCCGCTGTCCAATGGCGTGTTGTCAGTTGTGAGGAGCCGCCCGAGGATGGAGGGCATGCCGACCCACCCATGCGCGCGCGCTGGTCCGACACCACACGCACACGCACACGCACGCGCGCGCGCTTTCTCCGCGCGCACGCGGAACACGGGCGTGGCCAGCGCGGTGTTGTCAGCGGCCGTAGGGCTTACCAGCAGAGAGCGGTCTGACATCACGTCGCTGGTTGTCACCTGCGTCTGCTAACCGCGCCTTAGGGATCCCGCACACCTGGAGCTTGTCTCCGCGTTCGAGACCGAGAAGCACCGGAGCGACAAGGGCGACATAGTGCGCCATCGCCGTTAATCGCAAGCTTCTTAAGAGTGGGATGGACCCCCGCATTTTTTGTGAAATAGTTGTTTGCGCGAATACGCGTATCTCGGTAAATAAATCTTCTGCAAATACGTTTTTTTTTGTCAGAAAAGACTTAAAAAAAAAAAAAATTTATATGCCCCTATTTATTTATTACTTTTGTCATAATAAGTGTATTCTTGGAGAAATAAATTCGTGAAAATGGCCAGACATCGCATTTTTAAAGCTTGCCCATGCCGTTTCCTTCCGCGGTAAGAGAAAAGTACAAATATACGGGCTAGTTTAATCTGTGGTCTTTCATCGCGTGTAATAAAACCCAATGTAACAGATCTAATTTTTCACAGTACAGCGTTACAACGGAAACACTGCACGCCTTGCGCGTAGGAGCGATGAGGCACAATGCGTGCGAGTTAGTGTCGCCCTTATCGCTCCCTCGCTTCTTGACCTTGGACGCGGGGTTCCCACGGGGGTCCATCCCACTCCAACTGGCGTGCAGCGTTCTCCTAGTGCTGCGTGAACTGATTGGAGTTTCAGCGGCGACTCTATTATTTCCATTGAGCGAACGCGATGTCAAAGGAACCGCCTCGGCATTTCGCCACTGTGTACTTATCCACGCTGTGGTAATTGTCTTAAAATCTTTCTCAGCGCACCTCAGAAACAGGTTACTAGAGGGTATGGTAGCAAGTGCACTTGTCTGCAATGAAACGTGACTATAGAAGGAGAGTTGTTACTTGCGACAGAGATAACGTCACCCTCGCTCCCAAGGTTTCTCGTGCCAAGGCACGGACGGTCCCATATTATTGCGACAACCTGGGCCACTTCTGGCTAATGAAGGGACAGGAATTCGCTTCGCACGAATGCCCTGTTTTCTGCAGGAAGCACCGTCGCTAATGGCTGTTCACGATAAAGTGAGCACTTTTGAAATCAACCTCAGAAAAAGTCACTATCCTTACCTGCATATATTTTAACGGACGAACTGAGCGACATGTGCCCAGTAAAGACGTTAACGATGAATGGAAAATAATTCCTTACGACGAATTAAAAAGTGTCAAGAGGTAACCATTTGTGATAACTTAAATTATTTCTTACACTTTCTGTTTCTTTAATGCATTAAAGTGTACAAATGAGCGGATTTGCAAAACATTTCCTTTTGTAATAATTTCACAGTTGCATTTGACCGTCCTGTCAATAAAGTGACGAGGGACATGACAATGTAAATTTTGCATAAGGCGGAATATTACAAAATGTGCATACAAGTAGATCTTAACCAATGCTTTCAAAAGAACTCATTTTACCGTGAACAACCTATTACATAAAGTACGCGTAGCCCGTTCATTTGCAATGGTGTTTCATAACATAGAGTACAATCGAAACTTTTTTATGGTACGTTTAGCCTACATTTGACACAAAGAGTAAATTAGTGTCTAAAATATTTTAAAGCTATGTTGTATTCAGTATTAATTATCTTCTTTTTTTTTGCATTGCATCTCATGAAATATCAGAAAACGGGGAAACGTTTTCTGTGTTGACAAATTCTGTCGGTCTCCCGTAGGCAGACCGAGAGCTCTTTCAAGAACTTGTGGAGAGTGGAGAGATTTTGGCAGCTCTTAACATCGAGGTTTTGGGAGCCGATGAGGGTGAAGCGAGACGAGTATGGAGCAGCGCCGGAACGCAAGGGCTGGGCTAATGGGATATCCCCGAGAAAACCCGCCGAGCAGTGGTATCGTCCGGCACGATTCATACGTGCGAAAATCCGGTAGCTATCCCGCCGAGAATCGGCGTGTTCTCAGACCCGAGAACACAAGTGTTCTTCTATATCGTGAAACTGTTTTGAAACATTCAGTATATAGTTATTCCAACATGTAGAGCCACACAATTTCCGCAAAATAATGTAAGGGTAGACTAGTTCACAATACGCTGTACTGACAATTGCATGTTTTCCCTTGCTATTGAGTTTTGTGGCCATAAACTACTTGCTCTATCTATCGGTTATTGTTAGAAAGAAAGAGCTCCTGGCTATGGGTTCTACGCACGGAGAAAAATGTCGCCGCACCAGAAATTTTTAATGAAGTTAGTAGAACTTTGAATTCCTTTTACTCGCAAATTCTTATCAGAAAAATCGAGCGAGATGGCGCAGAGGTAACTCACTGGACTCGCATTCTGGAGGCCCCGGGTTCGATTCCCGGTCCCTCTTCCCTGCGAAACTTGCACAGTCTCTAGTGACCTCGCTGTCGACGAGACGTTAAACCCACTTACCTACCTACCTACCTTCTCAGAAAATATCACGACCCATAGTAACATGCACAAGACAACAAGGAGCTAAGTTTAAACGGCCGCCATTTAAAAGATAAACCTTTGAATAAGACGTTAAGACATGTAACATTTTATCAAGATTTGTTATCATTATAGATGTGGTTAGGTAAAAATATATTTTTTTTTGCTTCACGTAGGCAATTAATTTTATCGAAGTATGTTATTATAATTGTTTAGTCAACCGTAAATCAGCCATACTACGCAACCTACATGAAAAATCGGCCGATGCGATCGAAGTGAGACTAGAGTCAGCTTCCGTGCAACACTGCCTTGCAACACCGGGGACTGGTGAAAAAGAACCAAAGGCAGTGGAACGACCATAATATCGGAGCGAATGGCCGTGGTTATCGAACAGCCTTCGATCACAGTAGAGATAGACAAGTGATTGCATCCTTTGTTGTGAAACTCTCACCAGTGGCGGGGCAAAGCGAGAGTTACAGTCACCTCACGGTTACTTCCAACTGTGCTGAAGCCCTTTTAAAGTTCTACTTTCAGGATATTCCTTCGCCTCGCGAAAACAAAGCTTAACTAAGTCTAGAAATTAAACGCTAAAGGGACCACACACCACACTCGTATACGCACTCTTGGTTCAATGATATTTTGCATTATTTTCACGCTCGATTTATTCATATTATAAATAAATGAAATGTAATTTCCCGATAAATTATAATTAAAAGTTTAATTTGACAAAAAATAAGATACTTTTATGATAACCCATTTACACACAGTGTAAACAAATGTGCACATTAAGCACGCGTAGGTAATTTTTTGTCAGTGCTGCAAACTGCGAAGCTCAGTGACCAATGATTGGATATCTGCGTTATTATTTGAGGACATTTTAAACTTGAAACTCTTTTACCTTAGTAATGCGTTTGTCATTGGACCATTCTTTTGCTGACACACCCCGGACAACTCTTCGCCAATAAATTATCACATCACAATTGTGTTCCCCAATCAAGTGCAGGTTACTTAGGAGGAGAGTAACTTTTACATATGTGAGGCGGCCAATGGACAAACGACGCCGGCTAGAGTATATACAGTACTGTAAATTTCAGCCTGATGCAAAAAAAAAAATAATGGGAATTTTACATGTCACTACTAATGATCTTACCCGTGAGAAAATTATTCGCAAACCGTCTTACTGGTCTAGGTCGAAATTTGTTCACATATCTAGGGCCACCTGTTTTTCGCGAAAAAAAAATTGTGCTCAATCTAGACTTCAACTTGTTACTTGCAAGCTTGCGAATTTCCTCTGGCCATTGTCTGCGTGTTTGTGTGAGAAGATATTTTTACTCGACTGGGTCAATCAGATTAAAGATACCTTGACACTGAACGTCCGTGATTGGCTGGCAGACATTTCAGATGCGCACGAGTTAAAAACCATCCATCTGCGTTATTAGTTCTGAAATAACGTGTTTTCGAGTACAACTAATCGTGGAATCGTTTCGCGAAAAAAAAGTTGGCCCTACATATATAACTGCAGCCGAACATATAGCCTACAGTTCATTGGATGGGACAACGAAACAATTGTTGTGTCGACTTAAGTACAGCGCGCATCATAAAATTATTTCTTTGCAACACCTGAAAACATAACTTAAAGTCAGGGACACCCGAATTTCGCGAAAAGATATCCGCACTTGCTAAATTTCAAAATACTACGAGCGTAGCAGCTGTTCCGTTTTGCTTATTGGTGGCATGTGTACGTGAGAAGACATTTCATTAGTTGACTTGCCAATCAGAATTAAGTTACTCCGATACTGCACGTCTCTGATTCGTGGGCAGGTACATAAAACGCGTAACAACTAGATCACTTAATCGCAAACGTTGAACTGAGCTAAAGTGTTATGAAATACAACTGGTTGAGAAGTTTTTTCGCGAAATTCGGGTGTGTCTGAAAGGGTTAACAGACGTATAAGACGCCTGTGATACATTAAATATTTAGGAAACGACCAAATACGTCATTTATGGGGTGATTTTTCAAAGGTTTGGTTCAAAAAGTGTGAAGAAACCGTAAATAGACTACACACGGCAATTATTATAAGGAAATAGTGTTAAAAAATCATTTCAACAGATGTACAGATTCCTTCATGTATTTTAAAATAGCTTACAGAGAATAACATTTCTTTATTTTTATTTGTAAATTAAGTTTTCCGTTCTAAATTAAATATATACGATATATAAGTAGAGTCCCGATTATTTCGCGGATTTCTGCGGCAATAAGCTATACTGCACAGTCATCTACACACTCGAGACGCTATCGTTTGCTTATTGGTTACTGCAAACAAGTGAGGCTTGTGTACAGTAATGTTCAACACTCACTCACACTACTGCTTCCTGATTATTACTGGCTCACAGTTAAACGGCGCTTGTCTAAAGAACTACAGTCCAATCACAGAAGTAGTAGGAAAGAACAATTGTTTGAAGTCTACCTCGGTCGGTACGGAAAGAATTCGCGAAATACTCAGTGCTCTATCTATAAGATACTGTCACAGAGTAGACAAGTACACATGGGCGATATGGCATGGCGGATTCTTTGATTGTGGGTGTACCCATTCTCTGATTGGATGCACTATGTTCTGCGAACGGGCTATTGGTCGGATTGGTTTCTGCGTACTGCGAAAGGCTCTCTATTGGCTGTGCTGCCGGGTGGTGGAGTACGCTATCAGGAGGCTATGGGCTGATCGACGAACGGGAGTAGTAAGGCATATTTTTATCACGCACAAGTTTCTAGGATTCGGGAGCCGGGAGCCAACTGCCATCTTGGATTCCGCAATTTTTCAATTTTTCTTTCAAAATCGCGTGTTTTTACCCAAAAATCGCTTATTTTTACCCAAAAATTGGGTAATTTTTCTTGAAAATTACCTAAACATTTCCTATTTTGCCCAGTCGTAAAAAATATTCCATAAAAATCCTTCAGAGAATTCTGTCCGCCATCTTGAATTTCCCTTTTTCCCTAAAAGAACATTTTTAAGGAAAAAAGGGAATAACACACTCTGGTTGTGGGGGCGAGAATTAATGGTGGTGGTGGTGGCCACCAGCCGTTCGCTCCCGGCTGCCGAATCCTAGAATTTTGTGCATGAAATAACTATGCCTTACTACTAACGGGTTTACAACATTTTGCCGGCCAGTGATGCCATTTTGCTGACTTGTGCGGGTGGAGTTTGCGGTATAAGCGGCCTGTTTCATCCTTGTATTTCTAACTACTCTGTGACTGGCGAAGAGATTATACATTGTGAGTAGAGACCTGCAAAATTCGCGTTATTATTTGAGGACACTTTAAACTTCAAACAAACGTACCTTTGCAATAAGTTTGTCGTTGGACCATATTTTATTTGACACGCCCTAAGTAACTCTCCGCCAATAAATGAACACTTCACAATTACGTGGTCCAGTCGCGTGCAGTACAGTCAGAAATGGAGTTACTTGACATCTGCGCAGCGACCAATGGAGAAAAGACGCCGGCTCTAGTATATACTACAGCACTGAGAAGTTTAGCCTGTTGCCAAATAATAACGCGAATTTTGCAGGTCTCTACTTGTAAGTGAGGGAGGGGAAAGAGTGGAGAGATTTGGACGGCTCTTAACATCGAGGTTTTGAGAGCCGATGAGCTTAAAGCGAGGTGAGCATGGAGCAACGCCGGAACGCAAGGACGGGGGGAACGGGAGATCCCCGAAAAAACCCGCCCACCCGCGGCACCGTTCAGCACGATTACCGCTGGGAATCGAACCCGTTTCGCTCAGGTGGGAGGCTGGTAGTATGACCACTACATCACCGCGGCCCCAGGAGCGGGAAGTGGGGAAGTGCGACGACCAGGCGTGGCGAGCGACCAGCTGGTCGACCCCACGCCTGGTCGCGGCAAGGTGATCGACTGACTGCTCGGGTGCCGGGCGGCCCTGACTTTGCCCGCTTTGGCCCCTCAATGACTCTCCCCCCAGCCCCCTCAGCCGCCATCTCGCCATCTCTACACCTCCTGCTCCTTCCTTCCGGCAACACGTGCCAGCTGTCCCAGCCGCGTATAGTCCTTTCGCAGTAATTTCCCACTTTTGAATCAAACCTTAGAAAAATACATACTTTATGTGTTATATGTTTGGTTGTTACGTATCGCAATCGCTTTACACTTCAGTTTTATTATGACATTAAACTTTTAGTTATATTTACATTTCAACTATAAGATTTCATTTATATTTAATATAAATAAAACAGATAGACAATAAGTGTGTTGAGTATCTACAGATGCGGTGTGTTGTCAATTTGGTGTTATTTTCTAGACTAAGTTAAGGCTTATTTGCTTAGGTAAAAATGAATGAACTACACATTAACAACTGAAGAGTAAAATTTTTGTACGTTTTACGAATAATGCTTTGACAAAAAGGAGAAAAACTTGTTGGCAAACATTTTGTCCGAACTTTACAACTGAAATATTGCATCTTTAAAACTAGCGAAATTGTTAATGTAGCTCTGTGATCATAATAAACCTGGCGTTTTCAGTAGATTCTTGTTAAAATTTAACGATAGTTCTACATATTCCTCATTAATATTTTGTAAAATTTGCTCTGATTTTCTTGTAGCAGGTATTAAAAAAATAATCTTGGCAACTAGTTAGGCCTACCAAAAAAAGTTTGTAAAAATACAGGAAGTTTTTACAGTGTGGAGTTGTGGCGGGAAAAGGGGGGGGGGGGAGAAGCGATGACGCGGCGCGTATGGCGTCCTCCGAAACTGCGGTGGCTGGAGTGTTAAAGGCTCTTCACGATAAATTGAGTACTTTAGAAATGAATCTTAGAAAAAAGTTACTCTGACATTGAGTAGGCAACTATACAGCAACGAAATGGTTTGGCGGTTCTTTTAATAGGTGGGCGCACTTACTCTCGTATTGTTAGGGACGTGAAAAATTCGCCAGTTCAATGACCAGCAGGATAAACTCTACAGTCTTATGTACAAATATGCCGATATTAACGACATGTTAGTTGTCTTCTGTCAGAGTGGAAGACGCGAATAGGCCAACGATCTCCAGGAGGTGTCAAACACCGTTTGGACCAATGGATTAAGTTATATAAATATACGTGTTTTAAATTCTAGCATTTCCCAAACGAAATCCGCGAATTCTTCAAGTCTCCACTTATTGGTTGTGCGAGGATATGGAAAGAGTCTTATATTGCCTATTGGACGCTGCGAAACATCACCTATTGGTAGGGGCGCCTGTTTTTTCACGAAAATATTTCAGGACAAGTTGTGTTCCAGCGCACTTCACTTCAGAACCACTTTCGTTATTTGATTATTTGAATTGTTACGCGTCTTCTAGGTAGGGCCATGCAAAATTCGCGTTATTTTTTGGCATCAGGCTATAATTCACAGTACTGTATATACTCCAGCCGGCGTCGTTTCTCCATTGGCTGCCGCACATATGTAGAAGTCACTCCCTACCTAAGTAACCTGCACTTGATTGGGGCACACAATTACGATGTGTTCATTTATTGGTGAAGAGTTACCCGGGGCGTGTTAACAAAAGAATGGTCCAATGACAAACGCATTGCAGAGGTAAACGAGTTTCAAGTGTAAAATGTGCTCAAATAATAACTCGAATTTTGCAGGTCTCTACTTAAAGGTAGGAATAGGAAAATTTCGCGAATTCATTTCGGGACAAGACAGATGTCAAACACATATATAGTGAAGTCACCTTTGCTATTGGAACACAGTTTATTAGACACGCCATGAGTGCCTCTAAACCTATAGCAGACCTGCAAGGGAACAAGTAGCGAATCTCATACTGCCACGTGCTGGATAACACTGCCTACTCTCTGAGGCAGCAGCCAATGAACAGACACCTAAGGCTCCAGTATACTTGGATCGTGAAGTCTAGCCTACAGGTCATTGAACATGCGAAATTTTCCTAACCCTACTTACAGGTCTGCCCGCGAATCACACGGGCAGTTAGTAATCGGATAAATTTAATGCTGATTGGCTCACTCATGTAACGGACTATCTTTACACAAAAACAAGCGGACAATAGTCAAATGCATAGTGCAAGTGTGCACGTAGGCTATTGGCTAGACTACCGGTTGACGAGTGTGTCAGCGTGCGCTGATTGGCGAACGGCGTACCGACACGCTGCTCGCTAGCGACGCCATTTTGCTGGTGCGTGTGGCTGGAGTTCGCGAAACAAGAGGCTGTTTCACCTCTGTATTCAGTAGAGAGATATTTGTGCCACTCTTAACGACGAGGTCTTGAGAGTCGATGAGGGTGAAATGAGGTGAGAATGGAGCAGCGCAGGAATGCAAGGTCAGGGTAAACGGGAGATTCCCGAGAAAACCCGCCGACTAGCGGCATCGTCCGGCACGATTCCCACTTGCGAAGATCCGGGGTGACCCGGCCGGGGATTGAACCCGGTTCGCCTTGGTGGGAGGCGAGCAGTCTAACCGCTCTGCTACCGCGGCCCCACCTCTCTTTTATTAATTGCTCTGCGCCTGAACTTCGTGAACTTAATGTGATGCGATAGCTCGTGGAGGTACGAAATAACGTGTAAACTGGTCAGTGGTGACGCTGTTTGTTAGAAAGGCATCGAGTGGCTCGAGTTTACTTATAAAATATTGTGATGTGCATAACCTACTTGCTTGCGAATGAACTCGCAAAAGTTTGCTCTCTAGGTGTGTGTGTCATTTATATCCGTGGTTTTGCTGTGGTTAGGTTGAAGTTGTGTCGCTTCACTGCAATGCACTCTACTAAATGCCCTGAGCCTTGCACGCGCCTGCTACTGTAGTTCAAAAAACAACTTCAGGCAGAAATTTGCAGAAGGATTTTTAACAAAACATAATTACTTCTCTGAAGTGCATCCGATTAAATGCAGACATTGAAATTATTTTTAAGTATTAATAAGTTATGTTCGTAATTAATTTCGATTTTAAGACCTCACTTTTCATTTCAGAACAACACATATGTATACATTTTTCGTTACAACATGTCATAGTATAGACTTATTATTACAAACGTGAACCGTAGGAAGATTTAAAGATATATTGTAAATGAATTATTTTTAAGTATTAATAAGTTATGTTCGTAATTAATTTCGATTTTAAGACCTCACTTTTCATTTCAGAACAACACATATGTATACATTTTTCGTTACAACATGTCATAGTATAGACTTATTATTACAAACGTGAACCGTAGGAAGATTTAAAGATATATTGTAAATGTTGACATCCCGCATACATCTTTTGGAAATTTTGTTTCAAAGAATGAGTATTCTAACATCCATATTCACGTACGACAACAATGCAATTCAAGTACTTAAAGTAATGTTGACATCAAAACGAAGTATTTAATGCCATGTTTGTAAGACATCATTAAAATTATAATATTTAAGTTAATGGCAACTGAAATGTATGTTTTTTTTACATATCGCAGGTTTATACATGAGACAATTTGGAGAAGAAGAGGAAAATAACTGGGATTCTTCTTATAGGCAGAGTTCACGCGGGTTTTATGAGAGAGTGCTGGTGATAAGCGAATGTATCTGACTTACACACTAATTTTCTTGTATAGGCTGTTCACGGTAAAATGAGCACTTTCGAGGCCCTAGGTACTTTTTTATTTTAGCTATTTTTTAAACTTCAACCACTTTCTAAAATAAATATTGCTATTTATGTAAGTAATAAACACAGTGTGTAGATTCCACCGCACTTAGAATTTAACGTCTAAGGTTAAAAATATAATATATTTATTGACTATTATTACAAATGACAGGACTTTCAAAAGTGATCACTATACCGTGAATAGCCTATACTATGTCATTCAGCGCTTTGGAAACACGTTAAAAAATAATTCCATGGCTTAATACAAGAAAACGTTCTGCAAATTTTACATTTCAAATACAATATAGACCTACGTTTCAACTTTGAGAACCAGTGCAACAGAAAACATTAGCTGAGAACTTTATTTACAAGTAATCAACTTCAACGTGGTGTTGCGGTGTATTTCTTTTGCGTCAACAGGAGCTGTTGACATAATCCGAGAACTTGTAGGCTTCGAGTGTTTCGCGAATTCGTTCGGTACCGAGATAGACTTCAAACACCTGTTCTTTCCTACTGCTTCTGTGATTGGACCGTAGTTCTTTAGACACACGCCCTTTAACTGTGAGCCAGTAATAATCAGTAAACAGTAGTGTGAGTGAGTGTTGAACAGTTCTGTACAAAGGTCTCACTTGATCGCAGCAACCAATAAGCAAACGATAGTGTCTCGAGTGTACAGAGAATTGTCAAGTCTAGCCTGCTGCCACATCAATCCGCGAAATAATCGGGACTATAGTCATAGGTAGGGACATGTGTTTTTCACGAAAATATTTACGGCCACGCTAAACTTGAATATCCTACGTCCACAACCACAACTTCCTTTGGTTATTCTTATTGGCTTCATGTCTACGTCAGAAGAAATTTTCTTATTTGACGGAGTCAATATTAATAAGGTAATCCGATACTGAACGTCCACGATTCGTGGAAAGACACTTGACCTATGTGACATTTAAAACCATCCAACCACGAAAGTGCATAGGAACAAAAGTGTTTTGGAGTGCAACTGGTCTTGAAATCTTTTCGCGAAAAACACCTGTCTCTAGTCCAAATCTATGTGTGTGTGGGATTCCCGTAAAAAAACATTAAACAAAAACACATTTTATTGCTCCCGGCTTACGAAAGAGCGTTTTATTGATACTTGTACTGTCCCAAATAACATTTTTGTCTTTAGAAACGCATAAAATTATCTAATTTTGTGTGTCTGAAATGGTTAACACTTTGAGTGCTGTACAGATTTACGGACAAATAAGACATGCTAGAAGTAAGTCACATATACGCACGACAGCATGCCCATCACATCTGTTGGTCTCTCCTTTCCCATTTATAACCGTCCTATTGGTTCAGACAACACTGGACTAACTTACTACACTGTTCATCGATCATTACTGGCTGGCTCTCGACCAGTATAATACCGGGTTGGAAGTGACCCAATCAAATGGTTTTTCCTTTGTATAATAATTAGTAGGAATAGGAAAAATTCACGAGTTCAATTACCAGTAGGCTAGACTCCACAGTCCTGTGTACACTCGAGCCACATATGTTTGTTCATTGGCTGCTGCCCCAGAGAGTAGCCAGTGTTACTCCTACCCGGCAGTATGGCTCTCGCTACTTGTTTCCTCGCAAGTCTGCTATTGGCTCGCAGCCGTCCAGGGCGTGTCCAACGAACTGTGATCCAATTGCCAAGGTGACTTCAGTGTACACGTGTTTGACGTCTATCTTGTCCTGAACTGAATTTGCGAAATTTTCCTATCCCTAAAAATTAGGGATAGAAAAAAATTCGCTACTTCATTTCAGGACAAGACGGATTTCAAACGCGTGTACACTGAAGTCACATTTGCAATTGGATCAGGGTTTATTAGACACACCCTGGACGACTCCGCGCTAATAGCTGACTTGCAAGAGAACAAGAAGCGAAGCCCGTTCTGTCAAATGCGGGGTAACAGTGGGGCAACAGCCAACGAAAAAATATCTGATGTTCAACTGCACAGAGGAGTGTGGAGTCTAGCATACAGGTCATTGAACTCCCGAAATTTTCCTATTCCTAATAATAATGCATGCATAAATTGTCCTTGGAGATGATTATTTACAGCGGGAACAATTGAATGCTTGCTAGTATTAAAAGTACTGCACACATGTCCGACAGTTATACTTTCTTATTTGCTGTAATGCGTGTATGAAGATACTATCCCAATTCACTGGGACAATAAGGATTCTGATACGCTAAAGCAGAATTGGCCTGCAAACAACTTGGCAGAGTCAAAACCTAGTTCATCAAATCATGAAAAAATAAACTAGTAGAGTTTTATACAAGATATGTTGGCTGAAAAAATTTTTCACGATTTTCCATCATCTCCAACCATCCTGTTTATTTAAGTAATGTACACGTTGAGTGATGATGACGTAATTTTACGCAATAGAGAAGTTTATGAACACTGCTGACGAAGAGATACGTCAACGTCAGTGTCTTGAAACAATGCAGATGCCGCAATGTTACAGCAAACTGTTTACAACGCAGTAAAATTCAACCGACGTAATATTACGTCGGCAGAACCCAGAGTATTAAGAAAGGTACGAAGGCGCCTGAATGTCTTGAGGAGGAAATACGTGTTGGGTGACACAGAGAGAGACCGGCCGGCTATACGGCAAGCAGCGACGTATCTGGAGCGTGCGCCATGTCCCTGGGTTACGTGGGCGCGCTGATAACGGCCCGGTGACGCAACAATGGACGGATCTGCAGTTTAATTGGCGCGCGTGCGACATGCAGGGGCGTCAACTGCAAGCCAGCCGCGATAGCAGGCAATTCACGTGGCTTCTCCGAGCCGAATAAAAAAAAACAAAAAAACAAGAGGATTTTGATGTCCAGCCTCACCAGTGAAAGCACAGGACTTTAAACTCAAAATACAGGTAACTACTGGAAAAATAACAAGATTATAGGTAGAGATGATGGTTTATCATGGGATAAGTCGACAGTTTCCTAGGATACAACGAACTCTACATATTTCCGACAGTTTTATCTTCTTATTGGCCGTCATGAATCTATGAAGCTACTATCTCATTTAACTCGGCCAATGAGGATTCTGATACTCTAAAGCAAAACGTTTGTGATTGGCCTGCAAAGAACTTTGCTGAGTCAAAACCTTGATTATCCAATCATAAAGCATAAACCAGCTATAGTGTTATCAAAGATATGTTGGCTCAAAATATTTTTCGCGATTTCATCCATAATTATAGGGTATTCGACCACAAATAACAATACCAATAATATAAGTCTTACATAACAACAGAACACCAAAAATTGCCACGACAGTAACTTAATGCCCAAAAAAGGCAAGTTCCATTAAAAAACCAATTTCATGTGATTGTTTTATTTTCCAGTCCAGTGGCTCACTTTTTTTCGTTAAAGAACATACTGTAACGAAATTATATACAATGAAATTATTTTCTCATGAAATAAGCCTACAGAATTCATTAAAAATATAAATGATAGCAATATTGACAATGCATTTTTATGTGTTGCGCAAAGTAAATCTTACTATAAAAAGTAGGTAAATTCGTAACTTCAAATATTAGGACTTACAAAACTGCTTTCAAAGCCAACATATCTTCTATAACACTTTAACAAGCTTATTCTTTCATGATACGACGAACCAGGTTTTGAATCGGCTAAGTTATTTGCCTACCAATCACGAACGTTCTGCCTTATAGTACCAGAATCCACATTGGGACAGTGAAATCGGGAAGTAGCTTCATACATGCATGACAGCCAAAAAGGAAAGAAAACTGTCGGGCATGTGTACATTACGTTGAATCCTAGCAAACTGTCAACTTATCCCGCGATAAACCATCATCTCTACAAATCAGTTATCCACAGGGAAGATGATTGATAACTAAGCGCCACAGCGTACAGTACCGGTCAAGTATAACTTACCTGTGCAGCATGAATATGAATGTACATTATATCTAAATGAGTTTATAAAAAAAATGATTATAATGCAATGATACAAGCAGAGGAACGGTTTATCGCGTTTGTAAAACTCTCCAAACCCTGAAGCCCACCAGTCAGAAAAAAAATGGAAATATGGTGCATAGTCAATAATCATCAACAGACCATGACCTTTAAGTTAACATAGCTTAAAAAGTACCATAAAACATAATAAGTTTACCGTTCGCGTAGCTGACACTCAAATTTTATGCACTGTAAAACATAAAAAGGATTAATAATTTATACACACACACACACACAGATATATATATATATATATATATATATATATATATATATATATATATATATGCGCGCACACACACACACACACGTTCTTCGAAATCCATTTCGGTTAAAAAGACTTATAAGTAGGGACAGGTGTTTCCCGCGAAAATATTTCAAGACCAGTTAGACTCCAAAACACTTTTGTTCATTTGCACTTTCGTGGTTGGGCGATTTTTAATGGCATGTGCCTCAAGTGTCTTCTCACGTAGACACCTGGCCAATAACCAAAATGAGTTTTGGCTGTGGACATAGGATATTGAAGTCTAACATTACCATAAATATTTTCGCGAAAACACCTATACTTACAAGTATAGATAATGTCCTTTAGGCCAGTAAAAAAAAATAAAAAAAAATAACGGCGTAGTTTATGTTGTGTCGTTTATTTCCAGCTTGTATTATACTTGCCTTACGATTAATGGCAACAAATTTTGTTCCAGCAGTACTGTCCCTAAAATGTCTCTATTGGAAAATTTTAGAATTACGATCGTTAAGACTATGTTAACAAAGACTTATTTCTCTATATATGCATTTCCATTGCGATTTAAAGCTAGTATAGGCTATTCACGGTAAAGTGAGCACTTTTCGAAACCCTCTCATTTGGAATAATTGTCAATAAATATTTTCTATTATAGCATTAGGCGTTAACTTTTGAGTCCGGTGGAATATATACACAGTGTTTATTACTTAAATGGCAATATTTATATTTATTAGAAAAAAAAATTGTTTTTTCTGGGAGGGGAGGGGGATAAAAATTGTTGATAAGAAAAAAGTAATTAGGGCCTCAAAAGTGCTCACTTTACCGTGAACAGCTTATAGCTAGAGACAGGTGTATTTCGCGGAAATATTTATGGCCATGCTAGACTTCAATGTCCTATACACAACCATAACTTCCTTTGGTTATTGGCCGATTGTCCACGAGAGAAGACATGCTCTTATTTGACTGGGCCAATCAGAACAAAGAACTCCGATATTAAACGTCTATGATTCGCAGACATGTACTTGAGATACGTGAAATTTAAAATGATCCACCCAGGAAAGTGCATAAAAACGAAAGTGTTTTTTGAGTACAACAGGTCTTGAAATCTTTTCGCGAAAAACACCTCCTGCTTTATCTATAGCTAGAAATCTAAAAAATTTGCGGATTCATTTTGGAACAAGCTAGAATTCAAAACACTTGCGTTTATATAACTTTAGCCATTAGTCCGCATGGTGTTTGACACATCCTGGAAAACAGTGTCCAATTGTCGCCTTCCACTGTGACAGCAGACAACCAATATGCAGTTGATATCGGCATATTTGTACATAAAACTGTAGAGTCCAGCTTACAGTTCATTGAACTCGCGAAATTTTTAGGTCTCTACCTATAGCAGGGTAGATTCGTGTGTTGTATGTTTCACTTTATTAGATGAGATCTTGGTCTCAAGGAGTCGCAACCACAGTTTAAGATGCAAAATTGAAATAGGAAAATGCTGCACAAATGCTAAAAATTGACACGGACCAAGTGATAGAATCAGAATATTTGTATTGGCCAAAATGTACCTCACAGGAAAGAGAATTACGTTAAATTCCTTGAGCTCGTGGATGTTAAAAATAACATCGCTAAAGTGGCTATTACAGGTAGAAGGTCGTCCACTATTTTCTAGAATTATATTTGAATGCTGAAGGTTGTGAAATAAGTTACAAAAACTATGTAGCTACTTGCTATTTAAGACCTTAAATTACACATCCTTCAGGGTTTTGCAACAGGATATATTTTAGTCCAACGAGTACTCATAAATGCCTAATAATAACCTACGGAAAGGAACTAAGAGAAGTTTCCGTTCGTTCATTGTACGCAAGCAGCAATTTATACAGTCTCGGCGTGCCAGCTGTGGCACAATAAATTATATCCATGACCTTATTTGTTCTGGTGTTTGACCTCATACAGCAACGATCTCAAATTGTTCACATAATATGTAGCATATCGTAAGTAAACAGCTATATTCCGATATTAACGGTATATGATTTGCATATATTACAGCCCGCCCCACAACTTACAAAGCATCCGATGGACAGGTAGCCATAGTAGTGTCGAGTTATAAGAATAAATTTGGAAGTGCGTTTTAAAAGAAGCAGTCTACGAGTAGTTATAAGAATACTGATTTCAAAACCACCCGTCAGTCGGGGAAAAAATATTTTAGCGAAAAAGATTGTCATGCAGACTAGTGTTGCTCAACTCTGTGACTGTTTGAATTTGTAAGAAAACATTGTGTTACTTGACTTGGCTAATCAGAATCATGTTATTTCGATAACGAGAAAACAGCTAAAGTGTGTATAAATAAAAACAACCCAATCATATTCGTGAATCTGAGCAAAATTTATTTGAAATTCATCTTGTCTTGAAATCTTTTCGCAAAAAAATCTCTGGCATCTTTACCCATCAGTAAGGACAGGTGTTTTTTTTTTTAGCCGAAAATATTTATGTTATGCCAGACTTCAATATCTTATGCCTACAGCAACAACTCCTTTTGGTTATTGGACAGGTGTCTACGTGAGAAGACGTGTTCTTATCTAACTGGGCCAATCGTAATAAAGTACTCCGATAATGAAAGTCCATGATTCGCTGACAGACACTTGAGGCACGTGACATTTAAAATCGTCCAACCATGAAAGTGCATCCTTTCGCGAAAAACACTTGTCCCTAACTATCAGTAAATAATAAATGTTCAACAGCGGTGTCAATGTGAACTGGAATGTGCCCTGTAGTTTCGAGGCTTGTCTCCAAGACTACGAGGTGTCCTATGTGGCCAAAGCTTAAAAGTTTTTGGAGAATAAGGTTCCGTATTTATGCCCCGCCCCAGCAGGTCATGTGTGTTTAATTTTAATATCCAAGTTAGGACAGTTAAGTGCTTGAGTCAATCCCCGGTTTGACTTCCACCACGAAGCGGGAACGCAAGAAGGCCTAAATAAACACTTTTAACTCTTGGTTTCAGAATGGAAAGAAAATATCGCTCAAAATACAGTATATGGGAAACGACTTTACGTACATTTGAAGAGATGACATTCCCAATGGAGAATGGAGAGATTTGGGAGGCTCTTAACATCGTGGTTTTGAAAACGGACGAGGGCGAAGTGAGGTGCGTATGGAGACGCGCCAGAATGCAAGGGTGGGGGAAACAGAATATCCCCGAGAAAATCCGCCGACCAGTGGCATTGTCCAGCACGATTCCCACATGCGAAAATCCGGGAGCGACTCCGCCGGGAATCGAATTCGGTTCGCCTAAGTTATCAGGCGCTGTTTAACGAACGGAATTCCAACATTTTGCTGGCGTGTGCTGCTGGAATGAGCGTCATAAAAAGCAACTGTTTCACCTGTGTATTCTGAAATACTCTGCTGTGTTAAATTATACTTACTCATTTCCCGAGAAAACAAAAGAAAATACATTGGTTTAAATAATTTTAACAACTAGGGAACGCTAAATTAAAAAAAAAAAAAATGTTCACACTGCCCTGCGAGCATTGAGTTTAAGGTGGTAAAAAATGCACAAGGCGACAAATTATTTGGCTGGAGCTCAAGCAACGTCGAACAGATGCAGCAGATGTATACTTGTCACGTGGTCTGAGAAGTCACCATGGCAACAGGCCAATTCACGCAGTTAGTATTCACTGGTCGGACCGAAGAGCAAGCAATCGTGGTGAGGTAAGCTGGTCCGTCCCATGCGTAGAGTGATAGGATAGCTGCGCAAAACCTGTATCAGTGTTCCACGTTAAACTATTTTTCTGCCAACACGACTTTCATAAACGACGTGGAAGGATTTGAGAATAAATCAATACCCATCGTAGTGCCAATTTGCAATGCAGTCCGATTAAGTTAATATACGTAAATGTATTTTATTGCTTGATATTAACAAACATTTTCACCACTACTGACCGTGTGAATTTGGCAGTTGTGTTGGTGTGGGCTAGGTCAATGTCTGGTAGATGAGCAGAAGACGAATAATCGGCCTACCACAACCTTAGTCCGTGGGTTCATGTGGAGAGCGCCTGTAGACCGACGGCGACCCTGGTTTGTACGCATGCGCAGCTCAACAAATGTTTCGTGACGTCTTCAACTCTATAAACGAAATGGAATGCTCAAAATACGAGGCTTTATCCCGGGAAAATATTAGTGTTTCCTAGATTTCAGTGCATTATGCGCATGCCAGAACATTCAGAAAATTTTCTTTCCTTATTTGTTGACGTGTGTGTATGAGGCTTATTTTTCCTTTTCGACTGGGTCAGTGAGAATTCTGACACTTTATAGAACTGAACATTTACATTTGGTCTGCTAAATGCGAAGTCGAGTCAAAATTATCCAATCGTTAAACGATCAGGACGCTATAGTGTTTTGGAAAGAATATTGTATTAAATTTTTCTTTTCACAATTTTCCTGTTTCTCTAAGGATTGTATACCGTGTCAGTGCCGTAACTAAGCGAAAAAAACCAGTATGGATTTTTTGGTTGAATCACAGGATTTCGGGGTTAACATGGATACACGAGTGGCGCGAAATCTTCAACATTAACCTACATGGAAAATACGTGCTATTCATTTCATGTCGATCCTCGATATAATGAGATCGAGACACTTAAATTTAGATGCATGTGCGGTATACTCTGTTTAATATAACTTCAATAAAATTTGACAGACATTGTGACCAACCTACACAGCAATGATTAAAAAAGAAAATAGTACTCGGAATTAAAAATTATAATGCGAAAAATTAATAATAACTACAACATTTATGGTTAAAATTACGTCCATAGACTAATACACAATTTTTAGGAGTTATAGAGCAAGGGCTTTAAAAATATTTAGAAATATTATGGTAGAGCATGCGAACATCACAGTTATGTGAAAGGTCTCCACCAATCTCCGTTGAGTCTGTTGTCTATAGTCTTCACCCGCCCGGTGAAAAGCCGTTGTTGCCATTGTACACTCTCCTCGTCTCTCCTCTCTTCCGTCAATTTATCAATATGCAAGAATTCCTTGCTGGTGATGTCAGAATATTATAAGTTAATTAATTTTGTATTAAGATATTCCATTAAGTGTAGTTCGTTGTGTGTGCCTTTTTATAACAGTCTCATCAGTGGAATGAATTATCGACACGTATCTGCTGCTTTGTAAAATTGTTTGTTGTGTACTATGGTCCGCCAGTTAATGTGACCATCACTAAAATTTATTTTCGTTGTGAAGTGTGAATTTGTTGGTTTCAAGAAATAGTTCAAGTATTTTGTTAACTGCATAAGTCAGCCAATAAATTATTTCGTATCAGTAGCCGAGACGTGATTAATTATCCAAAATTCGGTACGTGTTTACGAATTACGAAGTGAACAGTAAGTTTGTGTGTTTTGTAAATAATGTTTTCTTAAGTTGTTGTTAGAATATTTGAAATGTACACTATAGACAAAAAGTAAATGGGCACCCGTGAGAATAGGTAACTCAGTACGTCAGTTGACTTGTGTGGTCGCCATACGCTGCAGGTCGGTGTAGAACCAGTTAACAAGGAGATGGTACGAGGTACAGAGCTATCGGACTTCGGTAAGAGCGTGATTGTGGGCTGCCATCTCAGTGGGCTGTCTATCCGGGCGATTGCACGGAAGGTAAACAGGCCCAAATCAACGGTCGCATTCGTCCTGCGTAAGTGGCAGGTCGATGGGCAGTGTGCCAATGCTGCACGTTCTGGGCGACCTCCAATCTTGACCGACAGAAATCGCAGAACACTGAAACGTGAAGTTGTCAAAAATAGGGCACAATCCATGGCTACCATCCGACAGGAGTTTCATGCAGCAACAGGAGTATCGATTTCCATTGGAACATTGCGTACAGAGACCCACCGACTTGGATATTTCGGAAGAGCAGCTGCACATAAGCCCCACATCACGACAAGCAATAAAGCTCGGCGACTCAGGTGGTGTTTGGACCGTCGCAACTGGAAACTGGAGCAGTGGAAATCGGTTCTGTGGAGTGATGAGTCGAGGTTTACATTATTCCGGTCCGATGGACGTGTATGGGTGTGACGTCTACCCAGGGAACGGCTTCTGCCGGAGTGTATAGTGCCAACTAGGAAATTCAGTGGTAGTGTAGTGATGGTGTGGGGCTGTTTCACGGCCTTCGGCGTAGGACCGCTGGTGTTTGTCCGTGGTAGCATGAACACAGAGGCCTATTGTAACATTCTGGATAATGAAATACTCCCGAAATTGTGGCGTTTTTACGGAATGGACCCGTGTTACTTCCAGGATGACAATGCCAGGTGCCATGTTTCAAGGGCTAATGGGCACTTGTACGTCGACAACAATGTTTGCCGATTGGACTGGCCCGCCCAGAGCCCCGACCTCAACCCTATAGAACATCTTTGGGACGAATTGGATCGCCGAGTGAGGGCTTGTCAGGCGCGGCCAAAATCCATTGCTCAGCTCATGGAATGGTTGCAAGAGGAATGGCGACGATTCCCCGTGGATGTCCTGCAAACACTCGTAGAGAGCATGCGAGACAGGGTGACTGCTGTTATAGCAGCAAGAGGTGGCCCTACGAGATTCTAACAGGGTGACAACCACCGAGAACACATTGCGGATAGGTGCCGAATTACTTTTTGGTCGATAGTGTATTTGCACTTTTATTTGATTGAAACTCTTAACGATTTTTACGTAGAAGTTAAATTTGTTTACAATGTGCATTTCACACGTCGGTATTAACAATGCCGTATTTATTACGTTTTGTTCTTACGGGACGTTTTCATATGTACATGGCCAGAATAAGTGCCCTTTTAATGTAGTTCATTATATAAAAATGCAATGATGTGTATCTGTTGAGCATTTCTAGCATCGGTACGAACAGCGACAAATTTATTGCATTTAGTTCTTTCGATGAAGTTTAGATTTTTGAGTTAAGTAATTGATGCTATTTACAAAAATTATGATACTTTGCCATTCTCGTACTATAAAGAATACAAAATAAAACAATGACATCATCAAAACTAAACATAGTTCCCAGCGCCACTCTAAAAACTAACCCTACTATAAAGAATCCAAAAAAAATAATCAAAACGTTAGGAAATAGTTACCCACCCCTCAATAAAATAACCCCTACTAGTCAGTGACAAAAAAATAAACATTGAATTTTTATGTTTTTCAATGTTTGCCACTAGATTCGTAGTTTGTTTACAAATATCGGTTTCTTCCCCGACAGAACAACTGTGGCGGAGTGATACATCATGGCCGCACTTCTTTTCGAGAACTGTCAACATTTATTGAAGTTATATGAAACCGAGTATAATAATGGTTACCTTTGGTATACAGAACTTTTTCGTTAGGTCAGTCGGCCTTATATCTAAATTTCGCAAAATTAAATGGTCAGACATTGCACGGCCAAGAAAATTATTTGTTAAAAATTTAGTATATATTTCACATTATTTACGTAAGACAAAATAAAGTGAATAGTTGACAAAGTATGATGTAATATTAATTTCTTGTAACGAAACTCGGCGTATTTGAGGGGCCGCGACGGCTCAGTGGTTAGATTGCTCACCTCCCACCAAGGCAAACCGAGTTCGATTCCCGGTCGGGTCACTCCCGGACTTTCGCGAGTGGAAATCGTGCCAGATGATTCCGCTGGTTGGCGGGTTTTCTCGGGGATCTCCCGTTTCCCCCGCCTTTTCGTTCCGGTACTGCTCCATTCCCAAGTCGCTTCACCCACATCGGCTCTTAAGATCTCGTTGATCAGAGTTGCCCAAATCTCTCAACATTGCGGATTTAAAAGATGCGATCAGAAATGAGCTCATTTATGTACCTATCTGAACAGAAAAATAACCGCTGTCTTATTTTTTGTGTTAATTTTTATTTCTTAATTAAACTTATTAAATCGACGAGATTTCCAGTGATTACTGGCACAAATTCAGTGTACAATAACTGCGCAGCTAAAGAAGAGGTTTTTTAAAAATTTTAATGAAATGTATTTACAGAAATATCGTGACGTATGTCCAAGGAAATCGTGTTGCCAAACAAGCTTATACGTGTTGGTCAAATAATCCCCGCTTAGTTATTGTGGGGTCAACCACCCAGGAGAGGTCATATCTTCGCTGGCAACAGAGAATAATGGCCTCAATTTGACGACTCTCAACTTCCATTTAACGGAACTATAATTAGACGAACTGGAATTTCGAACAGCCGTCATGGTTGGGATTAATCGCCGTTGTTGAACGAGGACGTCCATTCTGTAAAGCAACCAATCAATCAGCGTTTGACGTGGCAGCCCTGTCATTCTGTTTCAAAGAGAAGTGTAAATACTGAAAACGGCCAAGGTGTCAAAGCAAACTTTGAAACATAGTCGTTAAGAGTTCGTTCCAAACACGAGTAACACGTGCCAGCACCGTTGAGTTAAAGTCCACAACGAAATTTTTCGACAGACAACATGCCTCACAGCCAACAGATATCAACAGATATCAACAGTCAGTCCAGACAGTCCAAACAGAACAAATATCAACAGTCAGTCCTTGCATCGGATAGTAAACTATAACATCTGTAATGAATGTCAGACTCCTACCATTCGTAACATGGAGGTTAGCCCTAGTACACTTTTAACTAGCGACGATATACCATCGTGGGAAAAGTGAAATGTTCCTTAGGTATCATCGTAATGTGCACATATCAGATTTTTTTTTTACACATACTCATTTCCCATTTGCCTCGGCCAATGAGAATTCTGACATTTCGAGGCAGAACCTTTACGACTAAGGTCGACAAAGTGCCAAACCGAGTCAAAATTACATCATTCAATCTGAAAAATATAAGGACCCTATAGTGATTTGGAAAATATTTTCGCTCAATTTTTTTTTCCTGTGTGTGTACTTATTGTGATTCAGAGAAATGGAGAAATCAGCACTATGACGCAGTGATTACGCTCACGAGCACATGTTCTATGGTCTAGAATGTCGTGCATGGAATCGTAACCATAAACTAAAGATGAGGTAGACCGATCTCGCTGACTGCACACAACCGATCTCCGTGTCCCAACAATGAATTGCTTTTCCGCCAATACGACTGGAAAAAATGGCGTGGTTTGGGTTTGAGGTTAGAACACTATTTAGTAAACAAGTGCTTTTGAGATGTTTTTATAATTCCTTTAACCAATTTGTAATGATTTTTGATTAAATTCAGATTGGTAAAAGATTTAATTCGTATAATAGTACTGTCATTTAAGAATTAAGATATAAACAAACACGTTCATCACTGTTGGCCATGTGACTTTGACAGTTGTGTTCCTTTGGGGTAGGTCAATTTTGGGTACATGCGCAGAAGACGAATAAGCGGTCTACCTCATCTTTAGTCTATGGTTGTAACCACAAATGCGAAAATGCAACGTGTTAAGGTGAGCGTCTTAGATATTATGAGTATGCAAGACACACATACCCAGTATTTTTCCCTGGGTAACTGATTCGTAAACCGTTCTACTGTTCTACGTTATGACTGGTTCATATCACCGACCACTAAACAAAACGTCTACAGCTCGCTGGTTGATTTACATTCTTTGTCAACTTAAGTACAGCACGCATAAAGAAGTATGTTATTTGCAACACCAGAAATATTCTATTAATGTGGGGATGAAAGGGTTAATTAGTATACTGCCGGCTTCCTTAAGTACCAGGTCACAATAAAAGTTCAAAGTAGACTTAAAAGTAGGTGGAATTTAAATGTATTCCCAAAAAATAATGTAATCGCCACTGTACTACAGTCCCACATTTTGGGAATGAACTGAGGAAGTTGAAACAAAGCATAACTGGTTCACTGCAGTCAATATTTCTTCCGTGCAATCACCGACGTAGACAATAGCTTGCTACAATGAACCCGGGGGACGACCGATCAGCAACACGTCATTCCGAAGGAAAGGGTCAAGAAACATTTAATTTGCATACAATGAACCCGGGGGACGACCGATCAGCAACACGTCATTCCGAAGGAAAGGGTCAAGAAACATTTCATTTGCATACAATGAACCCGGGGGACGACCGATCAGCAACACGTCATTCCGAAGGAAAGGGTCAAGAAACATTTAATTTGTATACAATGAACCCGGGGGACGACCGATCAGCAACACGTCATTCCGAAGGAAAGGGTCAAGAAACATTTAATTTGCATACAATGAACCCGGGGGACGACCGATCAGCAACACGTCATTCCGAAGGAAAGGGTCAAGAAACATTTCATTTACCGCGCCTCGTTTTTTACTTCTTCTACTTTCTCCGACAAATTGGAAAACATTTTTTGTTTTTGTCGTTTCAGTGGCGGTGGTCTATTATACTGGACCTCGAAGGGTGTCCACGGTAAACTGAACACTTTTGAGAGCCCTTCTTGAGATCTACTTGTACGCACATTGTGTATTTACACGCCGTATGTAAAATCAACATTGCCATGGGCCAGATCATTTTATTCACGCGTTGGTCAAGTGAACTATGAAGTTATTATGTTATTATACAAGACAATATTTTACAAATTTTCAATTTCTTACACTTATACTAAGGGATAGAAAAATTTCGACAGTTCAATGACCTGTACGCTAAACTCCACAATCCTGTGTATACTGGAGCCTTAGGCGTCTGTTTATTGGCTGCCGCCCCAAAGAGTAGACAGTGTTACGCCGCACGTGGCAGTATAGGATTCGCTATTTGTTTCGTTGTAAGTCTGCTATTGGCTCAGAGACGCCCAGGGAGTGTCTACTAAACTGCGATCCAATTGCAAAGGTGACTTCACTCTATATGTGTTTGACATCTGTCTTGTTCCGAAATTAATTCGCGAAATTTTCCTATCTCTACTTATACTGTACGCAAGCAAAACGTTTTACGATGCGTGCTGTACTTAAGCTGACGCAACACTTGTTTCGTCTCCACAACCAATGAGCTGTAAGTTATATGTTCGGCTACAGTAATATGATCTAATTGTGACCTACACCAGTAAGAAGGTTTGTGATAATTTACCCACACTATTAGTGACTGAGCTTCAAGCCTATATTTTCAAAAAGATAGGCAGTATGTAATTTTTTGAAAAATGTAATGGAAAACATCTCCGCTGTAGGTAATTTCTCCTAAAAAATTAGTAAAGATCACATATAATTTGAAACGGCTATCTTTAAAATTGACGCACTAAGGCGAAATTTCCTTAGTATGGGATTTCCTATTTAAATTTCGCAGCTGCCAGCAGGTTAAAATTTAGATACGGGCGAACGCTTAACAGATTCCCAAGAAATGTTCTTCATGGCATTCTAATAGAATGGCCAATTATTTTGAGCTATACACTGAGGTATTAAATTAGTTCCATGTTGAAATTTGTACGCAAAAACGATAAAAAAAAATTAAGATTTATGTAGGTCGTTTAATTAATTTAAAAAAGCCATATTCTTCATTGCCGTGCCTTTCCAGGCTATTATTTTATATTACAACAAATGTTTGTAGTAAGCTCAAATTGGTGAAAAAATGCTTGCATCACGATTGAACATAATGAGTAGTGGAATCTTTCTGCAGGGCGCTATTGGCGTTGAGTGGCTTGTGACCATCAAAGTTGGTAACGATGGAGGGAAAGTAGTTCCGTGTCATAACGTTGAATTAAAAGTGTTAGGTAAAAAATTGTTAATACTGAGAGTATTTCATTAGATTTCTATTTCTTCAATGGTTATAAATACGTGGATAGAAAATATGGCGAAATGTTTACTTTTCTGATAATATCGCTGTTTCCATTGACCGACGTATGAACAGTGTGTGCAGAGCTCCCGCAGAAAAAGTTTTGTTAAAAAACCATCCAACGAGTCTGCGTGAGGTCTGCTTACGAATAGCATGTAAAAAACGTTACGCGGCTCTATACTTTTCTCAGTGCCTCCATTTCTCTCTATAGCATGTTTTTGTAATAGTGAAAATGACTCAAACGTGTGTTTTCATGGTCATTTTAAGGCATGAACATTCAGTTACAAAACATTAACAAAGTAATAGGGACTTAAATTAAACCTTTATTTTTACTATAACGTTATAAAATGGTAGGGTCTCCGCTGAAAGTTTCATAGAGGTGCGTTATTGACGGTAAGACTGCACGCCAGTTCAGTGCTTTGCGCGTAGAGGCGATAAGAGAGTGGTGCGCGCATGTCTCGGTCGCCCCTAGCGCTCCCACGCTTTTGGGCCTCAGCTAAGCAAAATCCCTTCAACCAGGCGGCTACCTTAATCAGGACTTTTGAAATTGTTGAGTTTGCCGTAAACAGCCCTTAAGAGGCCTTCGTCATATGAGTCTCGTCGTAAGCAATGCATCTATTGTAATCTCATTTATGAAACTGTGGAATATTTCAATGAGAATATTTTTTCAGGACAGAAACGAAGTCGATATTTTGTTGCCAATTCATAATTTTGGTTATTTGAACATAAATGTGGGCGTTGAAACGTGTCAAAGTCGGCACAAATCGCTGTAAGTAGCCAGCCTCGGTTTTCGTCTGTAAAACAGTGTTCCAAACTAAAGCGACAGTGCTGTATCTTTTCTGAACATATTTCTGTATTAAAAGCCCTATTGCCACTGATTGACATTCTGAGGAAACATAACATACGCGATGATTGTTTATTCTATTTTCGATCTCTTCAAGGGTTAAACGATTGAAGAGATCTGGGCTGCCCTTAACATCGAGATCTTGAGAGCCGATGAGGATGAACTAAGGCGGGTATGGATAGGGGCACCCGATTTTCGCGAAAATATATCACAACCAGTTGTATTTCATAACAGTTTAGCTCATAATTACTCCGTGATAGGATGATTGACGTATTAAGCGTCTTGGTGCCTGCCAGCGAATCACAGGCGGCGTACATTATCGGAGTAATTTAATTCTCATTGACCACTCATGAAGCAAAATGTCTTCTCACAAAGGCGCATAGCCAACTATCAAAAGAAAACTGCTGGTATGCACGTAGAGTATTTAAATCTAGCATGCGTGGAAATCTTTTCGCGAAAATCAGGTGTCCCTGAGTATGGAGCATCGCAGGTATGAAAGGGTGGGGGAAACGGGTGATCCCCGAGAAAACCCCGCCGACCAATGGCATCATTCGGCACGATTCCCAGTCGCGAAAATTCGGGAGTGACCCAGCCAGGGATTGAACCCGGTTTTGCCTTGGTGGGAGGCGAGCAGTCTAACCGCTCAGCCACCGCGGGCCCCCTGTTCAGGCGTTTAAAATTGTTTGCCTCGAGAGGCGCCTTAACAGCATCAGCAGCAGCACTAGCAGCTGCACAAGCTGCGAGAGTATGGAAGAAAGTGTTGTTTTCACTCTCGACGAAGTAGTCGCACGATATCAGACGGGCCCATCGGACCTAATTAGGACAGATAGCCGTCGAGAGCGGAGAGGGCAGGCGGTCGGCAGACGCGCACCAGACACGCCGAAGAAGTGATCCGGTGAGAGAGAGAGAACGAGAGAGATAGAGGGGAGCTAGTGAGAGGGAGAGAGACGGAGGACGAGGATCGCCAGTCCCGTTATTACGTAAGAAGGATGGGGCTGGCCGGCGCTTTCCCTGACTCGTCCTTGGAAGGTCAGCGGGTCAGCCTGGACTGCCCATCTTGTTTTTTCTCTCCCTCCCCCCTCCTCCTTCAGATCGCGTGATGCAATCGTCGGTCGCCTTTTCAAGTTCATTCAAACGGCCAGCTGGGGAGGACCCTGGTTGCCTTAGCAACGTCTTTATTCCTTCGTGCGCGCTCGCGGCCGAGCCGAAGACTGCCGAATCAAGCCGAACCACATGGCAACGCTGCGGACGATCCGCTGGCCAACCAATACCACGAGAGAAAACCATTTTGGTCACAGGATTCTTCAAAATCGGTAGGACCACCTGTTTATTCGCGAGAAAATTTCAGGACTACTTGTGCCCCAAAACAAGCTCAGATCCACTTTTGTGATTGGATGATTTTAACTGTTACGTATTGCAGGTGTCTGCCTGAGAATCACAAACACTCGGTGTCGGAGTTTCTAAATTTTGATTGGCCCAGTCAAGTAAGGAACTGTCTCGCGAGAAAGACACGTGGCCAATAAATAGGACCGCCCGTTTTTTCGTGAAAAGATTTACGCGAAGGCTAGACTTCATAATCATATGTGCACACATGCAGTCTTCACTTGGCTATCGGTCGCTTGTCTTTGTGCGAAGAAAGTTTGTTATATGAGTGAGCTAATCAGAATTAAGTTTCTCCCACACTGACCGTACGTGATTCGCGGGCAAACAGAGAAGACGCCTAACAATTCAAGTGTTCCAGTCACGAAAGTGAGTCTGAACTGAAGTGTTTTGGAACACAACTTGTTCTGAAATCTTTTCGCGAAAAACAGGAGCCTCTGCCAATAATCAAATGACAACTGCACGAATTCCGCAACAGATAACAGAAGGAGAATCTGCCTGTTAAATTTCAGTTAAATTGTGGACGTGTTTCAAGGTTTATTTGATCCCCACTTATTCTCATCCGTGTGTGTAAAGTATGTCCCGTTTGACTGCACGAGAAAAATACTTTGTCGTTTTCATAAAGTTCGTAGGCTTTCGCGGCTGTTGTCTGCAAAATCTTGGCTTTAGGGTAGTGGGCGCGTCACTGACGTTTTCCTCCATGACGTTATTGCAGCGTCCATCTTCAGGGCGAAGTAGCAGAAGCTGTTATCTTCTGACAGTTATCGCTGCTGCTACTTCGCCCCGAAGATGGAGACTGCAATGTCTTGCGAAACGTCGGGAAGGAAAACGACATTGACGCGGCTATTACCTAGAATTTGCGAACATGTTGCTTTCAAGCCATTCGGCCCTAATATGGGTTATTCAATACATGACGTACAAGAAAGAAGATTTTTGGGGGCTCCTAACATCGAGGTCTTCAGAGCCGACGAGAGTGAAGCGAGGTGGATACGGAGCAGCGCCGGAATGCAAAGGCGGGGTAAACGGTAGATCTCCGAGAAAACCCGCCGACCAGCGGCATCGTCCGGCACGTTTCTCACGTGCGACAATCCACACGGAACGACCTCGCCGGGAATCGAACCCGATCCGCCTTGGTAGGAAGCCAGCGCCATAAAGCTTAATGCAATTATTTTTGGGTGTTACTGTACGCTGTGGGGGTTTATGTTCAATGACTAGAGATCCTACCACATCGCGTTGTAAAACGACACTAAACTATACTCTATATTTCTATATACTCAAGCAGAAATCACTTGTTCATTGGCTGCTTCCACAGGACTCGTTCACCTGTTTGAACTGGCGACCAGGTAATGAAGTTGCGGAGTCTGACTGTTTACTATTAGTTCTGGTACCCACGGGGCGTGACAGATGGACGGAGGTACAATGGCACACCTAGAACCAGGAGCGGATACAGAGTCGAAGCCTGGCAGAGGGGAAGGGCGGAGATTGCGGTATTGAGGGATGAATGAACTTTTGTCCCCCTTATGAAATATTTTAAAAATATAGAGCTTGAATATATTAGAAAAAACATCGTTATTTTCACAATTTGAAACAATGCCCTTTATTTTTAAATGTTACTAAAATTTTCAGCTGAAATCAGTGGCATGTGGTGAACTTCAGCAAGGTAATCTAGCGTTAGTTCTGCGTTATACCCTGTTGCTAGCTTTTTTACACGTCCGCCACTAAAACGTACATTGTAAAAAATTACTGGTCGACTTCCTAATTTGTAATGGAAGTATTTAACCTATACAGTATATAAAAATAATACCACATATCAGGCTCAAAATATGAGCGTCTTTAGCATTGCTACTATACGAAACTGGAAACTTCCTTACGCATTTGACTTTTTCCTGAGTAACTGTAAGAGTTTTGCCATAATTGCACAGGAAAATAATTTACCATCTGCGTTTGGTCACTGTACGTATACACTGATATGGTAAATCAAGAAATAATTGCCTAGAGCGTAGTCTGACAGGTGATGCCACAGGACTTGTATGAAGGGTCCCTTGCCTGCTCGTTGTGAGTGGTCGAAATACATTCAGTTTCCCTAGCAGTGAGCAAGCACCTGCTTACCTTGCAACAATTCATCACACGCCACCGGCTGAAATCTTTAAAAACAAGAGTTACATTTACGGCCATGGTTCGTTTTGAGGGGGGGGGGGGTTATCGTCCTTCCGCTCTTCCCTGGATCCGCCTATGCCTAACGCTAACACATATTTGCAGGCAGTCTAACTTGGTACTGAATTATAACACAAAAGTGACAGGGTCCCTACCAAATGTTCCTTGTGGGTATCTGATCCTAAGGGTCGCCCGAATATCGCAAAAAGATTTCATCACATAACAGATTTCAATACCCAACAGGTATACCGGCAGTTTTCTTATGCGTATTGGCAGCGTGTATTCGTGATAAGTAGAGCCATCTGTTTTTCGCGAAAAACTTTCAGGACAAGTTGTGTTCCAACACACTTTAGTTCAGAAACACTTTCGTGATCGGATCATTTGAATTGTTACGTATCTTATATGTCTGCCCGCGAACCACGGACGGTCAGTACAGGAGAAACTTAAATCTGATTCGCTCACTCGTATAACAGTATGTATTCACACAAAGAAAAGGGGCCAATAACCAAAGATAGGCTGCAAGTGTGCACATAGGATATTGAAGTCTAGCCTCCGCATAAATCGTTTCGCGGAAAACAGATGGCCGTAGTGATATGATAGACATTTTCTTACTTGACTGGCCAAACAGAATTGGGTGACTGAGATAAAGTGTTTTGAAATACAGCTAGTTATGAAATCATTCCACGAAATTCGGTTGTTTCTACTGATCCTTGAACCGTGCTAGTGTCTAGGTTATGATGGATTCATATTGCTACAGAATAGGTAAGTGTACTAAAGTGAAAGGGGGCGTGGCGTTTCCTTTGATGTGAGCGCACACCCATCCGCAGAATTGCTGCGCGAGGATCTGGAAGTGAGCCTTTTATTTCATTAGCTATCACTAGGGACAGTTGTCTTTTGCAAAATATTTATGGTCATGCTAGACTTCAATTTCAAACGTCCACAATCACAACTTCCTTTGGTTATTGACCGCGTGTCTAAGTGAACAGACATGTTCTTATTTGACTGGGCCAATCAGAATAAAGTACTTCGATACTGAAAGTCCATGATTCGCGGATCCACTATTGAGCTATGTGATATTTTAAATCATCCAACCACGAAAGTGAATATGAACAAAAGTGTTTTGGAGTACAACTGGTCTTGAAATCTTTTCGCGAAAAACACCTGTCTGTCTTAACTATCGCTAAGGACAGGTGCTTTTTGCGAAAATATTTCAAGTCCAGTGGTTGGACGATTTTAAATTTCACGTACCTCAAGTGTCTGTCCGCGAATCATGAACGTTCAGTACCAGAGTACTTTATCACGATTGGCCCAGTCAAATAAGAACGTGTCTTCTCACGTAGACACTTGGCCAATAACCAAAGGACGTTGTGGTTGTGGGCGTAGGATGTTGAAGTCTAACATGACCATACATATTTTAGCGAAAAAACACCTGCCCCCCACCATCACGCACTGCGAAAGACTCCCTATTGACTAGGGTACGTGCTATCATGTAAATTACCAGCTGCTGATTGGTGAATGGCTTCCCGAAGTGTTGATCAGTGACGCCATTTTTCTGGCGTGTGATGCTTGAGTTCATACTATACAGCGGCAGTTTCACTCATGTGTTCCGAAGTATTCTGCAATATCAGCACAACCGAACACAACATTTACAGTTCAGTGGTTGTGATAACGAAATGAGGATGAGGGTGTGTGTACGACAAAGAGCAGCATATACCCTAAACAATACATTAAAATGAGTCTAATAATAAGGGCTTATAATAAACGTGAATGACTCATCTACAAACTGTTAATCCATGCCGAACTATTATACATCATCCCAACACAAAGGAAGCAAGATAACACAACGTTTGGAAGAGTACGTTGGCATAAACTATTTTCGCGGTATATCGCTATTTTTATTCATAATCACAAGCGGGTTAGAACTTGGCGTGCTTGTTACGTGTAGTACGTGGTTGCTTCCCAGTTTACACAGCAGACGTTGTAACTTGGGCGACCGGTTTTTCGCTGAAAGTTTTCAGGACTACGTGTACTCCAAAACACTAGAGCTCAGATCCAATGCCGTGATTGGATGATTTTAACTATCACACATTGTAGGGTTCTGCGCGCAAATCACGGACACGTAGCATCGGAGTTACCTAATTTTGATTAGATCAGTCAGGCAAGGAACTACCTCCCGACAAAGACACGTGGCCAATAACCAAAGGAAATCTGCACATATGCCATAGGTAGAGATGACAGTTTATCGCGGGAAAAGTTTACTGCTTGCTAGGATTCAACGTACTGTACACACATCTGACTGTTTTCTTTCCTTATTGGCTGTCACGTATTTATGAAGCTACTACCTTGTTTCACTGGGCCAATAAGGATTCTGATACTATAAGGCAGAACTGTCGTGACTGGTATGCAAACAACTTAGCCGAGCCAAAACCTTTTTCATACAATTATGAAATAATTAACTGGTTAGAGTGTTACTGAAGATATATTGATCCAAAAAAGTTTCGCAGTTTTTCATCATCTCTAGCCATAGGACATTGTAGTCTGGCCTTCACGCAAATCTTTCCGTGAATAACGGGTGGTCCAGACCCGAGAATTCCGCGGATACATTTGTCAACAAGCTAGACTCCACAGTCCTTTGTGAACTTGAGCCTCAGTTAGTTGTTTATTGGCTGTTGCTCCAGATTAATCACTGACCAGGTAGCACGGTATTCGGTCCTCGTGTTCCCTACAGGTTCGTTATTGGTCGAAAGTCGTCCCGGGGAGTGTCTAACAAACTGTGGTCCAATAGAAGCTAAACTTCATGGTACATGCGGATACAGTTTAACATTTCCTTAAATTAACAAGCAAAATCCTCAGGTCTCCAGTTAAAGGTGTTCACGATACAGTGAGCACTTTTGAAACCAACCTTAGAAAAAAGTCACTACCCTTTCCTGCATATATTTCAACGGGCGCAATGAGTGACATGTGCACAGTAAAGTTGGTAACGATAGAGGGGAAAATAATTCAATATATTAATGTCAAATAAAAAGTGCTAGGTAACCATTTGTGATGACCTATATTATTTTTCTCGCTTTCTGTTTTGTTTTAGTGCACCGAAGTGTAAAAAGGAGCAAATTTGCACAACATTTACTATTCTAATAATTTCACAGTTTAACTTGACCGAAGGGATGAATTAAGTGATGAGTAGGGCCACCCGATTTTCGCGAAAAGATTTCACGACCAGTTGTATTTCATAACAGTTTAGCTCATAATTACTTCCGTGATAGGATGATTTACGTTTTATGCGTCTTTGGTGCCTGCCAGCGAATCACAGGCGTACGTTATCGGAGTAATTTAATTCTCATTGGCCATTCAAGAAGCGAAATATCTTCTCACAAAGACGCGTAGCCAATAAGCAAAAGAAAACTGCTGCTATGCACGTAGGGTATTAAAATCTAGCACGCATGGAAATCTTTTCGTGAAAATCAGGTGTCCCTAGTGATGAGGCACATGGAAACGTTATTTTTAGGGGTTGTGAAATTTCGCGAAATGATTTCAGGACAAGCTATACTTGAAAACACTGTAGAGTCATTTGCCTATCTTGATTGGCAGAATTACTTTTTGGCACGTGTTATCTGTCTGCCCACGAATCACGCAGAAGCCGTGCTAATGTTGCCGAATTTTGAGTGGCCTGGTAAAATATGAAAACGCCTTTTCAAGTAGACAGCAACCAATAGTAATAGACAAATAGCTGTTGAGTGTTTATAGTATTGAAGTCTACCGTGAACTGGTATTTTTTTTGCGAAAAATCACTAGGTCTAGTTATTTTACATAAGGCGGAAGAATACATTACGTGAATACATCTAGAGCTTTCAAAAGTACTCATTTTACCTTGAACTGCCTCTATAGGGAAACAAGCACCGAATACCGTGCCCTAGTTTGTGGTAAAACTGGCTACACACTGGGGCAGCAGCCAATGAACAGAAAACTGCGAGGCTCGAACATACATAGGACAGTGGAGTCTAGAATACAGGCCGTTTAAAATGCGAAATTTCCCTTTCCCTGCCAATCAGACAAAACGCGCAGATAATGGGCCGCGCACGTCAAAGGAAACGAAACACCATTTCGGCTCTGCGTGCTTATTATTCCGCGGCGGACGCACTGACAAGGACTGCCAGGTGTATTCTGGATTCTACCCGCATGCTGCAGCAAAATGGCGCAACACGCTATCAGTGTGGCACAAGGTCATTGTTCGCTCGGTGCCTCCAGACGAGCCTGCAGGGGTGCCAACCCGGAATGATAATAAGCAGCGACATCAAATCTTCGCGGAAAATATTTTATGGCTTGCTGTCTTACAAAACGCTATAGCTCAGATACATTTTCGTTATTGGCTGATATTACGTGTGTGTCCACTAATCACAGACTTTCAGTTTCGAAATAATTTATTCCGCTGTGCGAGGTCAAGTAAGAAAATGTCTTCTCAAGAATAAACACAGCGTTTAGTATAGCTATTCTACATTTAAGCAAGGCAAACGCAAAGTCCGTTTCCAGGGAATAATGCAATCAAAGACATCTTCTCTTTAATTGACAAGCTCCCTACGTCATTTTGCTTTCTCTATATGTAGTTTTTCTGTGACACATGAGCCATTCGTTAGGCCAGCCCTACGCCAAAGAGCATACCAGTAAAGAGACGAAGTGGCGTGGCGAGTCATTTAATGTGGGCGTACGCATTATTTGATTGGCTATGCGAAGCTCTGGGAATTGGCTTTGTGTCTGAATGACTTCTGCGTGCTGGGAAAGGTTACGTACCGGTTGACGAGCAGGTTAACAGGCGCTGATTGGCGAGCGGCGTTCCGACGTGTTGGCGGGCAATTGACGCCATTTTGTTGGTACGTGCTTTTGGAGTTTGCGTTATAAGTAGGGATGGGAACATTTCGCGAATTCATTTCAGGACAAGATAGAAGTGAAACACGTGTACACTGAAGTTGACTTGCAATTGGATCGCAGTTTAGTAGACACTCTGAGCCAATAGCAGACTTGCAAGGGAACAAGTAGCGAGTTCCATACTGCCAGGTGTGAAGTAACACTGGCTGGTCTATGGGGCAGCAGCCAATAAACAAACATCTGAGGCTCGAATGTACACAGGACTGTGGAGTCTAATCTACAGGTCATTGAACTCGCAAATGTTTCCTATCATTAGTTATAAGCGAATGTTGTACCTCTGTTTGTCTAAGTGTTGTGTACTCTAGTGTTCCTTTTGTGATTGGGAAAATATTTTTTTTTTTTTTTTTACAAACCCTCGACGACTTTTAGCCAGTAATGAACAAATAGAAATATTTTAAATAGGCCACCTGTTTTTCGCGAAAAGATTGACTCGGAGGCTAGATTACAATCGCCTTTGTGCACGCTTGCAGTCTTCATTTGACTATTTGCTGTTCGTATTTGTGTGAACACTACCTGCTACATGAGTCAGCCAATCAGAATTAATTTTCTCCGAATATGACTGTCCGTAATTCGCGGGTATACAGATACTACGCGTAATAATTCAAATGATCCAATCACGAAAGTAGTTCTGAAGTACATTGCTTTGGAACACAACTTGTCCTGAAATATTTTCGCAAAAATAAGTGCCCCAAATTATGAGGATGTAATGTGTAGAGACCCGAGAAATTTGCGAGTTCAATGACCTGTAGGCTATATTTCACAGTCTTATATACTCTAATGCAGATATCAACTGTTTATTGGTTGATCGTTGTTGTAGTAAAAGGAGGTAGTAGGGCGCACAATATACTGTATGTTTGTTAATGGTTCATTTATCTCCACGAGGTGTCAAACACGTCGACCAATTACAAACGTAACATGAACGTACATGTGTGTGAATTCCAACTTGTCTAGAAATGAACCGTCGAAATTCTCGGGTCTCTAGTAATGTGTAACCAAGTGGAATAAAATAAGCGTCGTAAGATGTCAGCAACAATACAATAAAGAGTTGTGGATGCGGTATGTAAATGACTAAGAAATCTACGTCGTTGCAAAATGAATACGCGAAATTCACATACCTATAATTATAAAAGCAAGGACCTGATAGTTTCTTTAGCAGAAGAGAAAAAATAACATACCAGTTCATACTTCATACCCACAGTGGTTACCGCTAACAGAAGACGTATGTATAAGCAGTAAAGCCAATATACAACTCAACTGGCAGGCAGTTTGCAAGATTGCAGTTGCTGTTTCTGATGCTCCCAAAAAAATTCCAAACTGAAGAATTTTTTTTTTTTTACTATAAATGTGTTTGTTTCAGTTTGAAATTACTGTTTATGTAAGGGAAACAGTGCCTAATTTGTTTGGTCCCGAATTCATTTCTCAGCTCGAGTGCTGCAATACGTACTATTTTGTGGTGCACTATACTTGGGTCGAACGTGCACGGTCTTTGCAACCAGTGTACAGCGTGCTGCGTTCTCGTGCTATAGGCTATTCACAGTAAAGTGAGCACATTTGAAAGCCCTCTCACTAAATATAATATCTAATAACTAACTTTATTTTAGTCTTACACCTTAAAAGTCCGAGTGCGGCGAAATATACACACTGTGTTCAATACTTACATGACAATATTTGTTTAAAAATGTGGTTAATGGATAAAAAAAATGACCGAAAGAAAAAGTGACCAGAGCCTTAAGCCCACTTTACTGTGAAAAGCCTATACAAACATTAACCATTCATAATTGAGAAGGGAAGAAATTTTCGCAAATCAGATTACTCACAAGGAATACATTCAAAATACCGGGCACTGATTCCTTGCTGTCTACAGTACTGGCTGTGATTATCCGTCATGTGCAAAATGTCTTTAATCACGGAAACGGGAAGCAAACTAGTTAAACAATATATGCACTCATCGTGTACGATGACTAGAGATGGTCTATCGCGGGAAAAGTAGACTGTTTGCTGGATTCAACGTATGTGCACAGTGCACGTGTCAGCAGTTTTCTTTCCTTATTGGCTGTCATGCATGTATGAAGCTAATACCCAATTTCACTGGGCCAATAAGGATTCTGATACTCTAATGCAGAACGTTCGTGATTGGCCCGCAAACAAAGCCGAGTCGAAACTTTGTTCATGCAATCGTGAGAATAAACTAGTTGGGTTTTATCTTTGAAGTTTAATTACAATGGTGATTTCATATTATTATGATAGTTTGATTGGACTGTGTACACTGCCGACCATGAGACTAAATATTCATTATATTTAATCTCATGGTTGGTCATGGACACCATATAGTAAAACCATCATAATAAACTAGTTAGTGTGTTATAGAAGAAGGGTTGGCTAAAGAAATGTTTGCGATTTTCCATCATTTAAAAAATGACCTTTTACAACGTTTGTTAGCAGATCTCTAAATCTGAATCGACGACTTTAATCAGCGGAATTATTCCTACTAAAAGCTTCAGTTAGTAAGCTGTTACCTACTGGCGAATCAGTGGAATGCACCGAGGTTTCAGTGCCAGGCCTACGAAATTCATTGCGAATCTGTAAAAATCATTCATACAAACTGTTCACAGTAAAGTGAGCACTTTTGAGTTCCTAGTTACTTTTTCCTTTCAGCCTTTAATTGCCTTTTTAAATAAATATTTACATGTATGTAATAAACACAGTGTGTATATTCCACCGCACTCAGACGTTAACGTCTAAGACTAAAATAAAATATATTTATTGACTATTATTCCTAATAAGAGGGCTTTCAAATATGCTCAGTTTACCGTGAATAACTTCAAAATTAGCGAATACCAAGAATAAAAATAAATAGTAGGATTTTACTGATTGCAGTGGAGTAGTTGAAACAGATATACAGTCAGATCCATTGATTTGTAGCAGTTCGAACTCTTTAGATTTCAGAGCGCAAAAAAAATCGTAAGTTACAAACCGCAAATATACGTCACACAATAAAGATGAAAAAAATAACAGTAACTCCATGGGGATTCGAAAACTCCAAGGAAGTGATTCAAAATGACAAGCACGTATTAACGCACACAGCTTAATGTACTAGAGCTAACAAATCTGCGAAATTGTAATTATAGATTGGTATACTGCCACAATGTGACGGATCTCAAAAATTTATTTCATGAACTCATTTTGATAGCTATACTCCATTCAAACGTGAAAAATTATTTAAATAGTCGTCATCAATTTTCATCTGACAGAAATCTACAGTAATTTGTTTAATTTTTAATTTTATGGTTACATATAATACTTTTATGGTATTTACTGACGTGTTAGTTATTTTGTCTGCATAAACTCGTGCAATTTCAGAAATTTTGAATAAAATATATTTATGATTTTAAATGGATATTTGCATACTAAGTGGGAGAAGTTTTAACTTCCTGGTCTAGAACTTGCGTATGCATTCACAAACCGTTTCTAGTACTGTACAAGACAAATTCACTCTCATAAACATACATCCCCATTCACGAAAATAAACATTCCTTTGACTCGTGTTTGTTTTTCTCTTTACTTTTTTACTTTAACAGAAATAAGTGCCGTGAATTATTATTTTAACTTGATTTCACACAATTTTATAAAAGGGAATTTTAAAAACTATTTTCTGTGTTTTATTTGTCATACGAAATATACTTGACTTTTAGAATTATGGCATAGTAATAACTGACTTTATATTAATTATTGTCCATTTCCTAGCTTTGCCGGAAATATTGTAAAGTGTAAAAATCTCGTATAAAACGGTTAATTAGCAGCATGAAAATTTCAACAGTTAAAATTAGGAAAGTATATATTTGTTGATAACAATTTGAAGAGGAAAATGGTATGTTGTAGGAAGTTCTTCGAAGCATAAAATATTGATGGAAAAAGTTTTAGAGATGACATGTCGTTCACAATTCATTTTCCGCGGAGAAAACACCCACATTTGCTAGGAATTTCTCCAGCGTCCAGAGAGAGAGAGAGAGAAAGAGAGAGAGAAACGGCAAGTTTTCAGTTTTAGTCACGGGAAAAGCTGTACAAATGGAAGATTTGACGTAGTCATGGTTCTCCAGTCTTTTCTCTCTTACGTCTTCCCCTTCAGGCTTTCGAAGCCAGGGGTGAACAAACTGCAAGAGGACAGAGTACTTCAGAATTCAGAGCTGAAGCCGCCCCTTATACCGCAAACTGCAGCCGCACATGCCAGCAAAATGGCGTCAATGACCAGATAGCTCAAGCTCGAAAATACATAGGACAGTGGATTTTAGAATACAGGCTGTTTAAAACGTGAAATTTTCTTGATCCTACCCATATCAAAGGACGAGTGAGTGAAGAAATTTGGGCGGCTCTTAACATCGTGGTCTTGAGAGCCGAAGCGGGAGAAGTTAGGTGAGTACGGAGCAGCGCTGGCAGATCCCCGAGAAAACCCGCCGACTAGCATCATCGTCTGGCACGATTCCCACATGCGAATATCCGGGAGCGACCCCGCCGGGAATCGAATCCGTTTAACCTAGGTAGGAGACAAGTAGTCTAACCACTAAACCACCACGGCCCCTCATATGAAAGGAACCACCACGTAATTTTGCATCTGTGTTATTGCCTATTCTGAGGTCAGAATCATAAACATGCGGAGACCCAAAACCAGCACCTGTGTAGAAATAAATAGTAATTACAGGTGCTAGGCTTTGTGACAAAGGCGCGAGCTTTCTAAAGGGGGGTGTTTTGGCTGGGGAATTTCTCCAGCGCTAATAAAGAGCGCAAGTTCAACCTTTTCCATGAGGTAGTAGGCGAATGGGGGAGGGTTAGGCGAGGAATGTTAATAAAGGCCGCCTGCCAAAGGCAAGCACTTTCTCCTGACGGGCGGCGGTGCCATTGGCCAAGATGCTGAAACACCTTGCTTTGTCTGCATCTCGGCCGGGGTTACGCAACAACTCCCTCCCTCAGTGCTCCTTGTAAACTGGCTGGCTTGACGTGCCGCCACTTGTGTCCCAGCCAAGGAAGACAGACAGCAAGTGGCTGGAAGCCTCCTACTGGAAACTACGGTAAACAGCACTTTCTCTGGGCCCGCCACGGAGGAAAACAATGGTCTTGGGGTCTAAATATACAGGTACCCCGAGTACAAAATTAAATTAAATTACAGGAACATATCAAAGCTTTGCAACACTTTAGCTAGGCATATAAGTCTGGACGGCTAAAATTTTATTCTTGTTCTTACATAATGTATCACATACTGTATGACATTTCAATTTGTTTTTTATAAATTGTATTTGTTTTCCAGTTCGTTATTAGTTGACCAACATTTTTTTAATGCTAATATTATTTTGCATTTTCCATTTGGATCATAAATGTCAAATAGCTTTCCTTTATGACGTAGGATGAAGTTAGTAGTTTCGGCACATTTTATTTAATTGTTCATGTTGACCCAGGAGACTTCCCTTAACTTCGCCATGAAAATACATTATTAATAAAAGTAAATAAATGAATAAGATCCTTATGCATGCATTTCATTTATAGAGATTATGCGCCTGTTTTCCTTCGCGTTAATTTCCTCTAAATTTACATTTTTTATTTTATACAGGTTGCACAGACACATGTCCTAAATTAGATTAAAACTCGGTTAGAACTTCCAAAGAGCGTAAACAGTATTGTGTAGGGGGCTTGCTCAAAAACACGCAGTTTTAGCAATTGTATTGCAAGGAAGCCGTTTAACGTTTGAAGTCGGAAATTAATTACAGATCAAATGGTATGTTTACTTTGTATCGGTTTACACGTCCTTAACGTGTATTCAGGATTCATTTGTAACTAAAAAATAAGAGTATTAAGGAAAATAAATACAGAATAGGCCCTCTACTAATATGCTAGGCTTCTCATTAAAATTCTGAAGCCTAGCCGACGTCATCAACAGACTCGACACAAAACACGAAATAATTGAAACTAAAAATACTTATGCAAATCATTGTAATTATGGAGACCACGTGCCCATTCTACAGTAAAATAAATTACATTTTTTTGTGGCAGTAGGGAAAAAAACCGCTTTTTGGCAGGAGCTGTAAGTATGAGAAAGTCAAAAAGACATCGTAAAAACTGTTTATAAGGAAGGAGTGAAACAAGCATGTTTACTAATTACTGGAGTTGTGCAGTATGTTCTGCGCAGATGATAAACAATCGAAAATCTTCCCAAATAAGAATAGAAAATAAACCTCGGCATTTTCCCTAGAGGTGCAATTCTCTCTCGCAGTAAAGTCCGGTACACCCTGCTATAGTCTGGTACGCACTGCTGCCACAGAGCACTTAATAATACACAAATGTAATTACAACCTATCCCGTAAACTTAAAACCGCACACACCAGCAAAATGGCGTCACTGGACAGCATAATGTTGAAACTCCATTTGCCAATCATGCACTCTAAATTCGAATCAGTGGGAAACCACTGATTCGCAGTGAAATTCAACTACTACAATCAGTGAAAATGGCTCCACTTAGAATCAGTGGCGAACCACTGATTGCTTCAATGAAAAAAAAATTCACTGATTGACTTAGTGACGTGGAACAATTTCGCTGATTCAATAAGTGACGGCGGACTGCAGTGGTGAATTAAATATAGTTTTTATTGAAAGTAGGGCAAATAACTACGCCAAATAAACATATTTACGATAGGTTACTATTAATATTGCGCAATTTACCGCAATTTAAAAAAGAAATAGAAGTTTCGCAGCTGGGTGTAATTGAACTTGTGCATCCTTCGACTCTAAGCCGGTGCCTTGCCGTTTGAGGTACCACGCCAAGTTGAAACTGAAGTAGCAAAATATTTTAATTATAGTTCCACTGCAAAATCGTGTAGTTTGAAGTTGTATGCTTATATTTTTCGTGTTTGGTTTATTGACACCGTTAAGATTGTTAAAACGAATATTATATATAAGTGCACTCTCTTCACCACATTAAATAAACCTTCGAACAGAGTGCTGTGACGATTACATGGAATCTAAATGAAAGATATAAAAACGGAATGAAAGGCTGTGTGTTCATATTATCTCGTAAAATGGCGTTTTGAAAGACGAAACATATTTTAGAAAGTATTTTGTATTAGTTTTATTCGTTTATTCGTTGTTACTTCACTTGGTAAACGTTGTTAAGCGGCCATTTTTAAACGCAGCTTCACTGATATATCACTAAAAAATTATGAGAGACAGAGCAAGTAGCTCAGATGTTTCACTGGTCCATCAGTCAAAAAATAAACCACTGAGAAAACAGTGGAAAGAATGACTGACGAATCAGTGGGAAATGTTACTGAATCAATCAGTGAAGGAAATATGGCATTTTTCACTGGTTCATCAGTTAAATTCACTGAAGTGACTGTTGTATCAGTCAGATACGTTTGAATGATTGAAACAGTGAAATGCTCACTGATTCAGATTTAGAGTGTGGTAACCTACTTGCTGGCTGGAAGCCTAGCCAATAGCAAACATTCCGTAGTATTAAGCAGCCAATCGGATATGTAAGGCCACATTGAGAGAAAAGTTTGTTCCAGTAAAAAAAAAAAATGTTTTTATATGGCCAAACATACAACCAGAAGCAAAAAAAAAAAAAAAATGCTTTGAGTAAACGAAAGTTGAAAATAGTGAAATTGATTTCGTTCAGCTAACATAATACACGCTTGGATAAACAAAACCTGTGTGTAAAACAAAAAAAAAAAATTAAACTGTCAACAAAATATTTAGGCGAATCAACTGTATATATCTGCTTGGACACTCATTTGATCGCCTTCGTTTGAAAATACAGCTCGGGATCTTGTTTGTAATATGTGGGATATTTAGGATAATAACAGTGTTTGTTAGTGTATTTTCTGATGTTTAATAATGGCTCAAAATGCTAATAAATCAAGTTCATCAGTAAAGTAAAAAGTAAAGCTGTAAATCTTGACATATTTACTGACGTAAATTGTCCAGTATTTGACATGTACGTATTTAAAAACAGCACCATTTCTTCAGTAGTCACTTTAACTGAAGTTACTAGTGCTTAAAGTTCCAGGTTAGAATCTCTGTATAGGCTCTCAAGACCTCGATGCTAACCCTTTCATACCGAGTGTATGCAATTGTTTACATGTTGCACAGGAAGGTTGTATTTGACCGCTACTGTACACTGTGAGACTCAGTGCCCAATGATCTTACCTGCAAGTAACTGATCCGTAAACCTTGATACTGCTCTACGTTACCACGGGTTCATATCACTGACCACCGAACACAACGCCTGCATCTTATTGGCTGTGTCAACGGAACGCATTGTTTGTCATCTGAAGCACAGCACGCATAAAAAATATCGTATTTGCAACACCAGGAGTGCGAAATCAATGAAGTTAATAGCCGCCCACTCAGAGCCTCGCGCAGCCAATCAGAGAGTGGATACGCCCACGTTAAAGGAACCACCGAGCTATTTCACGCCTGTGTAATTATCTACTGTGTGGCTACGCCGCGCCTTTGCCGCTTGGCCTGCTGTTGTGCGGTCCAGGGTGAGTGAGTGAAGCGATTTGGGCGGCTCTTAACATCGTGGTCTTGAGAGCCGATGAGGGTGAAGTGAGCTGAGTATGGAACAGCGGCCAGAACGTGAGAGGGGAAACTGGAGATCCCCGAGAAAACCCACCGACCAGCGGCATCGTCCGTCCGTTTCTTACAGTACCAAGTCTATATATTTACCATACAATTATATTTGGTTTAAACAATATCAGTTACTAAACCAATTAAGAAATACATACACATGATACTCGACATAAGACAGACATACATTACATTTTGTATAGAACTAAGAAGATTAAAAATAGTCCATATGTAGCAGCTATTAGACTAATTAATAATCTCCCGTCCAAACAAAAGGATGTACTAAAAAAAATAACATTTTTCTTGATTTAAATTGAAATTAAATATTACCTTATAGATAAAACTTTTTATAGTGTTCAAGAATACTGTTAATCTGTTAAATTGTGTCTTTCTACCTTTTTTTTTAATTTATTACTGTATGTTTTGTTTGAATTTGTATGTATTTTTTTTTAAATTGCCTTTTGCTATGCATGTACTTATTCTGTATATTTTATTCATCTGCTTTTGTTGTCGTACTTTTTGACAACTCTGTCACATTGTGTTACGTGACTCTGGAGGCTAATAAATATAATATAATCCCCAGGTGCGAAAATCCGGGAGCGACGCCGTCGGGAAATCGAAACCGGGTTCGCCCAGGTGAGAGGCGAGTAGTCTGGCCACTACACCACCGCGGCCCCCAGGTGACACCACGTGGTGCGAGCCCGAGTGTGTGTGTCGCGCGAACTCAAGTCGTCGTCGTTGCGGTCCGAGAAAGTGACCCCCCCCCCCCCGGGGGGTGTTGACGTGCGAGGAGACCCGTTTCCCCCCGGGGAGTTTCCGTGGCGCAACCCGGTTGTCTTTTCGGCGACCCGCGGGGACGTCGAACACGCCTGGTCCGTCACGGCGCCAGCTTCCACCGCGAGTCCGGGTCTAAGACTACGCAATGCAGGCCTAGTGCAGTCACAGTTATGTCCAACTTACGTGAAGCCGTGCTCAAGTTACACTTTCAGGATGTTCCTCCGCTTCTTGCGAACAAAGCATAACCAAGTAAAGTAAATTCCACTATTGGGACAACGCACCGCATTCGTGCGCACTCACTGTAAAGCCTGTTCAAGATAAAGTGAGCACTTTTGAAATCAACCTTAGAAAAAAAGTCACTGCCCTTACCTGCATATATCTTAACGGGTGCACTGAGTGGCATGCACCCGGTAAAGTTGATAACGATGGATGGGAAGTAGTTTCATGTCTTAACGTCGAATAAAAAGTGCTACGCAACTATTTGTGATATATATATTTTTTTTTTATAGCGCATTGAAGTGTAAAAATGAATAGATTTATAAATTCCTTACTTTTCTAATCATTATACAGTTTCACTTGACCGACACATGAAAAAAGTGACGCGGTCCACGGCAATGTTAATTGTACGTAAGGCGGAAGAACATACAACTTGCATGCAAGTAGATCTTGAGCAGGGCTTTCAAAAGTGCTCAGTTTACTGTGAACAGCCTATAATAATAGTCTACAAAATAATTCATACTAGGCAGTAGCAACACTTCCTACATATATATATATATATATAATAAGTAGGAGTACAATAAAACGGAGAAGTTACTTAAAAGAATAAAACGCTTGTGATGTATAACGTAATTATGGAAACAACCAAAGACGACATAGACGTTGTCGTTTTTAAAGGTTTGATTCAAAAAGTGTGAAGAAGCCGCAAATAGACAATACTAGACTTCACTACGTTTATTATGGCTGATTGTAGTTCAGTATACTGCTGAGATGACTCTTTCCCAATCAAACGTCACTTCACAAGTGCCTTGACATAAAGTCCACCGTATTTATTTTCTTTATACCCAAAAAATTATCGTTTATGTGGTGTAGGTCCTGATAGAACGTGGCAAAGGAATGAAACCTAATTAGATTACGTTTTGTCGAAAAGGCCAGAGAAAATAGTTATGTTTTCATTTCTCGAGCTACATAAAGCATACTCTTCAAAAATTTTAAGTAGGCCTACTTACCGACACTTTCCTGAAACGGGGCTGGAAACCAGCTGTGGAAAATCATTCCAAAAGCTGCAGGCCGGAATCGAAGTCTCAACCTTCAGAATGCGAATCAAACATTCTACCGGAAAACTTAACACGCTTAAGGGTCCGACTTCAGGTAATCTAAGACATATATTAGACATGTTCGAATTTTGTAATGCTGCCACATAAATAAGTACATTTTCCTGTTCTCCGCTCGTCAATGACATGTTAAAATCCCTCCTGCTACATGAAAATTGGCGTTCCTAGAATTTTTTTTCCCTTAATTTTTTCTTGCGTCGAAGTTTCGTACGTGCTTTATGAATAAAGGCTGTTCACGATAAAGTGAGCGCTTCAGAAATGGACCTTAAAAAAAAGTCACTGCCCCTGCCTGCCTGCATATATTTTAATGGGTGCACTAAGTGATATTCGCCCAGTAAAGTTGGTAACGATGGATGTAAAGTAGTTCCCTATCTTAGCGTCGAACAAAAAGTGTTAGGTAAATGTTTGTGATAACTTAAATGCTATTTTTTTCGCTTTCTGTATTTTAATGCATCGAAGTGTAAAAATGAACAGGTTTGTAAACTATTTACTTTCTTAATAAATTCAGTTTCATTTGACGGAAGGATGAATAAAGTGATGAGGACCACAGCAATGTTAATTTTACATAAGGCGGAGGATTACACAGCATGTATACAAGTAGATCTTAAGCAGGGCTTTCAAAAGTGCTCATTTTATCGCGAACAGCCTATACTAATGTTAGCTCCGTTTCTTCGTACCCTGAATAGTTACTTTTGGTCAGTCCATAATTATGGAATGTATTGTGGAACTAATTATCGACACAGTTATGCAAAACGTGATCAACCGACGTGTATCTACTCTGAAAATGACAGGTTTAAAGATTTTCCCAAAATTATAATTCTTCATTAAAAATTATTTTATGATTAAATTTTCCTAGTTTTATATTCTAACTTAAATTTTCAACGGGTGAATTTGTTTTGTAAACGTGAACCAAGACACGTACCACTTTTTTACAAAATTGTTTTGCAACAACTAAAATTTTAACATGCAGTAGTTCGTATAAGGAAGTATTTCATCTTAAAAACTTTAGAGGGTTTTTAATTTTTTTTTTTGCAAAACTTAGAATCATCTGCTACGAAATGGGTGACATAAGCAACATAAAAATATCAATTTTATGGGTAGGTTCGTGCATAACTACATCCCAATTGTACAAAGTGACGCAAAAAGCTTATACATCTCACGATTATGTATAAGAATTACAGCCAATAGGCAAGTGATTGTGTTGCGATGTACATCACTTGGCCTCCATCACTTAGTTGCTCTGGATCATGGGACACGGAGATTATTGAGTCTTGGAACAATCGTCGGTTCGTCCTCTTCACCACTGGAGCATGATGCCTTAGCGTGCGAGGTCATAGCACAGAGCAGATAAGTATACACAAACGAAATGGCGTGGCGGTTACGATTCCTTGGATACAGACGTACCAATTCTCTAAATGGCTGCACGTGGCTCTGTGAACGGGCCTTTTATCTGATTGGCTAATGCATACTGCTAAAGGTTTCGTATTGGCTGGGCTGCTGGGTGGCGAGCAGGTTACCAGACGCTGATTAGCGAACTGCGTTCCATCGTTCTACTGACCAGTTGCCCCATTTTTCTGGCGCGTGCGGCTGGAATTTGCGGTATAAACGGCGTTTTCACCTCTTTGTAGTATGACTGGAACTTTACGTACGCGCGCGCCTGACCTTCGGCGAGCAAGAGAAGACGTACACGCCTCAGAAGGCTGGCGCAAACAATGTAGGGGGTATGTGCTGGTAGCTGTGGGGCAAATGACAGTACACAAGGCAACTGTCCTTGGAAAGTACAGTTGCGACAAAGCGGAAATACTTTCGAAACACAGCTACGCTATCCCTTTGGATAGGTTTACTATTAAAAAATTTGTGACTTTGGAATAATGCGCACAAAGAATTACGTCTTCTTTATTTACGATGCGCAACTAACACATTCATTTTTTAAAATTCCAGCCAATGAACACGCACGATAGGATGCCCTCTTTTACATTTTGTTGATAACTAACAACCTAACCTCGCATACCGCAACAAACATTTACTTAATATATTTTCAAGTCCGATATATTTCTGGCAAGGACTTTATTCTTATTGCGAATTTAATGCATAAATATTATATTAAACGTAGCCAAAAATTTCCTATTTACATTTTTTACCGATTTTATAGAAATTTATCCTTATTGCGAATTTAATGCATAAATATGATCATAAACGTAGCCAAAAATTTCCTATTTACATTTCTTAACGATTTTATAGAAATGTCACCTCTTCCTTCCAAAAATGGCCTGCTGCCGAACTGATTAGTCACTGCCGCAGAACATTTATTTAAGATATATTTCTTTACGTATCGTATTTCAATTGCACACCCACGCTTAAGATCTCTTCTCTCGTCAGACAACGGAAGCTGCTAATATCTCATTTAAGCGCTATACTTAACAACTTACTCACTCACTGAACAGAAGCTGTTCTCGCTCGACGCCAGGTTCGCGGATGACACGTGAAGAGAGGGATTGAAACAACAGGTTGCTTCATCTGCAGGGGGATAGATTCTAGCGATCCAGAAAAAATATACATATGTTTACATAATTACCCCGTTCAACCGAAAGCTATTCTAGGGCTTGTCGTTCTCAGATCTTGAACTTCGTCAGGATGATCGCACGCTAACGTTTGCGTTTGTCTAGCACCAAATCCACCCACAATCACTGGGAATTTTCAGCCACCATTCAGCACGATTCCTACCTCATTCTGACCGGGCTGCAGGAGCGGTGATATGGCCAAAATGATTAGTCCCCATCGCCATACAGAAGGGGAACTGGAATACCCCGAGGGAATACCGGCCACTGGCAACGTCCGCCACGTTTACGAAAAGGCGAGAATCGAGCTGGGTTCATCGTTGTGGGAGGCCGTCGAGCTTACCTACTCAAACACATTTCGTGCATATTGATTTTCTTTTATTTGAGATGTTACAAGAGGAGACTTGGTGCCGCTAACCATACAGCTGACGTCCATAACACAGAGCAGAAGTACACTGAGAGAAAGGATTGTTTCAGCCAACAAAATACTTATTTGTATAGGGCCAAAAATATATTTAGCTGTGCCAACAAATTATTTGGTTGCGTAAATAAAACTTGAAAACCAAAAAAAAAATTCTTCATCTAACAAAAGACACGCTTGAATAAACCAAACATCTGTGTTGGTTGAAATTAAATTAGACTGCCAACTAAAATTTAGCTAACCCATTCAAACCCAGTGTACACAAGTGTGTAGATTACACTCGTGCAGTTAATTTTTTTGTCTGTACTGCACGCTGCGAAACTCAATGACCAACAATCTTACCTGTGGAGGAATGATTCGCAAACCGTATAGGTCATAATTGGTTCATATAATTGTAGCCGAACATATAGCCTACAGTTCATTGGCTATGACAACTAAACAAGTGTTGTATCCACTTAAGTATAAAGCGCATCATAAAATTCTTTCTTGGCATCACTTGAAACTATAAATTAAAGTGGGTCTGGAAGAGTTAAATAAACTTAATTTATTTGTTTGGCCACTCATTTGATTGCCATCGTTTGAAAATACAGCTCGATAGTTTGTTTGTAGTTTTCGTGATAGTTAGGAACAGTGTATGTTAGTGAATTTGCTGATACTTAGTATTGGCATAAACATCCTAATGAAAAAAGTTCAACGGGAAAATAAAAAATGAAAGCTGTAAAACTTGGATTATTTATCTGCGGACATTGTCCAGTATTTGAGAATAAGATACCTACAGGAGAAAGTCAATATGCACAGAGCTCCACGGTGCATAGGCTGTTCACGGTAAAATAAGCACTTTTGAAAGTCCTGCTTAAGATCTACTTATATGCAAGTTGTGTAGTCTTTCGTCTTATGTAAAATTAACATTCTCATGAGCCTCATCAATTTATTCATGCATTGATCAAGTGAGATTTTAAAATTATTATAAAAGTAAATATTTTATAAATCTGCTAATTTTTTTTATCCATGCTCATCAAATAAACAGAAAGCGAAATAAAAAATTTAAGTGGTCACGAATGGTTTCCTAACACTTTTTAATCAACGTTAAGGTAACGAACTAATTTCCCTCCATCGTTACCAACTTTACTGGTCGCATGTCACTCGGTGTGCCTATTAAAATATATGCAGATATCAACAATGACATTTACCTAAGGTTGATTTCAAAAGAGCTCACTTTATCGTGAACAGCCTCTACAATGCCAGCCAAATACAACCTTCCAGTGCTGCATGTACCACAAGAGTTTATACACTGTGACTGAGCACATGGGCCGCAGAAGCTCCCGCGCACAAGCGTGGAGCTTGCACGCCCCGGCGTGGAAGTTCGTGTTGCTCGCTTCCAGCGCATAGAGGTGACATGCACGCAACACGCACCATTATCTAGGCAATATGGAAGGGGCGATACTGCCGCCAATGCACCAGCTGAGGAATTTCGCACGACTAGCCGCGCGATATTTCACCCTCTGCCTCGAGTCACCCACTGGCTCGCTCGCAGGAGCTTCTTCTTGCGGTCGCTGCAGTCGAGGATGACGGGAATCATCTTCGCAAGCAGCACTCGTTCGAGTGTTGTAATCGCGTAACTTTTTTTGGCTTGCGCTGAACTCGTGTTACGCGTTTTCTCGCAGCCGACGAGCGATGATTCTAGCTCTAAAACACTCACGTGAAAGATGTGTAGATAATTCCACAAATCACATTATCCACAAGGACGACTCTCAAAGTATTGGGCACTGACGCTTTGCTTTGTGCAGTACTGGTCATTAAAGGTTGGTCGCGATAAAGTGAGCACTTTAGAAATGAACCTTAGAAAAAAGTCACTGCCCCTGCCTGCATATATTTTATGGACGCACTGAGTCACATTAACCCAGTAAAATTGGTAACGATGGATAAAAAGTCGTTCCATATCTTCACGACAAATAAAAAGTGTTAGGTAACCACTTGAGATAACATAAAATTAATTCTTACACTTTCTATTTTTTAATGCCTCGAAGCGTAAAAATCAACAGAATTGTGAAGCATTTAATTTCTTAATAATATCATAGTTTCATTTGACCGACGCAAGAATAAAGTGATAAGTCCCATAGCAATATTAATTTTACACGAGGCGGAAGAATACACAGTGTGTATAAAAGTATGTCTTAAGCAGTGCTTTCAAAAGTGCTCATGTTACCGCGAACAGCCTATACTATCATTCGTTTGCAACTTGTTCGCGTTCGGTTACGTTCAAGGTTGTTTATTATTCTGGGATGAAAAGTTTTTTTCAAAATTTATAATTTAAGTCTATTTTTAAGTGCAGGAGGATTCCAGTTCATGAAATAAACGCCACATGAGAAGACGATAGCGAATTATATTCGTTGATCCCACAACTGATGATATATTTAAGACTTTTTAAAAATCATACATTGCAAGATGATAATTGAGTGTTTTGAAGATGTTCTGAGTATAGTAACATAAGACATAATGAAGCAGCAGACTAATGTGCTTAAACCCATTTCACATGAAGTGCGACTTTCCGCCACAATGATGTACGAATAGTGGAAGTAACATGGCTAAGAATTGGCTTTATATAACGGAAAGCAACCAAAACAATGGTAAATAAATAATATTTTTACAAGAATAAATTTGTCTTATAGGATACAAACGTTCGGTTTGTAAATCTAGAAAATTCGAAAGCGGAAGACTTCTAAACAATATAATTTTTAAATATGACCACAAGGAAAATTAGAGTAACTTGTCATTAGAAAATTGGACAAGAAGAAAACATTTGAAGCAATATCTTTGAATCCTAAATATTTTTCTTAACTCAAAGAAGAACAGCTGATTGTAATAATTATCGTAATGAATTTAGAATCTTTGAGCATTACTGACGGGATGCGCAGAGTTTTCTTGTACAACAGTATCGGCCCCGTTGTTGACGGCTGTTCACGACAAAATGAGCGCATTTGAAATCAACCCCCGAAAAATCTCTCTACCTCCATCTGCATATATCTTAACGGGCGCACTAAGGGGCGTGCGGCCAGTGAGAATGGTAACGACGGACAAAAAGTAGTTCCATATGTTACCGTTGAATTAAAAGTGTCAGGTAAACATTAGTGAATATTGAAGTTATTTCTTTCGTTTCCAGTTTTTTTAACGCATAAAAACGTAATAAAAAGGTAAGTTTGTAAAATGTTTACTTTTCTAATTATTTGACAGTTTCACGCGACCGACGCTTGAATAAAGCGATGGGACACATGACAATGTTAATTTTACATAAGGTGTAAGAATACACAACGTGCCTCCAATTAGATCTTAAATAAGGCTCTCGAAAGCAGGGGTGGTCATCGAATGAGAAACATCGATATTTTGTACCAATGATGTATCGAAAGGGAAACATCGATGTGATGATAATATCGACTTCAAAACATAGATTTTTCTTGGTTCTGTATCAAAACATCGGTGGGCATGTTTCCACCAATTACTTTTCAGAGGCATGTTTTTATTTTCAAAACAAACACCGAGAAAAAACACGTTACTAGCTCATACTTGTTAGAATGCACATACTCAATAATAATGATAACTATCTAAACTATATAGCTAGAAACCTAAAATAAATAAATAATTAAATAAACGAATAAATACCTACACCGCCATTGTTAAAAACGGACGTTAATTTTAAGATAGGACAAGGACTACTTTGACATATTTTACGCTCGCCATGAATATACATATACCGCTCTCATTTCGATGTGCTTTTACATCGACATTCAGACATCGACTGTTAAACATCGATGTCCGATAATCATCGACACTTAACCATCGAACATCGAGGTTCCGAAAACATCGGCCATCTCTACTCAAAAGTGTTCAGTTCATGGTGAACAGCCACGCGACGAGCCTCAGTTTGGGATGTGCCAGTGTGAGAGTAAGCTGGCGATACAGTTGACCTTCACAACGCTTGTGCTGTGCCAACGTTGTAACCGCCGAGCAATATTTTCGTGTAGACGCCTTATGATTTCATGCCGAGATACCGACCTGTTATTAGAGACATTCAAGGTCGCACAGTTTTAACTCGCTCCTTTCTTTGGCTTGGGACGGAACTCGCTCATTCTTCTGAGCCGGACGTGATCGAAACCCCGGACCGACCGCCCGAGTTAAACATTATTCTACTCAAGCTGGGAAGTTCAATACTGATTGTTTGGCAACTAACAGTTTTCGCCGCCAGATTGCACTAATGTCACAAGTGTACCGGAATTTTCCGTTACCCACGTAGGCAAATGGGACAACTGAAATCTTAATAAAATTAATATTATTGTACAACATTTTTCGATTTGTATTTCGTTAGAACCTGAATGCAGAATACACTTTGGTCTTCGCCCTAGAGTGAACATTTTAAGAAACATATCGAAAATATGTTTTTAATATTCTGTTGTAAAACTGGGATTAGTAAAACAATGGCCTACGCATCTTAATTTATTTAAATGTTACAACTGAATAAAAAAAGAACGCCTTTGATAACAGCTATATTAATTTTCTTTAACATAAAATTTTACTTACACACATTAATGCAATTTTTCCATTTAAAAGTGACCTCATTGGAACACTAGCGCCCCCTGAGGCGGAAATATTTTTTATGCCAACATTTTCCGTAAGGAATATCGTTTTGTTCCCAGGCCGAGAAGAATTCTATATTATCCATAGCTGGAGACAGGTGTACTTCGCGAAAATATTTTGGTCATGCTAGACTTCAATAGCTGATGTCCACAACCACAACTTCCTTTGGTTATTGGCCGCGTGTCTACATGAGAAGACATGTTATTTGACTGGACCAATCGTAATGAAGTACACCGTTACTGAACGTCCGTGATTCGCAGACAGACACTAGAGGCAAATAACATTTGAAATAATCTAACCACGAACGTGTATATCAACAAAAGTGTTTTGGAGTACAACTGGTCATGAAATATCTTCGCGAAAAACACCTGTCTCTATCCATAGCGCATTTCCCTGGGTAGGACATTGTTCGAACCACAGACTAAATATGGCGTAGACTAATTTTTTGTCTCTTGCATATGTCCCCTGCATTAGCGCAAGAACTGCTGCCAGATCAACAAAAATCACGTGTTGAAACAATGAAGAAACATTTGTTTACGTCTTCTTTTCCAACAAACCCACGGTTTAAATAAAATTAAAAAATATGTTTTGCGAACGCGAACTTGATGGCACAGTTAATTGCGCACGTTTGAAATCGACGTTTGGAAAATGTCACTACCCTCTACCTGCTTGTATTTTCACAGGCGCACTGACCGCCATGTACACAGTTAAGTTGGTAAACACGGAGGGGAAGCAGTTCCACGTCGTATCTTTGAATTAAAAGAGTAAAGTAAACATTTGTGTATACTGAAATTATTTCTTTCGGTTTCCGTTTTTTTAATGTACATAAATGTAAGAATTATCATCAGATTTTAAAAATATTTTATTCTATAATAATTTTACATTTCCACTTGGTCGACGCACGAATAAAGAGATCGGGGTCATCGCAATGTTAATTTTACACATGGTGGAAGTGTACACAATGTGATTACAAGTAGATGATTTGCAGGACTTTCAAAAGTGCTCAGTTTACCATGAACGGATAATATCATATTGGCATTACAAATTAGTTGAAAGTTCCTAGTATAAAGTCTGTTCACGATAAAGTGAACACTTTTGAACTCAACGTTAGAAAAAATGCACTGCTCCTCCCTGCATATATTTTAACGAGCGCAATGAGTGACATACGACAAGAAATGTTGGTAACGATGGAGGGAAAGTAGTTCCATATCTTAACGTCGAATTTAAAGTGTTAGATGACCATTTGTGATAACTTAAAGTATTTCTTTCGCTTACTGCTTTTTTTTTAATGCATCGAAGTGTAAAAATGAGCAGATTTGTAACATATTTACTTTTCTAATAATTTCACAGTTTCACTTTATCGACGCATAAATAAAGTGACGAAGCCCGTGATAATGTTAATTTTACATAAGACGGAAGGATACGCAATGTGCATACATGTAGATCCTAAGCAGGGCTTCGAAAAGTGCTCATTTTACTGTGAATAGCCTATACTAACATATATAGGCCCAGGCTTAGGCGACTGGCAACCCGGGAAAGAATAACAAATTTTCGGTACTCTCTTTTAATACTTCAAATTCATCTTTTTTTTTTTTTTTTTTAGCTACACGCTTCCTGAACTCGGTACCACTTAACCTTTTCAAATAATTCAACTTGCAAATTAACTATGCTCTTATAAGCAAGTCACCAAAGCAATATTAACGAAGTTGAGTAGACACAAATGTTCAGACATACTTCTTTTGTTAACGAAAATAAAACACTAACGCCTTGTGACCGACCCACCGACCTACGCGCAATCAGGCGGACAGATTGATTGTCGCTTTTGTAGTTAGTATCTATATTTGCCAATTACTAGATCGTGCAGAGGCGGGAAGGAACGTGCATGCGGTTAATAAATACAATTTATAGTTTGAATTTTTGTAAGTGAATTTATATTCCAAGTACTGAAAATTAATATTTTTTAAGAACTTCCCTTTTACGCCTCACCCCCCCCCCTCCCGAAATCCTACCTGGCGTACTGGGAATTTACCGTGTCCGCCCAATTGCAACATGGGATTTGAACATAAAAGAACGTATTCCAGTAAACACTGTGCAAACCTTTGTCTAAGCCGCGTAGTTTGTACGGCTGTAATAATTTTCATGGACAAATCGTGGAGTGGTGAGTGAGGAGATTTGGGCGGTTCTTTACAGCGAGGTCTTGAGAGCCGATAATGGTGAAGCGAGGTGAGTATGGAGCAGCGCTGGAATGTGAGAGGGGGAAATGGGAGACTCTCGAGAAAACCCGTCAACCAACGGCATCGTCCGGCACGATTCTCACATGCGAATATCCGCAGTGACCCATATCACCTTGGTGGGAGGTTAGCAGGCTAACCGCTCAGCCACCGCGGCCTCCAGGGCGGGATAATCCTTACAGCATTGGAACACAGATGAGTTATTACATAGCTGACATGCGCACTGTACGCCATATTCACTATCGTCTTCGAATTCGCTTGCACGCTCAGAAGTTTGTTGCACTGGTTGCTAAGGCAAATTTACAACACGCACATTTAAAACACATGGCAGATGTGAATCGGAGTGTCAAGAGGTTGTTGATACTCTCTATAAAGAAAATATAGAAATGTTTAATTTTGTTAATGTGACAAGTATATCTACTAAAACTGGACAACTCGCTGTCTCATATAATACTGGTTTTCGAGTGTTCAAATGAGCAAATGCAGTTCGAGATGCTAAAAATGCTTTCGGCGAGAGAATTACATGTATTTCATTAGCTTAAGTCACTTGATCCCAGTTCAGTCTGCTTGGTTCGCCAGTCGGCAGCAGTTCATCAAGTGACTTTAAGGAAATGTTACTTCACTGATTGATATCACTAATTGCGACTTAGAGTGTAAGAAGAGCAAGCACAGAGTGACTGAGAGGTGACGAGAAGACAGGTGGAGGTACTCACGTAGTAGCACTTGGTGTCGGCCTTGAGGCGCACGTCGCCCTTGACGACGCCGGTGCCGACGTACGTAGTCCAGAGGCTCCTGTCGCACTGGTCGTCGCCGGGGCAGCCCTCTTTGTTGCCGGCCGCGGGCGCCCCCAGCTTCTCGTACGCCCCTGGAGACCTGGAGCGGTGCAGGCTGCCGTACAGCCTCGCGCTGTTGGCCAGCGGCGAGGGCGTCGCGTCCGAGAACCCGCTGCTGCTTGCTCGAGACGACGTTGTCGTCGACTCGCGCGGCTGCGTGTCGTCGTCGCTCTCCTTGGGCGGCGGGCCGGAGGCGGGCGTCTTGCGCGCCGTCGGCGACCCCTCGCTGCTGCTGGTGTTGCCCGGCGCCGGCGGCACGGACGGCAGCTTGCGCGTCGTGGGCGACCCCTCGCCGCTGCTGGAGTCGGCGGAGGCGGCGCGAAGAGCTCCCAGACCGCGGCTCAGCGTGTCGGAGAGCTCGCGGAGGACGTCCTCGGGGGGTGGCGGCGGCCGGCTGGAGACGGGAGCATTGCGCGTCGTCGGCGACCCCTCACTTCTCGAGTCGACTGTCGCGATGCGGAAGGCGTCCAGGCCGCGGGTCAGCGAGTCGGACAACTCGCGGAGGACGTCCTCGGTGGGCGGCGGCAGGGAGACGGTCGCGTAGACGAGGAGCGCGTCATCGACGACGGGGCAGGGCGTCGCGGCGACGGCGTCCCTCCTGGGGCGCCGCGGCCACACGGGGCGGGGGATGGCATGGTCTAGGCTGCCCTCGGGGATGGGCGACAGCTGGGGAGGTCGCCGGCGCTGCCTCCTCGCCGCCACTAGGATGCTCTTCACGAAGGCGACGTTCTGCTCGAGGACGGTGAGGGCGTCGTGGCGCAGGCTCGCTGGCGCACGACTGCCCACGTACACCCGCTGCCCGTTGATCTCCTCCGTGCCGCTGCTGTAGTCGGAAGAGGAGTGGTAGCGTGGGCTGCCGTAGCCCGAGCTGCTTGACTTATGAGGCGAGTCGCTGTCTCCTGCCTGCGACACGGCCGCCCGCCGCTCCTTGCGCCCGTGCACCTCATCGTCGAACAGGGGATTCACCCTGCAACAAACACACTCATACACATCACGCATGTCCTGTGATATCACATACTGGTATATGGTGTTCACGGTAAAATTAGCACTTTTGAAAGCCCTGCTTATACTCTACGTGTATGCACGTTGTGTATTTCACCGCCTTATGTAAAATTAACATTGCCATGGGCCTCATCACTTTACAATATTCATACATCGGTCAAGTGGAATTGTGAAATTATTAAGAAAGTAAATACTTTAAAAATCTGCTAATTATTACTCTTCCATACATTAAAAAAAACAGAACATGAATGAAACAATTTTAAGTTATCACAATTGGTTACCTAACACTTTTTGTTCGACGTTAAGATATGGAGCTATATTTCCATCCATCGGTACCAACTTTACTGGGCGAATATCATTCAGTTCGTTCAATAAAATATATGCATGCGAAGGCAGTGACATTTTTTAAGGTTCATTTCTAAAGTGCTCACTTTATCGTGGACAGCCATTAGCCACTGTAAACCAAGCAACTTCTCTCACTGCCTTCTATTGATTCTATTGAGACACAGAAATGCATGCACCATTGGGCACACTAGCACTGCCTTGCCATCTACTGCACTCTAAATCGCGATCAGTGAATATTTACTGAATGCAAGTTGAAACTACTCCACCCGGAATCAGTAGAAAAAGAAAACTATTAATATCTTCAGTTAAAAGAAATCCACTAATTCAAACAATATAAAATCAGTTATTTGTAAACGATTAATTACTAAGCACCAGGATTTTAAATAAAAGTGCGTTACGGTGGGAAATAAATTAAGTACAGCTATTTTCTTGCAAAGAAGAACTGATACCTAATACATGTACAAAAAAATGTTTTGGATGTTGTAAGGCTCGAACCTCCGCCCAAAACGGAACGGATATTCCAGTCCTCGCTTCTGCCGTATTGCCACCTTCGCTACTTTGCCACTGTAAATATTGTTCTCGTATTTTGCGTAGTAACAGTAACATACTATGGCAAACGGGTATAAGTTTCGTAATGTGGAAGTACTGCATTCTGTCGAAATATGGCCTACACATTTTCTTCGCAAGTACATGTCTGTGGAAGGTTTGACTGTCAATCTAAGTTATGTTTAGTTCAGATTCTGTGCTTTAAAAAAATACAGTGATTTCAATTAACGAGGTTGTCGCTGTTTTCTTGTATCCGCCATTTTACAACGCAAAGATATTTTACAGAATAAAACTGTTGTTTTGAACTGACAGATTGACTACTAATAATGGTGCTAGTTCGATGATGGAATGTTAGAACAAATTGATTCTTTCATAAAATTTGTCATTTTCGTATTATTTGATCAGGCAACTTGCAGAAAACAAAAATTTTGTAGGTCAAGATCCCCGTATCTTATTGAATCAGCTCACTGCCGAATTAATAAAATTATCGCTGATCATTCTGTCACAAAAAATAACAGTTTTAATCTGTAGTGTATCGTTGCATTGTAAAATGGCGGATACTAGTGAACATCGATAACCTCGTAATTTGAAGCCTGTATTGTTATTTTTCAAAACACAGAATGTGAACTAAACTTAACTTGGATTGACTCTGGAGCTTCGCAAAGAAAAGTACGCGCGCAGAATATGTACATATTGAGACGGCATGAAGTACTTTCACATTATGAAACATAACTTGGATTGACTCTGGACCTTCGCAAAGAAAAGTACACGCGCAGAATATGTACATATTGAGACAGCATGAAGTAATTTCACATTATGAAACATACAGGCCATTATATTTTTGTTTGAAGGTAAAGTAGGGCAGTTGGTAAGGGGGCACATTATGAAACATACAGGCCATTATATTTTTGTTTGAAGGTAAAGTAGGGCAGTGGGTAAGGGGGCACATTATGAAGCATACAGGCCATTATATTATTGTTTGAAGGTAAAGTAGGGCAGTGGGTAAGGGGGCTGATTATGAAAACTAAAATAAGTTTTATTTTTTGAGCGGAGGTTCGATTCCAACCTCATCCACAAATTTTTTTATGTAAACAAATATTTTGTTTTGTGATCAAATCAATCGAACTTTACTTATCTCACATAGGAATGCTCTGCTTTTTATCGTGGAGGTTTAGCCATCTGTAAATAACTAATTTTCTAATGTTTGAATTAGTGGATTTATTTTAACTGACGAACTAGTGATATTTTATTTCGTGAACTTGTTTCGTGAACCTATTCATGGTGACGTGATCGGATGTCATGTTCTCGCCCTTTTCAGTGTTTTAAGTGCTAACATTTTTGGTCCGCCAGGCCGGACACATTGAGTCTGACAAAAATTATGTGCGACAAGCATTCCAACTGCAAATAATGTGTATATTTATACATTATGGCTGGTTTTAAACATGCAGTTTATTTTGTTTGTAAGGACGGTTTTTCCACTGCTACAACTCTGCATATAATAAAAATCATCGTAATGCTGTTTTAGGGTTACAGTATGTTCGTTGGGCTTATTTGTTTCTTTGTTACAGTGCATTGTGACAACCTTTAGCATATGTTCTTTGTTTGACACGTGGTGTTTTGCATGTACCTCAGGACGTAGTCACCCAGAGTAGCCTAGCAGTTGTTTTATTGTGTAAAGGAAATTTAAAGACAGACATGTTAATGATTTTGCGGTTTGTGAAGTTTCGTTAGGACAGAACGGTTTCTCTCGCAGATCCTGTAGAATGTGATCCTACTCGTCTGGGCCTGTTTTAGGCTTACCGTGGGGACACACCAGTTGAAGAGTGAGTTTGGAAATATTTATCTTCAACTTGCTGTACGATTTGCCAATTCCAAATCGGTTGCAGAATCAGAGGCAAGCGAACTTGAGTTCGAGGAATTTTATAATGCATTATCACATTCGGAAGTGCTTTTGAGGCTTATGGTAAGCCATAACAAAGTCAGCAAAAGTAAAATTGCCTCTCAACTGGAAAATAAGGCCACCCATGTTAAACTTCCTAAGTTGCAGCTCACAAATTTCTCAGGTAATCACCAAGTTTTCTTTGTGAGACATATAGAAGCACCAGTACCTCTTAACACCTCTGTCAGGAGAACCCCCTTAACTTAATAAGGTCACTTCCTCTGTCTAAGTAAAATTATCAACCAGCACTGAAGACTTTGACAGGCAGATACTTAGACGCAATAGCAATTTTCACTTTGTACTTGGACCACATAGTGAATACATCCTAACAAGCTGTCTGCACTGCAGAAAATTCAGGGTGCTTAGTATGCACTTAAGAAAATGTGCCCTCTATAAATTACAAAATATCATGTCAAATAGTTGTACTTCGTTCTTTTGAATGTTACACGGCCATATTGAATTCTGACACTCGCAACCAGTTTCAGTTACCCTACAAGCATGAGTAAATACCAATGTTTAATTAGTTACTCAATTGCATGGGATCACACTGTAAGGCCTTGCTTTTTAGCAACCATTTTTTTCTGCAACAGCTTCTCATGCAGCGAGTGAACAAATATACATGATCCAAATGCAAATTCAACTTTTTTTTTCACTAGCTACTGAGGAGGACTGCGATATTTGTCAGGACACTTACATTATATACAGGTGTTCCGATTCCCTTGCTTGTCTGTGGACCAGCGGTATGACGTCTTAAGGCAGATGTGTTTTCATTGCCCGAGACCTCGCCAAGTAAACGAATGTACCTCCAAAGGAAAATGCATAAATTGCCAGGAGCGGCATCATACCTTGCTACATGCACCCATAGTGGAACATGGTAGTGGAGCTAACCAAACACCACCCCATCGAATATGACTGCTTCCTCTGCAAAGTCACCTGAAGGCATTGCCTCAGCTGTATCATTTGCTTCACCAGAAAACTTATTTAACTTTTGTTTTGGGAATATCCATCCTGAGTATCTGTGACGCCTGTAACAATTTTCAGCAAATGCACCTTTATTTGATTCCGGAGACCAGTAATCTTTTATCACTGAGAATTAATTTCGGATATTGGGCTTGTCTCATCAGAAAGCACCGATTTCTGTGGTCGGACTTTCAGACAATGCTGTACCTGCCAGCAAAGGGATGTCTACATGTGTCCTTTAGCCCTCAACTCGAGAGGGCCCACGAGTTGTCACTTCTACTTTAATCCTGAGGCCAATTACAGCTCGATTTTCTCGTGTTCCTTTGCCTCCTGAAATACATCAAAATTACCATAACATTCAGCTAGCAGACAAAGTATTTGAAAGATCTGGCCCCATTGACATTATGCTTGGCGCAGATGTTTGTCCTGACTTGTTTGATTGTGAGTGGCATAAGGAAGCCCCAGATATTCCAACTGCTGTTCATAACAGTTTTGGTATTGATTGGAAATCGTGAGCAGAGAAAAGAGGCACATCTTATATGATCTCATTTTTGTAATTTCTCAGTCTAATCTTGTTGAAATCTTTTGCAATTTTGGGAGGTTGAAGAGGTTCTCATTACCAAGTCCACCAGACCCTAAGACATTAAGTACTAGGATCATTTTCTACACACTTATCAGTGAACAGCAGGAGGATGGTCCATCGTGAGACTGATTCAAGGAGCCTGGACCAGATTTGGGTCAGTCACATTGTATTCTTAATGACCAATTACTTAAGTTGGAATGTTGTTTGAGCTGACAGTCAGATATACCGAAACAGTATGTTTACTTCCTTCAATATTATGAGAATCTGGCACTCATGCATCTATAAAGCCAAATGCTAACACGCTTTATTATATCCCCCTTCAATGTATCCTCAAGCACCAAAAATTCACCAAACAGTTGAGGGTGGTCTTAGGTTAATTTGATCCAGCAACATCAGACAAATAACTCAATGACTTTCTAATGGCAGGGTCAAGCTTACATAAAGAATAATTGAAGTGATTTTGCACTTTCGGCTCCACCCTCTTGTCTTGAGCAAAGATATATTTTCAATGATAGGCAGATGTAAGTACATCCAGACGATCAGTCATTACAAGTAATTCTTTTGCATAAGAAACCAACACAGCTCATTCAGGAGTATCATTTAGATAACGTTAACTACGATATGTCCTGCGCTCCATTCCTGGACATGAAAGCTCTTCTGACAACTGGCTCTCAGTCAACAAGATGTATATCCTCAGACATCTTAGGTGTTGAGGATATCTTCGTTGACGACATCGTAACATGAGCAGCATCTGTCGAGAAAGCATTATCGCTGCAAGGGGACCTCGTGGAATCGCTAAAACTGGGTGGCTTTCAGTTTAGGAAATGGTTTAGTAAAAGCGAGACATTCTTGAAAGATATAACTGAATAACACAGGGATTTCGATTGACTTTCCAGGGTGATAAGGAAATAATAAAGGTGTTAAGAACCCAGTAGGAGGCAATGAAAGATGTTGTTTCATTTTTAATTAATCATTTAGGGGCTGTAATTGCTTAGAGAGTAATAATCCCAAATATTGCCAAGTTCTGCAATCGACTAAGATGGATTTTTATTTTTAAATTTCAACTATGTTTAGTTAAACCCGGTTAAATGAAAATGAGGTAAAACTGGCATGTTTCCATCATTCAACTTTGTGTGTATTTTACATACGTTGCTGAAACTGATTTATTACGTATTCTTTAATGATGAAATGAATACTATAGTTTTTTCTTAAAATTAACAATAACATTTAATCATTCGATAATACCTCTAGCTATGCGACGTGTCCTTGTTTCATTTAAATACATTAAAGTGAGACAAGTATACTTGATAATATTTTTGGCAAACATTTTTAATCATTATTACGGCACACAAATATTTCCTGCGCTGAGAAAGAGCCGTACAATGGAAAACTGGACGGAAGTTATAATCGTATGTCACTCAGACTTAATTCATTTTTATTTGCAACTGCATAACTCCTCCTTAAAGATTGTTTATACAACATATAAATTAATAGAATGTTGTTACAGTAATATTTGTTATTGATGCCAGTAACCAGTCTATCACGTTATTATTATGAGTGGACTTCCTAAAATGAATTGCCTTATTACTTCATTGGAACATCCACATTCATTTTAGCCCATAAAGACTGATTGCTCCTGCGGGTCAGCGATGGCTCATGCATGTTTCTAATTAAGGCCAGTGGTTGTACGAACATATCGCATCCTATTAAAGGACAGAAGTACCACAGAGGAATAAAAAATAGAGGCACTGAATGACTGGTATCCTTACATGGGCATGCAAAGAAATACTAAACCACAGATGATAGAACCTTGCATGCAGAGATGCGTGTCAGAGCCCCACTGTGCTGAACAGAGTTTTGTGGTTATTAATTTCCCCCTTTCACCAAGCGTATTACGACTGGTTGGAGGGTCGGCTAATGTAACACAGCGACTTAAAGTTGCAATTAAAAACGACACAGTTGTCCATAGCCTACTGAGAAATGGTGAGTGAGAGTTGGGTGGTTGTTTCTTTGAAGTTACTAGCAGATGTTTCTTGGAGACTACAGACTATATATTGTCTAAACAAGGAATGCTAATTCCCAAATATAAAGGCCTTGTCTTATTGGACACTGTGTTATACTGTGTACAGCAAAGAGGAGCAAAACCTCTTCTTGGGCAATGTTCGACATATTGCTCTGAGAAAAAAGTTATGTTTGAATAAAACAAAGTTTGGGGCAACCAAATCAATTATTTGTATTTCGCTGTTGAAATCTAAATCATCTTCTTGTTCTTTGTTTTCCTAAAACTGTAAGATTTGTTTGGCGCGACAAAATATTTGCACAGCTCTAGGTATATTAATAAGTTTCAGTTATTATAAAAATAAGCGACAGCACGACCAAGTTCGAACGCGGACAAATTGCGTCCGAACTCTACATTCTAGCAACTGTAGCCAAAATGACTGCTGGTGAGACTAGAAAGATTATATATGTATACATTGCAAACACAGGGCAACATACATTTGAAAACATTTCAAGTTTCACGGTTCCTGCTTTTTAGTTTCCTGTTGAACTTGTTTTATGGTGATATTTGATCCATTATAAGGCATCAATAAATTCGCTAAAAAAAAAAAAAAAAACACTGTTACTACTCTAATTGTCACAAAAACTACAAACAGACTTTCGAACTGTATTTTTGAACGAATGCAATTGAATAAGTGGCCAAGAAAACATAGAAGCTACAGTTGATTAATTATGTAAATATTTTGTTGACATTCTATTTTTTTTTTTTTTTTTTCGCTCACACAGAGGTTTCGTTTATTCGTGTGTATTTTGTTAGGTAAAATCAAACAAATGTTGTTGCTTTTAAAGTTTTTTATACTCAACAAAATATTTAGTTAGAGCTACTAAATACATATATTTTACAATACAAGTATGTACTGTACAACTTAATAAAATCACAGCTCGCTGAGTTATTAGGCTGAAGCGTAATTTTCACTAATACAGAATAACTACATATTTTCTTATTTGTATTTCTCTGTTTTAATCAAACGGTTTTCTGCTGGTATGTTGTTGTTAGACTAAATGTATTACTAATGTGGTTAAATCGAGTTAACCAGGCCCATGTCATCATTTTTGTATTTAAGTTTATGTTTCCCTTGGCTGTATTTTGTGTAGATAAACTACAGTTTACTTTTATTGTTTGTAAAGAAACTACTTCGTAGTTTCATAATTTAGTAATGTATTATTATTTTGGAGTATTTGTTTAAGTCGTAGATACATTTGTAAACCGGCCAGTGACTGAATATGTCATGTATAAATAAATAAATAAAATACAAACTAGTATTCTGTCGGCTTGAACAAACCTCTCTCTCAGTGTGGGACGATGAATCCTTTCATGCTCAGTAATTCATATACAGGAAGCGGATTTAATAATGTATGCTGTACACAGCGAATAAAAACTTCCAATAAGACAAGTACCTCATGTATGGGCAAGAGCATTATTTATCGAGATTTTACTCACAGTGTTATAAACAGCTACTGCCAATAACAGGAAACACAAGACACGTTAGGGCCGATGGGAATTGAAGCGAGATGAAGATTGAGCAGCGACAGAACGCAATGACAGGGGAAACGTGAGGACCCAGATAATATCTACCAGCGATCAACAACGACCGTCATGTTTTCCCCATGCAGAAATACGGGATTCAACCAACAGGGAATCTAATTCTGTTTGCCGTTCGTGGGAGGCCAATGACCCAACCTTTCACCCTGGGAAATTGCTATGTATGGAATCTCTGAAAAATTGAAAACCGAGAAGGCGAAAGACAGGAGATAAGTGCAAAAACCTTACGTAAATGCTGTTCACGATAAAGTGAGCACTTTAGAAATGAACCTTATAATAAAATTACTACCCCTGCATGCATATATTTTAATGGGCGCACCCAGTGACATTCGCCCAGAAGAGTTGGTAAAGTTGGATGGAAAGTAGTTCCATAACTTAACCTCGAATAAAAAATGTTAGGTAACTATTTGTGATAACTGAAAATTATTTCTTTCGCTTTCTGTTTTTTTTTTAATTCATCAAAATGTAAAATTGAGCAGATTTGTAAAGTTTTTACTTTGTCAATAATTCCACAGTTTCATTTGATCGACGCATGAATAAAGTGATGAAGCCCATGTCAATGCTTATTTCACATAAGGCGGAAGAATACACAACGTGTCTAAAACTAGATCTTAAGCAGAGGCTTTCAAAAGTGCTAATTTTACCGTGAACGGCATATAGATGACGTGATAAGCATACGAGTGCTTCGAGTTTGGGCAGCTGTAAAAAACCGACTCCCTCCGGGTAACTGACCACTTCGTTTTTTCATGCTTCTGTTCCAAGAAAGACATCTGACAGCAGCCATCACCATGACAACCTTGCCTACGTACTGGTTTCTTGATGTAGGCGATTCGAAACAAAGCATTATAAATGCAGCACATACACAAGCGGGTGATGTTTCTTTTGTGATTCCTTTCGTCGTCACGCAGATGCCGTGGGCCCCATACGTAAAAAGGACAGCTACAAATGTACCGCCTGATGTCTTCTTAGAAGAGGATCGTCCGAATGTAACGAGGCAGGACATAAATCATCGGGAGGATGAACACCAGTGGCTCACGCTAGACTCGCCTGCAATCATCCCGTATTCTCTACACTACTCGGCTAAGACGATAACTATGGAACATGTTTTATAGTGGACTGACTCTGATTTCGAGCGAGGGTTATCGTTACCGTGTTGTGCTTATAAGACAGCAGACGAGTGATTAGTTGGGAGGAAAATTTGAAGCATCTTGCTCGCGCATAAAAACGGGAAATCACATGAAAAGCGATTCGGTGATCCATAAACTTGATTAGATATGTGTAGGGATGAGAGCGAACTGAACTATAGGTTATTCGCAGTAAAGTGAGCACTTTTGAAAGCCATTTCATTTGGAATAATAGTCAATATATATGGTTTATTTTAACCTTAGATGTTAACTTCCGATTGCGGTGGAATATACGTAATGTGTTTATTACTTGCATGGCAATATTTATGTTAAAAGTTGGTTAAAGGATGAAAAATGACTGAAAGGAAAAAGTAACTGGGGCCTCAAAAGTGTTCACTTTACTGTGAACAGCCTATATCACTGGTTCGCCCTTACCGAAACTAGAACTCGACGCCTTATGACCGTAATAGAGTTCGTACAAGCGCTTGTGCTGGGTCTGCCGTAGCAACCGTCATAATATTCATCGTGTATTATATGGCCTGGTTTCACACCAGCTTTGGGAACAGGACCTGTCCAGATTTGCGCGTTAGGTTCCACATCAGCTTTCGTACTTAACCAGGATGGGCTACCGCAGTGGCACATTTGTGTGGGCTGTCTCTCCTATTTTATGAGCGCCAAGTTCAAAACTTCTCATACGAGGGAAAAGTCGGAAGCGCTTATAAGTTAATTCAATAAGGAATTGCATTACGCAAACCAACGTAAATTACCACACTAATTTTACATGTACAAATATATTTAAGATATACATAAGTAAAAGATAATTTATATAGATGATGAAGATAACTTTTATTGGATATAAATATACCAGTACGAATAAAATTGTTATAAATAGATGTTACTGACTACCTGTTATAAACTGGGATCTATATTCACAATCGGAACCATTATGCTCATCTGCCGCTCACTGATTGTAGGTATATAATAGTAATACGCAAGTTACTGTCGTGTAATAGCTATAGGCTATTCACAGTAAAATGAATACGTTTGAAGAAAACCCTGCACAAGATCTACTTGTATGCATGTTGTGTCTTCTTCCGCCTCATGTAATATTAACATTGCAATGGGCCTCGTAACTTAATTCATGCGACGGCCAAGTGAAACTGTGAAAGTAAATATTTAACAAATCTGATAATTCTCACATTTCGATTCATTATAAAAAAAAAAAACAGAAAGCGAAAGGAATAATTTAAGTTATCACAAATTGTTACATAACACTTTTTATTCTACGTTAAGGTATGGACCTACTTCTCCTCCATCATTACCAATTTGACTGGGCACTTGTCACTCAGGGCGCCCGTTCAAACATATGCAAGCAGGGGCAGTGACTTTTTTCTAAGGTTGATCACAAAAGTGCTCACTTTATCGTGAACAGTCTTTACGTTACAAGTAGGCTCGCGTAGTGACAGGTATGCCAGCCCATACACAAGATCTTACTGTAGGTTGTACGAGTGCTAGCACGACAGCAAGTAGGTGTATATTTTAATAACGACATTAGCATGCACGGTCGACTAGGACCTTCAGTTCGTGGTTCTTTGCCTGGAAGTTTCCTAGGCTACATTTTAGGAAAAGAAATCATGCCATCTACTCCGTATGCTTACACTATCGGGCATGATGGGGGACTGTTCCCCCTTACCCCCCACAGTACTTTAGTTGTGGTGTGTAGACACGAGTCGATCGGCTGCAACGCACAGAGCAGTGAGTACCCCATAAAAATAACAGCAGAACTCATGACCAAAACGTACTCCTAGCAACAAGAGCCTGAAGTCTGCCGCCAGCGGTTTCAAAAACAAATGACGGGCGACCCATCTTTGGGTACGGCGAGTTCAAATGAGAAAATAATCTTAGCGCAGCTTTGAGAGAAGGGACAAATAAGAGGCGGTGAATGGGAGGGCTATCTCGAACACTCGCTGGTGGCGGCATGGAAACCACGTAACATTGCTGGCGTCATACATACAAAACTGATAAAGACTGTTCAAACTAAAGTGAGCACCTTGGAAATCAACCTTAGAAAAATTTCACTGCTCCTAACCGCATTTATTTTAACGGGCGCCCTGAGTGACATGCGCCCAGTAAAGTTGGTAATGATGGAGGGGAAGTAGTTCCGTACCTTAACGTCGAATAAAAGGATTAGGTAACAATTTCTGATCATTTAAATTATTTCCTTCGCTTTCTGTTATTTTTTTGAATGCATAGAAGTTTAAAAATGAGCAGATTTGTAAAATATGTTCTTTTCTAATAATTTCACAGTTTCACTTGACCGACGCATGAATAACGTGATCTGGTGCATGGCAATGTTAATCTTGCATAAGGCGGAAGAGTAAACGACGTGCATACAAGTAGATTTTAAGCAGGGCTTTCAAAAGTGCTCATTTTACCGTGGATATACTATAGTATTGATCTCTGGTACTGGTACAACCAAGAAAATCGACGGTATTTTCTACAGGTAATATTCAAGCATGCAACAGCTCTCGCCCAACCGTACTCGGGCGCTGTCGATACTGTACTGAAAAATCCCCAACCCTTCGCGCTGCGGCAATGGACTCTACTGACTCGACCGACGCGTTTTGGACCTCTGCATATCAACTTATTATTTGGATTTCACAACACCATTACTTAGTTATGGGTACGTATGTGGTTGAGAATTCGTGCACTCGCTGAGGTAGCACTTGTGGCTGACGCCGAGATGAACTGTAAGCTTCTCCTCGTCCCTCCCACGTTTCCATGGCCAGACAATGACTGTCCAGGAATGATTCACGCCCGCCACCACGGTGCGGCTGCAATCCGGGAGGACAGCTGCAACAGGTGACGGAGATCAGCGTTGGCACACCGCCTCTTCGCGGGCAAACCGCTGCCGACGCGACACCAAAGTGTCACTACCAATTCCGGGAGGAAATCTTGCGGCGAGCAGTTGCGCGCCCATCCCTCTTAGGAGCTGCCGTCTGAGTGTGTTAAGGTCGACGCTACACCGCGGCGGCTGACGCTCGATGACGCTCGGTTGTACGGCGAGCTCGTCAACACAGCACACTCGTGGTGCAAGACCAATAGCCACCGCTAAGTCACAGAGTACTTACGGTGGCCGCCGAACGGTGTGCAGAGCTAAAAAAAAAAAAAAAAAAAAAAAAAAGTCCACTTTGTCTGAGTGAGGTCTGTTTACTAATATCATTTGAGAAACGTTACGCGTCTATATACGTTTTTCAGTTCCTCCATTTATCTCCAAAGCATGTTTTTGTGATAGTAAAAATGTCTCAGACGTATGTTTTCACGGTCATTTTTGTGTGTGAACATTCCGGTACAAAACATTAAAAAGGAATTGGGGACGTACATCAAACTTTAATTTCTATTATTACTTCATAAAATGGTAGTGTCTCGGCTGAAAGTCTTATAGAGGTGCGTTATCGACGGCAAGACTGCACGTGAGGCCAGTGCTTTGCGCGCAGAGGCATGGGAGAGTTGATGCGCATATCTCGGTCGCCCCTAGCGCTCCCACGGTTTTATATGCCTCAAACGTGCAAAATTCCTTCAACGAGGCGGCCAGCTTGGGAACACAGAGGTTCCTTAGTCGCGCATGCAAACAAAATGGCGTCGCTCTCCACTAGCACGTCGGAACGCCGTTCTCTAATCAGATCCTGACAACAGTCCGCAGCCCAACAGGGAAGATCTCGCAGCACGCTGTAGCTAATAAGATACATGACCAACAGGAACCGCCAACAAATTTCGATTCTGTGTACTTATCTAACGTGCGTTAAAGACGTGTGGTCCTGTGATCAAAGGTGCGCGAGGTATACACTCACTATGCGACTTCAGCTGCTCAATAATTATCAGTTAGCTAATGGCCCTGTCAGGACACGAATTACTACACGTTTTTAAGTAAACGTATGCCTTGAAAGTAAGTATCGGCAGCTACCGTCATGCTAGTTTTTTTTATAGGTATTTGTTTTAGACATGTCACAATTTTTACAATATTCAGAGAGTATATGAATACAGTAATTTTATTGTGTTGGTTAGAAAACTGCATTAATACAAATAGAAATGGATTGTTCAAAATATTTTATTTAGGTTTCAGTTAGACAAGTAGAAAAACTACGCTTTTATGGAAGTGGAGGATTATAACTCTATGTATAGGGCCTTAGATCCATGGCTGAGAAGACACTACTCTGGCGACAAAAATAATAAATAACGACCTCGAGAGACTACATTCATACTTTTATTCAATGAAATGAGTCAGGAACGTTCTTAATAAAAACGTATTACGGAATGTAATTTTAGTTTAGCTTGTTGGGCAAAGAGAGGCGTGGGATATAGGAAACTACTCACTGAGTTATTGATGGCTCACAACCCGCTAGTAACCACCAAGCCGTCCACATTCCAAAAATACAGATTATAAACTACGGATGCAGATGTGCTTGTGGAATATTAAATAATGCACTTTCGCTCTGCAGTATGGCGGAGGCTTTTACTATTCTAGGTAATACCCGTAAATGAAGTACTGCGCGACATGCAATCGCACCATTTCTCATCTATACATCATTGTAGAAACCCTGCGTGCACATATGACTAAACAACAGTATTTAATCAAATTAAATATTCACGCAGTTAAAAGTTTATAAAGCTTGGCAACGACCGTCTCACAACACAGATAGAAGACGTTTTCGTTTTAATAAGACTGCACATGAGTGAGTACAGAAAATTCAGGCCGATAAGATATTTGAAAAATCACTTGCATTTCCAAGGAAATATTTTATTTCAATATGACTCATCCAAATTATAAATATATTTGTTCTATAGTCAGAATGATAACACCAGCATACTAAAAGTAGTAAAAACAATGTACGTACGTACCCTGATACTGTATGTCAAATAAGCACGTGTGGACTTGGTTACAGCGTCAGGTAATAATAGTATTATTTTTGTTTTCTCTGTTTCAGACTGTACTTAAAAAGGTCTTATTTTGAAATAAGTCACTGAATATTATCAATTTAAAAAAAAACACAAAACTGACCACTACTTTAATTCTTTGTTTTTGAAAGCCAATGTACTGTAGTACAACCAGGTTGCTAGGCAACGGTTTTGCCATCTTTATGGGCAAATATTTCACCAAAGTGATGGATTTCTTTTGATTACTAATCCCAAATGTGTAAACTTTATTACGCCGAAAGACATAATGGTAAAGAGGCGTGTCGGAGCAAATAACTGTTCAGACAAAATTAGGTGTCATAGCATCCTTCATCTTGGATACACATAAAAAAATAATTTTTATTGGCGACAGTTGACAGAAATATTCTAGCTGCAGTCATTTATACCCTTAAAACAATACACAATGACCTGAAAAAATCGGGATTATATTTGACAGCAACCTCAATTACAAACTCATTATGCTTTCGTTACTTTTATAACTGGATTGCAGTTTAAAAATCACTCCTTGGGGAATTCTGAAGCAGTAAAAAGTATGTAAGAAAAACACGGAATCCCATGTTACCTCTTATGGGGTCAAACAGCTATTCACTGAGGAATGGGTATGAAGAAGTCTTTGGAGACTCGCATAAAGGTGAATAAACTTTCGAAACCGTCATGACCCGACCAATTATGAGGCTACCTATGGCGTGATGAGTTTTCCAACTTGACAAAAAAATAGGACTCTGATTAAATATAATCAAAAGAAAGGAACTAATTTTCTCCTTTCCATCCTGCAAAGCGATCCCACTACACCTGTTCTACGACTGTATGAAATACACCAACGTGCTCACCAATAACTCGTTCCGTATGCGTAAAAAAAATAAAGAATGTATGCTGCTGATCAAGCTTGCGAAGGCAAGAAGCAGACGCGAATACGCTACCTCGCATAGCACCACTGATGTTCTGGCAACATTCCCTCCCAGGGGCAAGAGACGGAGTTAATTGGCTCCAGCGGGTTTATATGAGCTTGTATGGTAATTTGCTTACCCGCGCTGTAGACGGTAAGTGAACAAGCTATCCGCCTGGCAATACTCGTCGGCGGCATTAATCTCTTGAGACCCGCGCATGGGCAAAAAGAACGTGCATGCATGCATGCACTGCAAATTACAAGCGAACGTGTTGCTCCTCACAGTAGCACTGATCTGCGCTCAGAATAAATTTCCTGCGGTATGTCATTGAGCTCAAGTGATTTCGAAAGCGTTATTTTTAGCTTTCCTTATGCTTGCTATAAGATAGAAAGGAATAAACTCCCCGATGTGGCATTACTGACGTATTAACATATGCGGACAAAACGTGACGGTTTTTTTAACATACTGCCAGGCTGGTTTAACATGTTGCTAGCTGGAAACGAACGAGATGATCTGCGCAGCGTTAATAACCTGTTATCAGCATACCTTTAGGGACCAGTGAAAGGGCGAACACTTTGTTTAGATGCACAGTAAATCATATGCGAACAATTTTCCTGGCTCAATTTTACAGTTCCTCTCCATGTCACACTTCAAGTATGAAGGTAACCTACAGGTCCCACCTTTCAAGAACCTAACTGTACATATTATTGTTATTATAATTCAATAAATGGGCTAAACATAGTTTTAAGTGTGCTGCAGATTGTGAGCGAACAAACTTTCAAGTATGACGCCACTGACCTGTTGGCAGCAAATGCCTTTAGAAGTAAGTAAATGTATTCTTTGTTTACACACACATAATAAGTGAACAAGCCTCACTGCAGGTAATTATTAGCCCGTTGGCAGAATATGCCTCTTAAGGGCCCAGCGAATGGGTACTACGTATACACGCACTACGAACTGTAAGCCACAAATTTTTGTTTCATGACATCACTGACTTGTTCAGGTCACTATCGAAGTGGCGAGTATAGCACTCACCTGCCATTAAGGCGAACCGGGTTCGATTCCCAGCGGGGTCACATCTGGATTTTTGCATGTAGAAATCGTGCTGGACAATGCTACTGGCAAGTGAATTTTCTCTGGGATCTCCTGTATCCCCCGCCCTTGCATTCTGTCACTGCTCCATATACAACCTGTTTCACCCTCATAGGCTCTTAAGACTTCGTTACTAAGAACCGTCTAAATCTTTCCACTCCACTCCAATTACTTCCAATACGGGAACATATTATACAATTTAGAAGCCAGTCAACGAATACTTGGTTTACACCTGTTACAAAGTATAAACTTTGTGTATGTTTCACGTATCAGGTACTGTAAACGAGTGCACTGCCGAATTATCTGATACAATAAGTATCAGTTTAACATTCGCCAGTGTGTTGCATCTGCTGTTCCATTTAACACAATGTAAAACAATTTTAATAATATTTAAAAAGTTATATTAGGCTGCTACAATTTCTTTGTTTTAATTTGGCAACTGCACAATTGTTTCAATTAAAAAAGATGGTAATTTATAAATTAGTTTTCGTTTAAACAATTTACATATAGCTAATTCACTATCCACTCTGAAACATGTTCGCGCAAATTAAGTCTTTTGCTATGGGCTTATTTTTATACATACTTTATTTCACTGTAACATATACCACACAGTACAACAACTCAAAACACATACTTGAAAACGGGCATACTTGATAACGCGCGTACCTGACAACATGCACAGACAAGGCTACACGAGAGACTGGCGAAGTAGCGATGCACTCGGGAATTCCTGTGTCTGATACCGAAAGAATCAGCTCGTATCAGATACACAAGTCTGTATCTGTATCAGTTGGGGAAAGGTGCGGAAAACAGCTGTAACAACCCATATCTACTACAAACTTCCCCGCAAGGCACCACTGATAATGTGGGCGGCATACACGCAAGGGGCCAGAGAACGATCACTCAGTTTACACGCGCTCCAAACTAAAAGCGAACACCGACCTGCTAACAGCGTAGATCTCCAGCGGCCTCTGGACGGGCTGGTGGACTCGTATCGCCGCGAGCGGGTCGTCTGTCACCACGTCGTGGAGCGGACTCCTGGGGCGTGTTCCGGCCAACCACTTGAGCATCCTCTCAGGAGGGGCGGAACCAGCTCATCTTGCGCTCCTCAGTTCGCCATACCGACACGCTGCTCGGTCGTGTCTGCGGAAAAACACACCACACCCTGTGTTTGCATACGGCACGTACATCGCACCCATTTATTATGCTACAGGGCGAGTCCTTTAAAAGAGACCCCGTGGTCTGTATTTCCTTATTCCTTCTCTCCCACGGGGCCTCTTTTAAACGACTAATCCTGTAGAAGTGTACACAGGAAAACAATTAACCAGTAATTAATCTATACTAATAAATTAATTTTAATGCCTGTCTGTTATTTAACAATTGGTATCAATACCTAAGCGTAATATGCTATTTAAACGATGTTGAAACATACATGTTTTTTTATTTTTATTTTTGTCAGTCAGTCTGTATGTTCGTCGAGAATAGGCTCCAAAACTGCTGAATCTGTTTTGATAAATCTTTCAGAGATCATAGAGTTTATTTCTATTTAAAATCTGCTCTTTATTTCATCTCGATATCTCAAATAGTTTTCTTTATATTTCTCGTCTTATTTTATTGCAAACGTATTATTGTCAAAATACAATAGTTTTTTTAAAATAATAATTGATATAATACGCATCATGGAAAAAACGTACATTACTTTTTTGGAAAAACATAGTAAAAGGAAAGATTATCAAACAACCAACACTAACGCGACGATAAAACTATTTCCGATAATAAAGTAACAATCATTCAAACCAATTATATAGATATGTATTTCAATAACTCCATAAAACCTGAGCGAAGCGATGGTGGGCTGTATTTTAATAACTCCATAAAACCTAAGAGAAGAGAAATTTATGTTCAGCATATGTAAACAAATCCTAAAATCCACGCGAACGAAGTCGCAGGCACTGGATTAATTTCCATATCAACATAAACATACATTGGTAAATTCTATTTGATTGATATTTAAAAATGTAAATTTATTGTTTTGTTTTGATTATAGATATTATTATGTATAAATTTCGATTGACACTATTCACACCTTATTTCAATATTATATTTATATTTAAAAAATATGAAAACAAATCCTGAAGTCCACGCGAACGAAGTCACGGGCACAGCCAGTATAAAATAAAAACCAGTAGCTAAAAACGGCTGTGTGTTATTCAGTACTTATCACTCCCAAAAAAAATCACATCACTACGGCACCTCGTTCCTGCTGTCAACAAACTGTATGCATCACCACAATACACTCACTGTAACAAATCTACACAACAGTGTTAAAAGCCCTCGTGTTATTTGTATTGTACAGTGATATATTTGATATGGCATGTTTCACTTTAAAAAAACAATTTGACTTCAGAAATTTTGAAAGTTTTACACAAGATTTAAAGCCATAAAAATGGTTTCTGGGATGTTAGATGTATAATTAATTTGCAACATCCTCAACGACCGGACTTGAACGAGATCCAACTGGAACAAGTTTTTGCACAAATAGTTGTGGTCCTCAAAGCTAAAGGACTCTGCAATACATATTACCAATTTGTATTATGTAAAACTCTTCTCATCATATATAATAAGTAGACGATCTCTGTCTGTCTGTCCGATTTAAAACCTCTAAATCCCTTGAAACTCAACAGAAGTTCTTCAAATTTTGCAGAAAGAATCCTCAGGGTTCGAATTTCAGCAAGATCAGATTACGCAATCATTACCTTTTACCCTAAAAACTAATTTTTAATGACTTTTTCCCTATGAAAAGTTTTGTATTAATGCATAGAGAATATTGCATAGAGATATGAAGGTAATGGAATAACATTTTTGTTTACTTTAAATGTCTCCCTTCAATTTTGAGTTAATTTCCAAGTGGAGCCTTAGTGGCTTAGTGGATAGAGAGATTCCAAGTGGGGCCACAGTGGCTAAGTGGACAGAACTATATCAAGTGGGGCCTCACTGACCAAGTGGATAGATATATATCAAATGGGGCCTTAGTAGCTCAGTGGATAGAGAGATTCCAAGTGGGGCCGCAAAGGCTCAGTGGATAGAACTACCTATATTAAGTGGTGCTGCAGTGGCTTAGTGGATAGAACCATGTTAAGGGGGGCCGCAGTGGCCAAGTGGATAGAGATATATTAAATGGGACCGCAGTCGCTTCAACGTTGAGTTAATTTCACATTATTTTCATTAAAACCTACATATATCTATGGAATATTTCTTTCAGTCTTTGTATGATAACCAAATGTTTTAACATGGTAACTGTTCTAGCCCCGTGACAATACAAAAAAAAAGGTCACGGACTGGGTCCGTAGTCCTATATTACAAGTAGACGATCTCTGTCTGTCCGTCTTTAATACCTCAAAATCCCTTGAAACCCAACAGAGATTCTTCAAATTTTGCAGAGCGTATTATCAGGATAAAATACAAGTCAAGTTCGAATTTCAGCAAGATCAGTTTACGCAATTATTACCTTTTACCCTAGAAACTAATATTTAATTACTTTTTCACTATAGAAAGTTTTGTATTAGTGCATAGAGAATATTGCATAGAGATATCAAGGTAATGAAATATAATTCTGGTTACTTTAAATGTCTCGCTTCAATGTTGAGTTAATTAAGTGGGGCCGCAGTGAATCAGTGGATATAACGATTCCAAGTGGGGCATGAGTGGTTCAGTGGATAGAACTATGTTAAGTGGGGCCGCAGTGGCTTAGTGAATAGAACTATATTAAGTGGGGCCACAGTGGCAAGTGGATAGATATATATCAAATGGGGCCTTAGTAGCTCAGTGGATAGAGAGATTCCAAGTGGGGCTGCAGTGACTCAGTGTATAGAGCTATTCCAAATGGGGCTTTAGAGGCTCAGTGATAGAACTATGTTAAGTGAGGCCGCAGTGGCTTAGTGGATAGAACTATAACAAGTGGGGCCACAGTGGCCAAGTGGATAGATATATACCAAATGGGGGCGGCAGTGGCTCAGTGGATAGAGCGATTCCAAGTGGGGCCTTAGTGGCTCAGTGGATAGAACTATGATAAGTGGGGCCGCAGTGGCTAGAACTATGTTAAGTGGGGCCGCAGTGGCTTAGTGGATAGAACTATATCAAGTGGTGCCGCAGTAGTGAAGTGGATAGACATATATTAAATGGGTCCTTAGTAGCTCATTGGATGGAGAGATTCCAAGTGGTGCCGCAGTGGCTAAGTGGATATAACTATATCAAGTGGGGTCGCAGCGGCTTAGTAGATAGATATCAAGTGGGGCCGCAGTGGCTAAGTGGATAGATATATATCAAATGGGGCCTTAGTAGCTCATTGGATAGAGAGATTCCCAGTGGAGCCACAGTGGCTCAATGGATAGAGCGATTACAAATTGGGCCGCAGTGGCTCAGTGGCTAGAGAGATTCCAAGTGGGGCCTTAGTGACTCAGTGAATAGAACTATTTTAAGTGGGGCCTTGGAGGCTCAGTGAATAGAACTATGTTAAGTGGGGCCTACTCAGTGGATATAGCTATATTAAGTGGGGCCGCAGTGGCGAAGTGGATAGAGAAATATTAAATGGGACCACAGTCGCTTCAATGTTGAGTTAATTTCACATAATTTCATTATTACCTACATATATCTATGCAATTTTTTTCAGTCTTTGTATGATAATAAATTTTTCAACATGGTAACTGTTCTAGTCACGTGACAATACAAAAAAAAAGCCACAGCCTGGATCCCCTAGTTCATAATACGCCCACCAAAATGGGAGTACCTTTCACTATAGCATTTGGTATATATTTAGAAATATATATTAATATAATGCATTTCTTCAAATAAGAAAGCAGAGGTTCTGTTAGGGAAATATGATGTGGTAACACCATGTATGAGAAAATATAAGTTTTTATTTTCTACTGAATATTGCAAAACCATCCAACATATATACAATATCACATGGAACGTCGTTAATTTAAATTTCTGAAGCAGCAATGATTCAATGACTCAGATTTAATGGGTTGGTCCCAAGTAGAGGAACTGTGGGCTTTGTATAAGTGTCTGCTTATTGACTGTAATGTTTGATTCTAATTCCTGATTGACCTCAGGACATCACGATTCTCATAACCATAAACTTCAAGGCGATATTCCTCCCTAATTCCACGAAAACTTTCTCCGCTGGAAAATTGCGAAACAGATTCAACAAAACAAGAAATATTGATCTCGATTTCTTCAGAAAACACTGTTGTAAATAAACTAATAGGTGAAATGAAGAAAAATTCTAGGAGCCTGTGTAATTACAAACGAGAAGGAACTACGAAGAACGACAAGACGAAATCACCAAGCAAAGAATAGAGTACCACTAAAAAAATACCTACCTCATAAGATGAAGATACTGTTGACGCTGCCTACAGGAAATCCGAAAAATATGACACGCATATATTGATTGATAATAAGGTTTGTTTTTCGGAATGCTTTGAAAAATATGACACAGCAAACACATGTAAATTCTTTTAATGCTACACGTGTTCTGCATGTTTTTACTCAGGTGGCTCAAAATTTGTTAAAATATCTACAGCCTGTAACAAGGTTTAATTTCTCATGAAAAGAAGGAAGAATAGATAAAGAAAGGGGTTAACAAGAAAAACATAAAGGCTAACTGCAGTTATTTCTTTAATCTCTCTTAATTTTGTATGGAACACAACATTTTATATCCAGCAGTGAAAACGCCGATAGTTTATTAGCATTAATAAAACCTTTTTTTAGGATTTAATTTATGTTCTACTGTTTGTTATTGTTTTATCATAGGGACTTTTCGAAACACGTGTTCAGTGTATTTACCTAATTTTATTTGCTCCATAGTGTAAGAAGTTACCTGAAATTCATCATTTTGTTATTGAGTTTAGTGTGTAAATCTCATCAGCCAACTTAACACAAACTTGATTAGACATCGTGATTGAAGTAAAAATGATATATCTGTGTATATTCTCATGTATCTAACATAGGCACGGAATCTTCCCCTATTTTCTGTAACTAAATACAGTTTTTACCTACTAGGAAAACAGTCCATTTACACTGTCCAGTGAGATCAACACAGTAAACTTTCCCAAATACAGCAACTGTATTTTTTTGCCCCGTGAATAAAGGTTTCATTAAAAAATTTTCAAGTAACTTTAAATGATCTACTACATAAAGAAAAACATGCTGTGATTAAAGCAGTAATTAATAATAATATATATACTTTCAACGTAAAACTAAATATGTAATTTGCTTCCAACAAAGTAAGACATCATTTAAAAATTAAATAGAAAATTTATAAAAAAGATTGTGTTAATATTAAATTAAAAATAGTGTAATATATATATATATAAATTTCGATAAAATATTAATTTATATATTCTAGAAATACATGTTAGTACCAAAGGTCATTCTCTCTTAAAGTAAACAACGATTTTTATACAGATTTTTGTTGCGGTTTTTTAAGTTTTTGTACTCGGAAATTAAAACTCGAACGAAAGTTTTTATCTTTTCAAACTGACGTCTTTCTGTGATATAAAAAGTCACTGACATTAATGCCTGAGTTAGAAAACATGGCAGTTGCATTGCAGTATGAATTAAGTTGCGCTGGTCACCACCATAACACCGGTAGTTGTGATTAATTTTTAACGATTACTAAAACAGGAAACCAGTGATTATAAAATATTATTGGTGTATTTTAACATTTAATAACAATTAACGCATACGAAAACAACTGATATAAGCACGTTAAATGATACACCGTAATAGCTAGCAAAATAAAATCCACCGTATTACACTGAGAGGCCCATAAAATAACTGCACGACAAAACGATTTTCTATCAAATAAGCAAACGAACGTGCCTGTGCCTGTGATATTCAACCAACCTGAAGAGCGTAGGGGGAGTAGTGGAATGAAAACGGCGGGGAAAAGAGGAGAACCCCGAGAAAACCATTATTAAACCTTAGATCTAAATGAGGACCACGAGCTATGGGATCCTCGAGAAAAACACAGAATTAACGAAATTTGAGAACAAAATCTCGACAGAAGAAGTGGACAGGCCGTTTCCCTACAATTTATACAACAAATCGTTGGTTGAAAACACTTTCACAGTTGGTATTACACAAAGATTATAATGCTAATATAGGCCAACATACTTTCAAGAGTATGATATTATGATATTCGAACCCACCTAAAAAATTACTCTTCGTATTAAGTTGGGAGGGGGAGGGGGAAGGTGTTAGTAGGGAGAGAAGGGGTTACCACATCCTACTTTCCAAACCAAATGAACCGCCGAAGGGAACCGAACCAGCGACATTTCGAATCGAAATTACGCGCGATAAACTCTGCTTCAGCGAGACTAGACCGGAACCTCGGGCAATAAATAGCTCACGTCTCCGCTACGGAGACTTGATGGCACATGTTGCAAATAAATTAGAACAGTGTTAAAAAGCCTGACCAGCAAAAAATCTGAAACACCTCAAGGTCAAGTTTCGCGTGTCTTCTGTTCCTTCATAATTTCAAGCGGATGCTATAGGTGAATAATACAGCATTGTCGCTATAGTTTAAAAAACACTTCCACAGAACAAATATCGTAAACAGAAGGCTTTACTAACTTTGACACGTTTCAACGACCACATCTATGTTTATACGAACAGATTTATGAACTGGCAACAACATATCGACATCGACTTTAATTTCTGTAACGAAAATAATTATTTCCACTTTTTTTTAAATAGAAGAGACACGGGTGTTCAAAATGACACTCGCTGAGTATGTAAAATTACCTAGTTTTCGGCGGGGTGCTCCGCTCGGTCGAGAGGTAGCCAGCCGGCTGCAAGAAGCGCACGCGGGTAGCGGACACGCACGCACACGCACGCACACCCGGCGGCACGCGAACCGCCGTCGAAACTGAGCGTCTAGGCGACATGCCGCGGTCCGTTGACGACAGTCCTGCGGAGGGGTAGAGGAGGAGGAAGGGAAGGGGTACCAGCTGGTGGGAGGGGAGGGGCTGGAGTAGGGGGCACCAAACAACGCCTGAGCTATCGCACGCCCGCTAGCCTGCAGGCGGGTCAAGGTCGATGTGGCTCAGTGGATAGACGCGATCCCCCCCCCCCCCCCCTTTTCCAACGTCATCTCGTCGTCCATTCTTCATACTCTTCAACCTTTTGGGCTTCTTTAGGTGGCGTTTTCGGCCTTCGACTGTTCACGCACCACCCGCGCCGGCTCGCCTCATTGAAAGTATATTGTCAATTTAACACTACCGCGAAGGACGGCCGCATTAGGAGAGTAAGCTGATTTGACATTGTCCGTTCAATAAGTTACATTTTGGCGGTGCTCGTCCTGAGGCGACGACGCCACATACAGAAAGCTTAAGGGCCCCGCCTGTCTGATGTGCATTGCAAAGGCGTGGTACGAGTAGAAAACACGAGATTCAGAAATGGTTGAATATTTTGTATAGGCTATTCATGGTAAAGAGAGCACTTTTGAAAGCCACATGTTTTGAAATAATAGTAACTTAATATATTTTATTTTAGGCGTAGACGTTGACTTATAAGTATGTATTGGAAAATTTCGCGAGTTAAATGACCTGTAGGATAGACTATGTTTACTCGAACCTCAGTTGTTTGTTCATTGGCTGCTGCCCCAGAGAGTGACCTGTGTTACTTCACACCTGGTAGTATGAGATACGCTACTTGTTTCCTTACAAGTCTGCATTGGCTCAGAGTCATCCAGAGCGTGTCAAATAACTATACGATTCAATTGGAAACTCAACTTCAGTGTACACGTGTTGACGTCTACCTTGTCCTGAAATGAACTCGCGAAATTTCCCTATCCCTACTTATAAGTGCAGTGGAATGTATACACCGTGTTTATTACTTACATGGCAATGTTTATTTAAATAACACGGTTAACGGATATGAAATTTCTGAAAGGAAAAAGTAGCTAGGGCCTCAAAAGTGCTCACTTTACAGTGAAATGCATATAATAGTTCCTAAACACGAAAAGCCTTTAAGAAATGCTTCGCGCCCAGAGGCAGATTCATGTTCTCATTTCAACTCCAGGGAATTTTTTGGCGTGAAAATGGATAAAACGGGTGTTTCAGAATTTGTTTTAGCTGATAATATTTATTTTGCGAAACGTTAAAGTCGTGTTTAGGGACGCATAATAATTTTATCTTTATTAACGAGCCATAAAAATATAAGATCGTCGCTTAAATTCTAGATCAGGCTAGAGGCCGACTAAAAGACTTGCACGCCAGTTGAGCACCTCGAGCCTACACGTGACAAGTGGTGAGTGGATAATAGTCGCCCTTGCGGCTTACGAGTTTCGATGTCTCAAACGCGCTTAACATCTCCAGCTAAGTGGTTCTTGGAGCTCCTCCTGGAACTAGGACACAGTCGTCTTATTAGATTGTTTGATTTAGTTCTTGTTTAAATTTTTCAGGACAATAATCAAAATAGTTGTCTATAGCTTTTAAGCCATTTATCTTGCTGTGCTGTGCAGACACAATAAGTCAACTATTAAGTGTGATTATGTGATTAACGTGATTATGCCATAGTTAACATAATATGACATTTAAAACAGTGATATTCTTTTACCATTTTACAACTACGGAACAGCGTGCTGTAAAAAATGTGTGAAAATTTATGAAACGTCTCGCAAAATGTTATCAGTATCCTAAGGTTATGAGGAGAGGCACCATTTGGATTCCACATTGGAAACAAAATTCCGAGACTTGCCATATATGCCACTGGAGTGTTACAGCTGTACGCTTCAGTCTCATAATCGGCTCTCAATACCTCGGTGTTAAGTGCCGCCCAAATCTCTTCGTTCAATCATCCACGCTTCAGTTCCATAGTACACTACATAAGTAACCTCATCACCTTGATACGACCACACAATACCATTACAGCTTCTTCAGCTATCTCACTGAAGCAGTTATATATTCTGCTTGCTTCCACTGTTTTATTTATCCTTCAGTCTTTACTGGTAACTGTAAGCATAAGCTTCATAAAGCTTCATAAACTTAATTCCAATTTACACTTTCTTCTCCGTAAATTTGCATTCCTCGCCATATGAGAAAAACGACATTTGCACAGTACCTGCCAGCACTTTCTTCTACAGATATTTCTCAGTTGTAAATTATCTTCCTTTGTTATTGTTATCCCCTCGTTTCTCCTCCGAGAAAGGTAGCGCAGTAGTAAATCAATGGACTCGACGGGATGACCCGGGTTCGGTTCCCGATCAGGACATCCTGATTTCGGTTCTTCGTGGTTTCCCGAAACCACTCCAGGCGAATGCTGGGATGGGTCCTTAACAAAGGTCATGGCCTATTCCTTTCAATTTCTTCCCCAATCCCTCTTCCCTGTGCAACTTGCTCCGTCTCTAATGACCTCGCTGTACACGATACGTTAAGCATAAATACCTACCTATAGGCTGTTCAAGATAACGTGAGCAGTTTTGAAGACTCTCTCATTTCGAATAATAGTCGATGCATTTATTTAATTTTAACCTTAGACACTAACTTCCGAGTGCAGTGCAATCTACACACGGTGTTTATTACTTTATTTAAAAAGACAGTTAAAGGATAAAAATGGCTGAAATAAAAGATAACTAGGATCTCAAATGTGCTCACTTGACCGTGAACAGCCTATACCTACCATCGTTCCTCCAACATACCAAAACAGCTGTAGCTTTCCATCCAACTTAAATCGGCGATGCTCTTTCTTATATTCCCTCTCATCGCATTACGCAATATTTTTGTGCTTAACTTCTTTTCCGGTCTTTCACTTCTACGCTCGAAGCCAAAAATCGCTGTTGCACAACTGATAAAGTAACTTATGTAATGTTGACACCCACGTCCACAGGCGAGCCTGGCTAGTCGGGAGAGGGAGGGAATGGAGAATCACTCTCCCAATTAAAATTTTCTTAGCTGGAGATTTTAATCCTTCTCCCGTGTTTTTAACGTCTGTAAAATACCTTAACACGTTTTTCAATTATTCGCTACACATTGTCCCAGAAGACAACGGTAGATGAAGGAAAACAAATTTATCTTAACTACTGCAGTTCTTGCAATAAAGTTAGGCCATGTATAAAAAGACCAAATTTATAGTCACACAATAATACTAGTTATTGTATGGATTTAATTTTAATTTTTTTAAACCGAATTTACAGCGAGATCTGCGTTACTGCTGTTTGCATATATTGGTACAAACAATGTGTCTTACAGCAATATGTATGCGAAATAAAATGTTTGAATACTAGACAAAATACTTTATAGTAAGACACTGGCAACCATGATATCATGATTACTAAAACCTCTGTAAAGAAAAATTTTTATATTAGACTAGATCTAGTTCGCGATTTATTTCCTACTGGTGGGAGGGAAGAGATTTGGGCGGCTCTTAACAGCGAAGTCATGAGAGCCGATGCGGGTGACTAAGGTGAATATGGAGAGGCGCCGGAATGAAATGGCGGAGGAAACGGGGGATCCCCGACAAAGACCCGCCGGCCAACGGTATCGTCCGGCACGATTCCCACTTGCGAAAATCCGGTGACCCGGCCGGGGATTGGGCCCGGTTCACTTGGTGGGAGGCGAGCGTGCTAATCGCTCAGCCACAGCGGCCCCTTTCCTATTGGTCTAACTGCCGTCTGGCAAGTTAGTCTCCGCGGGAGATGATTAACGAACAATGTTGCACCATATTGCTGTCATGTAAGGCCATATTGCTGGCATGTGTGGATGGAGTTCGCTACAAGAGTCGTCACTTCAAATCTGTATTCCTGAAGCACTCTGTGTTATAGCGGCCGAAAGCCCAGAGATGACAACATCGTATGTGGCAGGCGGTCATCTACTGTCAGTCGACCAGTAGCCGAACGTGACTCGAATGCTCGTTGAAGACTCGCAGGATGAAATAAAACGTTATTGTCTCACATCCGGCATATGGGGACATCTGACGTCGCGTCGGGGTGTTTAAAAGAAGACACTTGTGTTTTTTTGCTGCACGACTATAGTCAATACATGGATACTTCCAACTTTTCTGAAGCCCTTCTGAAGCTCTACTTTTAGGATATTCCTCCGCATCATGCAAACAAAACTTGACCGAGTCTAGTAGATTACCCCAAACGGACAACGCACAGCATTCGCACGCACGCAATTTAATGATATTTTCATGAGAACTATTTCATACTAGGCATTACTAACAGACCTATTTTCTTCCTATTTTAATTTAAATTAATCATAAATTAAATATAACTTATAGGTAATATATGAGTATAAGTCTAATTCAACCAAAAATTAAATACTTTTATGTTAGCAGAAGTATAGAACGCTTGCAATACATAACACATTTACAAAATAACCATACACGTAATGTTTTTGGTGATTTTTCAAAGGTTTAGTATAAAAATGTGAAGGCACCGCTAACAGAATGTAAAAGAATATGAGCGAACACTATCTCCTGTTCGTACGGTATAGTCTGTTCACGGTAAATTGAGCACTTTTGAAAGCCCTGGTAAGGACCTACTATCCCCCTCATCTCGTATCATTCCGCTATGTATCAGATCAACATTGCAGTCTCACTTCGTACATTTGTCACCCAAGTCGAAACGAAGGAGTTTTTAGAAAACTAAATGTGTTAATTAGATGCAAATCCGTGTTATTGTGTGTGGGCTATATAACAAAAATATCTTGGACAGCAATAACCACAAATGTACGTATTACACTTTCAACACAACGTTAGGTCTTATAACGATTTTTATTAATTTGTTGCCAACTTAACTTGAAGCCTGCGTGCCAACATGTATTGTACTAAACGTGTAGTTATAGGCAGTGATTTTTTTCTATGCTTGATTTCAAAAGTGCTTCCTTTACCGTAAGCAGTCTTTACAAAATAAGTTATTTATTTATGTTTCTTTCCGTTTGATGACTGGCTATGGCATCGGAAAACTTGCAAAAAATAACATTCAATACGTCTTACGTCGAAAGCCAACAAACTAGATCAACTTCGTTCAGATATTTTTGTACCAGTGAAAAAAATCTCGTTCTTCAGACTACATTTGTGTGTGTGTCATTTTTATTATTTTTATTTGGCTGTGTAAGCTTTCGGACGTAAATTAGGCAAACACGAATTCCGTCAACTCTTCCTTTAGTTTTGCCTTCGATGCAAGATGCAATATTTATTCCATATAGTTAATATGCATTGAATTAAAGATAAAGGGGGTATATTACAAATAAAACTGTTATTTGAGTTTTCGTGCGTTATTTGTAAAGTAAACCGTTGTTAAATACATATCACGTTTCCAGGTAAAACTTGTGAAAGTATATTTTTATTTTTATGGACCAAAAAAATAAAATAATTTCATATTATTTAGCGCACAGATACGACGCGTTATTTTCCTCTTGAAACTTTTTTTATACCTGTGTACGTTTTGTCCACACGTGGCGGATAAATACGCAGTGGCTAGCGCGAAAGTAGAACTTCAAGAGCTCTTCAGAATGTTTGTAAGTCACAATGAACGGACTATATTAGCATATTCTGAAATCGTCGTGTCACACCCGCAGGTCATGCTTAGCTCACTGCCGGTAGCAAGAAAGGTGAGCCGGCTAAATGGAAAAGGAAGGGATAGAGATGATTTACTCTAAGGTTCCGTCCACAATAATCTTGGCTTTTAAATAGCATTTCTTACACACCATAACAAGCGAAATCGTCTGTCCAGACTCGGTGTTCACGTAACCAATTAGAAAAAAGGAAGCACAAACATGTTTACACGCTTAAGTTAGCTAACTTGTTTACAGCAGGTTTTATGACGTTTCACAATCTCATTGGCCGGCGTTAAAATCATGGTGTAAGATACGCAGAGATGACCATCTTACCTCCAAGCCACGCAAATAACGCCAAATAAGTCACGCCGAATACTAGTTGCGCACGCTGCAAATTCAAATAAAGGCTGTTCACGATAAAGTGAGCACTTTTGAATGAACTTTTGAAAAAAGTCCCTGCCTGTACCTGCATATATTTTAACGCGTGCACTAAGTGACATGCGCCCAGTAAAGTTGGTAACGATGGAGGGAAAGTATAGTTCCAAATATTAACGTCGGATAAAAAGTTTAAGTGATAACTTAAATTATTTATTTCCTTTTCTGTTTTTTTTTTAATGTATCGAAGTGTAAAAATGAGCATATTTGTCAAATATTTACTCACATAATTTCACAGTTTTACTTTACCAACGTATGAATAAAGCGATGAGGCCCACAGCACTGTTAATTTTACATAAGGCGGAAGAATACACAATGTGCATGCAAGTATATCATAAGCAAGGCTTTCAAAATTGCTCATTTTACCGTGAACAGAATTTACAGGAGTTTACTGTTTCATTGTATGCAAATAATGAGCGCCATGCCGACTGTGGACAGAACTTAATAGCCACATCGTGCTACTGAATTGCTCTCGTGACGGCCTGCACCTTACAACCGGTGGCTTCATATGCAGCGTACGTACAGATCTCCCGCTACGGTGATACGGCTTCGACACTCAGCGAAGACGAACACTGGGGAAAAAATATGGCTGTGGGTACAACATTTTTGGACCCATAACCCTGCACCTACACTGTTATAGGGTGTTCACAATAAAGTGAGCACTTCTGAGGCCCTAGTTACCATTTTCTTATACTTTATACACATTTAAAAATAAATATTGCCATATAAGTAATCAATACTGTTTGTAGATTCCACCGCATTCGGAAGTTAACGTCTAATGCTAGAATAAAATATATTTATTGATTATTATTCCAAATGAGAGGGCTTTCAAAGTGCTCACTTTACCGTGAATAGCCTATAACAATTTAGTTTCCACATTAATTAATAGTTTCTGGTTTTGAAAATAAGAAATTTCTGAAATTGTGTGTGTATGTGAGTGTGTGTGGAGGGGGGGGGGGGGATAATTACAAATTTAAATTTCTGGGGAAATTTTAAATTTATAATATAAAAAATTATTTACAACCAACGGGTTGATGTATACAGATATGAAACCGCAAAATACTATAAAATCCCTTAGTTTTCAAGGGCGATCACACGATTTCTTATATAAAAAGAAAATAAAAGTTGTATTTCTTTTTTTCAAATTGCATTTTTATTTCCGGATGGGGGAGGGATCGATATGTCCCGATATCCCCTTCTTCTGGCTCCGCCCCTGCTGTTGAGTGATCTATGTTTGGCCTGCCCCTGTACACACAAACATCTCGCCGGGTGTTCTCTCAGTGCACTTCTAGCTGGCGTGCAGACCTGGAGGAAACCACAGAAGCCTGCGGGCTTGTATAGCCTGCTTCACAACGACGACGCGAAGTACGCTTGCCAGTACGCCCACGCCATCTCCTACCACGGCGGTTTGTTTTGAGGACGCCTGTTCTTTTTAATGGTCTCCGGTGGCCGTGCTCCGCTCTCACGTCACATCCGTTATAGCGAGCTGGTCGAACTGGAGGCGGCTCGAGTCCAGCTCCTCAGAGTGACTCTTGTATTTCTGGACACCGATACGGTTTCACAGTGTGGTTCAGAGTCCTCTCATCAGGAGGTCCCGTCGTATTTAGCTGACGTGCTCAAAATCGTAGAAATGGCAAAAAAAAAAAAAAAAATCCCACTGTTTTCAATATATATACATATATATTGACGCAGCTACCTCGTGCTTGACTGGCTGGGTGAAAGGAGTGTCTAGGCCACCGCTTTCAAACAAAAACCAACTATATAAACTTTTCCCCTAGCCACATTAAACTAAAAATATATAGGCTCAACAAATACGCAAAATCGCAAACTCTTATTATTTATTTACTCCTACTTACTCTCTTGTAGCATGGTTCTCTTCTTCGAAGGGAACAATGTGTTTTTTTATTTGAAGGTGGGTGAGATACACCTAGAATAATTGAACGTGTAGGACAGAATCACTTCGCCGGTCCCGCACGAGGCATGGTCTGTAACCCGTTTAGTTTCCGTGTCGGTTATCGAGGGCATTTTTCCAAATGAAGCATTATTTATGCTTGGTGCTGTACACAAGGAATCGGCGACGGGTATTTTGGGCGTCTTTCTCGTGAGAAATATGATGTGTTGAAGTTTCCGCGCCTCTCAGTCGTCGATGGCTCGCGTTGGCATCAACGAACTCGCAGTTAGTTATTCTTGGGTTGCGAGGTGCACGCTCGACGCAACTACAGCGCAGATAAAAATTAACCCATTCATTCCCCTCCCCCTCCTCCCACCATGTGTCAACGATCGTGGACATGCTGCAAATTGTTACGAATTAGCTTTTAAGTTAATTCATACCTGAAAGGGGCTATGGGCATAACTAAATAATGAGTTATGAATAGGTAGAGCACGACAGTATAAGATGGGGTTTATTGAACATGAGGATTATACAATAACTATTTACGTGACTATTAATCAGGGGAGGTTAAATGGAATACCAAGATTCTAATTAATTATTTGAAGGTTTTAGAATCGCACCCCACCTTGTTCATGTGTCGGAGGCTGATTCTAGGAGGAGGTTAACGACGACCGGACATACCCATCTCCATTTATTCTTGATCTGCTGCACCAACGACAAAAGACGCCGCTGTCAGTGTTACGTTGGCCTACATCGGGCATTTTGTTTAATATTTTCGACCCCATTTACTGATCGGTGGAAGAGGTTTTTGCAACTATCTTTCGCAAGGCATTATTGGAATCACGCTCGTGCCCTGGTTCAATGTTTGTACGTGTGATCAGGAAGGCCGTTCAGTTAAGGCATGATCACTTCATAACAAAATGAAGGATATTTATGGGGGACGCTATTGTGCACATCACGGAATCGATACTCGATGTTTTGGGCGTTTTCCTTGTCAGTAATCTGATCTGTAAAAACTTTTGTAGTTCTCTTTTATGAATGCTTAATACTGATAACACCGAGCTTGCAGTGTTTTGTTTACTGTTTGAAGGAAACACACACCACACAAGTACAGCACACGACAAAATATTTCACGACTGCAACACTTAAAATTGTAAATTAATTCGGGACCGAACGGGTTAAACTGCTGTGACACTTGAGCTAGAAATTAATTCTGGACTGAACGAGTTAAAGCACAGTTATGAGCATTTCATCTCTAAAACTAGGGCCAAACAAATTTCCAAAAGTTATATAATTACGGTGTGTGAGTTCAGCTTAAGTTATATAATTACGGTGTGTGAGTTCAGCTTAAGTTATATAATTACGGCGTGTGAGTTCAGCTTAAGTTATATAATTACGGTGTGTGAGTTCAGCTTAAGTGTTTCGGGAAATTTTAGTAACCGCACGAAGACATTTATTTGAAGTCTGGCATTTTCTTTACTGAGAATAGGGTTTAACTTCCGGCTACTTCTAAATCGAATTGTGCTGAGAAGCTTACAATTAAACTATGAGCGAACAAATAAAGAACATTCATGGTAGCTCTAGGTCTTATTCTAATGACATTAAAGGTTAATTTGAACAGTATCAAAACGTGCTAATTGTGCCAATGCAAAATTTCTGAAGTTGTATTACATAAAATATAAATTTTAATTTCCCATTACTACTGTAATTATTCTTTCGAATTCATTTTCGATGTTTATTCGCTTACATCAGACTACTTTCTGAAGAAATACTACATAATTATAAAATGCTCTGAAAATACATAAACTGTTTTTCTACACTTGAACGCGTGACGTAAAACCAATATCCTTGACGTTTTGACTTTTTTTCTTGTACCTGCGAATGGCGCATCTGACCCTCGAGTTATTCTTACCGACATACACTTGCTTTGTTACACGGATAATTATCGGAAGGAAATTGTCCTTGAGGGAAACCTGGACGTAAATCTTTTTACACTGCAAAATGTCATCGTCATTGACAGTAAAATACTGTGTTGTGAAGTCAGTTAGGTACGCGTCGATTTTGAAAAAGCTACTCCGCCAGCTTCTGTCCAGGATTAAATATATTTTCTTACTCTTTCTCTCGTTTTTCATTTATGTCATATGTAATTATTTCCCCACCAACTGTATCTTGGTAAACCGCTCGGCCAATTTGCATCCATCCGATTAAAAAAACTTTGGTGGTATTCTTTCCTCTTGTACCCTCCTATATATACCTATTCTATCTAATAGATTTATCAGTACAGTCCTGCGATTTTTCTCCTCCGGTTATATATAATAGAAAGTTTGTCTGTTCTGCTTAAAAAGTAACTGAAAATGTTTCACCGCAACTAACACATTCTTGCTATCTTTTAGAAACAGAAAAACTTTCAGGATATTTCAATATTTAGGAATAAAACGCTGCATGCAGAAGGAGACCACATACCCGGCGGATAAACTGTGTTGTAGGGTGCTTAAAATACACGTTTTCTAAAACGAAAATATTAAACGTGCCCCCGATGTGTTTATCTACGAAAAGAACATACACCTTAGACAGGCCCTGTAGAGTGCTTTCAAGACATCGCGCATATTGGACACCATACTGGAGTACTCATGCATAGCTAAAACTACAATATCTCATAACATACGGGGCCAGATACATACAAAAAAATACTTGACACACCTTTAGTACTGAACCTCGCTATAGTCTATTCACGGTTTCTTCACACGTTTTGAATCAAACCTTTCAAAAATCACCGCATGTACCACGTATTTATACTGTAAAAAAAATTGTGTAATTTTACACGAATGTACGTGGCAGCACAATCTCCACACATGTTCGTGTATTATTACATGTACATGTATACGTGTACTTTTACTGTGTGTCCCATGTATATTTACAAATAAAATGCCTGTGTAATTTTAATATACTTGTAATTTAACATAATGATTAGTAAAAAGATTAACACGTACTCTGTATGTGTCATTGCACTTTTTTTGTTACCAATATCAAGCCGCATAATGTAAATTTACACAAACTTTGTTAGTGTGATTTTATCATACCTGTCAGTTTCATTTACTATTCATCAGATTAAATCACATGTACTCTGAACATGTTATTTTACTATACTTGCTACTAATTTTCTGCCACACATTGTAAATTAACACAATCATAGTTATGGTAATTTTTCTACACCAGTGTGTTACTGTTTAATGTTCATCATACACAATTACATGTACACTATAGGTGCAATGTTCCCATACCAGTCTGTAATTTTATCTTATTATGATGTTAAATACTCCGTGCATGTAATTTGACTATGTAAATTATATATTTCCTGCCACATACTGTAAATTTACACAATCATCGCAATTGCAATTTCACCACTATGTATGTGTATTTTCTCACTAACACAAAAGTAAAATCGCAGATTCACTGCAATTATAATTACAAAATTTCTGTAAATTATCAGAGTTACAAAAAGTTATCTCCAATTTGTGGAAAACGATTGACTTTAGTTATAGAATAGGTAGTTATACACAAAAGCCAGCATATTCCATCAGTGAGAGTTAAGATTTCCTTTTGAGCACACAAAAGGATTTCGAAGTAGTTTTTCTCCTGCCGCTAGATCGCATGTTTTAAATAAATACTTGTAGTTATATTTAAATTCACAGGAAAATTAGTGTAAAATTACAAATACGGTACTCGTTTTGGGAAATTATACATAAAATGTATAGTTACAGTAAATTTGTATGTGTAAAATAATATACGCTAATATTCTTTCGAATTTATAATTTTACACCCTTGTTAATGTCAATATTCCAGTATATTTGTGTACCATGAATTAGTGTACTTTTAAACATACTTCCGCATTTGTAATTTTACGCCCTTTTTAATGTCAGTATACCAGTACATTTGTGTTTTTTTACAGTAAAATTGTACTACGTATTGAGTGAAATAGGAAAACATGTACTTTTACAATCATGTACTTGTTTTAATACAACATTGGTGTGATTGTAAAAACACATAGGTTTGGAGTTTTACTGCCTTAGTGTATTTTTACACTTAGTTTCGCATTTGAAATTTTACGCCCTTTTTATTGTCAATATACCAGTACATATGTGTTGCTTTACAGTAAGATTGTACTACCTAGTGAGTGAAATAGAAAAATGTGTACTTTTCCATTGATGAACGTGTTTTCATACAACTTTCGTGTTGTAAAACACACACAAGATCAGGGTTTTATTGCCTTGCATTAGTGTATTTTACACATACTTTTGCATGTGTAATTTTTCACTCTTTTAAATGTCAATATTCCATTAGATTTATGTTTTTTACAGTAAGATTGTACTACCTTTTGAATGAAATAGAACAATATGAACTTTTACACAGATGTACATGTTTCAATACAACATTGGCGCAGTTGTAAAAATACACAGATTTGGATTTTAATTCTTCATGTTCGTGGATTTTTACACGTACTTTCAAATTTGAAAATTTACACCCCTCTTACTGTTAATATACCAATACATTTGTGTTTTTTATAATATCATAGTACTATGTTATGAATAAAGTTGTACATTGCTGTAAATTTACACTTACTGTACTTGTTTTTACAAATTACACACAGAAAATGTAAAATTACCAAAAGGTTGTACATGTATTTTTACACTATTTTACAGTGTAGTTATTTCCTAATATGCTATATATCTCAAGAGTTACCTCTGGTTACATAAACGTATCTTATTTTTCTTTAAATTAAACACTAAGCTATATTTTATTTATAAATTATAATATTTAATTCATAACAAATGGGAATAAAAACTGTGAGAAAACATGGGTTTTGGTAGCGCCTACTAAGAAATAGTTCGCATGAAAAATGTTATTACAACTGAGTGCGCACGAATTCGGTGCGTTGTACTTTGGTGTAATTTTCTTGAATTGGGTCAGCTTAGTTTACACGAGGCGGAGGAATAGTCTGGAAGTAGAACTTTAGCAGGGCTTCGGAAAAGTGTGAAGTAACCGCGAATGGATTATACACACTTTTCCACCAGTAAAACGATATGGTCGCCGCTTGCTGCCCCTTGTGTATAGGCTATTGACGGTAAATTGAGAGCTTTTGAAATCAACATTTGGAAAAAATCCTTCCCTTCAACTGCACATATGCTACCATACTAACTGAAATGCGGCTCCCAAATAAGCAAGCAAGTTAGTGTTCCAAGTCGCGGCGTACTGCGACTGTTATGATTATATTTATAATATACAATAGTTATAATAATAATATATATGCTGTATAATAAATATTATATATGTATTCCACATAATTTTATATGTTATATAAAGCTTTTCTTTATAAATATATTAGTAACAAAATTAGGTTCTTTACAATCTCACATTTTCACTTGATTGAAGCAGAATAAAGTTATTAGGAGCGCGGAAATGTAAATTTTAGATATGGCGGAAGGATAGAATATGAGAAGAAAATATATGTTAAGCAGAGCCTCTTAAAATGTTCATCCACGAATAGTCCGTTGATAGAAATGCGTCACTCTATGCAAAACATATGTCCACATAGTAGGCAATCATAATTATACAATGTTTCCTTTATAGGCCACGCTATACGGCCTCCAAAACCCTCTAAACTTCAGTTTAAGTGTTGAGTGTTAATTTATGAGCTACGCTCTCGTGAGCATATATAATGATGCGATGTTTACTGTTTTCTTCTACAGCACTTGAAGATGATAATCTCACAGCAAACGTCGAGTTTTGTATAAGAAATATCGCCGTTTTAACAATAATCTTGAAGTAATCTTTCCAACTACTTGAAATCCCACTTGAATTCATTAGGAAACACTTTCCCCTGTGTTTAACTCGAGTGTTTGGTTATCTCAACCCGAAACATAAAATGTTCATTCATTCTACAGGAATACATTCGCGAAAAACGGTTTGTTTCCTGTTTCCCCAAAATATTATTGTTTCAGTTCTTTACGCTTTGCTTCAGTCACCTGAAACGACTCTTGATGCAGATCAAGTCCATTCAAATTATTTTCGAAGAAAAGGGACAGTAAAATATGCAAACAATAATAAGTGAATCACACTGGGTAAATCAACCAATGTAAGTAACAAAGAAATTTTTTTTTAATGAAATGGAAAGTCTTAGTGTACATATACAACGACAGGAGTACGATGAATGGAAAATATTACGTCTGGTGAGCACGTCACGGATCTTGGAGGAATAAGTATTGAATTATTACTTTAGTTACACCATAATAGTTACGCTAAGAAATTACAGTACATATAATTTATTTCCAAGTGAGTGAAGAGTGAAGAGATTTGGGCGGCTCGTAACATTGAGGTCTGGAGAGTCGATTAAGGTTAAGCAAGGTTGGTATGGAGCGGCGCCGAAATGCAAGGGTGGGGAAACGGGATAACCCCGAGAAAACCCGCCAATCAGCGGCATCGTCCGGCATGATTCCCACATGCGGAAATCCGGGAGCGACTCCGCCGGGAATCGAACCCGGTTCGCCTAAGAGGAAGGCGAGTAGTCTAGCCACTAAACTACCGCGGCCCCCAACATTTGATAAGTTGAACCGAATATTTCACAAGTATGTCTCGTATTTTACAAAACGAATTCTCCAAATTGTTTTTTTTTTTTTTTTTTTAACTCAATAACTTGTTTATTTCCAACTACTTCGTATTTATTTTTTTAATGTTGGACAACGATTTTCTCGTCATTCTGCTATCGTTAATAAACCCGATATGTGACAAACGTCACTACTTAAATAGGTAATAACTGGCGACCTTTCGTCTGTAAATGAGGGGTTTTTCGGGCGATGTCCCACTTTTTAAGCTGTAGAGAACTCGCCAAGGCGAAATTTTCATCCACTGACGCCATTATGACAAAAAATAATGTTGTTCCGGATCTAATCAGAGGAATGTGATTCACAGTTAATGATAATAAATTTATTATTATAATTGATTCACTGAAAACCCCATTAGACACATTTGTTATTAACGGTAGAACGGTTTTCACTTATTTCGATGTACATAAATAAACCAGTCTGGCTAACTAACGTGAAAGAATTGTATATATTCCAGGATCAGCAAAACTAAATTTTCCGTAGTGAATTTCAAACGATCGCAAGACACCCATCCTCGTCCCACTTTGTTTTAGTCAATTGCACACTGAAATCCGAGTACTGGATGATTACATAAATTAGGACTGGATGCCCTATGTTGCAAGAAGATAGTATTTTCTTTTTGCTGGGTGGGCTGGACAAGCTACTGTAGGCTGGCATATCTCTCTCTCTCTCTCCTCTCTCTCTCTCTCTCTCTCTCTCTCTCTCTCTCTCTCTCTCTCTCTCTCTCTCCTCTCTCTCTCCCCCCCTCTCTCTATTTCTCTCTAGGTTTTCTTACCTACGCAAGAACTTGTTAGCGTGCCGCAACTCCATCGCTGAATCAGACTTCACAACAGCCGTGCTGTGAGAAGGCCGAAACGATGACGGGTTGACCCCGACCTCCGACATAATTAAACATTTCTGAGAAATATTTCTGTAACCAAAGAGTTTGCAGACCGCTATTAAAGAAGTTGTCACTGTCGTATTCAGTCTGTGTGTATACAATAGCGTCATGTAAAACGAAAAAGTCCATTTTTGCGCTCCGGAATATGTGCTGCATCCCATGTAACAAAAGCATATATAACCCGTAGGGAAGATCTTAGGCGGAGTAAGGAAGGTGATGACCTGTAGGCTACTAAAAGTGCTTGAACCACCATATTGCAGAGATTTCAAAAGTGGGTAAATGCCAAATGAACTACAGTTTCACTCAAAATTAAGGAGCTGACCTACCTGCTAGCCGAAATACGTGCTTATTAAACAACTGCTGGTTACTTCAAAATTAAATTGTTTTGTTGAACAATAATTTTTTTTTTTAAAAAAAGCTCATTTGAAAGTAAAATTTTACGAAATTTCTTTGTGCTATTCTGGTGACAGTAACCGCAGTTTACCTGCAGTTCAAAAATCATTTCGAACTGCAGGTAAAAAAATTACTCGGCGACATATTGCAAGTTAAAAATTTTACAGGTCATTCGCCGTAAAATGAGAACTTTTGACAACCCTTATTAAGATCTACTTACAAGCATACTGTGTATCCTTCCGCCATATTTGAACTCAACATAGCCGTGGACCTGATCACTTTCTTCATGTGCCAGTAAAGTCAAACTCTAAAATTTCTATAAAAGTAGATATTTTCAAATTTTCTAATCCACACTTATAAATTAAAATTCGGAAAGAAAAATAAATAATACTGTACAGTATTGAAAAATGTTTACCGAATGCTTTCAAATCAACCTTGAAACTTGGAACTACTTTCCGTCCGTGGTTACCAACTTAACTGGGCGTGTGCCACTATACGTGTGCCCGTATAAAATACACGCAGGTAGGGGCAGTAGCATATTTTAAAGGGTTGATTTCAAAAGTGTTTAATTTATCGTGAACAGCCTTTACACATTTTGTTTGTGAGTGTGTGTGTGTGTGTGTATAGATATATACAACAAATATTTTCCATTCTTGCACGTTACCAGGCCACTATTTCTTATCAAAGATGTCAAAAGTGTATCAAATACTTTTAGGAAAGTTGAGCAGCCTTGACTGACGACTGCGCGACATTGTGGGCGAGAGTTGCATGTCTGCTCGGCCAAGCGACGAGCGCTATGACACGTACGTACGTTTCAAGCACGCGTCGCGCAGGGTCACCCGCCCGTATGTGTATACACGGCGAGTGCGTGTGTGTGTTTGTATTCGCAGAAGGGGGGGAGGGGGTAAGGCATCGCGACCTCAACCTGCTTCCCAGACAGTCGCCCACGCGACGCTGGGAACACCGACCCAGCAGCGATCCCAGGACTGAGATTTCCCTCGCCACGAGGATATACATGGGAGGGCACCGCCCCTCTCTCGACTCCACCAATCCGCAGCCACGGCCACGCCTCTACCTCAACACTACCTGCAACACAACTAGAGGCTGTTCGCGGTAAAAAAAAAAAAAAAAGGACTTTTGAAATCCCTGCTTAAGATCTACTTGCATGTACGGTGTGTATTATTCGGCCTTATGGAATATTAACATTGGCATGGCCTGATCGCTTTATTCACGCGCCGGTAGAGTGAAATTGTGAAATTATAATTAACGTAAATGTTTTACAAATCTGCTCTTTTTTACACTTCGATGTAATACAAAAAACCAGAAAGTGAAAGAAATAATTTAACTTATCACAAATGGTTATCTAACACGTTTTATTGGACTTTAATACATATAATCACTTTACTACCTCCATCGTTACCTACTTTACTGGGGGCATGTCACTCAGTGCACCTGTTATAATAAATGTAGGCAGGTGCAGTGCCTTTTTTCTAAGGTAGATTTTAAAAGTGCTCACTTTACCGTGAACAGCCTATACTACAAATTGTAAGTACAAATGTGCACACGTATATTTTCTTGCAGTGGCGTGTGGTGAACTGTTGTAAGGTAAGCTGGCGTTAGCTCTGTTCTGTACCCTGTTGCTTGCTAGTTTACACTTCCACCACTAAAACGTAGCTCGGCAAATGACGCCACAAGTCGTGTGTAATGGGTCCCTTGCCTGATCGTTGAGAATGGTCGAAATATATTCAGTTTCCCTAGATTCCACAGTGGTTATTGGTTTCTGCTGCTTGCACCGACAATGTATAGCAGCGAACAAGCACCACCATGCCTTGAAACAGTTCACCACACTCCACTGGACACGATCATACTTGTAGCTACGAGGGGCCTATCTCAAAACTCCTACAAGTCCTGCAAGTTGTAAGTACAGTTGTACACAAGTGAAATTTCATCTTTGTAGTAGACCACTTCTGTAATACAAGCTTACAAACTTATAATTTTGTTACAGAAAAATCCACAATTTTTTAAAATTAATTTTTGCTGATGTATTAGTAATGAAAATTTAATGTATTCTTGAGCTTTAATTCGGGTTCACATGTTTCGTCGCAGTTGTAAAACAGCCGTAGAGGTACTTGCCAATAAATAAGTTTTATCTTAAACAGACATTCAAGTTAAGTATTACATAGTTTGAAAATATTTTGGGCGAAATAGCCGAATTCCGTGAAAACTAACAGATTATACGGTTTGCCAGCAGAACAAACACTGCCAATTGTATTTAACGGTCTCGGAAATGGTTGGCTGTATCATGAAATAGCAATTTGCTTCGGAGATGAATGGAGAACCTGAAATTGTAATACACACATGCAACGTTTCCGGTGGAACAAGCAATTTCCTCCTCCATGCCTCCCTCCAGGGGACCAACTCCGAAATATGGTTTTCCAGGAGCACTTCTTTCTAACTTACTCAAGTTCAATCCACAAAAGCATATCTAAAGTCGGCCCTCATCTTATGAGGTTCTCCACTGGAGAACATTGTCAATTTTTAAGCCACCATGCTGGCCAAAAGACTAAAGAAAAACATTTCGCGCAGCGTAATTCCTTCTTTCGCCGTTAAATTAAGCATGGCGGTATTTCCTTTAACAACTTTTCGGCCCCCCTGTCACTCAAACGTGTTCCATAGTTGGGGCAGGTTCGATATTTGAGCTCCTGGCCCGCATCCAGGATCCAAAAGAGACAAGAGAGGTGATATCCCACTATAGCAGTCTACAGGTCCGTATACACCCGAATTTGATGCCGGCGATGAGACAGCCAAACCCTCTGATCAGGCAGGGAGAGTTTACCAGGGTCAGCACAGCTGTAGCGCCAAGAGTGAAGGGCCAGGGCCTAGTCGCGATTTCAAGCCATCATCCGGTAGGTTTCCACACTTTGCTTACTCCAGCTATACACTTTCCTTCAGTCTGTATGTATAAGACCACCATCGTTCGTTTCCGCCAGATCATGGCTGGAAGGGGAGAGATTCTCCCAGGACACAGCAGTTGTGCTATTCCTAAGCAGGGTTGGTTGACAGGTTTTCTCGGGGATATCCCGTTTCCCCCACCCTTTCATTCTGGCGCTGCTCCATACTCACCTCGATCATCCTCATCGCCTCTCAAGACCTGGATGTTAAGAGCCGTTCAAATCTCTTCACTCACTCATTCACTCGCTTCTATAGTCTATTCACGGTTTCATCGGTATTTTTGAATCAAACCTTTGAAAAATCTCCCCATGTATGACGTGCTTGGTTGCTTCCAACATATGCCATATACCACAAGCATTTTATACTTTTGTTCATAAAAATTGCTTTTTCTTCTGTTAAACTGAAATATTATTTATATTTTATCTATAAATTATAATGCTTCATTAAAAAATAATTTGAATAAAATCAGTGAGAAAACATTTGTGTTGGTAGCGCCTAGTGATCAATAGTTCTTATACAAAATACTGTTACAATTGAGTGCGCACGAATCCGGTGCGTTGTCCCTCTGGTGTAAGCTTCCAGACTTAGTTGAGCTTAGTTTGCACGAGGCGGAGAAATATAATCTGGAACTAGAACTTTAGCAGGGCTTCATAAAAGGCCGAAGATACCGTGAATCAACTATAAGCAGGCATAATTCAAGCACGGCGAGCAGCTTTGTAACACATTTTCTGCCGAAGTTGTGGACATCATTTCGCGGTTTGTGCAGACGGCCACCTTAACTGCCTTACCTGGTGTAATTTTCAGTGCTTGAGACCGACAAGCGCGAGAGCGATAAGGGAGATTCTGCCACGTACATCAAAAGTGTCATCGCCACTAGGCGCAGGTCTCTGAACTGGCATGTAATGCTCTCGTCGTGCTGCCTCTACCTGTGGGGCTTTAACCAATGAACTTATCATTTCATTGATGGAAGGCCTGTTGCAAAATTCAGCACGGAGCTCTTGAGTATTTTTGTATGTATCTGACGCGTATGTTTGAGAAACAGAGATTTGAAGGAGTCCTTTTTTTAGCTATGTTGGAGTGCTCCGAGATTTGTGTTGCTAATGAGAATGACGTCTTGAGAACACTCAGTAGGCCTCATCAGAAATGTGTGTTCTTGTCGTAGGTCAGTACATTCGACGCACGTTTGATATAGTCTGTTCACTATAAAGTGAGCACTCTTAAAATTAACCACTATAAAATGTCACTGCCCCTACCTGCATATATTTTAACGGGCACATTGAGTGGCATATGGTCAGTGAGGTTGGTAACGACTAAGGGAAAGTAGTTCCACCTCTCAACGTTGAATTAAAAGTGTTAAGTAAACATTTGTGAATCCTGGAATTGTTTCTTTTGTTTCCTGTTTTATTAATGCACGTGAAAGTAATGATAGGAAAATGTGTAAAATATTAATTTTTCTAATTCTTTCCTAATTTTACTACATCGACGCCTGGATAAAGTGATGAGGCAAATGGTAATGATAATTTTACATAAAGTGGAAGAATACACGATGTCCCTGCAAGTAGATCTTAAGCAGGGTTTTCAGAAGTGCGCAGTTTACCGTGAACAGCATACAGTTACGTGTAACCCCGTGCATTCCAAACATCACTCTGCAACGAGGTTCAAGCGCCTTGTTAGACAGTCCTTTTCAGTCCCGCGTTCATTATAGCTTCAAGTATTGCAATGAAATATTATTTTAGTTCGTTCTGTGCTCATTGTTATCTAACGCTTGCTTCGTTCACGCAACCAATTAAATATGTGTTCGGTTCTTGAGAGACATTGGGTAAACCACTCACAAACCACAAGCCTTAGAAATGTCCACAAATCACTTCATTCTAAATTCGAATCAGTGGAAAACCACTGATTCGCAGTGAAAATCAACTACTCGAATCAGTGAAAATGGCTTTACTTAGAATAAGTGGAAAATCACTAATTTTTTCACTGATTGAAATAGTTTTTGTTTTTATTGGCTTTAGCAAAATAATTTCGTGAAATAAACATACTAACGATAGTCTACTATTTATATTGCGCAATTTACCGTAATTTAAAAAAAAAAAAAAAAAAAACATCTGGAGTTGGCCGGATTTTACCTCATACACCCTTCACACTTCGGCATGATGCAATCACCTTACTTTTCGTTTTTTGGTTTAATTGGTACTGTTTTAAGATTGTTAAAACGATATATACGAGTGCACTCTCTTCGCCACATTATATGAAGTTTATACCTTCAAACAGAGCGCTGTGATGATTACATGAAAACGGAATTAAAGACATTACAACGGATTGAAGGGCTGAATGTTCATATCACCTCGTAAATGGTGTTTTAAAAGATGAAACACATTTTAGAAAATATTTTGTATTGGTTTTATTAGTTTATTCGTTGTTATTTCACTTGATACACATTGTTTAACGGCCATTTTTAAACGTTGTTTGGCGGCCACTTTTACACGCTGTTTAACTGATCATTAAGTCAAAAAACAAACCACTGAACAACAGTGAAAACAATGACTGATGAATTAGTGGAAAATGTCCCTGAATCAATAAATGAAGGAAATCTGGCATTTTTCACTGATTCATCAGTTAAATTCACTGAAGTGACTGTTGAATCAGTCAGATACGTTTGACTGATTAAAACAATGAAATTCTCCTTGGTACATATTTAGAGTGTTTAACGACATGGAAGACACTGGCTGCATTCGGCAATGATCATAGATGTGTACAGTCTCATCATATTTTTCCTTCGTCTGCAACATGTCCTCTGGAGTGGACACAGAGATTGAAATGGTTAAGTGACGGACCCTCCAACTTTTCCTCCCCTATCTCCGCATAGCGATGCTCGTTGCTTATGGAACTAGTAGTTTTATATATCTAGTGCATCTCTGATACAAGCGTCATGGTTCGGTGACAGGTTAACACCTCGTACCCGTGCTGACTCACAGCCCCGTTACGAAAAGGAGAAACAGGTTCTTTGATTCGCAGCGGTCCGGAACGCATAAATTACTCTCTCGTTAATGAATGGAAAAATTCACACGCCGCGTTAGGAAACAGTAGCCCAGGCACCTCTCGCCGACCGGCTGCGACTCGCAATAATTTATCTCCCTGTTTCACAACGTGTGCCAAATAAACAAGGCTAACTAACCACGCTTTTAATCAACGCCAAGCAGCATCCCTGTAATTAAGTACATTCTTGGAAGTATTTTTCTTCAAGCTTGTGAGATTTATATTTGATGTAAAGCTGGTAATCAAGTGGAGGTTTTTTGAACTGGTCGTGCAGTAACATACCTGAATATAATTCAGGAATTCGCGCGTTCGAACTCGACCGACTGTAGTTACAGTGTGTTCGTGGTTAATTAATTACTCTCGAAATCTTGGCTAAGATCTACTCTTCAGCCTATATTCTATTCATTCTCCATGAGTAAAATTAAAGTTTTCCATGGATCAAATCACTTTATTTTCGTGGTGACGTGAGTGAGTGAAGAGATTTGGACGGCTCTTAGCTTCGAGGTCTTGAGAGCCGATAAGGATAAAGCGAGATGGATATGGAGTATCTTCGGAATGAAAGGGCGGAGGAAGCGGGAGATCCTCGAGATAACCGGCCGACCAGCAGCATAGTCCAGCACGATTTCCACATGCGAAAATCCGGGGGCGACCCGCCTGGAATCGAACCCGGGTCGCCAAGGTGGCAGGCGAGTAGTCTAGCCACCAAACGGTTACTTTGATCTGGGAATAACAAATCTATGACCGGCTGTACGAGGCTCTAGGAACGGGGCTTGTGTCTGATTGGTTACTGGGTGCTGCGGAAGGTTCCCTGTTTGCTGGGCAGCCGACTGGAAACAAGCGCTGGTCGGCGAACGGCGTTCTCACGTTTGGCTGACCAGCGACGCTATGTTGCTGACGTGTGAGCAGCTGCTGTTTCATGTCTGCGTTCTTAACTCTAATACATTCACAGTTACTTCAGCCTTTTTCTGAAGCCCTGCTAAAGTTCTACTTCCAGGATATTCCTCCGCCTCGTGCAAATTAAGCTTAACTAAGTCTGGAAAATCACACCAGATGGACAATCCACCACATTCGTGCGCACTAACTGTAACAGTATTTTGTATAATAACTATTTCTCACCAGGCGCTACCAACTTACCTATTTTCTCCCTGTTTCTTATTCAAATTACTTATAAATGAAGCGTTACAATCTATAGATAAAATATGAATATCATTTCAATTTAACAGGAAAAAAAAGTAACTATTATGAACACAAGTATAAAACGCCTGTGGTACATGGCGTATGCTGTAAATAACTAAAGACGTCATACATGGGGAGATTTTCAAAGGTTTGATTAAAAAAATGGAGAAGAAACCGCGAATGGACTATACTCTAGCAATATTATTTGTGCACAACTGTTTTATATTATATTGAAAATTGAGATCTTTGAAGTACGCTTAGTTAGGTCGTCGCGAATCAGGTCTTTAGCAAACATGGAGTGAAGAGAGATAGAAATGGAACAGCTACGGAATTAAATAGCGAAAGAGAAAGGTATCGCCCAGAGAAAACAGCCTGCCAAAGGTAACGTCCACCATTTCCTCCTATATGGGAAAATCAAGCGTCATCTCATTGGGATCCGAGTTCGAATAACCGTGGTGAAATATCGCTGCGCTTTCCTCTCGACCATCGTGGCGCAATTTTTGGTTTATTAAATCACATGATATTTCACACGGCGGGTTTACGTCCGCCCTTTCTCATCTTGACAGTTGGTTTGACGGCGATGTTCAACCTTTAGTTTCTTGGGTTCTCTTCCAGTCACGTCCAAGAGAGTCTACTTTTTACGACAGGAAAACGGACTTTCTAATTTAACTTTCCACTACTTGTTCCACCGACATAATTAGTTGTTGTGGGAATGACTTCTGAACAATTTAGGGAATCCAGTAATGATGAAGGACTCTGCCTGCATCCTTATTCTCAACAGCCTTGTTTTTGTTAAGATGTCGCGAATAATTATCTTGGAAGTGAAAAACAAGATAGTTCTTACAATTATTTAAAAAAATAATATATTAATTTTTTTTTTAGGTTTTCGGAATAAGATCTACAGCCTCTGCCTGAACTGAAGGCCTTTCTTAGTATAAGATGTTTTCAAAGTGATACATGTGGCATTTCACCGTATCAGAAGTGTCAGGATCGACCACTTTTCACAGGTGACTAAAACTGTAAAAACATTGCACATTTCTTGGGATAGTGTGATCCTTGTTTGGTGTATGTAATCGTATGGACACACAAGGCTTACTCAGTGCACAGTATTTTCTCTGGAAACAAGAAGGGCCATGAATTGTGTGTGACTGGAAGAAGAGTATAGGTACACGGAGGCACCAGTGACCGAAGTCTGGCAGTTCTTGACATCCAGGACGTAGCTGAGTGCTGAGTCACAACGGTGTCCGCTGTTCCAGTGCGGACTGCACGTGTCGTATTCAGGGGTGCCCGACAACTGCGGTCAGATTACCGCGAACTCGATCTCTGTCACCTCCCAGAAAACTTCTGGCGAGACGACAGCGGGAGACGTCACGCGTCATCCTTGGGAGGTCGGCGTCCTTGGGAAGACTTCGCCGCGGCCCAGAATTGGCGAGGAGTAGTCACGGAGATTTCGATCGCTCCTGGCGCCGAAGCGTCCCTGAATACCGCGTCTCAATGCTAACGGGGGGGGGGGGGGGAGGCGGTGCAACGCCCGACGTGGGTTTCCCGTCCTGCCCTCCCTCGCGAGAGACCCTCCCTTGTTCGGGGCAAGGGTCGGCGCCGCAGCCCCAGTCACCGCCATCGGGCATGGCAGGTCGCCAGCGACCACGACTATATTTCCTCTCTCGTCGAGACTCATGCTCGCCCGAGCCTGCAGAGGAGCGAGGACGATAACACTCGAGGCCCTGGCACAATAGGCGGTTGGTATGGTTGTGGTTGTTGTTATTGAGAGTTGGTGGATTTGGACGACTTTTAACAGCGAGTGAGTGAGTGAAAAGATTTGGGCGGTGGTACATGTCTCGGGAAATGTGTGTACGTATGGGCTAACATTTTGAAAAACGATTTATATGTAGTTCATAAGTGTTTTTCCTAATATTAATTTTTCTAAAGGGTAGTATGGAGGCATTAACTTTCGAAGAAATCCACTGAGAAAAGTCCTTAGCAATGAATACTCTTTAACCTTTAATGGTCTAGAAGAGCCAAGATAACATTATTCAATTTTTCTTGACAAAATGTCGATGACTGATTAATAGCAACACTTTCATTAACATACTCTTTTCAGCTACAGCTCCTAATGGGTTAATAATTTTTAATGTATGCGCCTACTTTCCAGCACAGATTCAGTAATTGTTTTTCGTCAAAATACTTATTTAGAATCTTATCAGCTAACTAGTTACTGTAACGGATGCAGACAAGTATGCCTGTCGGAATGTATCAAGTATCGAGCCGATTGGAGTATGCTTATATACATAAGTGAGTTATTAGGTTCGGGCACAGCCTTAATGACAATTGGATCGACAAATTTAACGTACTGAATATTTGTACGAACAGTCACATTTGCAGTAGATCACAACCCCAAACTGTAAACACTGAGTCACATTGTAGACCTTCGTGAGTCTAACATATATTTCTCGACTAGTGAACAATCATTTCCTGCCAATTTGCTTTCACATAAGAACGGAATGCAAACGCTACTATGATGTACGACATCATCCATGATTAATATTAAATTTGTTATTGTAAGTGCTAACAGTACTCGTATTTTATCATGAATACCTAAACTATAGTAAAATAACAAATTAGAATTAAAAACAATGACCGTTATATATTTATGATAATTCATTTTCGCAGAGGTAAATAAAACCAAATAGTAGTTGATATAGCTGCAAATTTCAACAAATACAGAATTCTACGACAGAAACGAAACACATGCAATGGTCGCCACTAGTAAAACATGAGTTGGGTACTCACAGCTGCAACTAAAGCTGATAACTCGCGTGTGACAGGCTCGCTTTAACAGAACGTGAACGAACACGTGGGTGAACCGAGGCCAGGGTGATTACGTACATGTGCTGTCTGCAGAACTAGCAACACCGCATGGCTAGCAAAGTATTTTGACAGCTGCATCGTCTGCTGCCTGCTAACTCCCAGTCAAAAATTCTAACGCTCCTCTGAATCATCCCAAGAACTAACATAAAAAATGTGGTCGGACTTTTCCTTATCCCATGGCCGCTCTAGTGTATTTCTTTACTCGATGATATAATGGATGACGCGGGGCCTTAAAGTTCTCTGTCACGAAGGTCTATTCGCGGGAGGACGAACAGCGACAACAAAAGAAAAATGACGAGCGGGACTTTCAAAACCGTCCAGTTAAATCACGACCCAACTACAGTATAACTTGGCTGCCTCATTCAGCAAGCTGTCTTTTTGACAGCCTTTCGTGGCATTCAACGGTGGAGGTCGAGAAGTACCGACTTTTACTTTCCTGAAATATTATTATTGATTATTAACGTCCTTCGCTAACCACCTGGAAAGCTGTCGCGAGTAAGGTTTATAAACCCTATAACGCAACTCGTATACGATGGAGCTAGAACCAACTGCTTTTCGATTGGCAAACACACATTATGCCGCTGGTACCCGGGTTAATTTCCTAAATATTCAAATTCCTTTGTCATATCATACTATTATCTTTTGATACAGAAAGGTAGCACGGAACGTCTTTGATTTATTAATACACTTTAGAAATTAACATTGAGGTGCCTCTACATAGGCTTGCACCTTTCCGGAATTTCGTAACTCAACTGAAGTATTTTATATAAATTTTAATTCCTGCTTTACTCGGTGCCTGATTAGAAAAGTTAACTAGTTCCTGAAACACAATTTATTAGACGTAAGGCGCACTGTGTCTTATGTCTAATATGACTGCAGAAAATGACTGCATTTGCGAATAAACTAAGGCAGCATTGTATTTTATGGGGGAAAAAAATGGTTAAATAACGCTTTAAATAACGGGGAATGCGAATGCTTTACGACTTATAACACACCCCGAACAAGTTAAGAGATAATGAGTGGTGAGAATTCACGTAAAAATATTCCCTGCCTTATAGATAAGGCGTTTCCTCAACAGAGTGATATGCCACTATCCTTATCCCTTGCAGCATTATAACCAGTGACGTCAGAGAATCACTCGTTCATTGCATATCAAGTATGAACTTGGACAACTCATAGGTGTTGGTTGTCTTATAATATAGAGGATATGTAATTATTGTAGGCCTATATACCAAATTGCGTTACTGGATTCTGGATTTCAGTAACTATGGTGATGTGGGCCAACGTGTTGGTGCTTATAGCAACATCTACGTTGGCATAGAAAATCGTGGACTATACACACGTGAGCTAACAAGCCCGCGCCGACATGGTAAAGTACCAGCCGTATTTGTGTGGCAGACGTACAAGTAGTTGAAGTTCGGACGTTAGAGCGTTCGTGAGTATATACAATTGATCATACTGACGCCTTTCAAAGCCAGTATGCACATATGTGGATCTCCTACAAAGAAGGGCCTGAGTCAGAATGTTTAGGCAGTGGCGAAACGTAGTCTTCAACATACGAGACGCCTTTAAGTGCTCTCCAGGTGTGGTAAGAGGAGGAGGGGTGAGAGGAGGGATCATGCCTTTAGACGATCCTCTTGAGACATTTTCACTTGTAAATAAATGCCATTTTTGTGCGATGAAAAGCTATATCACATACTGAATTAACAGTAGAGAATACTCGATCACCCCGAAGCGAAGATGTATGCACATTATAACTAGAGATCCGGAAATTTCGCGGATTCATTCGGCATCCAGATAGAATCCACAACCTTTTGTAAACTCGAGCACAAGTTATCAGCTCATTCGCTGTTGCTCCAGTTTAACACCAAACCAGGTAGCACGGGATTCGGTATATTTTTTTCCTTGCAGGCTCATTATTGGCTCGAAATCGTTCGTGGCGTGACTGGACCAATAGAAGTGGAAACTCGAATTCGCGAAATTTTCTGGTCTCAAACTAGGGACACCTGTTTTTCCGCCAGAAGATTCCACGGCCAGTTGTACTGCAAAGCACGTTAGTTCAGAACCTATTTCATGGTTGGATGATTTCAACTCACGCGCTTTTTAGTGATCTGCCAGGTAATCACCAACGTTCAGTGTCGAGATGACATAATTATGATTAATTGACCTAGTCAAGTAGAAATTTTCTTCTTACATAACCACGCAGCAAATAGTCGAAGGATATTTGCAAGTATGCATAAACTTCAGCCTGCGCATATAGTTCCCAACGCCGAAAAAAACCCCCCTCGGGTGCTAAATTTACGATGGTATGTACGCAGATTCACCCTCCTAGTTGTAGCAACTATGTGAAGTAAACTAGTATGGCTGTATACCCATTCTGGTGTTTTTTTTTTTAATTTAGGCCATGGACAATGATAAGGCAGAATTCCTATTGTGCTATATTTAGGTAATTAAGGCTAAGTGCTGTGCATCATGTTTTATTTTGTTTTTTAAAGTCCGAGCCACAAGTTGTTAATGGCTAGATTTATTTATGACATTACGCGTACATTCCAAAGAAACAGTGCAACTGTGGCAGTCATTTATATTTCATTAGTGGTTTGGTCTCGAGAATTGAGATCAGATTCAGTTGTTAAGTAATTTTCGACTTCGCATTAACTTCAACACAGCGACGCTAAGATGGCTCAGTTTATTCATAGTTGGACGACGACGAATAATGCTTAGATAATATATCCAAAAGTTGTGCTCGTTACATGCACACTGACGTTAGGAGACTTTACGACAGGATGAATGCTCCTCAAGGTCAAACAATAGGCATCTGAGGAAACCAAGGGGGAAGATTACAGGCATGGTTCCGTAAATAAGACTTCATAAAGGTAAAGTTCTCAGGTAACAATCAATATAATAATATGATTGTATGCGTGTGTTTAATGAGGGGAGTTAGTAGAAGGCAAAGTGGACGGAAAAAAATATTTTGAAGCGGTTTTAAACTTTTAAAATTTTTTTCGGCAATATATTGTTCTTACTTGGAGTAAACAAGAGGGAAGAACATGCAATGTGTGCGTAGGCCTAACTACTTTGAGTTCAGTGAAACCTAAAATTTTCTCACCCCTTTCCCTAAGTCCCTACACTGAAATAAAACAGTGGTTAAAATAACTATTTGGTTAATTTTTTCCAAGACGAAATTTTTTTGTTTGTGAAAAACGGATTGTGGTGCACAATAACACGTATATTGACGGCTACTAAAGGCGACCAAGATATTTGTTTAGTGAAGGAATGTTTATTGGCTGCCACCAAATATTTAGTTAGCAGAAATAGCACCATCCATACTGTCACGAGTGAGGAAAACATTTCACTGCGATTGCAAAACTATAGACCACGCCACCATTATTTGTCCGTGCTCGTTTCCATACATCAGATTACGAACGAATTTAATTAAGAGAGATATGGCTAAGAAACTACAGGTGGATTACATAAGTTAATTTGTCACAAATGAGTTCATGTTCCAAATAAATTATTCCTGCAAATTTCCGTGAGGTGAAATTCCCAGGCGTTGGCGTGTGTGCGACTTATCAGATTTCCCTATGTGCCTGCTCAAGTGAAAATATCGAACACCGAACGAGTTGGTGCAGTGGTAACACAGTGAAATCGCGTTCGAGAGGACCCCGAGTTCCATTCCTGGATCTGTCATCTGTTTTCGGATTTTATTGTCTGTTAAAGCATACCTGCCTACAAAATCCCACAGCCAGCAAAACACCTTTGTGAGCCCCAATACACATTACTGCTGCTGGCATCGTAACATTTTTTTGCTACGACTAACAAACGCATTATTGCCTACCAACGTACTGAATGTATTTGTGACCACAAAATTCATTTTTTTTTAGTTGCCACTAAATAGTGTAATATCAAAAAAAAACTGTTGGTGCCACAAAATATTTTGAGAGGTCTGTAACAAAAATTAATCAATACACTTTTGTTATCACAAAACTGTTTCGTTTTCATTGGCAGGTGTAGAAAGTTGGTAGCATAAAGTGCGGGCTTCGTGACACCGCAATTAACGACTTATCAAATGCATCTTCTCAGACGGCGCCGACATTCGCGAAGTAGTTAATTGGGACGCCAGTACACAGTGGAAAGAGCTCTATTGTCGAATCAGAGATTCGCCGTTTTCTGGTCTAAGTTTATGTTCATTTCAATAGTGACCCCTACCTCGTTCCACAGTAGCCATCAATATGGGTAAGTGACCTAGCCGCTATTTTGTTTGGCCAGGGATTTTTTTTTTTTTTATCACTATGAGACTGCACCAAATCATATTCTATATAAAAGTAACTTAGCTTGTTCGAGTTATGATCGTAGTGACTGTCTGTACCGACGCCCCAATTTATCCTAGCTACGGTATCTACGAAAATGGAGGAAGCTGACCCGCCTATGTTTTAAGAAGTGGATGATACGCCTTCAGGCGAAATTATGAGAGCAATGCCACTAATCTCTCAGCGATACGTGAAAAGGCGTTCCAAATGGTCCAGTTCTATGACAGTTATCGGTTCACTTTGCTCGGTTGAGAGTGATCATAACTAAGGGAGCAAGGGAGTAGTCGTGGGTTCAAAAAAAATCGTGTGAGGAGTGCACCTAAGGCGAGGTGATGAATAACGACGTAGGTGCCCGTCATCCCCGGATACGACATGAAATGAGACCCTAGAATGGAGGGGCGCTGGAATGTAAAGGCAAGAGAAACGCAAGAACCCCGAGAAAACTCGCCGGCAAGCATCATTGTCCCACGCGATTCCCACATGCGAAAGCCCGGGAGAGAACCAGCCGGGGATAGAACCCAAAACGCCGTGGTGGGAGGCGAGCGCCTTGGCCACTAGCTGCCCCTAGTCGTGCGTTCAACTTGAACCTAAGATGCTGAGGAACTACTGTGACCAGAGAGTTGCGAGCTGGCTGGACACCTTGCCTGGGGTGCCGTGGGGTTGCGGGGGTGGGTGCCCTCGTCAGGAGGACGTTGCGTCACGCGCGCACAGAGGCCGATAAACATTGCGAGGGTCCCCGGACCACATTCCTCCGAGCCGCGCGACCTCTGACCCGCAGCCTCCGCCTGGTCAGGAGCTGGCCTTGTTGTGCCCCCCTCCTCCCTCGCACGCTCACCCATGTGGGACAGTGGAAAGCTGCAAGGGTCGCCGGCCAGCCGTGACCAAAGGTCGTCCGCCTCGTACACCTCTACGCGAAACCTTCTCTCCCCCCCCCCCTCTCCCTTTTTCCCAAGCACGACGGCGACAAGAGAGATTTGTTGGAGCTCAAGAAATATACCCCTCGGTCCCAGTAGCAAACACCTACAAGGTCCCGGCGTCGTAGCCTACGTGCGGGCTCGAGTGTCCGTTACAGCACACAGCAGAAGCCGTTTCAGATAAACGTTTGCACGATTTTCTCCAGGGTCATCATTTATTGTCATCAACTGGAGATGGTGAAAGAGCAACAGAGGAACGATGAGAACCAGAGAACCCCAAGACTTTTCCACAGTACCGTGAAATGGCCAGAGCTACGCGACGAAATTGCACGTCACCGAAAAACTCATTATTTCATACTTGTATGAAGTTCCATCCAACTTGTAGACTTTACTTATGAGTTCTCTGCCCTCTCATGAAATATTTATAGATAGCATAGTTTTAGCATTATGACATGTCAAAATCAAAGGTTTAGTAGTTTTGCGACGTGCAAACAAAATAAACGAAAGAATTTACATAAAACTTTAAAAGGGCAAATATAAGGTAATCATTTTAATATTATGATTAGCAATAGTTATTTTACAATAAATCGTAGCAAATTTTTAAAATATACGAAAACATTTCGTAGCGTGATTTTTAAAATTGCTCGAAGTAACTAAGGGCATCTTATTTAAAATCGAATTGTCTTATTTCCGCAAATGAATTATTTTTTATTATTAGAATGTCCCGATAACACTAAAACGGGGATTTTGTAGTGCTGTTATACAAAAAAAAAAAAAAAACACGTGCTCTAAAAAATTTTCGCCCGAGTTGATAGTATCTACCTGTTAGTAATGTCTACAAGTTATGCAGTATTCTGCACAAATATAATTTAATGAGCCTTGCGTGTTAAGGGAGCCCCGATGGTGTAGTGGTCAGACTACTCGTCTCTCACACAAGTGAACCGGGTTCCATTCCCGGTGGGTTCGCTCCCGGATTTCCGCATGTGAGAGTCCTGTCGGACGATGCCGCTGCTCGGAGGGTTTTCTCGGGGATCTCCCATTTCCCGCGCCCTTTCATTCCGACACTGCTCCATACTCACCTCGCTTTACCCTCATCGGCTTGCAAGACCTCGGGTGTTAAGAGCCGTCCAAATCTCGTCGCTCACTCACTCCAACTCGGGAACGGGCAAGCCTAGGTGTCGCCACGCCACTTGGTCTTAGCGCCGCCCCCGCCGCCGCCGTGGACGGAGGTTCCGTAGCGGTCACGCGCTGTTTGCCGCGCGCAGGTTGCGATCGTCAGTTCGCCGACGGGCGTAACCTCGCGGTCCTCCGGCGGCCGGAGCACGACGAGGACGTCACGCTCGTGCGGCCGCAGTGCAGGCGGGCGACGGCTCGCTCCCGACGCACTGAGCCTCCAGTCGAGCGATCTGGAGGACATTCCAGTCATGAGGTACCTTCGAGCGCAGTCTTTCTGCGCCTAATGCAAGAGTCACGTTGCCCCGACAAACACAGCACGAACAGGACAAAAATGGCAACCACGACACATTTGTACTTTCAATGTGGCAGTGGTTTACAAAGTTCCCGGTGGAACCGGCGCTAGCCTCTCCAAACTTCCCCTCTAGGCGGCCGATACCTATTAAAAGGTCATACCTAGAGCGCTACTTTCTAACCGTTACATTTAACCCCCGCTCGAATTCACAGCCCGACAATTTACTGACCCGACACAAGAGTAGAATTTTTCCGAACCATTTAGAAGGTGCTGATTAACTACGCTAGTTTCAATGGCGGAGGATAGACGGGGAATTTAGAACACATGATGGTGAACAAAGTTATATTGCTAATGCATACAGTTGTAAAATTATTATTCTTAAGAGTTAAATCCAATAATTTTCAGATGTTTCTCTTTTAAGCTGGGTATTTGCCTTTGTAGGGAAATCTTCCCATACAATTTCATTTAGCGAGGTTGTACACTCTGTGTGTCGTACTGCACGACACAACGAAATTAGAAATAATTTCTAATCCTGAATTGCTGGTCGGGCGATAGAATTTGCCGGGTTTACGTCAGATCTATGTTGTGTTTCGTTTGCTGTTTAGTTTTAAATGTAGTGTCGGGTCTGTCGTGTCGTGCTTGTCAGGGCTATGTGACCCCGGCATAAATGTACTACGTCGTATAAACGTTGCTTGTCGACGTAGCTGTAAATTGAATTCTTCGTCGGAGTAACGAGCTCCTGCCTCCTCTACGTCGTGGTCGTGAGCCTTCTGCCGTCGGTTGGCTTACACGTAAAGGCTGTTCAAGATGATGTGAGCACTTTTGAAATCAACCTTAGGAAAAAAGTCACTGTCTCTGCCTGCATGTATTTTAACAGGCGCGTTAGTTACATGCACACAGTAAAGTTGGTAACGATGGATGGAAAGTAGTTCCATTTCATAACGTCGAATAAAAAGTGTTAGGTAAACATTTGTGATAACTTATATTGTTTGTGTTCTTTTAAAGCATCAAAGTGTAAAAATGAGCAGTTTTGTAGAATATAAACTTTTCTAATAATTTCACAGTTTCACTTGACCAAGGCATGAGTAAAGTGATGAAGCTCACGGCAACGTTAATTTTGCATACGGCGGAAGAATACACAACGCGAACACATGTGGATATTTAGCAGGGCTTTCAAGAGTGCTTAGTTTACCGTGAACAGCCTATAAAGTAGACGAGATAATGAGGCAGCAATCTCTCTCCCAACGTGTGGTCGAATCGCTGAGTTGCGTCAACGGAGCGTCGCTGTTCCCGGACGGACAGAATTATAGTCCATTCACAGTTACTCCCAACTTTTCTAAAGCTCTGCTAAAGTTCTACTTCCAAGATATTCCTCCACCTCATGCAAACATAGCTTAACCAAGAGGTATAGAAAACTACGCCAGAGACACAACGCACCGCATCCGTGGGCACTCAGTGTAATAATATTATCATGTGTACTATTTCTTACTAGGCAGTACCAAAACAACTATTTTCGCTCTGTTCTATTAATATTACTTATAAATAAAATATTATAATTTATTGATAGAATATAAATAAATTTTCAATTTAACAAAACTATGAAGTACTTTTGTGTTGACAGGAGTGTAAAACGCTTGTGATACAATACATGTTTAGTAAACAAGCAAGCACGTGAAACAGGGGGTGCTTTCTCAAAGGCTTGATCCAAAAAGTGTGAAGAAACTGTGAATAGAATGTAGTGATCCAGCCGGACTTTCTAACATTTTGAGATCGGTACAGATTAACACACATTTAAGTATCTCAAGAAGCGAGTCTCTTGCCCAGAATTGCAGGAACATCATTTCTGTTGGTCCCAGTATTCCCAATTACAACGTCGTATTGGTCTGCACATGCCGGACACGCCATCTATACTCTGAACTGTTAATTACTGGATGGCCTAAACTATATTTGGCCGATTTTATAGTGTCCCAATCATAATTTTGTCGGACCTAACATAGTCTACAGTCCATAATGTTCAAGTAAGATATTAACCATTTGAGTGCTGCAAACGTAATAACTATTAAGTTCCAGTGAATGAGAAAAGAGATTTGGGTGGCTGTTAACATCGAGGTCTTGAGAGCCGATGAGGGCGAAATGAGATGAGATTGGAACAGCGCCGGAATGCAAGGGTGGGAGAAACGGGATATCTCCGAGAACCTGATTCGCTTTGGTGGGGAGGCGAGCAGTCTAACCGCTTAGCCCCCGCGGCCCCTTGAATATTGAAATATAAACAAGCACGTCCATCAGTGTTGGCCATGTTATTTTGACATTTGAATTGGTGCGGGGTAGGTCAATGTTGGGTGCTTGCGCAGAACACGAGAAATCAGTCTACGTCGTCTTTAGTGTATGGTTTCGCCACGGGAGGTGTCGGGCGCCCCAGATCCTGGGCGAAGATACGGCGCTGGGCGTCCGAAACGTGACCTCAACAGGGGAATGCAGCGGAGCGAGAGGGGCGGGTGGCAGAAGATGAACTAAGATCACGATCGACGCGCCCTTGCGTAGGTGTTCACGGCGTGACCTTTGACCCCGGCCAAGGCCCAAACGAGCATGCGTATCGTCCGACTGTTCTCGTTCTCGTGTCGTGACTGTTGGCGAATGGTCCCGGATTCTACATTAAAAAAAAAAGCCTAAGAGATGAAAAGCCCTGGTGACGAAACCCTCCGACACCTCCAGCTTATATTCTGGGAAGTTTTATCAGCCTATAACGGATGTTACAATATACACTGCCTCCACAGTGGACAATGCAATTTTTTTTCTTGCCTGCCATACCACTGCTCGACCTGCCAGTAATACCACAAAGCCACTATAAGATTTCCTGCCCTCTGCATAATTCGCCTAGTCTGCATACACATAGTCATCTATAGCCTTCCCCTTCTTTCCGTATACTAATCGAAGGTCTTATGTCCCCTTGAGGCAGTAGAGGATATGTTATGCAGGAGCGGAACTGCACTGACATAAGGGTTTTGTTGAGTTAAACAAGATTTGTTTGGTGCAACCAAATTATTTGTTTGTAGAGGGGCAATAAAATATTTTGTTTCTGAAACCAAATTATTTTGTTGTTCTCATTTGGTTGTCCCAAACTGTAAGATTTGGTTGGTGCAACTAAAGATTTGCTTGTCTACACATATATTAAACAGTTTGGGCCGATGTTTGATGTTTTGATATTGTTCTGTAAATAATGTGTTCATGTTCTGTACATAATATGTTTATGTTCTGACTTGTCCGATCTCTTTGTACAAACCCGTACTTGAAAAATGATCAAATGGATGCAATAAATAAATAAATAATTTTTACAAGTTCGACCGAGTTTCGAACCTAGATCACTTACTCACAAAAAAATACAAACAAACTCTCGAGCTTTATTTTCGAACGAAGGCACTCAAATGAGTGGCCAAACAAATATATACAGTTGACTCAACAAAATATTTAGCTGATAGTCTAGTTTTTTTTTTTTTTTTCTTTTTTTTTTTTTTTGCCCAACACAGATATTTTGTTTATTTAAACATATATTTTGTTATACGAACAAAAGTAATTTTTGTTGCTTTTAAAATTTTGTTTTCTCAAAAATATATTTTGTTAGGGCAACTAAATATATATTTGGCCATATAGAAAAATATATTTTGTTCGATTTTCTCTCAGTGTGTAACATCACTGTTGTATTGGCTTTGCCTACTGGCGCAGTATGCAATATCGGGTCTTGTGCCACTTCCTAAGTATAGCAAGCTTCCTGTAGCCTTCCTGTAACGTGCACAGGAGAAGGTTTCTTTTTCTGTACATCCGTCTCTTCACCTGGTTTCATTTCTAAAGGGGTTGTAAGTTTCTTCGCATTTTCCATTTCAAACTTTTAGGATGTAGGGGCTGCGGTGGCTGAGCGGTTAGCCTGCTCGCCTCCCACCAAGGCGAACAGGGTTCAATCTCCGGCCGGGTCACTTCGGATTTTCGCAAGTGGAAATCGTTCCGTACGATGCCGCTGGTCAGCGGATTTTCTCGGGGATCTCCCGTTTCCCTGGCTCTTTCATTCCGGCGCTGCTCCAAAGTCACCTCACTTCACCTTCATCGGCTCTCAAGACTTCGATGTTAGGTACAGTCCCAATCACTCAGTCCACTCACTTGTAGGATGTAGTTTTCCTGTAGTGCATGGAAGGCGATGCTTTCAGGTCGTCGCGAACTTTTCGTGAAGCGCCATGTTTTCTGGTCTGAGACTGTAAAACGTAGAATTCCACGGGTAATGGAAATTAAGGAGGGCGAGAGATAGGAATTAAATAAGTTCTGGATAAATGTATTTGTGGGTACGTATCACAAAATTTAGCGGAGCTCAATGTAACAACCAGAAATGTCGCCAAACATCGCTTCTTCTCCGGAGCACATGTTAACGTCATTACAAAAAATAAAATCAATTTCGGGAATGTGCGTATGGAGTACAACTACAATTACGAATAAAGTTACTAGGAAAAAGAAAATGCAATATGTATCTAAACGAGATACAAATAAATAATATAAAAATATACCATTTTTATATAGCCATGGGAAAGCATTAGGTGTGACGTGAATCACACTTACAAAACAATGGAGTGGAGTGGAAAGATATGGACGGCTCCTAACAACGAGATCTTGAGAGCCGAAGAGGGCGAAATGAGGTGAGAATGGAGAAGCGCCGGAATGCAATGGCAGGGTAAACGGCATATCCCTGAGACAACTAACCGACTAACAGCATCGTCCGGCACGATTCCCACTTACGAAAATCCGGGAGTGACCCGGCCGGGGATTAAACCCTGTCCGTCTTGGTGGGAGGCGACTAGTCTAACCGCTCAGCTACCGCGGCCCCACCACACTTACGAAATAATTAGATAAATAACCACAGTTTGCAGGGTGCTAGGCTGCGCATCAACATTGTAAAATTCTTGGCTAGCTCCAGCTGACTTCCCTGCACCAATGTAACGTATCCAGCCCGCAGGTGTGAAATTCCACGGGTGATTTCGTCGTATACCCACTTTCGGCTGGCGGCAAGCTACAAGGCGTACTTCTCTACGGCATTGATGTGTTGCTACATCATGGGCTACAGCTCAGCTGGTTTTAACGTGCCTGTCATAAACATGCCGCCATGGGCACGTCTACGGCCAGTTCGCGCTTCGCTGAGCTCTTTCGAAATCAACATTCAGAAAAAAACTTTTCTCCGCGTAACTCTATGTATTTCGATATAAATCGATTGAAAGAGAACTGGACGGTAACAAACAGGTCCGATGGGGGATGGAGCAACACAATGTAATAGCACAGAACACGTAAGTATATGGAAGCGAAACAGCGTGGTGGATCCTCTGACGTCCGCTGATTGGCTGGCGCGAAGTTCTGAAACGAGCATTGTGTCTGAGTGGCTACTGCGTGTTGCAAATATTTCCTATTAAAGACTGTTCACGGTAACTTGAGCACTTTTCAAAGCCCCGTTTGAGATCTACTTGCATGGACATTGTTATTCTTCCACCTTATGTAAAATTTACATTTCCGGGGACCGCATCACTTTATTCATGCGTCGGTCAAGTGAAAGTGTAAAATTATTACAAAAGGAAATAATTTACAAATCTGGTTATTTTCATACTTCCCATGCATTAAAAAAACAGAATGCGAAAGAAATAATTTAAATTTCACAAATGATTACCTAACGCTTTCTGTTCGAAGTTAAATATGAAACTACTTTCCATCCACCGTTAACAAATGTACTGGGAGCATGTCACCCAGTGAGCTCGTTGAAATATATGCAGGCAGAGGCATTGACATTTTTCTACGGTTGTTTTCAAAAGTGCTCACTTTATAGTGAACAGCTTTTATCTGGACTTACGGCTGGCAAATAGTAAATACACGGACATTCCAAAAGTCATGGGATATAATCCATTCACGGGTACTTCACCCTTTTCTCAAGCCCTGCTAAACTTATACTTCCAGGATATTCCTCCACCTCGTGCAAGCTAAGCTAAACTAAGTCTGGAAAATTACACCAAAGGATAACGCACCGAATTCGTGCGCACTCAGTGTAACAGCATTTTTTATAAGAACTATTTATTACGAAGCATTACCAACATAGTTATTTTCTCGCTGTTTTTATTCAAATAGTTGATAAATGAAGCTTTGTAATTTATAGATAAAATATGATTAACATTTCAATTTAACTGAAAAAGTAACTTTTACGAACACAAATATGAAACGCGTGTGATATATGGCATATGTTGGAAATAACTAAACACGTCATACATAGGGAGATTTTTCAAAGGTTTGATTCGAGAAGGGTGAAAAAACCGCGAATAGACTATAGCAGTTAGTAAAAGTAATAGTCGGTGGCGCCACCGTACCGTTACGTCTTGTAAGTGCCCAGGGCGTTTATTCTAAGTTTCTGGGGAAATCTATCGGCAGATCTTGATGTCGATCTCGACAGTCAGCTTCCTGCCGATCGAGACAAGCCGTTTGAAACGATCGGGAGCAAATAGCTATTCTAAGCGCACTATCGGTTCGAGACCTCCCTACCTCGGCAATCCTCGGGTTTTACCGACCACCCCACCACAACTCGCTTCTCCCCCCCCCCCCCCCCCTGCTGATGTTTAGACAGACAACGTGACGAATGTAAACACACGTTGTGCCTGCAATAATGTATGATTAAAGTAAAGCTATTCTTATAAACTGTGCGTTTTAAGTGGTTAGTTAACGCATAAAAGTGCACATAGATATATATATTATTTATAAATTGTCATATTTAAAACAAATACTATTCCATTTATTAAACCGTGACGCGGGATATTTAGAGTGGAATTTCTCGATATGGCTGCGATCTCATCGTAGACGCTTGGCGAGGAAAATGGCGACACGGTCAATGGTTATTTGTTATATACACAGGTTGGCTGTTGAAAATATTACTCGTTTTAAAGGAACATACTGTTTCAAGTATAAAAACGACTGTTGAAAGATGAGATAATTCGTTACATAGTATTCCCTCTTCCCTCTTAAAAGCCCTTTTAAATAACGTTCACTGTGGTGTATGTAACGAAATGTATAAAGACGTTGCAAAAAATGTCATTTTAATAAATACAACTGTAAAGTTAGCTTAGCAAATTACGTTAGAACTAAACAACATATCTTGCATAATACAGTGTGTAATTGATTTGTTCTAGGAATGCAGGAATTCCCATTACTAGTGAAATGAAGTACGTCGTACACAAAGACTGTAGCCTATATAGTTATTCATTTTTTTATTTTAATTATTGCACTTAGGTATGAGGAGATTTGGGGGGGGGGCGTTAGTTTATAACGTCTTTCATAAGACGACATTATTTTGATGCTCTTATGAGTGTGTGGCATTTTGAGTTGCATATTGTTTAGATGGAGCAGTGGTAAATTTTGCTTGTATGGAAATAACATTTACATTATTGTAACATTAATGAAACACAAAACGCGTTACATATGTCGCTGTTCGTATTCGTACAGGCGCAGTAGTACACACACACACACATACTCACTATCCAAAGTTAACCTTACACTCGTTGCATTTACGATATAGACAAATAAATATTTTTCACGCACAACAAAAGTGTGGAAAGTGTGGCTCTTTCAGGCCACATGCATTGCAATAATTATAGTTATATTTTACAAATAAGTTATTTAAAAAACACGTAAACTTACTGTTTGTAAACACCGCAACCTCTTGAACATGTGTTTTTCTAGGTTAATCCTTTTATGTATACTTCACTAAATTCACGTTTGTTGGTCGCTAGCATTAAATAAATTGTTTGCAGAATCATTCAGTAAAATCAACACTGTGCACGTTTCCTGAAACTAACAAACTTAAATACGTAAATTATATTCGTCAATTTATTGCAGACGGCGTTTAAGAAAAAGAACTATCAGTTTTACGAAGCGGTATACACGCGCCGATTACTATTACACATTTCACTCAAGAAAATGCACTATGACCAACTATGCTTGAAGAAAGCAAATACACAAATAATTAACTACCGATTCATTATTCCGACAATACCAACACGATGCTCGTATAAACACATAACCTCTCTGCCATCGCTACACTACAAAATTAACTCACAATACAGAAATATGACTTCAGACTCCCGAACACGTGTGGACACAATAAGATGCATATAATGATGTTCCACATAATGGAAACCTTTTGTATGTTATGTATTGTGTTTAAGAAGCACGAAACCATAAGATATGCAATAAATACGGCCACCACGCTTCTCATCCGGGATGTGGCTTTCGACAACATATAGCTGTCGAGCACTCTCGATCGTTTTCTCACGAGAATCGAGAAGTCATCTTTAACTTAGAATACCGAAACCCGGGAATATGACTTAAATCGTCATTTCACGATCGGGAGGTCCGTTTCGACAAACGTAGAATAAACGCCCGGACCTGTATCAGTTGCACTATGGCGTCGCGCGAGTGAGTGCGCGTGCTGATCATGGCGTGGCATTGCAGACCTTCACGGATGTCACGTACCTCCACAAAGATGAGCTATTCAAGTAGGATAGTGCACGTGACATCAGCTCCCGGTTTGTCCATTACTGGTTCCAGGAGTGTTCTGCAGAGTTTAAACGACTGCCCGATATGAACCATATCGAGTATTTATAGGTTGTGGTAGGGAGACACTTTTGCACCCAAGATACTGCACCTACAAATAGCATGGAGCTGGGTATAGCGGTCTACACTGACAGAAAATCGAACCAAATATTTGTTTGTAGAGGGCCAAATATATATTTATTTGCCCTAACAAAATATATTCTTGAGCAAACAAAATTTGAAAAGCTACAAAGTTACTTTTGTTCGTAAGACAAAATATATGTTTGAATAAACAAAATCTCTGTGTTGGGTCATAAAAAATTAGACTGTCAGCTAAATATTTTGTTGAATCAACTGTATGTATTTGTTTGGCCACTTATTTGACTGCCTTCGTTCGAAAATACAGTTTGTTTGTATTTTTTATGACAATTGGTATAGTAATCGTAATTGTAAGTGCATATATTGATGCTTAACAATGGTATAAACACAAAATAAAAAAATTCAACAAGAAACTGACAAGTAAAGCTGTAAAACTTGAAATATTTGTTTGCACACGTTGCCCAATATTTGCAGTACAATTATTTAAAAGCTTTCCGGTGTCATCAATTATCACATTAGCTGAGATTACTAGGGTGTAGCGCTCGGACGCAGGTGATCAAGGTTTTATATCGGCCCAAGCTGTTTAACGTACGTGTAGCCAAACCAATCTTTAGTTGTCAACCTTAGAAAAAAGGCACTGTCCTTACCTGCATATACTGTAACGCGCACACTAAGTGGCATGCGTCCAGTAAAGTTGGTAACGATAAATGGAGAGTAGTTCCGTGTCTCAACGTCGAATGAAAAGTGATTGATAACTATGTGTTATAACTTAAATTATTTATTGCGCTTTCTGTTTTTTTTAATGCATCGAAGTTTAAAAATAAGCTGATTTTTTAAATATTTACTTTTCAAATAATTTCACAGTTTCACTTGATCGACGGGTGACTAAAGTGATGAAGCCAATGGCAATATTAATTTTACATAAGGCGGAATAATACGCAACAAGCATACAAATAGATCTTAAACAGGGCTTTCAAAAGTGCTCATTTTACCGTGAACAGCCTATTATATTAAGTGGTAATGCAATGGTGGAGGAAAAGGGAACTCCCCACTTGCGATCTTGTTTTCTCCAGCCGAAATGTTATCTTGCCATAATGTTAGACAAAATTCGACTCATTCCAGAGGCATGTAGCACTTTACCACCGGGTGAGAAAAAAATGAGTGATAAAACGAAAACAAATATACACTCACGCTTTAACACTCTGTTGCACTGTCGAATTTACTCTTCAAACAATTTGATCAAATAATGTCAGAATGTCAAGGAAACGTCATTATCACAGTCCTGTTTGCAAAAGTCAGATGGCTCCAGTTTCAACCAAACATCTTGCATATTGGTACAGTTTTAAAATATATTGTACTGTACGTAAATCGAGTTCAGTCAATCATAATCATGCAAAAAATTAAGGCGATTTACCCACCCTTTAATATGACGAACAATAATTGGAAACGAAAGAAGGTAATGTAAATAATTAATTTACATAAAATTTGTCTGGAAATGAATGCTGTTTTAATTATAAGCTCAGCTGTTGCAATCAAGGGACCACCTAGTTTGTCAACGCGACGTGGCTGTTAGTGAAACTTCCGCAAAACGCCATTCAAAGTTAATTTCATCTTTTCTGAAGCCCTGCTGAAGTTTTGCTTTCAGGATATTCTTCCAACTTCTTGTAAACAAAGCTTAACTAAATCTCAGAAACCAAACCAATGTGACAACGCACCGCATTCGGGCTCACTCAGTTTAATAATATTTTGCAGAAGAATCATTTCTTACCAGGCATTACCAACACAACCGTTTTCCATATGTTTATTCACTTTAATTAGGGGCAGTAATATTTCGCGAAAAGATTTAGATACAAGCTATAGTTCAAAGCACTGTGGAGTAGTTCACCTTTTTTGATTGGCTGAAACATGTTCTGGTTCGTGTTAACTGTGTGAGCACGAATCACAAAGTTTCAACGTCAGAATTACAGAATCCCGAGTGGCTCAGTGAAATGCAGAAACGACACCAGCAGCCAATGGAGGCAAAACAACACCCGAGGTGTATATAGGTATAATATTGAAGTCTACTGTTTTTCCCCAATTTTTTCGCAAAAAATCACGGGCCCTAATAATAACTAAACTTTAAGTAAAAGTTCGATTTAACCAAAAATAAGATACCTTATGTTTACACAAGTATAAAACGCTTTTGATGCATAAAATATTTAGGAAACAACCAAACACGTCATATATGGGGAGATTTTCTTTTTAAGGTTTGATTTAAAAAATGTTGAGATAACGCGTACAGACTTTGGCCAATCAAACGCAATGCTTGTTCACATATCCTCGCGCAGCAAACTACGACGCCACGTAATATCTAGACGACCTTCCGTGGCGCAGTGCGCCGCCAGTCTGCGGTGCGGGAGGTTCTGAGTTCGAATCCCAGGTAAGGCATCGGTGTTAGTTTTAAGTTAGGTCATAAGCTAGTATGTAGGCTGTCCCCTGAGAAGTAGGGGCACCGGTTTTTCGCGAAAATATTTCAGGACAAGTTGTGTTCCAGAACACCTTCGTTGAGAGCCATTTTCGTCATTGCATCATTCGGTTTGCTACATGTGTTATCTATCAGACAACCAATCACGGAAGGTCAGTACCGTAAAAAACGAATTCTAATTGGCTCACGCATGTAACAGACTGTCTTCGTACAAAGACAGGCGCCCAATAACCAAAGGAAACCTGCAAGTGTGCGTGTAGAATATTGAAGTCTAGCCAATGCGTAAATCTTTTCGCAAAAAATAGGGGGCTCTACTCATAATCCTTCAGGCAAAACACCTTTCCAGTCAATCAAAGCCACGTGATCTCGCCTCTGTGTGCTTATCGACTCTGTGCTCCGGTAAGCTATGTCATCACAGCGATCTGAGCGTCGCGGCTTTGAGGCGAAAGCTCTCCCCCGACGGAGAATCCATTTGCGCAACGGCCGACACCTCACTGGCAAGCGACCAAATGGAACTGCAGATCCTTGGGCGGCACGCTGCCCCGACCAAACACGACCTTACGAGCAACGTTACGCCACTCGTCATTGAACTTGGGCATTCTTAGGTACGTCACAACGCTCTTGTCGAAAAAATATTCGCCGTTACTCGCGGATGTGACTAAACCTCCGGCCTTCACGAAACTCGGTGAAGTTTTAATGTGACCGACATCCGTGGCGACTTCGTTTGCACATCGGCCTTCGCTGCTGGAAAGTGTGGGTTTGAGTCATCGTAACGGCTATCCATACGTGCCATGCAAAGAAACTTCGTGGGACGTCGTGTTGATGGTTAGTACTAGGGACACCCGATTTTCGCGAAAAGATTTCACGACCAGTTGTATTACATATCACTATAGCTCAGATGCAATTTCGTAATTGGATAGTTACCATGCTACACATCTTAGGTATCTGTGCGCGTATCACTGGCGTGGAGTATTTAGGTTAGCTAATTCTGATTGTATAGTCAAGTAGGAAAATATCCTCACACAAAGAGACGCCACCAATGAGTAGGAACAGTTATTTATGGCCACAATAGACTTCAATATCCTACGCCCACAATCACAACTTCCTTTGATTATTGGCCGCGTGTATACTTGAGAAGGCATGTTCCTATTTGACTGGACTAATAGTAATAAAGTACTGCGATACTGAACGTCTATGATTCGCGGACACACTTGGGGCACGTGACATTTAAAATCTTCCAACCACGAAAGTGCACATGAACAAAATTGTATTGGAGTTCAACTGGTCTTGAAATTGCTGGTACGTCCATGCAATATCGAAATCAAGCATGAGCGGAAATCTTTTCGAGAAATTCGGGTGTCCCTAGTTATTACGTGTGAACTGTTGATAACAGACTGGAAAATATTAAGCCTCGGAGCTCTCTAGTATGATATCTTTAGTTGGGGCAAGGCAAACAGAAGTTTTGTCTAAGCAGGGAAGACACTCCGTCGGTAACAAAAGATCAGAAGGGCTAATAATTAGTTAAGGTGGAATCAAAGAAAAAAAATTTTGGATTCGGCATTTTTTATGCGATTTAACAGTGTGTAGACGAATCATGAACCGTTGAGTATTCTGTTTGAATACCAGAATTCTTAGTAGCCTGGTAAAATGGGAAAATATTTTTACACGTAGTAATTAAGATACCTAAAAATATCCATAAATTAATTTGGGGTTTCAAATATCCTGCAGTATGTTTCCCTTTCGTAATTGAAAAAAATTGGTTTATTTAATATCGCTTTCTACGAGTTGCCGTAGAACAGGAACATATGTCGGAATGTAGAAAAGTGTTCCCGTTTTGTGACCATTTTCAATCGAGACTCGAATTTATTGAAATAATTACACACCCAAAATCTTATTCTATTAGAATTTATTACGCGGAATCAGAAACGTACAGAGGAACTGAAATGTTACCTCATAAACTAATTCACTTCATAAAGCACGCCAACATTTAATACACACGCCAGAGAAATTGCTTGATTATAAGCTTCTTGCTATGGTAAACTTTCGAATGTCGCTATAATCGTAATTTCTAAACTGAGATAACGTTATTAAAATACAAAGGTTTTGTAGTTCAAAATAAACTACGTTGGCGGGTTTTTTTTTTTTTTATTACATAAATTTGAACATTATTTTGGTAGCGAACTATATTTAAAAATGTTCGAAAATAATGTCACCTAAAGTAAGAGAATACGCAAAGCGAATAAAGCAATTATTCACTTCAATCAACTTATATGATTCCAAAGTATAAAAATATTTTGAAAAAAGTATTTTCAAATAACCTTACTGGCATTTCAAAAGCTCTACTGAAAATCTACTTTACCCCTCATCTCGTATCTTTCCACTATAAATATAATTAACATTGCCATGCTCCTATAGTTTATACACGGTTAAATCACACTTTTTAAATCAAACCTTAGAAAAATCCCCCTATGTGTAACGTGTTTGGTTGTTTCCTTAACATGCCATGCATCACAAGCGTGTTGTACTACTGGATTAAATTGAACTGTTACTTATATTTAACGTAGAAGTTTAATATTTCATTTGTAATTGGTATGAGTACAAACAGGGAGATAACTTATGTGTTGGTAATGCCTAGTAATAAACAGTTCTCATGCAAAATATTATTACAAGTGAGTAAACTCTAGTGAGGTGCGTTGTCACTTTGGTGTAATTTTCTAGACTTAGTTAAACTTTGTTTGCGTGAAGCGGAGGATTATCCTAGAATTAGAACTTTAGCAGGGCTTCAGAAAAGTTGGAAGCAACCATGAATGAACTATAGTTACTTTATCGACGTGTCACTCAAGTGAAAACATGAAATTGTTGGTAGCGTAAATGTTTTGCTAACATTATAATTCACAATGTAAAGTGTACGTATAAAGCAGAGAAACATAGACTTGGTTTGCCATAACTCTAAACGTTACACTGGCAGTGAAATGTCAAAACTTAGAACTACTTTACTCAATTCTATGCCAATTTAACTATAGAGCATTCACGGTAAAGTGAGCGCTTTTGAAAGTCCTCTCATTTGGAACAGTAGTCAGTAAATATATTTAATTTTAGCCTTGGACGCTAACTTTCAAGTGCGTGGAAATTAAACGCAGTGTATATTACTTAATTGGCACTATTTATTTTGAAAAGGTGGTCAAAGTATAAAAAATGGCCGAAAGGAAAAGTAACTAGGGCCTGAAAAGTGGTCATTTTACCGTGAACAGCCTATTGGAACCTGAGCGGCAGTGTGTAAGGTAGCATATATGCAGTTAACGGAAAGTGATTTTTTTTTTTTCGACCTTTGGTTTCAAAAGTGCTTACCTTGCCGTGAACAGCTGTTCGTCCCGACCGCGAATTCCCACTACCGGAAACAGCGACCGGACAAACCCGCAGATGGAAGTTCGTCGCTTGACAGTCTCTAGCCACGAAGGATTTGTCACCTTGCCCCCTGTTACACACGCGCGCGCGCGCACGCACACATACATACACACATATGTGTGTGTGTATATATATATAACTCGCTGTCTCCGCTTCCGGCGCCGGAAGCTGCTGCGCACTCTTTTCTCTTTCTACACGATTCTGATATTCCGCATGCGATTTATTGCGTAGAGTGAAAATGGGGTGTGGAGCGATCTCGTTGGCTGCGCACAACCAGTCTCCGTGGTCCAACATGGGACTGCTTTTCAACAATCACGACTAGAGGCTGTTCACGGTAAAATGATAACTTTTGAAATCCCTGATGAAGATCTACTTGTATGCACTTTGTGTATTCTTTCGCCTCATGTAAAATTATCATTGCCACGGGCCTCATCACTTTATTCATGCGTCGGTCAAGTGATACTGTGAAATTACTATAAAAGTAAACATTTTATAAATTAGCTAATTTTTACACACTGAGGCGTTAAAAAAAAACGGAAAGGGTAAGAAATAACTTAAATTACCACAAATGGTTACCTAGAACTTTTTATTCGACTTTAACTACTATCCATCCACCGTTACCAACTTCACCGGGCGCAAGTCACTCAGTGCGCCCGTTAAAATATATACAGGCAGGGGCAGTGACATTTTTCTATGGTTGATTTTCAAAAGTGCTCACTTTATGGTGAACAACCTTCATCATAAAGGAAGTGGGTGGGATTTGAGGTTAGAGAATTATTTATGCAAACAAATGCTTTGAAATATTTCTATACTTTCTCTGGCCAACTTATAACGCAATTAGATTACATGAAAATAGGTAAAAGCATTTTCTAATCACATCAAGCTGTGAGTAATTTGTAGTGACCACAAAGCGAGAAACAATATTTTTTTCTACTACTCAGCATATTTCAATAGCCGCAACGTATAGTGGGTATATTTTCAAATGCTCAGTGGCTGAAACAGAACACGTTGGAGACGTTGATTAGTCTACTACCCACGCCACTTTGTGGGTGAAAATTTCAACCAATAGATAAAATCGGCGATTGCGAGTAGAACATATATGTCAAAATGCTGTAAAATGTTTTGCTTCAGTAAACGTTATTCGTTAAATTAACAATAAATATGTTTTGCAGCGAAACCAACACTACTCATTATTTATGTCGTCCAGAGGGAACGTGTGATGAAAACGTCTACTAGCGAACCATCTGCATAATGTTCAATTATCCATAACTCGCAATCACAGAATGCTAGTACGCTAAATTACGTATATTGTGAAGTGTTCGGATGTGAACAGTTGCCAACTGAGTTGTTAAATGACAACAAATGAGCAGTGGTAGCACTACGTTAAGGCGGGAAAAAAGGCCCGCCTGGGCCTTGCTCTTGTAGGTGCCGCACAGATTTGATGATATTTTGATCAATATGATTTGAAAGAAATAACTTCATTATGCATTCGAAATTCAAAGATAAATTTAAATTTCCACATGACGTTTTATACTGTATAAAAGTTGCTTAAATTTGAGCCACTGCAAAGTAGACTTTCCACCAACATAATTTTTGTTTGATCTATATAAAAATTATGATAACCTTGCATTGTCGTTACGTTTCAATAATTCAGTAGACTTTTTTTTTTTTTTGTGTAAATCAGGTACACTGTAAAGAGAATTTGTACTCTGGAAAACAACCGTGAGAGAGAGAAGTAACAAATCTTTCAAAATTATATTCACCAAAACATTACTACTCTGACGCCCCTTCACCAAACCACCACTTTGGCTTATTTTGTTCACACTACATTTGATAGGAAGGTTATATAAGGTATTAACATAGGCCACGATAAAACGTCACTTTTCGGGAGGAATTGAGGTTAGTGAATTGGAAAATCACTGCACTTCTGAATGACTTTAAACGTCTACAGGAGGAAGTTGCAGTTGTAGTTTCCTATATGCCGTATGCATTGGTTTCTGAATGTCTGCGACGGGACAAAAGTTACTTACTGAAAACTACAAAGGCTGACAGAAAACCTTTAATATCGCTAAACCGTTTCCTTTGGTACGACGTAATATTTCTTTGCTGTGAATAAATGCAGCTAAAAGTATGTTTATTTCTTTGCTATAAAAGAAGGTTATGTTGGCATATAATAAAAACGTGTAAGAAACAAATTATTAACAGGAAACCTTATTTCTGTAAATCTGTTTTTAAGTAAAGCAATATTGTGTCACTGTAAACAAAACAGCCGCAAAGAAATTGTTCTCTTTGACATACAGAAACTTTGTAAGGTTTTTTTAAGAGTGTAGTTTCATGATAAAACATATATATCGTTACAAATTTATCCATAGACTGGATTTATTCTGAATTAGCGTGCACTCAATGTGTAGCTGATATTGGTTTATACTGTAGTTTGAACGTTTGCCAGATGTAAAGATATTTGGAGAGCGCAGCACTGTACCATAGAGTTAACCCGTTCAGTCATAGAGTCCATGATCGTGGACATGTTGCACATGAAGTATATTTATGGTCATTCCTGTACACAGAGATGAATTAACACCCAGTGCTTTGAGAGTCTTCTATACGAGTAATCTGATTTGTGAAAGTTACCACAACTCCAGTTTATGAATGGCTGATGGTAATGTCTTTGAGCATGCATTACGATGTTCACTGGCTGCAAAATATGCGCTAGACACAAGTACAGTACACAACAAAATATTACACGATTGCAAAGCTTAGGCTCGGAAATTAATTTGTGACCGAACGGCTAAATAAGTAAACAGATATAAACCAGTGTGTCGGTTTCTTTGATGTACGTGAACTCGATCGCTCATTGGCCGCGTGAAGCTGTAAGAACGGGGCTTGAGTCTAATTGGCTATTGTACGTTGTGGCGTACTCCCTACTGGTCGGTCCGCCGTCTGGCAAGATAGTCTCCAGGAGCTGGCGAGTGCTGCTGGAGTTCGCAGATCACGACGCCATTTCACCTCTGTATTTACAAATACTCTGTGTCAGCACAAAGGCGGTAACTCGCATCACGCAGCTGGCAATGTGTCGAGTACGTGTCTGTTTTAAAAGGCGAACGTCTCTCAGATAATTTTTCTTTAGGGCCTTAGAAATCTTCACTAAATACGAGATACTAATAAGTAATAAGACGGCCCTATCGGCAAGTATTTGCAACACCTTTCTGTAGTTAGATAATCGATAGGGACCCATGTTTATCGCGAAAAGATTTACACGTTGGCTAGACTTCAATATTCTACATGCACACTTGCAGGTTTCCTTTGGTTATTGGGCGCCTCTCTTTGTACGAAGACATTCTGTTACATGCGCGAGCCAATTAGAATTCGTTTTTACGATACTGACCTTACGTGATTGGTGGTCGGAATGATCTAGTGACGAAAATGGCTCTGAACTAAGGTGTTTTGGAACACAACTTGTCCTGAAAGCTTTTCGCGAAAAACAGGTGCCCCTAATAGACCTTCCTATGTTATACGGTTACACATACTATTCCCGTTTCAAAAGATCACAAAAAAAAATACTAAAACGATAAAAAAATTATTTTAGTGGAATTAACGGGCAAACGAAATATGTGCAAGTTCCAAGTTTATTTTGCAAATTGCTCCCCAATGGGAAACTCATACTCGGGAATAGTGACTGAATATTGTGGAACCCACACCAAAGGATCATCACCGACCATAGAGGCAACACCAAACAATGGACGAATGATAATGCCCAAGACATTTTGAGGGAGTAAGTTGCGAAAATTTTTCAGAAAATATTTTCGGTTTGTAACAACACCACATATCTATAATTTTAGAATAATAAACGGTGTAATCGTGAATGCATGCAAATATTCGACACTTTAAAGTTATTTTCTACCGTAAATATTTTTGGTGGTAATGCGACGCTTCTTTTTCCGAAACTCAAGATATTCTAAACATACGCGTCACATTACCACTAGCAAAATTAGTGGGATTGTTATATTTCGAAACTTGTTCGTGACTTCAATGACGTAAAGTAAAAACACCAACCGAGAAATGTTTAAATGTGTCGACGTTCACGTGACAAATATTGCCAACAAAATCCGGCTTTCGGAATACGCGACGTGCTTGCAACAAACCCGATTTCTAAGGAACCTGCAAACACAGAGCAGCTGTGACAAAGGAGCATGAACAGTAAACAATTTTTGCACGCTTTACAAATAAATATTTGGAAACTACCGTATTTGCCAAAGTTCTTCTTGTAACTCTGCAACTGAAATATTGTATCCTTACAACACACAACACATTGTATCTTGAAAAATACGAAATTGTTTATGTAGCTCGTCAATATTTATAGCAAAATCTATAGTACTTGCTCGTTAAAATTCAATATTATTTTTACACGTACCACATTAAATTTTCGTAATAATTAATGGAATTTTCTTGTATTGTTGCAAAAATAATCTTGCCAGCTAGTTTTCAAGAAATCCTTTATAAAAATTCTTATTTTTTTATGGTGTACAACGGAAGAGTTGGAACTCATCAATATAACGAGAGACCCTTATCTAATTAGTTTTTTTTTTTTGCCGAAGTAGGTTCTGCGCTGTCAACTTTAGAACAAATAGATTAAACTACAAATGCTCACTTTGTTATGTTGGCAGACAAGGTGAATAACATCACCAGCATGTATTTTATTTTATTTTTTCAACTTGTCTTCATTTCTTTGGGCCAGAATTATTGATTGCACTGTTTACCCGCAGTTATTTCATATCACAAGTGCATAGACAGTTTCATGCGAGTATTCATGAAAATACACATGGTACGAAATGACATACGAAAAAGCCATATAGATAGGACAACCTGTTTTCCGCGAAAAGATTTACGGGGATACTAGCTTTCAATATCCTATGTGCACGCTTGCAGTCTCAATTTGACGCTTGTCTATGTGTGAAGACAGTCTGTTGTATGAGTGAGACGATAAGAATTCAGTTTCACCGATACTGACCGCCCGTGATTCGCGGGCAGACAGATAAGACGCGTAATAATCAGGGCCACGCATTTTTCGTGAAAAGGATAACTAGTATTCCAAAACATTAAAGCCCTGAACCGCTTTTGTCATTGGATGAGTTTAACTGTCACGCGTTGCTGTTGTCTGCCTGCGAATCGCGGACACTCAAGAGTCGGAGTGACCTAATTGTGACTCAGGTAACCAATCGTCTCCCGACAAATACTCGTGGGCAATAAGTAGGGGCACCCGAATTTCGCGAAAAGATTTCACGACCAGTTGTATTTCATAACACTTTAGCTCAGATCCACCTTTGTGATTGGGCGATCTAGATGTTACGTCTGCCCACGAATCAGAGATGAACAGTATCGGAGTAACTTAATTCTGATTGGGCAGTCAACAAGGATAATGTTTTCTCACGGGCACATGCCGCCAATAAGCAAAAGGAATCAGCGGGTACGCTCGCAGGGTATTGAAATCTAGCATGTGCGGATATCTTTTCGCGAGATTCGGATGTCCCTAGCAATAAACAAAGGAAAATTGCATGAATGCCATAAGACATTGGAGTCTATTCTTCGCGTATATCTTTTCGCGGAAAACAGGTGGCCTTAGTAATAATTCTAATGATTTAATCACGGAAATGGTTCTGAACTAAAGTGCTTTGGGACGCAACTTATCCTGAAATCTTTTCGCGAAAAACAGGTGTCCCTACAAAACGACAAAGAATACTGAGCTGCATCTGTCAAAATAAAAATATATATTAAAGCACTTATTTCTACAATAACTCACGAGAAAACTTCATATAGTTTATTGTTTCGCGATGCGCAGGTAGTAAATATTTCGTTTAAACATTGAACTATTTATTTAAATGTCGAAGTTGTAAAACGGTAGACCGCCAGAGTAGGGAAGTACACACATAAACGAAACGGCGTGGCGGTTCCTTTGATGTGGCCGTACTCTTTCTGTGATTGGCTGCGCGAGACTTCGGAAAAAAGGTATCGTGTCTGATAGGCTACTGCGTTCCACGAAAGTTTCTCTATTGGATGTGCCGCCGGCTGGCGTGTATGCCAGCAGGCGTTGATTGGCGAACGGCGCGACGCCGCTTCGCTGGCGTGTGTGTTTGGTGTCTGCAGAATAAGCGACAATTTCAGTGTACTCCGTGTTAGAAATGGGTCTGTTCGATCTATCAAATTATCGATAATTATCGAAATAAAAAATAAATTATCGATTGAATGTAATTTTCCATATTACCGAAGTTTTCGGAGTTATCTATAATTTCGGCATTATCGATATATCGAAAATACCGAGGAACTGTTTGGAAAAATATCGATATTAAATTTGCATGATATCTAACAGCCCTAGTTAGAAGCTCGACTTCGAGTAACTTCGGTAAAGATTAGCTTTCCTTATTTCAGTTAGACTGGACTCACAATAGTCCGTCACATCCGTCCGTCATTCCTCCGGCAGTCACGTGATATTGACCAAACTTTAACTTTCTACAAACGGACCGATGAGCCACCGCCTTCTGATGACATTCCTCAGACGTGAATACGCACTTCGAAATAAAATGCAAGGCGGCGGATCTGATTATTTATATTTAGTGGTAAATTCAGAAATTCAAAACGATATTAAAGAAAAAAATCAGTATAAATTGTTATTACGTCAAAGAAAAATTTTCCCCAACATGCTTCTCTCTTGAAAATGCATTTCCAACCAAAATGTATCTCTTACTTAAAAAAATGACGCTATGTTAAGTTGTCACACTGAAATTTTGCCGTACAGAAGGATTGAACGGACGACGGAGTGTTGTGAATATCTTTCAATTGACGGACCAAAACGACAAACGGATGACTGCCGGACTGACGGACTACTAACGGATGCAAAGGACTATTGTGAGTTCAGCCTTAAGAAGGCCTGGCTATTGGAAGAGTGGCAGACAGGGATGGAAAGAGGTTGTTTTGTTCTGTTGACGAAGTCTCCCGGTGACAGATGCCAGTCGACGGAGTAAGCAAGGCCGCCGTGTGATGAAACAAGACGACTGCCCGTCCTTGCCTCGTATCCTTGTGTGACCTCAGTCTCTCCTAATACCATATGAACCGGGTATGTTGGAGGGGGGAGGCAAGGGGGGCGGTCACGTCACCCCTCCACTTTTTAGCCAGTAGTGGCCTAGCCTCCCTGCGTTTATGAACAGTGGTTAGTCACTACTTCAGTCTGCAATACCCAAGTATTTACAGCTTATTGTAGACTGCCTGCCTCATTATTTTCGTAACATATCCTTTTAATTAGTACTCATTTTATTTTAATGTTTAAAAACTTGGCTTACATCCACAAGAAATAAATATTACATACGTGCATAAAACCGCATGCACAAACATACAATGCACAGTGTGAGCGGGTAAAGGATAAGGAGGGGATGAGAGAGAGATAAGGCTTATATGTACAGTACATGGGTACTGTCACAGAAAATATGAGTGTTTCCCCCCTCCTGGAAACAATAATTCGGGGCCTATGACTAGGGCCACCTGTTTTTCGAGAAAAGATTCCACGACTAGTTGTAATTCAAGACATGTTAGTTCAGAACCAATATCATTGTTGGATGATTTTAACTCGCACACGTTTTAGGTGTCTGCCAGCCAATCACAGATGTTCAGTGTCGGTGTAAATGTATTCCGATTGGTCCAGTCGAGTATAAAATGTGTTCTCGCGCAGGCATGCGGCCAATAGCCGAATTAAATTTACAAGTGTGCACGTAGAAGTTGAAGTCTAGCCTGGTCTTAAATCTTTTCGCGAAAATCAGGTGGCCCAACCTATGAGTGAGTGAAGAGGTTTGGGCGGCTCTTAACAGCGAAGTCTTGAGAGCCGATGAGGGTGATTGAGGTATGGAACAGTGCCGGAACGAAAGGGAGGAGGAAACGGAAGATCCCGAGAAAACCCGCCGACCAGCGGCATCGTCCGGCACGATTCCCATATGCGAAAATTCCGGGAGTGACCCTACCGGAGATTGAACCCGGTTCGACTTGGTGGGAGGCGAGCAGGCTAACCGCTCAGCCACCACTCCCCGCGGGTGAAATGGTGAGGAGAAGGGGACAGACAGCACAGCTCGCCCATGACGTAATCGTCTTTTAACTGCCTGGATTTCCAGGTGACACATACCGAAAAGAAAAAATACTCAAGATCCGCGTGGTTCCCGCTGTCGTAAAATCGAACAATATATTTACTTCTCGAAGCGCCAATTACGGGCTAGTTTTACGGCATGGCATTCCCGAGGCGTTTCGCATCTTCCACGTAACGTCACGCGCCGGATGGAAGCTGCGCACTAGCGCGTGTCCCCCCTCCACCCTTCTCTTCTCATGACACGGGGTCCTCTTGCTACCAACCTTCCGCGGAGAATTGGACAACGTTGTCCGATGGACTGGGGTGTTGCTGCACCTGCCTCCAAATCGTTGATTAGACTGCCATGTCTTCGAGGTTACGTGGAGGTTTTTAACGCGTTTGAGGCTGGGAAGGGCGGGAGCAATAAGGATTACACTGACACGCGCGCTTGGTGTCCTTTCGCCCCTACGCGCAAGGCTCTGAACTGGCCTGCAGTGTTCTCGACGTGCTGCGCGTACCTACGAGACTTTGAGCGGTGACCCTATAATTTTATTGGGGTAAGGTCTGTAGCAAAGTTCAATGCAGGTCTCTATATATTAGTTTCGCATGTTTCTCGCCAGTATATTATGAGATACAGCAATGTGAAAAGCCGCTTTCAGCTATGTTGGAGGGCTTGGGTATAGCACTTGTAAGTTATAATTAGGGATAGGAAAAATTCACGCCTTCATTTCAGGACAGGATGGATTTCAAAAGCGTGTACACTGAAGTCACATTTACAATTCGATCAAAGTTTATTAGACACGCCCTGGACGACTCCGCGCCAATAGCTGACTTGCAAGAGAACAAGAAGCGAATCCCGTACTGTCAAATGTGGGGTAACACTGGGGCAACAGCCAATGAACAAAAATCTGATGTTCAACTATACAAAGGAGTGTGTAGTCTAGCATACAGGTCATTGAACTCGCGAAATGTTCCTATCTCTAGTTATAATGTACAGTACATGATGCATTGACAGTATATGTACATCACCTGAAGTGTGTTTTCTTTTCGTACATTGGTATCATGGGGGCACGTTTAACCCCTTAAAATACTATCCCGATTATACTCATCCATGAATGACGTGTTGCAAAATATGTAAATTCGTGGTGAGTTCTGTACAAAGTCAGAAGATAGCACCAACGCAGACAATACTATTGGTTGTTACTAGCCCACCAGAATTTTATTATTGGTTGCTGCCGATGCATTATACCAATAGAAATCCCTTCTACGGGTCCCATTAAGTACGTTGTTACAAGGATTTCGCAAGTTCTTGCAGACCAAAAATCTTGTGTTTTGCAACACCTGGAAGAAAAAATTAGTGTGTACGTTAAGGGGTCAATGGTTTGGTAAAAAAAAATATGGATTTCAAAGACAATGAAACGCAATTCAAGAGCCAGCTAGGCGGCGCCCTTAGTGGAGACAAGAGAACCCAGATAAAATGTAAGCCTGCAGCAAGCTTGGGTTTGACTTGAATTTGCCCATACTATGTGTACTTCAAGCTTGATTCAAACCAAATATCTAATAACTAGAACATACTTACAAATGGTAAACTTACATACATCTAGAATTATGCTATTAGCTATGCAAAGGCAAACTTGCAATAAATATTTCTAATGAAGCTTACTACAAGTTTGACGTGTGGAGACTAGTGAGCTTGATTCAGGCTTCATTGAAGACTGCCAGCTTTCAGGCTTGTCATGACAAAATTGATTTAAGCTTGATTAAAAACGATTATGCTGTGGGGAAAAATCCATCCCTTACCTTCATCCATCACCCTAGTAAATTTTTGTTCGCAATCTAGTACCGTGTTTAGAACATGTTACTAGGTACTAGAAATATTTTAAAAACCGATCTTAGTTTATCCTTATTCCTCCCCTCCCCCTTTTCTCCTCAAAAATCTTTCAACGAGAGTTTATTGCTATACATAGGGGCACCTGTTTACGCGAAAAGATTTCAGGACGAGTTGAATTCCAAAACACTGTAGATGAGAACCATTTTCGTGACTGGATCATTTTAATTGTTACGCGTCTTATCTATCTACTCGTGTATCATGGACTATCAGTGTCGGAAACTTCATTCGGATTGGCTCACTCATCTAGCAGACAGTCTTCACACAAAGGCAAACAGCCAATAGTCAAATGAAGACTGTAACTGTGAACATAGGATATTGAAGTCTATCCCCCGCCTAAAACTTTAAGCGAACAACAGGTGGCCCTAGCTATAAAGTACCATGCCTGCTATACATTCTAGGAGAGGAACTAAATTCTATCCTGTCCGGTGTGGTCAGGGTGTCTTCCCTCCCCCCCCAAAAAAAGGTTATTTATTATTCATATTTGAAGAGAATTGTCGTGAAGTTTTTAAACATATTACTAAATGCCCAGTCTTCACTTAATAGAGCTAAATTAAGAATCTGAGCAACCTTACTGAGTAAAAGAAAATAATTTTGTTATTATAATTTCTCCACATCCGCCCCCTTTTTATTACGCATATTAGTGACCTTTGATGTGAAGTTCTCTTTTGACAACTTGTGGGCTAAATCAATGAGGTACATTTATTTGTTGCCCATGCGGAATAAATGGGAACTTAATACTGAGAATTACTACAGAAGTGATAGTGCTACAAGAAGCCAAACGATAATTCCCTCTAAAATACAATAAAATAATGTTCTACGCCCTAACAAAGTCAAATTTACAAAAAATTAATCTCAAACGTAAGTAGAGGCAAAAAATATAAAAATCCAAAATTGAATGCAATTCTCCCCGTAAGAGTTTGTACAAGTATAACTGGAACTTATTTCACTCGCGATAAGTGTGGATTTGACAATAATATTTTAAAACATATTATTCATAATGCTTGTGTTTCTGTCTTAAACATAAAAAAAGTCGCAGCGTGTGCTACACCAACTGTTAGAAAGCTCCCTTCTTATTACTATAACAAGTTATTGTTTTGTTTTCATAGGTCCCACACCCCTCTCGCCGCTTTCACTGTTCTAACTTTAATTTGTCTACGCAGTCCTGGGGCGAGCAATTGGTAATTCAGTATACGTCTGATTAGCATACGATTATACACCACTAGGGACACCCGAATTTCGAGAAAAGATTTCATGCCCAGTTGTATTCCATAACGCTTTAGCTCTGATCGACTTTGTGATTGGGTGATCTAAATGTTACGCATCTTACATGTCTGCCCGCGAATCAGAGCGGTACAGTATCGGAGTAGCTTAATTCTGGTTGGCCAGTCAACTAAGAAAATATCTTCTCACATACACATGCCGCCACTGAGAAAATAGAAACTGCTGGTACGCTCGTAGGGTATTGAAATCTTGCATGTGCAGATATCTTTTCGCGAAATTCAGGTGTCCCTATACATCACCCAACGTGGCGACGCGCACAAGACACACGAACTTTACGTATCACAACTCAGATCGCAGCTTCTAGATAACCGAGGAACGCAAGGTAGCTTTTACCAACAAGTAGAGCTCATGTTGTGAGATGAGTAGTTCTATGTATTATATTTCGTGAAGATAAAACCTTAAAATTTCAGATCTGAAACACTTAAGTTTATTTTCATTTGAGTTTTATTTATTTCGATTAATTTGCTGTAGTAGTTTATTCGAATAATATTATTTGTTACAGATGTTTGCACTGAGGGCAAGACAGAATAAACATGTTTAGTTCTTATAGGTTTAAGACATGGATAATGTATTATTTTTATAGCCGCATATTTACGTCCTAAAATCTAAAAGTTCTAAGCTGGGAGTAAAAATAAAAATACACGAGTGCTGGTTTAGGCAGTAGGGGTGAAACATATCCCCATTTTCCAACGTTTGAACTTTATTCCAATAAGTAAGTCTATTATACCCTGTCCGCTATATTTTTATATTTTTAAAATCAACCTTTGAAAAATCACCCCATGTATTATGTGTTTGTTTGTTTCCTAAATATGCAACGTATCACAATCGTTTTATACCGCTGTTAACATACAAGCACCTTATTTTTTGTTAAACTGAACTTTAACTCATATGTTATGTATAAATTTTATTTCATTCATAATAATTGTAAATATTAATTATTTATACAAATAAAACAGGGATAAAATGGATGTGTTGGTAATTCCTAGTTAGAAATAGTTATCACAAATAATATTATTTAGCTGAGAGAGGATGGATGCGGTGCCTCGTCTCTTCGGTGTAGTTTCCTATCGCCAAGTTTTCAGAAGCCTTAACTAAAGCTTTGTTTGCATCACGCGGGGGAATACCCTGAAAGCATGAAACTTCAGCGGGGCTTCAGAAAAGTTGGAAGTAACCATGAATGCAGTGTATAAACGTAATTTACTTCACATAATCAGTTTCATATAAGATTAACTGCAGTCCACCTTGGCCTGCTTAAGGCATTTTTTCCAAAACTCGTTTGTATGCTTCCATCTGTCATTTATTATTGCGTGTTCTCTGGCTCGCGGCGATTAAAAACATTCAACTAATTGTGAAAAATAACAATTTTCTTTTATTAAGCTTAACCTAAAGAATTTTTTTCGGCTACTTGCTGCACAAGCTTGCACAAACTATCTACAACTATAAACTATTCACGGTAAAATTATCACTTTTGAAAGCCCTGCTTAAGTTCTACTTGTATGCACGTTTTGTATTTTTCCTCCATACGTAAAATTTACATTGTCGTGGACCTCATCACTTTATTTATGCGTCGGTCAAGTAAAATTGTGAAATTATTAGAAAAGTACATATTTTACAAATTTGCTCATTTTAACGCTACGATGCATTAAAAAACACAATGCTAAATAAATAATTTAAGTTATCACAAATGTTTACCTAACACTTTTTATTCGACGTTAAGATACGGAACTACTTCCCATCTATCGTTACCAACTATACTGGACGCATGTCACTCAGGACGCCCGTTAAAATATATGCAGGTAGGGGCAGTGACATCTTTCTACGGTTGATTTCAAAAGTGCTCACTTTATCGTGAACAGCCTTTGTTACGAGGAGCCTCCTTTGGCACGCTGAATTATTGGTTTTTCCATCTTCTCAATTTTTTTACATACGCAAATTCCGAAAGTACCTCTATACCAAACTAGTTATTGACCCTACACTGAAAGACATTACGACTTACCTAGGAACGTATATTTATGTCACGGTATTGGCTTTGCCAAATTCTCGCAGAATTAATATTGTGATGTAATTAGGGAGTGTAGAGATTCAGGCGGCTCTTAACCTCGAGTTCTCGAGAGCCGATGAGAGTGAACCGAAGTGAGCATGGAGCAGCGTCAGAATTCAAGGGCATGGTAAACGGGAGATCTCCGAGTAAACCCGCCGACCAGCGGCATCTTCCGGCACGATTTCACACATACAAAAATCTCCGAGAATCGAACCCGGTTCGCAGAGGTGGGAAGCGGGTAGTCTAACCGCTCACTACGTCACTATGAGTTCGTAGTTCCCTTGTCTTGTCTATACTGTAGTGTAAGGCCCAATAGCTAGTTGGGTGAAGATATACTTAAGGGAATTTTCTTTTTTAAAAACTTTAACAAGCTACTGTAGAAAAACCAAGAATCCAAAAAAAAAAGGGGGGGGGGGAAGGTTCACATGAAGAAATGATTTGCTTGAATTTCGAAAGTTCTGTGGGAAAAGAAAATATTATTTTATTTCCGCGTAAAATACGTCAGAATAAATGCAAAGAATGCTTTTTATCGATCAATTCATTTTTTCTGCACAACATATACTCGAGTAATATAGCAGCCTCCACAAAACCACACACTACCTTGACATTTCAAACCAACGTGGTAAAGCTAAGGGCATCAATTCCGTTTACAACGTGGTAAGTGTCAATAAATTGGTGTGTGGGGTAATAAAAACAATTACAATAGAACACACGCCACAATCTAGCGTCTCGAAAGGAGACAAGTACATACTCGATTGCCAGTAATATGAGATAGTTTAGCACTGTTCCTGGCGACTGATTATTTCGATATAAACACTAGCAAAGTGGAGTCCCACCAAAGGAATGCTAACTAACCCATAAGTTGGAATATGAACTTACACAGCAATCCCTTTGGATATCAACATCTTGAGGAAGTCGTCAAAATTTTCTAAAGCTTTGTTTTGTTAAAAATTTATATGGATGAGTATGACTATATTACAAAATTTAATTTCTGTTACTCATACAATGAATATCTATTCGGAAACTGTGTTCATTCAGTACTCGTCTATCACTTGCTAGTTCCGTGAGATATTTGGCTTGCGGATTACGGAAGTTCATTACAGAAACATAAAACGTGTTTATAAGATTTCAAACTATTTAAAGTTAATACAGTAAACAGATTTCTTTCAAAAAGAGCATGTTTCTCATAAAAAAAATTTCTTTAAATAATCCCGCGAGTAGGATTTTTTTTGGGTAGAAACCTCACACAACATTTGGCAACGCGATTTTCAGAGAGGAGAGAGAGAGAGAGAGAGAGAGGAGAAGAGAGAGAGAGAGAGAGAGAGAGAGGAGAGAGAGGAGAGAGAGAGAGAGAGAGGGAGAGAGAGAGAGAGAGAGAGAGAGAGAGAGAGGAGAGAGAGAGAGAGAGAGAGGAGAGAGAGAGAGAGAGAGAGAGAGAGAGAGAGAGAGAGAGAGAGGAGAGAGAGAGAGAGAGAGAAGAGAGAGAGAGAGGAGAGAGAGAGAGAGAGAGAGAGAGAGAGAGGAGAGAGAGAGAGAGAGAGAGAGAGAGAGAGAGAGGAGAGAGAGAGAGAGAGAGGAGAGAGAGAGAGGAGAGAGAGAGAGGAGAGAGAGAGGAGAGAGAGAGAGAGAGAGAGAGAGAGAGAGAGAGAGAGGAGAGAGAGAGAGAGAGAGAGAGAGAGAGAGGAGAGAGAGAGAGAGAGAGAGGAGAGAGAGAGAGAGAGAGAGAGAGAGAGAGAGAGAGAGAGGGGGGGCAAAACTTACATTATTACGGATAGTAAAAACTAATTTAATGACAAAGTGTTTAAAGAGAATAAAATGGAAAATTGGAAAGTTTCTGGTGTCTTGTGGTCTCCTGTAATATCACTGAATGAAAATCCTAAAGCAGAAACAAAAGGTAGCTTTGTTGTTTATTGGCATCAGTGATCACTTGACTCCTTTGAGAAAAGCTAGTAAAAAACCGCAGTATTCTGCGTTAATAAGTTAATAAGTCAAAATACTGTGTATAAGAATTTTTTTTTCAACTTGATTACGGTTGTCACGCTGGTATTTATAACAACGGCACGTAAGTGACAGACTTCCATCGTGTAAAGAATATATTTCATAAACGATCCAAACAATGGGAGTGTTGTGGACGTACGGACGTGTTGTTAGCAAAACGCTCTTGAGCAGTTGAATGCATCGTCACCTTGCCCTAGTCTGGTGTTGGTAATTATAACGTGACTGTCTTGCGTTACCCAGGGGCGGCAAGGGTTGACAGTTTCAGCACGTTCGTTGGAAGTCAAACCGACAAGACTTTGCTAAACACTCGCGTGACCTCGGCTTGGCCAAACCACTGCGCTAAGCAAACTTTAAGCACGCAGCCGCTCATGCCGTGGAATCCACCTGCACAACCCAGCAACTGACCATGAAGCAACATGAAACGCCGTTCTCCAATCAGCGACTGATATAACCTGTCCACAAGTTAGCAACACAGCCAATAGCGAACCTTACGCAACATGCAGCCAATCAGAGAATGGGCACGCATACATATTTCAAAGGAACCACCTCGCTATTTCTTCTCTGTGTACCCATCTACTTTGTGCTAGCAATATTGAATCATCGCCTATGTGAGATGAAACAAATGGAGAACCTACAAGTCTTAACATAAAAGGCACGCCGACAGTCTAGCCGGATTTCGAGCCCAAATCCTAGAGGTCCGAAGACACCACAAAGATTACCGTTTCTTTAATTTTTGCGTAGTGCCAATCCTGCAATGTGCAAATACAGTTCGAGTAGGCTAATCCCTGGCAATTTAAATAATTATAAAAAAAAAAAAATTGAACCTATTTGGCTGTGTTATGGTAGTTTACACGAACTCAAAAATAAATCTTACCTAAGGTGAATAATCCATTGAGATTAATTTAATAAAAAGAGTTCTGTGCTTGTTCATAAAAACTTGCGACAGAAAGTAATTATTTCCGACTTACGTATATACAGAAGCTACGCCGTAATACTGTTACGTGGCTGTACTTTGCCTTCATCGCATGAGTAAAACAATCTGTACAAAACATGTTTGTGGCACGGTTTCACAATCACTTGATGTTAAAAGAAAAATGTTATTACCAAAGCCAAGGTCGAAATTCCTAAGAACACCGTTGTACCACATAATCGCCTTTACGATATTTGACAACACGTTGACACATTGAGTGCTGCTAACGTAATATACGACGTCTGAATTCAACAGAGTTTTCCGTAACATTACGACGTCCGAATTCCTTGTAGATATTAATGACGTAATGTTACTTCGCCAGCAGTTTTAGTGACGTTTACTGCAAAATAGTTACACATCAGGAGCACTAAAACTGCAAATTACTTAGATATCACCTTCATTCCCCACTTTAAGTTAATATTTCGCATATTGGCTCTCAAGGCCTCATTGTTAAGAGCCACCCAAATCTCTCAATTCAACTCAACTAAAGGCTGTTCACGATAAAGTGAGCACTTTTGAAATCGACCTTAGAAAAATATCACTATCCCTACCTGCATTTATTTTAACGGGCAAACTGAGTTACATGCGCCCAGTGAAGTTGGTAACTATGAATGGAAAGTAGTTCCATATCTTAACGTCGAATAGAAAGTGTCAGGTAACCATTTGTGATAACTTAAATTGTATATTTCACTTTGTTTTTTTTTATGCATCAAAGTGTAGAAATGAGCATATATGCCAAATATATTCTTTTGTAATAATTTCACAGTTGTATTTGACTGACGCATTATTAAAGTAATGAGGCCCATGGCCATGTTAATTTTACACAAGTTGTAATAATACACAATGTGCATACAATTAGATCATAAGCAGGGTTTTCAAAAGTGCTCATTTTACCGTGAAAACCTATACCTATAGTTCTAACGGGCACTGGTTCGTCCTACGCTCTCGCAATATGATATCTCGTAACACAACGTAATCTGACCCAAAACAACAAAAAAAATATATCCTTCAAGGGCGAAGCAGAGAAACGTGGGCACGGTCAGACGTGACACATCGCTGCGAAACGTGCAGGGAAAGGAAAGAAAAAATAATAAAGAGAATGGAAGTGGAATTGCAGTGGGATGTTCATGCCAAAGTCGGCTGCCGACCACTTAATTCTCGCTGGAAGTTGTCCGGTTCTCTGCCGGCCAGATAAAACGTGTTGCTTCAGCGGCTTCAAGGACGCGCAGGGTAGGAGAAAGCGAATATCTCGATATACAGGATGTCAGATTAATAGCATTTCTGGTCCCCGCTCAACTAACCACTTTTGAATTAAACATTTGAAGAAAAAATGTCCTTGCTCTTAAGGCAGAAGGAGAGTGAGACACAATGGAACACTGTACCTGCCTGTCTGTACAACTCGCAGAGCTAGTTAAGCAGTAGAATGTACGAAACTACCGATATTGGCAGAAAAGTACTATTTATATTGCACAAGCAAGAATAATTCGTATATTTTGTAATACACTTAAATATTCTGTTAGAATTTATTTAATTATATGTTTTAAAATTCAGTTAGTTAAAGCCTATTTTTAGTTAAAAAATTTTGCATATTTTTATTTTAAATGCTTTAGAAAGTAAATCTTGCATAAAAACGTTCTCAAAAAAGACCATAAAATACTACTCTAATCGCAGCTAATAAAAATTAATTGATTAATTATAATGTTTACAAATATTTCTAGTTATTTATTTTATGCACATCCATGTTAGCCACGAAAGATATAATTTTATTAACTGAAACATATGTGTATAAAATTATTTACAAAAAATATTTTCAACGTAAGCACCAATCGCTTCTTACATACAACCATAGTAATTACTATAACTACTCTACCTGAAGAAGGTTTCTTGCCAAATATGCTTTCTAAAGCATTCAAAATTGGAATGCAATTAAATTTTTAAAATAAAAAAGGAAAAAATAGAGTTTTAAACATTTTAGTAAATATATTCTAGCAAAATATTTTCCAGTGTTATAAAATATAGTATGCATTCATTATTCTTTCACATGCAGCATAAATCGCACTTTTCTGATGATTTCTGTGACGTTCATGCTTCTTATTAATGAGTTCTGTGAGTTGTGCAGTAGAGTGCAATGTCCCATTAGAAGTCTCCTACATTAAGTACTCATATTTTAAAAGACCTCGATGTTAAGAGCCTCCCAAATCTCTTCACTCAATCACTCACGTTTTAAAGCCAAACACTGCATAGAACACTATCTGTAATTTTGACGGTGGATCAAGAAAAAATATTTCATATCTCGTCTCATTTAAAGTGTAATGTTTTGAAATAAACTGCAAATTGAGTCGTTTCCTTCTTATGTAGATATATTTAAGAAATAATTGGCATTGTGGTGACATATTTATACTTGCGACTCTCAAACTATTTCTTAGGATCGTTGCATGAATACTACCATCAGATCCATGGTGATGCTACAATGTAAAGGAAGCAGAAACTGGGCAAGGTTTTGAAAATTACTCAGCCCATAACCAGCAACAGTGCCAAATTCGGGATGTCGTTCTAGACACCGGAAGTTTCGACAGTGAGTACCATCTCAAGTCGCAGAATCCTTTTACTTGAAGAGATGGTCCTTCAAACATATGCAACACAGCTGAGAAATCGGCGATTTATTAATACTATTATTGATTTTCAAAAACATACTGACGAATTATAAAACGGCACAATAGAAAACCGTTTACAGTAAAAAATGAAATAAGATCTACTTGTATGCACGCAGTGTATTCTTTATGTAAAATTAACATTGTCATGGGCATAATCACTTTATTCGTGCGTGGGTCAAGTGAAACTGTGAAATTATTAGAAAAGTAAATATTTTACAAATTTGCTAATGTTTAAACTTTATGCATTAAAAAACTGAAAGGAAAAAGAAAAATTTAAATTATCACAAAAAGTTACTTATCACTTTTTATTCGACTTTAAGAAATGGAACTACTTTCCCTCTATCGTTACCAACTTTACTGGGTGCATGTCACTCAATGCACCCGTTAAGGTATATGCAGGTAGGGACAGAGATTTTTTCTAAGGTTGATTCCAAAAGTGCTCACTTTATAGTGAACTGCCTTTAGCTATTTAAGTTCTACACTTGTAACAGGTATTCCATCCTATGGACAAATTTAGTTGAAACTGAAATCAATTGCGATGCAATCCCCGCAGCAAATCCAGATCGTTAACAGCGGTTTCTCTTGGAAGTCTTCCGACGAGCAAAGGTCTGTCATTGCGGGCGATAACGGAGCTATTACATCATCATAATCATCATCGTCATCATCATCAGCGAGCATCCGCGACGTTGGATATTTGGACTGTCCGGATGCTACCGAAATCATGTAAATGCACGATAAACGTTTCTGTCACCGAGTGATGAGCCAGTGTGGTGACTTAGGCTCGAAGGACTCTGGTTCGGTTCCCGTTTCGGCCCACTTCAGCCATCCTGATTTCGGTTTTCCACGGTTTTCGGAAATCACTCCACATTAATGCTGGGATTTTTCCTCAATACAGCCAATGGCCGATTCCTTCCCTTTTCTTGCTTTCCCGACCTCTAACTTCGATTCCAGAGACCTCGCTGGTAAAGATACGTCAAGCCATAATACGTAACCTTAACTCTTCGGCCGGGGTAGTATGTCATCTCTTGGTAGCAAAATACATTAACCACTCTATACGTATAGTCTATTCACAGTATCTTCACACATTTGGAATCAAACTTTTGAAAAATTACCCCATGTATTACGTGTTTCCTATATATGCCATGTATCACAAGCGTTCTATACTTCTGTCAACATAAAAGTATCTTGTTTTTTGGTAAACTGAAAGTTTACTTCTATTTAATCTATTAATTATAATGTTTCAATTATGATTAGAATGAATAATAACAGTGAGAAAATGGGTGTGTTGGTAATTACTAGTAAAAATGGTTCTCGTGCAAAATATCTTTAAACCTAGTGCGAACAAATACGGTGCGCTGTCCCTTTGGTGCAATTTTGTAGATTCGGTTAAGCTTCGTTTGCATGAGGTGGAGGAATATCCTGAAAGTAAAGCTTTAACTGGACCTCAGAAAATAGGAAGTAACCGCGAATGGATTATAAAATAAGTTACGCGATTGCGGCCATCGGGAAAGCTGAAGCTAGCTCTGGGCGCTGAATGGGTCAGTATACAGAAGCGAAAAGTGGTGGCCGTTCCTTTCGATATTGGCTTACGCATTCTGCTGGTTGGGGAGCGAGGCTCTGGAACAAACGCAGTGGGTGAACGACTACTGCTTGTTGTAACACATTTGCTGTTGGTTGGGCTGCAGTCTATAATCCAGTCACGACAACTTCGCACTTTTATGAAGCACTACTTAAGTTATACTCCCGGGATATTCATCCGCCTCATTCAAACTAAGCTTAACTACGTCTAGAAAACTACACCAAAGACAACACACTGAATTCGTGCACACTCAGTTGTAATAATATTTTGCTTGAGAACTATTTCTTACTTGGAGCTACCAACGCACATGTTTTCTCATAGTTTCTATTCATATTTATTGTAAATGAAATATTATAAATTATAAATCAAATATACGTGAAACTTCAATTTAACGAAAAATAAGATACTTTATTGTTAACATAGGTATAATACGGTCGTGATGCATGGCGTATTTGGGAAATAACGAAACACAGCATACACGGGGTGATTTTTTCTACGGTTTGATTCAAAAAGTGTGAAGAAACCGCGAATAGACTATAGAAAGTAAATTACCAAACGCTGATTGGCCAACTACGTTCCGACATGTCTGTTGCCAGTTACTCCATATTTGTAGCGTGCGCGGGAAGAGTAGAATTGGCTGCTTCTCTTCTGTATTTTAAAGTATACTGTACCCTCGGGAATGGTATGGATTCGAACGCGGGTCCTTTTCAAATACTGGATCCACTTAATTTAGGGAAATGGTGCTCATTGATTGGGGACCTGAAAAATTCGCGAGTTCAATTACCTGCAGGCTAAGCTCTACAGTCTTATGCACAAATATGCCGATAGTAACGACACATTGGTTGTCTGCTGTTACAGTGGAAGACGCGATTGGGCCAGCGATTTCAAGGAGGCGTGAAACCCCGTTTGGACCAATGGCTTAAGTTATATAAACACACGTGTTTTGAATTCTAACTTGTCCCAAAAGGAATCCGCGAATACTTCAGGTCTCTAGCAATGATGCAAATCACGAAAATATGTCTACTCACAGGAACACGCCCCGACAAGTCCGTCTTTAACAACATATCGCTTTCATGGAAGGACACTGATATATGTGATTAACATCAAAAACAATTATTAGCGATGTCAACGGTTAATATCTTCGTAGTATATTTTTCCGATTATAGTTTTGCGCCAAGTATAATGTAAACTAGAATGTTTTCAGTGAAAAGTTACGGGTGGGGATCGTTAGAAATGTCAGACTAGAAGTGATGTAATTCTATTGTGGCGTAACACCTTCATCAGGAACTCCTTCTGTTGAGTAGGCGTACGCACGCACGCGGCAGTGTGTGTGTGTGTGTGTGTGTGTGTGTGTGTGTGTGTGGAGAGCACGTGTGTGACACCTAAAGTCAAGGTACTGGAACATCTCACAACAGCGACAGTGGGACATTATAAAACGAGCTGGAGGTAGGAAGCGATGCATGTATGAAGTAACATGCTTCTGTAATCGTATACAAAAGGCGGATTTTTTCGGGCGAGTTTTACCTGTAGATCAAACATATTATTTTTTCTAATCGTAACGTCTTTAGTAGTTGAAAAGAAAAATAATATCTTATTAATTACCAGCACTATCCAAAGCGTCTTCATTACTCGCAATGTCATTCTTGAATTAAAATAATTATTTGCTTAGTAAAAAAATGCTGAAAGGCAGTAGGGATGGTATTGTTTAATTTTGATATTTGCTAAAGTTAACAATATTTTACATAAATTTATAAAAAAGCCAAACGAAGTTCTGAAAATATATAAATAAATGTCTTAGGTTATAATCAACAATAAAAATACAACTTCTCATATATATATATATATATTATTTTATAAAGTACGTTGTCTTATTTGTGCCCGTTGTTAAAAGAAACACGGGGGCAAATGTCTACACTTGGAAAGTCTTCTGGATAAGCATCAATCAGCTTTTTACTTACTGAGAATACCTTCCTAGGCGGTTTTTCTTTTCATTTTTGTTTGTGGAACCTGTTTATTTTAGTTGCATCGGTTGCAGTTTTGCACCATACATGCCATATATTGATATGTGTGTATATATAATATATATGTTTATACATAATATATAAAGGTTTAGGAACGCTGATTTTTATGAAGTACATTGTGTTACACACATGAGTTGACTATCAAAAATTAGAGGGTGTATGTATGTGTGAGAGCATATATATATATATATTGTTATATATATTGTTTATCTACACTTTAAAAAATGTACTTATTTATACACATGTAGAATAATAATTTACCCTCCCCGCCAAAAAAAAAAAAAACTTTTTCAAGTATAGCCAGGAAATGATTGGGAAAAAAACACGTCACGTACGCCGCACAGGGGCGTGTCTTGCCAGTGTCCTTGAGCGCAGCAATGAACAGGCAGCGAGCGGCAGGCAGATCGTGTCTGGCGAGGGGAGGCTGCGCTGGACCCGGTGGGCGGTGCGCCGAGTACCGCTGCTAACCAGAGCGTACAGCCGCGCTGTCATGCTGTCGTGCCTCGCCGGCCGGACAATGCCGCCTTGCGCAACAGGACACTCCTCCCTCCACACTTACCTCTCTAATTTGTTTCCACGTCCCCTTACAGGCCGTCTTGCTGCGCAGAGGGGGTGAGAGGGAGGCTGCTTTTATACTTCGAGAACCCTAGGTACTCCATGGCTCCTTATTAACTTCACGAAATCTCAAGTAACTTCTTGGGGGCAGCAGTGGCTATAGTCCACCACAGTTATTTCCAACTTTTCTGAAGCCCTGCCGAAGTTCTACTTCCGCGATATTCCTCCGCTCCATGCAATTAATGCTCATGTAAGACTAGAAAATTACACCAAAAGGATAAAGCACCACGTTCGTCTGCAATGAGTGTAATAATATTATCCATAGGAACTATTTTTACTAGGCATTATCAACACCTATTTTCGCCCTGTTTTTATTCAGATTAATGATAAGTTAAATCTTATGATTTAAAAACAAAATACATGTAAAAGTTCAATTTAACCAAAAATAAGATACTTTTATGTTGACCAAGTACAAAACGCTTGTGATACATGACTAGGACCGGAGAATTTCGCGGGTTCATTTCTAGACAATTAGAAATTCACACACATGAACGTTCACGTTACGTTTAATTGGTCAACGTGTTTTTTGACACCTCCTGGAGATAAATAAGTCAATAACAAATATGCAAGAAACTGTGCGCCCAACCACCGCCTTTTACTACCACAACAATCAACCAATAAACAGTTCATATCTGTACGAGAGTATATAATACTGTGAAGTCTAGCCTACAGGTAAAAGAACTCGCGAATTTCTCGAGTCTCTATACTTGGCATATTTAGAAAACTAACTTACTAAACATGCCATATATGGGGTATTTTTTTAATGTTTGATGCTAAAAGTGTGAAGAAACCGCGAGTAGACTATAGAACGCTCGCCTCCCACTCCCGCCTAGGCGAACCATGCTAGATTCCCGATGGGTTTTAACGGGTATCTCCCATTTCCGCCTCTCTTGCATTCCGTCTCTGCTCCATACCCACCTCGCTTTATCCTCATAGACTCTGAAGACCACGATGTTAAGCGCCACCCAAACCTCTCCAATTCTACTCAAGTTATTTCTTAGTTTATTCGTGTTGTATTATAGTTTTATCTGCTAGACTCATAGGTTTTTCTCCTGACCTTCTCTAGTCCCCATTCCATCATTATTATTGCGATAATCCATCTTCAAGTCTTGAGTCTTCTAAATGTTCCGTCGGTAGGTGGTATCTCGGTAAGGACTAACGTCTCGTCGACAGCGAGATCATTAGAGACGGAGAAATTTGCTCAGAGGAACATGAACGGAGAAGGCAACCACTCCAGCATGCATCTCGAGTGATTTCGGGAAACCATGGAAAACCGAAATCATCATGTTCGTACCGGGATTCGCACCCAAGTCCTCATAAATGGGGGTCCGAACGGAGGTATCTAACTGCGCCATCTCACGTCTGAACTGCCGGGAGGTAACCAATAAACCATCATTATCTTTTGCAGTATTTCTCGATCCTTACGCTGTCCGTGACCATAAAATTGCAATGCCAATCTTCGGATTAGCCACGCCACATTCCTTGTGCACTCTTTCCTAACGTGTTGAAGTCGGGACACACGCATATGCTGTCATCCCTCTTTGACATCTTCTTAATAGGCAATAACACAATCAGTCCTGAGAGAAATAATATGGATATTATAATTCTAATAGAGCGCGTTCGACGTTTATTGCTACGGATCGCGAACTTCTTTGAAACTATGCATATAACGAAGAAGCAAAACCTACTGTTTCTCAGCATCATGCAATCACAAATATAATTTAATTTCTACACAATTCTGACGGTACTGAAAGATAGACTCAACTCGTTCTAAAATTACATTTCCAGAAATGGTATTGGCTGCCTCATAAACATCCATGATATAACCGAAATTCAAATCCAGAACGTCTTCCTCCGAAGACCGACTCCTAGACAGCCTTGACCAGGGGGGAAAATTTATTTGCACATCACAAAATGTCTTCTGATTGTTCATTCTTGCTTCGAAATTAACCGTAAGCCTTATTGTTGATAGTTCTCTTCCATAAATACTATCGCTAGCTTCGCCTGTAAGCAGTGTTGCGAAGTTCTGACTTTTTGGACTTCAATCACCAGCCATTAATTCCCGTGAAAATTACCCGTGGTATTTCCACTAAAGTAGGGAAATCATTATTTCTGTAATGATGTTCCTAAGTGCTTAATCAAACTGGGGACATCTTTAAAGGGTAGAGCCGTAATGAGTTACTAATGGGTTACGTGACGATCCTAAAGGCACTTGCATCGAAAGTGCAACACCTTTTTTCACAGTTGCGCAGTCTACGTTACCTATAAATCCATTTCTACACTCAAAAATAAGAGTAATTTGAATAAACCATAAAAACATATACAGTCATAAAACATGTAATAGGGACCCCGCGTATACTATTTGTTTGAAACTAAAATTATATGATCTCACTTTAGACCCTCGGAAATTCGTTGATAGTTTCTGAACGAAATTAGTAGGAAAATTTACCTAACAAATGTCCCAGATGAGTTCGTTAGACAGCAAAATCCGTTTACGTTTCAAAGTGATGTCAGCTGAGACAATTTATTTTTAATTTACTTCGTTCTTTTTTTTTTCCCCCGGAAAAATCGCTTACACATTTGCGACGTAACTGTCATAAGTATAAAAGTTTCGTAAAGAAGTTAATGGTTGTTGATGTCAGAACAGTGTAGTTCAACCAAAGTTTTAACACAACTACAGTCTCGGAATCTTTTTAAACTTCACAATTATTTTAAAATGGTGTCATGATTGGTTGTTTATTGAATGCTGTTTTGTTGAGAATTTATTCACATGTACCAGACTGCACATAACTGGATCATACTGTTTAACCCTGTTCATTATTGGGCCAGCTTCAAATGTTTGTCCAACCATAAATGTAATTCATTGGTTGGTGTGAGTGTTCGACCTTCACCCGCTTCCTAAATGATTTTGTGGAATCTTCTGTTCTCTACTCGTTACACCTTCCTTAAGGGCTATTCACGATAAAGTGAGCACTTTTGAAATCAACCATAGGAAGAAGGCACTGCTCCTGTCTACACATATTTTAACGGACGCACTGAGTGACATTCGCCCAATAATGTTGGTAACGATAGAGGGAAAGTTGTTCCATATCTTAAAATGGAATAAAAAGTGTTAGGTAACCATTTGTGATAACTTAAATTATTTGTTTTTTTTTTCTGTTTCTGTGTAAAAATGAGCAGATGTGTAGGATATTTACGTTTCTGATAATTTCTCACTTTCATTTGACCGACGCATGAGTAAAGTGATGAAGCCCATGGCATATTTTACATAAGGCGGAGTAATACACAATGTGCATACAAGTAGGTCCTAAATAGGGCTTTCAAAAGTGCTCAGTTTACCGTGAACAGACTTTACCCATTTGTAGTATGTGTATTATATGAATAGGTTTTTATTTACTTCCTCGGGTTATCAATGTATCATCTTTTAAGTACCTGAACTTCGACACCCATGTTTTGCCCATGATTCGAAACAAGAGCCCAGAGTACTTAATAATACAGAGGTGAAACAGCCACTTGTACCGCGAACTACAGCATCTACGCCAGCAAGATGGCATCACTAACCTGAAATATGTTGGAGTACCGTTCGCCAATCAGCGTGTATTAATCTACATGCCAAACGAAAGCCCAGCCAGTAGGGAACCCTTTCGCAGCACGCAGTAACCGTCACGAACAAGACCCATTGCCAGACAATCAGATAATTGGTTCGTCCACATCTAAATAATCGCCACGCCGTTTCGCCTCTGAGTACTCCTATACCCTATGACTAGAGACCTGCGAAATTCACGTTATAATTAGAGGACAAGTTAAACTTCAAACACTTGTATACCTTTGCAACATGTTTGTCATTGGACCATACTTTATTTGACACGCCTCGGGTAACTCTGCGCCTATAAACGAATGCTTCACAACTGTCTGCTCCAATAACCTGCAGTTCAGTCAGAAAGGGCGTCGCTTCACATAGCTATACAGCAGCCGACGAAGAAAAGACGCCGGCTCGAGTGTATACAGTACTGTGGAGTTTAGTCTGGTTCCAAATAATAACACGAATTTTGCGTGTCCCTATCTATGACTAGAGACATGCAAAATTCGCATTATTTTTTGTCGTCAGGCTAAACTTGACAGTACTGTACGAACCAGAGCCGGCATCGCTTTTCCATTGTCTTCTGTATAGATGTCAAGCCAAGCCCTTTCTAGCTGAACTGTACGTGATTGGGACACACGATTGAGAAATTTTCAATGATTGGCGCAGCGTACCGAGACCGTGTCAGATTAAGTATGGTCCAATGACAAACGTAATGTAAAGGTACGCGTGTTTAATATTCAACGTGTCCCACAATAATAACGCGAATTTTGCAGGTTTCTATGACAAGAGTTCGTCGTGAAGCCTGACGATTTATAGTTAGGGACACCCGAATTTCAACAAACAATTTCCTCGCATGCTATATTTCAATACCCTACGGCCGTACCAGCAGTTTTCCTTAGCTTATGGGCCGAGTGTGTCTGCGAGAAGACATTTTCTCACTTGACTGGCCAATCAGAATTAGGTTACTTCGATACTGTACGTCTGTGATTTGCGGGCAGACACGTAAGACACGTAACACCCACGGGTGTTATGAAGGTGGATCTGAGCTAACGTGTCATGAAGTGCAACGGGTCGTGAGATCTATTAGCGAAATGCGGGTGTCTCTACTTATAATATACTTAACCACAAAAGTTTCTGTTACTCAAAATACGTGGAAGAAGCGGAAGAAATTGTTTTCATATTTTAAAAATAACTGCATTGAAGTGTAAAAAATTTTCTGCGCTTGTGAAGAAAACACTAAGTATATAAAATTATATATATATATATATATATATATATATATATATATATATATATATATATATATATATATATATATATATATATATGTGTGTGTGTGTGTGTGTGTGTGTGTGTGTTATATATATATATATATACATTTCTAAATTATACACTCATGTCAAGTAGACAACGACGTTTATCTTAGTATCGACAGTGGAATGCAGAATTACAGGCTGACCGAAAACATTGTAACGACACGCCAATATTACGTCTCGCAAAATAATTTAACGTGTGAATTGGTGGCAGTATCTCAAGTCTCCGCAGCTGTACCTGGCGTTAAAAAGTTTTATCGGAGAGGAAACTTCTTTTCGTGGATTTCTGGATGAGAACCGACAACGGCACATGGGAGAGAGCTTGTTCCAGTATCACTGAGCCGCGGTGCGGTATGTGGTTGTGCTTAACGTGCCTGCATGAACCTCATGTAGACCGTAGGCTGTCCACAGTGTATTGGGCACTTTTCGAAGACCTGCTTACGAGCTGCTTCTCGGATTGCATTGTATACTTCCACCTTGTGTACTTTTAACATTACCATGTGCCTGATCACTTTATTCATGCGTCGGTCACGTGAAACTATTGCATAATTTGAATCGTAAATGTTTTACAAATTTCCTAATTTTTACACTTCAAAGTATAAGAAATACATTTCAAATGAAATAATTTCAGCATCAAGAAATGTTAACCGAACACTTTTCGTTCAACGTTAAGACATGGTACTACTTTGCCTCTGCCACTACCAACTTTACTGGGCGCAAGACAGGCATGATGTCCGTTAAAATATGTGAGGGTAGGAGCAGTGACATTTTCAAAGGTTGATTTCAAAAGTGCTCACTTTACAGCGAACAGCCTTTACCTCTGCGGACTAGGCATTAAATACCTTTCAGTGCGAGAGACTTTCTCTGACATTTCATGAAATTACTTGTTAGGCAAAGTAATTAGGCAGTACACCGAGGACGTTGACACACGGCGAGGTCTACGTCCTCGTGCTTGAATCTCGACTCTGCCACTCCAAGAAAAAATTAATTCTCTTTCTTCCTGAAAGCGGTACACGCACTGGCATATTTCAGTTTGCTAGCCTGTGTAGGAGGAGATTGTTTTAGAACCGCGGGATAGCGCGTAAAGATTTCACAATTAAAAAAACATGTGTTTGTAAAATTACGTAACTAACGAACAAAATAGCTTTTGAATTCTTTCGCATATGTTGGAACTTTTAATTCGAGCACAATGTCTGAAAGCCAGGCAATAGGCCTAATGTAAGGTATTCAAACAAATATTCGAGTAGATAAATTATAGAATTCCAAATTTTTTCCTGTAACATTCAATGTAAAGAATAAAGAACAGTCGTCAAGTTAGTATGTATATATGTATGCGTTTGTTTGGGTGTGTGGGTGAAAGGGATTAGGGAATGCTTAGGGCTGATTCCCACCCGCCACCTTGGATATACTAATTTTTCGCCAAAGCTTCTATTTCAGAAGGTGTATTGCAATTTCCCGCACGGCATATCCTAAATAACAGCTTCCCAAACTTAATCGAACTACCACAGCTTCGTTATATTTATTCATTTTTAGCTGGTAACTGTCGAGGCGAAAAGCGAGATTATTTCTTGCGAACGATTACAAAGGTGACGATATCAACAGTAATAAAAAAATACTGACCTACGACAATGCAATTAGCAATGCGCTGTGCTCCGTCGTTATAAAAACATGATACAAAACTCTATTTCCATAGTATGGCAATAATTCCATAAATCCAAGATGGCGGGTGGGAATCTGCTTTAATGGGTAGGTCTATACCCATACTATTTTTTTTGTATGTGGAGAAAATAAATCCAATATGCATGAAGCAGAAAGTATGGAGGAATTTCAAAAGCGACACGCAAACACGCACCCTTACATCAGGTACAGCGTAATTGGAATGCCTTCAGACACCGCTGGGAACATCATTGGTTACTTCAAAGCCTAGTACGGCGGTCAATGTAAACAAAGTCGTCAACGCAGATGACTTTTGGCAGACACCTTCGCCGGCATTGTTCCACAGCTCAGCGACTGCAGCAATGGCGCTAATCACAGATGAATGTGCAGTCTCACGTGGTTGCAGCTTGTAGCTGTGCAGCGTCGTGTGCACGCAACATTGCACGGGCGGACGCTAATTGCCCATAGATCCTGTGCATACGTGCAAGGCAGCTGGAGGAGGAAGGGGGGGGGGGGGACCCCAGTGTCCTTGTGACCACGGACATACAAACACCCACCCGGGTAGAAATATACCACGCGAGTTGGGCTTAGCCAAGACACTGAGGATGGATGCAGGTGTGAAACAGCCGCGAGCTCAAGCTGCACACGCCAGCAAAATGGCGTCACTGTACAGAAACATGCCGATAACGCCGTTCGTTAATCAGCGCCTGGTAACCTTCTCGCCAGCTGGCAGCACTGTCGATTGTGACTCTTCGCAGCAAGCAGAAGCCAAACAAACATAAGGCCCCTTCGCAATGCCATCCACGTCAAAGGGCCGCCACCCAGGGCCGGATTATAACCTCTAAATGTCCTAAGAACTAAATATTTTGGTGACCCCATACATATAATTTAAAATGGAAAACAATAAAAAGTACATTAAAATCGTATTTTTAGAAATGCAACAACATATGCACTAGCATGGGAAACTGTGTTTATATTTGCATCGTACTATTTAATTTATATTTGAAAAATTTCCTCCAACTTTTGTAAATGCAAAGTCTTTGATCAGATTCCCTAAATTAATCTTACATAGTATGTTTTCTTCTGTACTAAGTAGAGATAAGGCAGCCACAACCTTCCCCTAGTGTGCATAGTTGGACTATGGGATTTATTAACATAAAGTATACTCTAAATCTGAATCAGTGAGAATTTCATTGTTTCACTGATTCAACAGTCACTTCAGTGAATTTAATTGACGATTAGGTGAAAAAAATGCCATATTTCCTTCACTTATTAATTCAGTGACATTTTGAACTGATTCGTCAGTCATTGTGGTTTATTTTTGACTGATGGATCAGTTAAACAGCGTGTAAAATGGCCGTTAAACAACGTGTACCAAGTGAAATAACAACGAATAAACTAATAAAACTAATACAAAATACTTTCCGAAATGTGTTTCGTCTTTCAAAACACCAATTTACAAGGTAACATGAAAATTCAGCCTTTCATTCCATTTTTACGTCTTTCATTTCGTTTTCATGTAGTCATCACAGTGCTCTGTTTGAAGGTTTAAACTACATATAATGTGATTAAGAGAGGACATTCATATATACAACTATTCGTTTTGACAATCCTAACGGTATCTAGTAAACCAAAAACGAAAAGGAAGACCCTAAAATTTAAATCTTTACGTTTTTGCGGCGAAAATATAAGACAGATATTTTCCTCTCGCTATTCCAACTTGGCGTAGTAGCGCAGATGGCAAAGTAGCGGACTAAATGTGGAGTGACTAGGGCGTGCGAATTCCATCCCGGGCACCTGCAAGTATTTTTACTTTTTCATATCATAGTAAATTGCACAATATGAATAGTAAACTATCGTAAATAAGTACAGTAATTATTTAGCTGCATTCAATAAAAACAATATTTATTTCGCCACTTCAATCGGCCGTCAATAATTAAATCAGTGAAATTTTTTCACTGAAACAATCTGTCGTTTTCCACTCAAAGTGGAGCAATTTTGATTGATTAGAATTGATTCGAATTTAGAGTGTATTTAACAGCGAAAAATAAACGTTCAGCTTAACAGTATGTAACCATTAATGATTTTAAAAAATACCAAAGCAAATGTTTACATTTCAAAAGGCACATACAACGTTGTCTTTTACAATTATTTCGTAGTGTTCAGAATGAGTGAATCTAGTTCTTACGTTTTTTTTTTGTTGCACTGTACTTGTAACGCTCATATGTGCGAAACTGCTGAAGCTTAACTGAGAAATTAGTGTTCAAGTCCTCTGGACAGGTGTTAACCGGTACTTTGCCGCCACGCTTCACTTCTGTATGGTTGCTAGTTTGTGTGTTGTTGGCGTGTTCGCCACGACTCTCATCAGCCCGGAAGAGAACGTTGCAGATCACGACCACGTGGGAGAACACGCATGCGCCTCACGTTGAGAGATGCGAGGCGAGATTATCCCGCCAGCTCTTCATGCCCGCCTTGCACTGTGGTATCACGCGGAAGACGGTATCGTGCTACGACCCCGTGGAAAACACGCGGTAGTCTACTCCTTTCCTTTACTTACATAGAAATTACTTGTAATATCTCAAATGTGTGGTTCATAGTGAATGTACACGTTTTGCGTTCAACCCATCATACACGATTAGAAATTACGTACACCTTAGTGAAGTTGTGATTCCTCAGAAAATATAATTGTTTATAAATGTATTTTTAAAGGAGTAAAATATAAATTAAAACGTGAATTTCTCATTAGAAATTACATATTCTAATATGTACAATATATAAGGTCCTATTGTTCTTTTCTCTTTTAATTATATTTGTTAAAAACTTTTGGTGTAAGACACGAAATAAAATATTGCCTACACGTTGAGAATGTTCCTACACAACACGTACGCGATGATAATGAACAGTTTAGGAAAAATATTTGGTTTCTAACACATTCATTACGTACACTTTTTTTCAAAATAAATCGACCTTAAGGAGAGGAAAATTTCGCGCTTTCAGCGACTTTAAGCATAGACTCCTCTAACCCATGTATTGTCGAGAATCGGTTATCTGTTCACTGGTTGTTTTCCTAATGGGTAGACACTTTAAACTCAAACTAGTTGGCACGGGAACACAAGTGAAACAGAATTTTACACAACGAACATCTGTCACACACGTCAACAAAATGTGGTCATTTTGTCACGAACAAGTCGGAACGCCGTTCACCAAACAGCGCCTGGTAACCTTCTCGGCAGTACAGCCAATAGGGAATTTTCCGCATCACGCGGTGGCCAATCAGACACAAGGCCTTTTCCCAGACCCTCGCATAACTAATCAGAGAATGATTATACCCACGTCAAATGAACCGCAACGCGATTTCGTCTCTGTGTATTTATTTGCTCTGCGGCTGAACCATGCATTTTGGAAATAAGTTTTATGTGAAAACTTAAAAGTCACTTGAAAAGCCATAATGAAAGAACACACTAAACTTCTTTATGCGGTTTTAACCTCTGCTAATTGGTAGAGCTATGTGGATTTCGCGCGTTCCTTTGAAAGGAGGCAGGCTAAACTACAAACTTGTATACTCTGGAATTCAGTTTAATGAGTGTATCATAGTGGTTTTTACACGCCCTGTTACACCGTTCAGCCAGTAACAAACATGAACATGTGCAACCAAGCAGAATAGAAATAAATGTGCACCAACGTTGAGCCAATAACAGACCTGCAAGCAACAAAAGCCACAAATCCCGCCACACAGTAGGTAAAATCACGGAGACGAAATTGCACAGCGGTTCCTTTCTCTTATTGACTTCGCGAGACTCTGTAAACGGGACTTCGCGACTGATTGGCTGCCAGCTCGCAAGAATGTTACCAGGCGCTGATCGGCGAACGCCTAAGTTGCCCCCAAACGAATTCGCGATATTCAGGTACTTTTACTGGTTGGAGCTAAATTCCACTCTCAGAACTTGGACTTCTATCTGGAGGCCGTATTAGCCAGCCCGGCTGCCGGGGACTTTTAAACGCTCGAATATTTCCATTTGGCGAAAGAAAAATCTTCCATGTACCGTTCACATGAGGTCTATGTAAACAGCAACAGACAAGAAGAACATTGATGAATCGTTTTCGTTGCAATGTAATCAGATTGTTTAGTGGTTATTTCACAGGGGCGGATCCAATGAAGCAGACCACCTACTCCCACATCTTTATGGTGATTTACACTTCGGAGGTTTACTGCTTGCGATAGGGTCTTTCTGAGTGGGTACAAGAAATTTCTCATAGTCAGGTGCACCTGTTTTTCGCGAAAATATTTCAGAACAAATTGTGTTCCTACGCACTTTAGTTCAGAAACGCTTTCGTGATTGGATCGTTCGAATTGTTACACGTCTTATCTGTCTGCCCGCCAATCACGGATGGTCAGCATCGGAGAAATCAACTCTGATTTGTTCGCTCATCTAACAAACTGCCTTCACACCCAGAAGAGGCCAATACTCAAGCGTAGACTGCAAGTGAACACATGGGATTTTTAAATCTAGCCTCCACATAAATATTTCCGCGAAAAATAGGTGGCCGTACCCATAGTCTTCTAGAAACGTGCATGTGTGGCCATTACGTATATCTGGGGAAAGAGATTTTATGAGCCTCTCTATGAATGTTGCCCAGCACACAGAAAACTGTCCGTAGGTATGTATACGCTAGTTGTGTTCAGGGCCGCTACGCGAAAAAAAGGGGGGGGGGGGTAGGAGCAAGGTTCCTATGAAGTATATCTCAAATAATAATGCCTATTTAAGCAAAACTTTCCTTACAAGCGACTAATCTTTTCGAAGACCTCTCAACTTTTGATTCTCATCTTTCAAGCGTTAAATTAGCAGTGTATTGTGTATCATGTCAGGCAACAGTCAGTCCAATTTGTTGGAAAATAAAGCTGTATTCTTTCTTACATTTTTTTTTACTGGCGTGACTCATTACTTTAATCTGTCGGTCCCTCGACGTTCTTTAATGAACTGTGATGGCAACATGAATGGCAACATCATCGTCACGTTAACCTTTTCAAACGCCAACACGTGCTATTTTTGTCGCATTTATTATTTACATTCATTTATATTGACATTCATTTGTTTGGCACTATCACGTTAATTGTTATAAGAGCAATTAAGTTACTAGTTTTTGAAAGATTTATTTCCCTAATTTGGTTGGAGCATTCAAAAATTTGTCCGACTGTTAGGGTAATAAGTGTTTCGGTTATTATACAAAGAGCAGGACTGGGGTTTAAACCCGTAACATTTGCACGAATGCATCACCTTAGCGATTTTGGCTATTCTTGTTAAAGTTATTCAGCTGGAATCGTCTTTGCCATTGTTAAGCACAAATAAATACACAGAAATACTGTTGCTATCAAAATGGTCAGAAGATTACAAAAAAAAAAAAAACCTCTCGATTTGCAAATTCGCACGAAAACAATCAAATGACCCGACTGTCCTGCAGTTAACCAACTACATGTTAGTACTGTACCAAGTATATTTTGTTACTGTCAGAAATTCTGTAATAATTGACATTACATTGCTCCAGGTAACAAAATGCTTATTCACGTCAAACAATATTTGTGACGTTTACGGTAACCTAACCGATTAATTGAAAATTAGTTGTGTGTGATAAATACATATAGATGATGATGTTGATGTATCAATCAAATAATTATTCAGCTAAACGAATTATTTCTAATTACTGTAATTTATTTGGTCCAAATGAGCGAATGTGAATGCTTGAAGCAACGCCAGATTAGCCGAGTGAACAAGATATTGTTAATTTAAACAAGTTCTTTTCAAGCAAATTTATTTGGTATCTGAAAGAAATCTCTCTTTCAGTGCACATTCTTATTGCAGGGTTAGGTACCTTTGTAGCATCGTTGTGTTTTAACCTGCCTTAAAATATTATCACCAGTTGTAAGTTAGGTTTACACAAGTAAAATACACTTCAGTTTTGTGACGTGTGGCTATTTGACACTGTGGCAGTTCACATAATTTAATCCAAGTCAACGTAAATGGATCTTTGTCTCCTTCAGATTTTCTTGTATGGTGAAAAGCGATCCAGTTGAACAATAATTCAAAATTAAGCGTATTTCTGTTAGAGATAGACCCCGGGTATTTTGCAAATTCGTTCGGTACAGAGGTTGACTCCAAACACTTGTAATTTTCTACTGCTAGTGTGATTGGATATTAGTTGCTTATACACGTCCCTTTTAACTGCGAGACAGTAACAAGCAGAAAGCAGCAGTGCGAGTGAGTGTTGAACAGTGCTGTACAAAGGCTTAACTTGATCGCAGCAACCAATAAGAAAACAGTAGTGTCTCGAGTGTGTAGAGGACTGTCAAGTCTAGCCTACTGCCACATCAATCCGCAAAATAATTTCGGTTCTAGTTATAGAGTGTTCTCAAATGCAGTTATGAAATACGTGCAGATATAGGGCATCATTGGATACACGAAAAGCCTGAATAACCTCTAGTAGGATTAAAATAAAATGTTAACTCTTGTGTCGTTTTCAGTGCCTTGAAAGAAAACGGACTTGCAAACTAGCTTCCACCTAGAAATTTTTGGCACACAAGCTGGTAAGTATTTATCCGGTAAAAAAAAAAAATGAATTAAAAAAAATATTTATTTTTTATTTTTAACAAGGACGAAAAACTTAGCTTTCAAGGAAAAAATCGTTCAGTTATGCCCACTGGTAAGCGATTATATTGCAACAATTTTGTAAGACATGCTTAGTTTATTTTTCCAGTCTATCGTGTGCTTTTACGACTCACGTAAAAATTAACTTTTCGATGAACTTAACGACGACTACCATCAACTGTGATCGATCATTGTAACTATGGAGTTTTCAGAAAAATTACAATTTTACTATTACGTCAAATCTTATTGTAATGCGTGTAAAATAAGAAAGAAATCTAACCGATTTTCAGCTGCCTTTAAATATGGCGCTAAGAGTAAAAGTTTTTTTTCGCAATTGGGAACAAGCTGTAAGAATGTGACAATAGGTTATTCACTATTAATCGAACACTTTTGAGATCAACCTTTAAAAAATATCGCTGCGCTTACGTGCATATGTATATTTCAGCGGGCACATTGAGTTGCACGATCTTAGTAGAATTGGTAACGATGAAGGGAAAAAACGTTCGACGTTTTAATGTTCAGTTCAAAGTGTAAGGAAAATATTTATGAATCCTGAAATAGCTTCATTTTCTTTCCGGTTTTTTAATGCATAGAAGTGAAAGATTTAATAAATTTGCAAGATATCTACTTTTATAATAATTTCTTACTTTCACTTGACCGACACATGAACAAAGTGATCAGGCCCCTGATAATATTAATTTTGCAGTTGATGGGAGAATAACCTACACACTGGGCATACTGTGTACGTCTTAATCCGGTCCTTCAAAAGTGCTCACTTTACTATGAACAATCTATACAATGAATTACAGCGTAAAGGTCTAACGTTCTGCCTCTGCTATGGGCTGTCATCTGTATGCGAAGATGTTTTGCCGTTTCGATCGCCTAATGAAGATACTGGTAACCTAATTTTGAATTTTATTTACTCTTCCGCAAAATACCTCGTCTAACCATAAAGATAGCGAGAAGACACGATGTTTTACCAAGTAAGTTAGTATAAAAGATATTCAAGAGGTCCTGTTGTCTCCAAACATAATCTTAAACGTAATAAAGTCAGTTAGTGTCCACGTCAACATGTGAGTAGTTTATATGTTAAAATGAAAATATTTAAATGAGACAAAATAATATGAAATATATAAACCTTATTGAAATCAAAAACGAAATCAACAAAGAAAATATCCTTCAAAAATGGAAAAATGAAACAGGATCAATTTTTTATCGTGTCTATATATCTATATATTATTAATACAGACCTAATCTAGAGAAGATACCATGGAATGTGACCTAATTGCGTCGAACAAAATGATGTCCAATCGAGAAAGTGGAATGGATAGATTTGGGCAGCTCGCAACAACGAGGTCGCAAGAGCCTATCAATTGAAAAAGAAACTCAGATGCACAACGTGGCTGCAGTTTAGTATGTATTCAAATAAATTCGTGGAATTTATGGTTTCTAAGCACATTTATGTAAGTACATATACATACATATATGTGTGTGTAGGTCTATATTCATACTATATAAAAAGTATATTCACGGTTAACTGAGTACTTTTGAAAACCCTGCTTAAGATCTACTTGCATGCACATAGTGTATTCTTACACCATATGTATATATATATATATATATATATATATATATATATATATATATATATATATATATATATATATATATATATATAATTAATATTGCCATGGGCATGATTACATTATTCATGCGTCAAGTTAAATGTGAACTTATTAGAAAATTGAATAGTTTACAAATTTCCTAGTTCTTACACTTACACGCACTAAAAAGCAGAAAGCCAAATAAATATTTTCAGTGTTCGCAAATTTTTAACTAACACTTCTAATTCAACGTTCAAACGTGGAGCTAATTTTCCTGCGTCGTTGGAAACTTTACTGTGTGCGTGACTAGAGGCAGGTGTTTTTCGCGGAAATATTTATGGCCATGCTAGGCTTCAATATCGTACGTCCACAGCCACAACTTCCATTGATTATTGGCCGCGTGTCTAAGAGAGGAGACATGTTCTTATTTGACTGGGCCAATCAGAACAAAGTACTCCGATACTGAACGTCTACGATTCGTGGACAGACACTTGAGGCACGTGACATTTAAAATCATCCAACCACGAAAGTGCTTATGAACAAAAGTGTTTTGGGGTAGAACTGGTCTTGAAATATTTTCGCACTGCCCCTGCGTGCATATGTTTCAATGGCCACACTTTCATGTCACGTGTAAGGCCATATATATATATGTGTGTGTATATATATATATATATATGAAAGTTTAAAATGGATGCAGTAATAGTGACAGAGTGTTTTTCTTTTCCAAAAGCCGTTCCCTCAAGTGCTCAAATAGTCACGCGAACAAGCTATATTTAGCATAATCTGAAAAGAACAAAAAAATTACGCCGGGAAAGGAAAGGATGTGAAGGATAAGACAGTAGTTGTCGGTAGTTGCCGCCGACGTGAGCGGAAAGGTAGGCGGACGGAGGAGGGAATGTGTGCCAAGTAGCGACGTTCTAGCAGCGGCCGTCACGTGCGGTCGGCCGGGGAAGGATTGCCGGGTATTATCCGAATTACCACCGTCGACGGGGGCCTGCTGGAGGTCGTCGGAAGCAATGGCCGCGGCCGTCCGAACATGTCATCGACCTTGCGAGGAGCGGGCCATCACGCACTCCACTCGCGGAGTAAGTGTGGGTGTGCGGGAGGGAGGGAGGGAGCGAGCGAGACAAAGACATCGGCCGCGTGGCGAGGACGACAACGACGAAGGCCGTATTTCTTATTCTACCGTTGGCAGCTGACACTGCTGAGAGCAGCTGACGAGGGTTCCTTCACTTACTGACGCCGCTGATGAGTCACTGACGAGAGTTGTTTTAACCGCCTGGGTTGGAGGCTACACATCATCCTGCTGAGACCAGCAGCGGGGTGTGGTAAAGTGTAGCAAGGTAAAGGCCGTTGACGATATGGTGAGCATTTTTTTAATGTACCTTAGAAAAAAGTCACTGCCCCTGAACGCTTATATTTCATTTGGTTCACTGAGTGGCATTTGCCCAGTAAAGTTGGTAACGATGGATGGAAAATAGTCTAATATGTTAAAGTCGAATAGAAAGTGTTAGGTAACCATTTGTGATAACTTTAATTATTTCTTTCGCTTTATGTTTTTTTGATGCATCGGAGTGTGAAAATGAGCACATTTGAATAATATACACTTTATTACAAATTCCACAGTTGTACATGACCGACGCATGAATAGAGTGATGAGGCCCATGGCAATGCTAATTTTACGTATGGCGAATTAAGACATAACGTGCAAACAAGTAGCTCTTAAGCAAGACATTCAAAAGTGCTCATTTTACAGTGAACAGCCTATAAGCTGGTGTTTTCTCAGTGTTATATACTTACTCGGCGCACGCAGCAGGAACCAGTAACCAGGGTGGAGACGGGAGAAACTGAATATACTGCTGCCACTCACGAGAGAGCGGTGAGGCACCCATTACACAAGTGCTTTATAAATTTAAGTGGCCGATGTGTAAACTAGCAAATGATTAGATGTTACCAAGAGCTAAACACAGCTTACCTTGCAACAGTTCACCACACGCCGCAGGAGACCGCTGGTGTGCGGAAGGTAGGGCAGTTACCAAACAATTGCCGACAAACAATCATGGCAGCGCCAGTAAACGATAATTCTGTAGTCCATTCAAGGTTATTTCCAACTTTTCTGAAGCCCTACTGAAGTTCCACTTTCAGGATATCCCTCCGCCTCATGCAAACAAACCTTAACTAAGTCTATAAAATTACACCAGAGGGACAACGCACCACATTCGTGAGCACTCACATTAATAACATCTTGCACAAGAACTATTTCTTATTAGGTATTACCAACAAACTTATATTCTCCCAGTTTTTATTCATATTTACTATAAATTAATACTTATAATTAGTAGATAAAATATATGTAAAAGTCCAATTAAACCAAAATTAAAATACCGTTATCTAAACAGAAGTGTAAAACGCCTCAGAAACGTGACGTATTTAGGAAACAACCAAAAAACGGAATACAATAAGTAATTTTTCAAAGGTTTGATTGAAAAAATTTGAAGAAACCACGAATATGCTATAACTAAGAAACTGCATTGCTGTTATCGGCCGAGGATAAGAAGAGCGGATGGATTAGTATTCAATAAATTATTTTCCCCTGACTTGAATGTATACACCATAATTTTTAAAGATCAAACTCCTTAATCACGGAAAACACATAGTGCATCGCTAAGCGACATGACAAGAAACTCGTCGGGTACAGCGGGCGCCGTTTATTTCTACTGGGGCCACTATTGACGAGCGTTCCGTCACCGAAATCACCTGATTGGTGGTTGGCGTTCTTAAATGGTTATCTGCTAACCAGTAACCTCAGAAAAAGGAATCTAGCTGTATAGTAGTGGTGGTAAAGTAATTTGATTAAAGGAATTATGGTCGGTTTTAGTATTAAGATAATACTTACAAAGGATTCCCAACGGGAGGTTGATGTATGTGCATCCACTACACTGGTTAGCCATATGTGAGACCAGGGCTAGCAACAATCCTGGTGCTACATAGTTAGAGACCCGAGAATTTCGCAGGCTCATTTCTGGACAAGTTGGAATTCTCACATATGTACGTTCATGTTACGTTTGTTATTGGTCAACGTGTTTTTTGACACCTCCTGGAGATAAATTAGCCAATAACAAACAGCAAGAATTGTGCCCCCCAACCGCCGCTTTTTACTACACAACAATCAACCAATAAACAGTTTATATTTGTATGAGAGTATATAAGACTGTGAAGTCTAGCCTACAGGTCATTGCACTCGCGAATTTCTCGGGTCTCTATACATAGATCGCCAGGAATGTGTATTAGTATTACAGACTTGGAACGATGAAATGACCGGAGAATAAGTGCGAGACCGGACCCGGACTTGCATTGACGAAAGGACTGATGTCGAGGGTTGATGATGAGCAGCGACTCGGGTCGTAGGGACTCGCCAACGCACAGCACGCGAGTTTAACTACCCAGGGGGCCGCGGTGGTGTAGTGGTCAGACGACTCGCTTCCCGCCTGGGAGAACTGGTCTTAATTCCCAGCGGGATCGATCCCGGATTTTCGGCCGCGCGATGTCGCTGATCGGCGTGTTTTCTCGGGTATCTCTCGTTTCCCCCACCTATATTCAACTCAACTTCACCTCCATCGGCTCTCAAGACCTCGATGTTAAGAGTCACCCAAATCTTTCCACTTTAAATAGCTACTTGCAGACACCTCAACATGTTCTACTGACATCACGGCACTACAACACGCCAGTCGGGGAATGGTGTGGAGCTTCACACCTCCCCCCCCCCCCCGATACACATGTATGCACGTAAATTAATTAAGATAGCAACAGTGGTTAATAACTATAAATACGGGCCCGGGGTCCAGTTAAAAAACAATAACTGCGGACCCGCCTTCGGCTCTGTGATTTGAACTCAAGTCTGTCGGGCTGCAAACTAGATTCCCCACTCGAACGAGTTATGAGTAGAACCACCTGTTTTTCGCGAAAAGAGTTACGCGAAAGCTAGACTTTAATGTCCTGTGGCATGCGTACAGTTTTCCTTTGATTACTGGCCACTTGTCTTTGTCGGGAGACAGTTCCTTACCTCACTGGGCCAATCAGAATTAGGTAACTCCGACACTGAGCGTCCGTGATTGGTGCGCAGACACCCAGAGCGTGTTACAGTTAATATCATCTAGTCACGAAAATGGATCTGAGTTCTAGTGTTTTGAAGTGCAAGTAGCCCTGGAATATTCCCGCGAAAAACAGGTGGCCCTAGTTATGAGATCGTCAATGCTATTGGTCTCGTGACAGCACTGCCTCCGGGGCAGCTTTGCCAACCGTACGGAAATTTTCACATGTGCATGTTTCGTCTGGCTGATTCATAACACTAAAGGTAACATGTTCATCATATGTGTATTATTTCGAATAATAGTCACACTTAAATGTTCAAAAAATAAATTAATAAGTTAAGCATACAGATACACATACTTTAATTCAGCAATAACATATGTATGTTAGTGTATTTAAAACATTACTGTTTGCATATAAAACTGAAATCATTTTCATGTGTATGAAATTTTTCTGTATGGCTACAGTGGCTTATTATGTAAATCCTATTAATGTCATTGTACAATTAGGTTTCCATGACTACAAACATAGATTAAGAGATTAATACCTGTTTTATTTTTGGTCGTTTTTTAAATGTATGTACAGAAATTGTGGCGATGGTACGTAAACATTAGTCTACAATCTGAATACAGAAATTTTCCAACGACCCGTTGGCAACACTGACCCGGGGGCGGTAAAATTACTTCTACTGCAGGTTGGGACGATCAGTGTTACAAGTTTGGCAATCAAAAATCTTCGCCGTTAAGTAAGCGCTAGTGTCGCATGAGTACCAGGGGTTCTCTGTTTTCTACGTTAAAATTTAGGATAATTGTAATAAATATAAATCAAATATAAAATAACTTCGTAACTAAGTGAAATCTTTCTCTTCCGTAATTCACGTAGCTTAACATTTTAATTAAAAGTAACTTTTGGAACACTGCACCTGGGGTGGCGGAAATTTCCCAAACTCTCCCATAATCAATCTCGATTTCTTCCTAGCCTGAGTATAATAATCGTTAGCAGCGGTATAGGCTGTTCACGGTAAAATGAACACTTTAGAAAGCCCTGCTGAAGATCTACTTGTACATAAGTTTTGTACTTCTCCGCCTTATTTAAAATAAACAAATAAACATTCCTATGGGAACTCATCACTTTATTCATGGGTCGGTCAAATGAAACTGTGAAATTATTAACCAGTTCGCGCACACATTAATTTCCCAGTTGAAGTGTTGCAATCACGTAATTTTTTGGAAATAACTGTACTTGCCAATGAATAACGTGCTGATTTTTCGATGATATTGGCATTAGCCATTCATGTCAAAGAGGAGTGCAGAAAAGTCCACAAATAACATTAGCCACAAGCAAGACTGGGTACTGGAGCCCTCCTGTGTACAGTTCCGGTCATAACTTTCATTAATTTGCAACGAGCCCACATTTGTGTACACGGTGAATGAACGGGTTAAGAAAGTAAATACTTAACCAATGTGCTCTTTACACTTCGATGTATATAAAAAAAACAGAAAGCTAAAGAAATAATTTTAAACTATCACAAATTGTTACATAACCCCTTTTAATAGAGGATAAGATATGGAACTACTTTCCATCCTTCGTTACCAACTTTACTGGGCGAATGTCACTCAGTGCGCCCATAAACGCAGGGGCAGTAACTTTTTTCTAAGATTAATTTCTAGAGACAGGTGTTTTTCGTGAAAAGATTTCAGGACTAGTCATAATCCAAAACACTTTTATTCATATGCACTTTCGTAGTTGGATGATTTTAAATGTCACGTGCTTCAAGTGTCTGTCCGCGAATCACGGACGTTCAGTATCGGAGTACTTTATTACGATTGGCCCTGTCAAATAAGATTACCTCTTCTCACGTAGACACCTGGTCAATAACCAAAGGAAGTTGTGGTTATGGACGTAGGATATTAAATTCTGTAGAGCGTCTCACTCTTAGGCCGGAATTCATAGTCGGAGGGTTGTTTGGCAAAGAAGCTATACTTCATGAAGTAGTGCTTCTTCTTCAAAAGCTACTTATCTGACGATTGAATTCATAAATCGTTACTTGACGAATTAATTATTGTATAAGCACTACTTATTTGGGTCAAGTTGTGATTGGTGAAGTATGGAAATACGTATCTGTATAATATCAATACCAACATAACACAGACAAATTTGTCACTTTATTTACACCAGTCACCCAGACAAAACGAATTTGTACGTTAGTTTGTTATTATTTTATTTTTCACTGCTGTTTTTTAATAATTTAAATTTGATTTTTCGCATATTTGAAATTATAATCGTATGTGCAATAAAAAAAGTGTTTGTTTCATGTGTTATGTAATCATTTTTTCGGAAGTTTCTTAGTCGTGCAAAAAAAAAAACCTTAGTTGATGTCCATACTCGACGATTATATCATGTGTATGTTAGATTTAATGACATCTCAGTTAATTTAAAACCTACGATACCTTATAATAATTTAATTCTGGGCATTTCCGTCGAGCGCCAATAATCGCCATTCCGCGAACGACATTATCGATCGTAAAAGTGCTTGCTTACATCTCATGTTACCGTTCAGTCGACATAACCTGTGTTTCAGACCTCGTATAGCAAACACAGGCCTGTGCGAATATTGGAATTTTCGAATACCGTTTCGAATAATGGAAGAAAGTAGTACTCAAGTGTCCGTGAACTGTACTCATTTTTATCTCGTTTATTCGAGTTCCTTGGTGTTATAAAAAAGTTATTGGTAGTTAATTATTTTTCGTATGTGCTTTCATTAGGCGTGATTGTCTGCAGGCACCGTTTAAGTAGTTTTCTTGAGTGAGATGTAATATTATCGGAATATGTTTTTCCACAACGGCTCGTTCCGCCATTTTTCAACTGCCGTGCCGTTACCCATGAAGCTACATACTCGAAATATTTACTTTTTTTTTTTTTTTTTTTTTTTCCAAAGTTTTAAGTTTGTTGGTTTCAGGGAATGGGCAAACTGTTGATTTTACTGAATGATTATGCAAATAAATTATCAAAAGCAGTGATGGACAAACGTTATTACAGTGAAGTGTTCGTGCAGGCATTTCCATATAAAAACACGTGTTCGAGAGGTTGCGAATTACAAACAGTAAGTTAACGTGTTTTGTAAATAATGTATTTCGAAATAGTTACTATAATGTTTGAAATTCAAATGCTCTAAAAAGGCAGCACTATCAACTCTTTTGTCTTGTAAAACTAATATTTGTTTACTACGCATGTGTTATACAGCCATCGAGTGTAAGGTTAACTTCGGTAAAAGTGTGTTTATTGCTGGATCACTTTGCAATTTAAAATGACACTTTCGTAAGAACTGCAAAACAATGCCGTCTCATCAAAGACGTTGAAACTAAAGATCCCACCCCCCTTTTTCCCCATCATATTTCTCCTGAAATATAAAATAAAAGAGAACCCCAGCAACAAAAATAGACTGTCCAGCCAACATAATCCTTTCGGCACTCGTTTGGCAAACAAGTTCGATCATAATCTAACTGTTTTGGGCACGTTCTATTTGTGTTTGTGTAATATAAATGATACACTGGCGCAGGTTTGTGTACTAAAATTTATGTTGTGATTTTTTAATTAGCCTTTTGTTAGCGTCAAAGCTAAAATGTTAACTAAATAGTTAGGTATAAAAATCGGCTCTCTTCAGTGTGATGGATATTTCACCATAATAATTGTTAATGTAGGTTTTCGTGATCAGTATTAATTTGCAATTGTCTGTATTTGAAAACGAAAGGCTGTTTCCTTTTTTCTGAATCTGAATGTGCGACATTTTTATGTAAAAACGTTTGGTTATTTTCTTGTTATACACCAGCCCCAAAAATGTTTTACAAATAAGAAACATTCAAAATTATTTGATGCTCATACTTATGCGCCGTAAGGCACTTCATATACAAATTGTTAAAAATCGTCCTAGTAACCAAAACCTATTGCACACGAAGGTTAAGAAAAGAGGTTGTGTTTTCACATCAAAGTGTAGGATTTTAATTTTCCCATTTGCCCCATGTAATTATCTAAAGTACCTATACCTATTCCGTTTTCCATCAAATATTTTAAGGAAACATCGTTTGTAATAAAAATATTTTGTGCATAACCTAGACCAACTATAAATATTCAGTGCTTAAGTTCACAACGAAGCAAATTTGATGACGTACTACTTATATGAATAAATAAGCAATGCTTCTTTGACTATGAATACTTGAGAAATAGGTAATACTTATTTTGTTACTGTGCATACACGATAAGAAGTACTTCACGAAGGAATGCTTCTAGAAGCATTACTTACAGCTATCAAAATAAGCAATGCTTGTATCTGACACTATGAATTGAAAATCATACTTAAGCACTAGTATAAGTATTTTTTGTTTCAAGTATTGCTCATATGCTCACTATGAATTTCACCCTTAGATTGCAGTGTGTGGTGTAATGGACATTCACTCCCTATTTCCAATACATGGTTTCTGTCGTTAACTCTGTCCTTGTTCCTGTGTGCACTGTTGCCTGATGTGTTATCTTTATCCAGCCTAAAAAAAAAAAAAAATGCCATTTTCGTTGCTTGCGCGCCATGCAATCACAATGATAGGGTTTTTCACGGGCTTCAGAGTAAAAGGAGCCGCTTAGCTTTGCGTCGAAGGATTGGATTCCTTTACGTGTTGGCATGGGGGTAAACAGATAAACATTATCTTAATCAGGCCATTTCCATCACCGCCTATTTGTTTCTCAGCTTGCCAGTTACGTCACAAAGCTGAAGCAATCTGGCAACAGTGAGCGCCATAAGCCCTGTACTGAAATGTAAGCGTGAGACGAACTATAGCTAAGGATAGGAAAAATTCGCGGCATCATTTCAGGACAAGATGGATTTCAAACGCGTGTACACTGAAGTCACATTTACAATTGGATCAGAGTTTATTAGACACGCCGTGGACGACTCCGCGCCAATAGCCGACTTGCAAGGAAACAAGAAACGAATCCCGTGCTGTCAGACGCGGGGTAACACTGGGGAAACAGCCAATGAACGAACATCTGATGTTCAACTATACAAAGGAGTGTGGAGTCTAGCATAAAGGTCATCGGACTCGCGAAATTTTCCTATCCCTAACTATAGCATGACTGAATATTTTTTACGAAAACACCTGTCCCTATTCATTTCTAAAGTGCTCACTTTACCGCGAACATTCTTTAGAAGTTGGTTGTAGAGAAGGGGTGGGGGGGGGGCGGATGGTCGCTTATGGAGTCGGGTCGGGTGCGCGCGGCGCGAGGGTGTAATGTAGGAGGGAGGTCACTGCGCATTGTGCGGGCCGCGCAGGGTCGCTCGCGTGCTCTCCAGGGTGGGGGGGAGGGGAAGTTGCGCAACTCGTCGACGTGCGGTCCAACCCGCAGGCGCGCGCACGCGACGTCGTCGCTCTCTGCAAGGGGGACAAGGAAGGGCCGGCGAGGTCGTGGGTACACCGGACACCGGCACACGACTCCGTCTGCGGGCACACGCTGCGTCCGCGAGCGCCTGCCCCAGCTAAACACGCTCTGGTCCTTTCTCGGTTGCTTCACGATTTTCTGAAGCCCTGCTAGCTAGACTTCCACTTCCAGGCTATATTCCATTCACGGTTTCTTCAGACTTTTTCGAATCAAACCTTTGAAAAATCTCCCCATGTATGACGTGGTTAGTTATTTCCTAAATACTCACCGTATCACAAGCGTTTTATATTTGTGTTCGTAACAGTTACCTCTTTTCTCTTAAATTGGAATGTTATTCATATTTTATCTATAAATTATAATTATTCATTTATAAACAATCGGAATGAAAAACAGAGCGAAAATAGGTATGTTGGTAATGCCTAGTGAGAAATAGTCCTTATATAAAATACCGTTACACTTATTGCCCACAAATGTGGTGCATTGTCCCCCTGGTGTAATTCTCCAGGCTTAGTTAGCACGAGGCGGAGGAATCCTGGAAGTATAACTTTAGCAGGGCTTTAGACAAGGCTGAAGTACGTGTGAATGTACTATAATCCACCCGCCTCATGCAAACAAAGCGTGACTGAGTCCACGAAATTACTCCAAAGGGGCAACGCACCGCATTCGAGCGCACTCGCTCTAATAACGCCTCCACAAGAATAATATGTTACAAGGCATAATTACCAAAACATTTAATTTCTCGCTGTTTTTATTCAAATTAATTATAATTGAAATTTTATGATTTGCAGATTAAATATAAGTAGAGGCCTGAAAAGTTCGCGAATTCAATGCAGGCTAGAATCTACAATATTATGTGTGTATATATATATATACACATAATAATATTATATATATGCCTATATCAGCTGCACATTGGTTGTCTTCTAACACAGGGGAAGGCAACGATTGGGCCAGCTTTCTCCAGGAGGTGTCTAACACCATGTGGACCAATGGATATAGTTATGTAAACACACATGTTTTTGAATATAGCTTGTCTGAAAAATGAATCCGCGAATTCTTCGGGTATCTAAATATAAATGAATGTTCAATTTAACCAAAAATAAGGTACAGAACTATAAAACGCTTGTGACATATGTCATATTTAGGAAACAACCGAACACGTCATACATGAGGTGAGATTTCAAAGGTTTGATTCAAAAAGTGTGAAGAAACCGCGAATAGGCTATATTAATTGAATTATTATTTTCGACATACACTATGTCAACACTTCGTTGTGTCACATTATACCCGAAACATAATTTTAAAACTAGTCAGTGCTCGCTACTATAAAAAAAATTACTCCATACAATTATTTTGATTTTTTAGTTTAAGTTTCTAGGTCATGCCGTAAGTTGACTGTGACTTAGAACAAAGTGCTGCAGTGTAGTATGTCCCGTTAGAGACCTGAAGAATTCGCGGATTTCTTTGGGGACAAGCTAAAATTCAAAACACGTGTGTTTGTCTTATTTAAACCATTGGTCCAAACGGTGTTTGACGCCTCCTGGAGATCGCTGGGCCAATCGTCGCCTTCCACTGTGACAGCAGACAACCAATGTGTCGTTAATATCGGCAGATGTTTACATAAGAGTGTAGAGTTTAGCCTGCAGGTTGTTGAACTCGGGGATGTTTCAGGTCCCTATGTCCCGTTAATCACTTACCCTCCCTGCAAGACCTACTGAAGGAGAAGATAGTTAGTAAAAATGATTCAACCATGTTGTTTACATTAAATATTTACCGACGTAAATATTTTATTTGCCAATACCGATACTACCGAGTGAAATTTTTAAACACAAAAGAATATGCGCAGAAATAGAGCTTTAAAAATAAGTCAGGAATACCCTATCTTCGATCCTTCGGTAAAACGTCAACGCTTAAAGAGTACGTGTGCATGGGTGTGACTGTGCTTACGTACGTAAACATGCCACGTAACGCATGCGAGCGTGAAAGTGTTTTCTTACGTGGCGTGCGTGCTTGCACGTAGGAGCATGCATATATTACACATGCTAATTAATTCTTTGTATTCAAAGTACGGCCGTGCCTCTGGGGCCAATTTGATTAACGTAAAATTCTTTGTAGTATGGTGAGTTTTCATTTAGCCTAATAAATAATTAAATGCAAAATTCGCGTTATTATTTGGCTTCAGGTTGAACTTCACAGTACTGTATATACCGGAGCAAGCGCCGTTTTTTCATTTGCAGCTACACGGATATGAAGCCACGCCCTTTCTGACTGAGTGCACGTGATTGGAGCACACAATTGTGAAGCGATTATTTATTGGCGTAAAGTTACCCAGGGCGTGTCCGATAAAGTATGGTCCAATGACAAACATATAGCAAAGGTAAACGTGTTTAAAGTTTAACGTGTCCCCGAAAATTATGCGAATTTTGCATGTCTCTACTAATAAACCAATGCAGTGAAATTTGAAGTTGGTTTGAGGCACGCAGTGCCGGATTGTGGGCAGTTTGGAGGTAACTCGAGGAGCGTTATTGATCAAACCGCGTTTGAATACTTGATTAGTATTCGGAAGATCGTAGTTCCGATCCCAACTGACTATAACTGAAGGTTTTTTTTTTTCTCCCAAGTGGTTCTACGTTGCCTTTGCGCTGTTCCTTAAAAATGCATGAAACATTGGAGACAATTTTTTTTAAACGCAGTATAGAAAATCAAGAAACTGAAATTATACAAAATAGTTTATACCATCTTCGTGAATTTTTTTTGCCAAAGTGGTACATTTCTGATTAGTTGGGGCAGGTGATTTTCGCGAAAATATTTCAAGACCAGTAGTACACCAAAAAAAAAAAGTTCATATGCACTTTCGTGTTTGGACGATTTTAAATGTCATGTGCATCAAGTTTCTGTCCGTGAATCATGTACGTTCAGTATCGGAGTACTTTATTACGATTGGCCTAGTCAAATAAGAATGTTTTCTCACGTAGACACCTAGCCAATAAACAAAGGACTTTAAAATGCAAGGTCTCACTTGTGTCATCAGCATCACTCATTCGATTACGTATCTGGTTATGAATAACTCTTATAATAATTATTAAAAATGATGGAAAATCGCGAACATTGGTTGAACCAATATATCTTCTATAACTAGAGACATGCAAAATTCGCGTTATTTTTGGTGACACGTTAAACTTTAAACACGTTTACCTTTGTAATATGTTTGTCATTGGACAATATTTTATCTGACACGCCCTGGGTAACTTTACGCCAATAAATAAACGCTTTACAATTGTGTGCCCCAATCACGTGCACTCAGTCAGATAGGGCGTGGCTTCATATCTATGTAGCTGCCAATGAAGAAACGACGCCGGCTCCATTATGTACAGTACTGAGAAGTTCGGCCTGAAGCCATATTAATAACGCGAATTTTGCATGTCTTTATCTATAACACTCTAACTAGTTTATTTCTTCATGATTTGATGAACGAGATTTTGACACGGCTAAGTTGTTTGCAGACCAATCCCGAACGTCCATCCTTATACAATCATGATCTCCATTGGCCCAATGAAATGGGGTAGTGTCTTCATACATGCATGGCAGCCAATAAGGAGAGAAAACTGTCGGACATGTGTACAGTACGTGTACTCCTAGCAAACAGTCAACTTCTCAGGCCATCCTCTATAATTATTATAGAACACTGTAAATTTGCCACTTTACTGCTTTAAAATTTTCCACCACAAAAAGTGTTGTACCAGACCTCCAAACCCTTCCAATGGTTATTATAGAACACTGTAAATTTGCCAGATTACTGCTTAAAATTTTACACCACAAAAAGTGTTGTATCAGACTTTCAAACCCTTTCAAGGGTGTACATTTAGTCCCCATGAAATCTCAGTGAAATAAATTCTTTCACTACTTACGGAAATGCGATAATCTTTATTTGGGACACAAAGTAAATCGTTACTCCTGAAGTTATGACGTGAAATGAAACCCAATAAACGAAGACCCGATGGAACGCAGTGCGTGAGGAAACGGAGGGAACCAAGAAAACCCACCGGCGATCGGCAACGTCCGCTACGTTTGCCATATTTGAAATCCGGGACAGAATATGCTGGGGATTTAACACGGATCAGTGTGCTGGGAATAATGGAATGGACGTACTGATGTCTCAACTATTCTGCAAATCGACTTAACTGAATGAACATCTCGCCCTTCCTTTTGGGTGTTACTCAATGGGCCTACCATTACGAATCCTGCAGAGTTATAATTTTGCTGCTATAACTAAAGTACATAATCACTATGTAATAGCGGTATCTGAGAGGCCTAGAGTCGTTACGTACATATACTTTAATCTACAGGAGATCATAAAAACTGTCTGCACACCTTTTTCTGGTATTATCACCGACATATAGTCGATGCTTTTTGTTATTTAGCTGTTTATTGTATTTATATTATCCTTAGTTAATACACTTCCAGAATAATAATTCTAAAATGATTATATTATAATATGATTTCAATGTGTCCATGATAGTAAACTGGACATACGTCTGCCTACCTCCACACATACTGTAGGTTTGGTGTCTGCATTACAGTAACTTTCCGGAACTCCTAGATTCCTAAGATTACATTTTCGTTATTCGACCATCTGTTTTATTACATAGAAATTAACATCAATCCTGCTGCATGTCGTTATGCATTGTAGCACTGGTTGTTAAAACTCGAACATCTGGTCCATGGGGAAAGGTAAGCCATTGTCTGTATCAAACACTACATATTGTGCATTTTTGTACTCATGTGGTGAGTCCGTATAATAGGAATGGAACATGGATGGAATCCATTGTAACAATGTCTGAATGCCATTGTACGTCGCAGCACTTATATGCTTCAAAGTCGAACGAAAATGTTTAAGGTTACCTGGGAAGTTTTTCGCACGGTTTTTTCAGTGGCTTCTGAGAAGGTGAACTTCCTTGAAGTTCACATCTCCAAATAATCCCTTCTAGAATAGCTTGCACGAAGCTGCAACCATACCATGGATGAAAGTAGAACATGTTGACCAGACGTGCCTTTCTTTCTCGGCACATAAGGACTTAAAAGACCCTTGAAACAGATCCAAAAAATACTAGCTGCTGATAAAACGTTTGAGGCAAACAGTAGTAAGTGGGACGTACTATTTTATACCTCACAGTGATAGTGGAGAAATGACCTCCGTTTTTTTGCTTATAACAGCTGTCATGTGAGTTGGGAGATGCAAATATTTACCTACAAAAAGATCTCCTTCCCAGCATTAGTATGATATCAAAACCTAATAATAACCATTAATGGAGTTACGACTCTTGACCTTTGAGGAACAGATACACAGTACTGCCTTTCTATGCCTTGCCTCATATATATATATTAAAGGAGTTAACGTTTGTGTGTACCCTTTCTCTCACATCACGCGTGAGCCATGACTTATACCACCTCTTGAGTAACGTGTTTAGATACCTACAATTTCATTCCTAACGCTCTGGACTGATGCAAACGCGAGGCGGCAAACTCGTGAAATGCCCGAACAACATTCATCAGAGGCGGCGAGCCTTGGGGGATTCCTAGTCGTCAGAACTGCTACAAAGCCTGACACAACCAAGTCACGTCTAGGAAACAGGTGCCTGCACTAACGGATTTTACAATCACAATCATGGTGGAAGAGGGCGAGCATCGCGTGGTAGAGGTCAACGGTTACAAAGAGCTCAGGGCCGAGTGAATACTTTTGAAAGTTCTCCCTGTTCGTGTCTTTCAGCCACATGTAAAAATTGACACTGCAATGGACTTGTGCATTGATGAGAGAGTGTTGTAGAATAATCGCAGTTCCTTCACACCTTTGAGTCAAACCTTCGAAAATTGAAAAATCACCCTGTGTACGACGTGTTATTTTGTTTCCTAATGTGTAATGTCTGACAAGTAGTTTATACTGCTGTTAAAATAAATATATGTTATTTTTGGTGAAATTGACTTCTACTTATATTTTACTTATAAATCATAACGTTAATTTATAATTAATTAATATATATATATATATATGAAAACAGATAAATAGGTGGTTCGGTAACGCCTAGTAAGAAATAGTTCTTATGCGAAAATGTTATTAAACTGAGGGCGCACGAATGCAGTGAATTGTCCCTGTGGTTGTAATTTTATAGACATGGTTAGACTTTATTTTCAGCAGACGAAGGAATAGACTAAAAGTAGACCTTTTAGCAGGGCTTCAGAAAAGTTGGAGTGAGCGAAGAGATTTGGGCGGCTCTTAACATCGAGGTCTTGAGAGCCGATGAGGGCGAAGTGAGGGGAGCATGGAGCAGCGTCGGAATGAAAGGGCGGGGAAAATGGGATATCCCCGAGAAAACCTGCCGACCAGCGGCACAACACCGGTCACGCTTATTAAACTGAACAATGTTCATTACTGCATGGCCGACTCTATGCCAATATAATGCCAGGTTGAAGGGATTTCAGTCAAATGTTCTTTCATACGTAAACTCATATACAATCCGTGTTATTAGTTTTAAGTAATTTACTCTTTGAGTGTTGCTGACGTAATATTATGTTGCAGAGATCCAAATGAAAATTGCTGACGAAGTAATATTTCTTCCCCGTGTCTTCAAAGAATAATCAATCGTACGGCAAACTCCATCCAACTCACGTAAATTCAGGCGACGTAATGTTACGTCGGTAGCGCCAAGCGTTTAAAAAAAATTCTTAAGTAAGGAATGTTTCATGTGGGCAGACGCTCGCCATGAGAAACGAATTAGTGTCCTCATATTCTGTAGAAGAGGTTTTCTTCACATATTGCGTACAGTTTACGACCCGTAAAAGCAGTTCAATGTCAGCGAGGAATTATGACACGACGAGTCCTCATCGCCTATTGTCCTCGGGAGTGTGGAACTTCAGACATCGCAAGATTACGCGGGTTGCGTAAAAACAAAGCCCACAGTGCGTGGCAGACATCCTGTACTCCGGCAGACTTCCCAGGGAAACTCAAGAGAACGCTTGCGCCGGCCTGCATGGCGAATTAGTGACGTGATATCTCACACGCCGCACGTAGATACGTCATCACAGACGTCTTCAGCGCATACGCACGTGTCTACTTATGGACGCTGCCCTTGTAACACAATAACTCCTGCGGTCGCGCATTTCTTTCCGAGTTGAAATGTTGCAATCACGTACACTCTAAAAAAAATCCGCTCGTAGTTTCCCGTACGACAAAGGAAACGATTTCTTTGAGGCCGTTATGTTTACAGCAACACTACGTGGACTTAATTCAAAGAGGAATTTACAGAAACGTAGGTTTGCTGTTAATAAATGGTTTTATGTACGTTTTTGTTTATGGCAACATTACTTTCCTGTTTAGTAAAGAAATAAACATTCCTTAAGCTGCATTTGTTCGCAGTAAAGAAATATTACTCCGCCCCGAAGGTAACTGTTTCAAGGTTTCGGGTCATAAATTGCAGTTTTCAGAACATAACTGTTGTCCCAACGCAAATATTTATAAACCAATAAATAGGGACAGGAGTTTTTCGCGAGAATATTTATGGACATGCTCGACTTCAATATCATACGTCCACAACCACGACTTCCTTTGGATATTGGCCGCGTGTCTACTTGAGAAGAAATAAAGTACTTATCAGAATAAAAGTACTTCGATACTGAACGTCCATGATTTGTGGACACACACGTGACATTTAAAGTTATCCAACCACGAAAGTGCATATGAACAAAAGTGTTTTGGAGGACAACTGGTATCGAAATCTTTTTGCGAAAAACACCTGCCTCTACCAATAAGTATATTTTGCAGTTACGAAACTGCAGCTGAGTATATGTTACAGTCCTCCTGCAGACGTTCAATGTAACTCTGAAGTGCAGTGATTCTTTAAATCACTATAACCTCAAATCTTCCCCAGAGGTAGCACTGTATTCTAGCCTATGTAACTACCCTTCAGAATGTGCCCATCAAAAGTAATTCGAATGTAGTAATACAAAGAGTCAATGTGGTGCAGGACGTTAGGCTAATAACACAAGATGTGCAGGTTTGAGTCTCGGAGCCGCCCGAGTTTTTTTTTTTTTAAGTGAGTATAATTTTGAAAGATTTGATACTTCTCTCTTATTTACAAATTACGGTTGTTTATCAGAGCACAAAATGCCTTTACAGTGTAACTGGCATTACCACAAAGACGTATTCTGAACTATTGTAACAACAATGTAAAGTAATCATGGTCATTACCACATATATCAAACAAAAATTATGTTTGCCGCAATGCTACTTTTCAGTGGTTCGTATTTAAAACATTTTTCTTTGCGGCAAGATATTATGTATTACAGCAAAGGAAGCGTTTTACAGTGTAATTTATGGTGTGGGCTCTGCTTTGTCTTTAGCACTTTTTTCCTTGCAGCCAATGAACGACGCGCTGCCTGCTCGGTGATACTGGGATTCATCATTCACGTCAAAGAGGCATAGGAAATTCCAGACATCAGATTACAGATTAGCCGTAAGGGGAGCTATGGGAGTGCTGAGTCATGACGCTGCCTTGCGGCGTACAATACCGGTTATAACTTCCATTCCTTAGCAACATGTATAAGGCCGTGAAGACGGAGAATGATCGGGTTAAAACAGCTACCGAATCAATAGTGCTAAAGGCTGTTCACGTTAAAGTGAGTCCTTTCGAAATCAACCTTAGAAAAAAGTCACTGCTCCTACCTGCGTATAATTTAACGGGTGCACAAGGTGACATGTGGTTACTGTAAAATTGGTAACGATGGATGGAAAGCAATTCCATATCTTAATGTCGAATATAATGAATTAGGTAACCATTTGTGATAACTTCATTATTTATTCTGGTTTATATTTTCTTAATGGGTCAAAGTGTAAAAAATGAGAAAATTTGTAAAATATGTACGTACTTCTCTAATATTTTCACAGTTTCACTTGACCGACGTATGAACAAAGTGATGAAGCCCATGGCAATATTAATTTTACATAAGGCGGAATAATACACAACGTGCATACAAGTAGGTCCTAAGCAGGGATTTCAAAAGTGTTAATTTTACCGCGAACAGCCTATATAGGCATGTGCATAACACGAGACCAGATTGTTGCCAGAAATTGCATTAAAAACTCGGCGTAAATGAACTACATTATGGCCCGACATGGATTGTGATTGTCATATAAGTGGGTAAAAAATCACACAAAAGGCTCTGAAAGGTGATCAGATTTTTTTTCAGAATTCTCTAGAGCTCGTGGTTACAACTCCAGGCGTACAGGCACAGAGTACTTAAAAATACATAGCTGAAACAGTTTGCGAACTCTAATCCACGCGAAAACAAAATTGTGTCTCTTGCCACCAATCGGAACGGTGATGGCTAATTATCGCCTGGTAGCATACTCGCCTGCCGGCTTGCCCAGCCAATAAGGAACCTCGCAGCACTCAGTATCCAATCAGACATAAGGCCCTTTACCAGTCCCCTTGAACAACCAGAGAAGAGGTACAACTACATCAAAGGAACTGCCACACCTTTTCGACACTGTGTGTTTATCTGCTCTGAGCCAATGGGACGATGGTATAAGGGAATACAGAGTTTCTAAGAGATGAGCTTTATAATGCAGAAGCATGTTACTTTCGAATAGTTCTACAAAACAATGTGAGTGCTTGCATCCCTGCTTGTTATGCCCGTGTTTTAACCAGGGGAGTCGAAATCTCATACTTGATAATAAGTTGAACTGATGTTCCTGCATAGGTAAATTTCTGTGTAGGCGACCCACTTCTAGCTTGTTATTATTTGGGACAGAAAAATAGATATCAGAATAGGCTAGATAGCAGATAGCAAACTCTCTCTATATATATATATATATATATATATATATATATATATATATATATATATATATATAGAAACTCGCATATATATTTGTGTGTACATATATATACACTATATATGTACTATATATATACAAATACACATATTTATATATAGACCTACAAACACACACATATAAGTATATTAAATATATAAATATATCAGTTTCTTTTGCGATTGGCTCGTGGTTTCTTAAGACACTGGGCCAATAGCAGAGTAAGCACCTATTCTCACGTTTTAGGGTATTCACGGTAATGTGAGCTCTTTTTGAAGCCCTCTCATTTGGAATAGTAGTCAAAAAATATATTTTATTGTAGCCTTGTACGTTAATTTTTGAGTTCCCTGGAAAATACACTGTATTTATTACTTACATGGCAATATTTATTTTAAGAAGTGGAGGAAGGATAAAATTGGCTGATAGGAAAAAAGTAACTAAGGCGTCAGAAGTTCTCACTTTACTATTAACAGCCTATGCCTAGGGACAGGTGCTTTTTGCGAAAAGATTTCAAGGCCAGTTTTACTTTAAAACACTTTTGTTCATATGCACTTTCGTGGTTGAATGATTTCGAATATCACGCGCCTCAAGTGTCTGTCTGCGAATCATAGACGTTCAGTATCGGAGTACTTTGTTCTGATTGGCCCAGTCAAATAACATGTCGTCTCATGTAGATACGCAGCCAATAACCAAAGGAAGTTGTGGTCGAGGACGTAGGATATTGAAGTCTAGCATGGCCATAAATATTTTCGCGACAAACACCTGGCTCTACCTATACCTTGTCAAGGATAAAACTGCCTATTCAATAAAGAAACGGCCAATGAACGCGAACAGTTGTGACTCTGCTGTAGATAGGACTGTGTAGTCTGGAGAGCTAGAAGCGAGTTGCCTGTACTCTCAAATACTGTCTGTCTAACGAATCGGTTTGTTTCTGAATTCCCATTTACAACCACCCTATAAGTTCACACAACACCAGACATGCTTTTTATACAGAACAAGGTTAATTAACCCCTTAACTTAGACATTAATTTTTAATTTCAGGTTTTGCAAAAGACAAGATTTTTGGTCTGACAAGAACCTGCGAAATCCTTGTAACAACGTACTTGATGGAACCTGCGGAAGGGATTTATATTGGTCTAATGCATCGGCAGTAACCAATAATAAAATTCTGGTGGGCTAGCCGCAACCAATAGGTTTAACCAGTAAAAATACGCTGTCTGTATTTGTGCTATCTTCTATAACCTTGCACACTACTTACCACGAATTAACATATTTTACAACACGTCATTCGTGGACGAGTACACTCGGGATAATATGTCAAGAGTTTAATAGATTGATCTCTGCTAGCATAATGCCTATTTAAATCGTCCCAGTAGAATTTCCTTACCTACGCAGAATAAAACGCAATGCTCTGTGTTAATTTGAGTAATTTACACTATGGTTAGGGACACCTGTTTTTCGCGAAAAGATTCCACGACTAGTTATACTCCAAAACACGTTAGTTCAGAACCAATATCGTGGTTGGATGGTTATAACCCGCACGTGGATTAAGTTTCAGAGTAACTTAATTCTGATTGACCCAGTCGAGTAGGACATGTCTTCTCACACACAAATGCAGCCAATATCCAAAGTAAATTTGCAAGCTTGCACGTAAGAAGTTTTAGTTCAGCTTGAGCAAAAATCTTTTCGCGAAAAACTTGTAACCCTAATTATGGGTGTTGCTGACGTATACGTTGCACAGAACTTTACGAAAACTGATGGATAAGTAATATTTTCTCTCCGACATTCTAAGTCTGAATCAGTGAGAATCTCACTGTTTCAATCAGTCAACAATGCCTGACTAATTCAACAGTCACTTCAGTGAATTTAACTGATGAATTAGTGAAAAAATTCCAAACTTCCTTCACTTATTGATTCTAAGGCATTTTCCACTGATTCATCAGTAATTTTTTTCTCACTGTTTTCCAGTGGTTTGTTTTTTTTACTGATGGATCAGTTAAACAGTTTGCAAAAAATGGCCGTCAAACAACGTGTATCAAGTGAAATAAAAACGAATAAACTAATAAAACCAATACAAACAGTTTCTAAAATGTGTGTCGTCTTTCAAAAAGGTAATATGAACATACAGCCTTTCATTCCGGTTTTTCGTTTTCGTGTAATCATCAGATCGCTCTGTTTGAATGTTTAAACTGTATATAATGTGGAGAAGAGAGTGCACTTATGTATACTCTTCGTTTTAACAATCATAACGATACCAATCAATCCCAGAAACGAAAAGAAAGGCATAAAATTTAAATCTTCACAATTTTGATAAGACATATATTTTCCTCTTACTTCTCAACTTGACTTGGTAGTGTAGATAGTAAGGTAACGGCATAAAAGCGGCGTGGAAGGGGTGTGCGAGTTCTACCTCACTTACGTCCGAAAATATTTTACTTTTTTAAGTTACGGTAAATTGCGCAATATAAATAGTAGACTGTCGAAAATATGTTTATTTCTTGTAATTATTTGACAAAATTAAAAAAAAAAAAATTAATTCGCCACTGTAATCGGTCATCACTTATTCAATCAGTGAAATTATTTCACGTAACTAATTCAGTCAGTGGAATTTTTTCACTGAAACAATCAGTGGTTTTCCTCTGATTTTAAGTGGAGTCATTTTCATTGATTCGAGTAGTTGAATTTCACTATGAATAAGTGGTTCTCCACTGATTCTAAGTGGAACCATTTTCACTCATTCGAATAGTTTAATTTCACTGTGAATCAGTGGTTTTCAACTGATTCTAAGTAGAACCATTTTCACTAATTCGAGCAGGTGAATTTTACTGCGAATCAGTGGTTTTCCATTGATTCGAATTTGGAGTGAAAGAATGGGGATGTCATAATGTTACGGCGATATACAAGTCAGTTGAAGTCAGGCGACGCAAATATTACGTCTGCAGCACTCAAAGTTTTAACTCGGGTAATTTTCCGCCCCTAGTCATGAATCTCTGTAAATCTACACAGCAGTGATGGTGTAAATTTTCTCCCCCAGTGTTTGAGCTGTTCGCGGCCCCGGGCACCTCCCCACGTACCCACGGCCAACTATACGTGCTCGGGTTTTCTCGTCTGGTTGCCGACGCCCATGAAAACGCTCCCCGCATAAGCGACACTTATTGTCTATTCACCTCAGACCTTATGAACGCCTGTTATTACGTGTAGCACTTTCTCCCTTTGACAATGTTGTCTCGCCACGCCTTCATAACCGCTACCACTACTGCTTCTTCTGCTAGGCCAGTAGTCAAACGCCGGAGAAGTTCTTAGTACAGACGAGTTTACTTCCATGTCGCTAGGAAATATACAGTACAGTTAAATAGACATTATTAGGGACAGAAGAAGTTCGCGGGTTGAATGACCTGTAGGCTAGAATTCACGTTGGTTTTCCTACTCAAACAGACATCAATTGCAAAAGTAATAAAAATTACAACAGTTTAAACTTTAGTTTACCCCAAATTGAATTCGTGACAGGTCCCTACACGTTTTACGTTTTTATTTTATGTTTGTTGATGTTTGTCCCAAGCATTCTCTACTATTTTAATCTCGCCAGCATTCAACTAGTTTTTAGCACTTTGAGTGCTACGGACGTAATATTAAGTCACCTGAATTTGCCGTAACATTACGACATACCAATTTCTTGAAAACAAGGAAGAATAAATATTTCTTCGGCAGTAGTTTTCATAACGTTATCTGCAACGTAATATTACGTCAGCGTCACTCAAAGTGTAAATTACCCAAATAAATAGGACGGAGTGTATCATATTTTAAGTAGGAAATTATTTTTGATCGGAATATTTTCAACTCGCCACTTTACTTGTAGAGAGCCGGTTAGTTATGGACATTGTTTAGCAAGCGTGTCCGGTGTTATGTGACCAATACTATACACTCTGACTAACAACTATATATAGTGTTACGTGCTCGCAACTTCGCATCCGCGCGAGTGAGTGGAAGTGAAGGACAGCAGTTGTATGATAGCGAGCGGCCTATCATAAAGGACGCCGCCGCACACGGTGATGAACTTATCGCAGCTCGCACCTCGCTGACCCTCAGATGCTTATATTTCTCCATTTATCACGCTGGAACGTCGCCGTCATAACCGTTACTTTCCCCAGAACATCTTAGATTGCCGAGAACGTTCTAGATGCCACCTACCTCTAGTTTAAATGCCACATGCGGGGCTCTGAAGTGGGAGTGATTAAGAGACGAGAGTTTAGCGTCTCGTGCGACAGTCTGGCGATTACGGACCGGCGAGGGACGACTGCAGCGATCTGCGAGAGTGCGACGGCGAGCTTGTGTGCAGTGAAGAGTGGGACTGATCTGCGGGACTGTGGACTGGATACGTGGGTGAACAGACATTCGGGACGATGGAAATATACAGTTTTAACTAAACGTGTGGGAATAATTGGAGCAGTTTGAGGGACATTAGCAAAAGTAAAGACTGTAATAAAGACTTTAATTGAAATGGGGATAGTAATTAAATACTGCTCCCAATAAGAATAATAAGAGTTAATAGGACGCTCAAACTGATAAATAGCAATCGTTTGATTATTTGTAGCATTGAGAAGAAGTATAATTATTGAATTTGGTTCTTTTATGTTTATTCAGACCTTCATCCCTCACGATCTCAGATACGCCCTTCAGGCGTCCCATGTAACAATATGTAATAATACATTGCATGAACTCTATCTTTTCCTCCCTGCCATGGAAAATCCACTCATCATGTCTATAGTCATGGGTTTCCTCCTGCGGCCTCGCCGGTTCACCATGAATGTCCTCGGGTTAAGCCCCAGATGATACATGGGGCAATGGGCAGGCTACAAACTGCTGGTTTGCCACTTCGACAACCCCGCAGGACATTTTGAAGACTCGCTCCTCTGCTGCGCAATATTAATAATTCCTAGAACGTATAGGCCCTTCTGGCCTGACATGCACCTCCCTGACCCTCCCACTAACTCTTCTAGTTAGTCACTAACTTAGGGTTCTCCCCTTCTGGGCCACAGGGGCCACGGTGGCAGAACGGTTAGCCTGCTCCCCTCCCACCAAGGTGTACCGGTCTCTATCCCCGGCCGGGTCACTCCCGGATGTTCGCATGTGAAAATCATGCCGGACGATGCCGCTCGTCGGCGGTTTTTTTTTTTGGGGGGGGGGGGGGAATCTTCAGTTTCCCCTTTCATTCCGGCGCTACTCGATACTCACCTCAATAACCCCCATCAGCTCTCAAGACCTCGCTGTTTAAAGTGGCCCAAATCTCTTTACTCACTTCACTCGTTCTGGGCCACCAAAACAAAATCAAAGGTAATGCAGTATAAATATAGGTGACTAATTTCGGAGCTAATTTCTAGCTTGACTTACCTGTCACTGAATTTGTACTGTACTCGAAATGTTAGTTTTCAGGGCTCCTAACGTGGTTAGAAAGTTTTCTGTGCCAAGAGCTTAAATTCGGGCTGTCGACTTGAAGACCCGATGTTATTCTTTTTGAGTGTAACAAGCAAGATCTTGACCACAACAGCTGATAGGTCAAAACCTGCACATTTCAGTAAGAAACGAAGACTGGAGTTTTGAAATCACTGAGAAATAGAGGGGGGAGAGAGAGATAGAGAGAGCGAGATCTCGAGATGCCGAATGTTTACTGAAAGGCAATAGTGCATAGTGCATATAAATAACCGGAGATTTCACTGTATGCAAGTAGGTTTAAGATCAGTATAGGGAAACACTATAATAAAATGAATTTAAAAATTCGACATTAATAAAATAACTGATTATTTTATTGCTCTCTGGGATTAATTTTCTTATTTATTGTCTGAATCACAGTTTAAATTACTATAAACAATTGAAAAAATTCTCCATGTTGTTTGTAACAAAACGAACTGTAGAGAAAAGAAATATTTTATAAAGTGGCAGTGAGGGTTTAATTAAATTGACATAAATCAAAATGGTTTATATTTATCTAATACCGCTATACGTCAGAAAAGGTTCCTAATTTTTAGGCACGTGTAATGTTTATTGTTGAAACATGAAAAAAGAAAGAAAAAAACTCACGTAAACACGAAATGAAATCTGTATGAGTATTCAGAAATACCCTTGAGTTACATATAATTTTTTTTTTAATACACCCTCTGTCTTGATTTATTTCAACAACCCGTACATAAAACGAAAAAATTACTGTCCTATTTTCACATAACGTTACGGTGTGGGGTTGTTTTTGTACCCCGTGTCAAACCATGGGCAAAATGAAAATTCGGGCGACGGTTGAAATAAAGTAATAATTAGGGATAGGAAAATTTCGCGAGTTCAATGACCTGTAGGCTAGACTCCACAGTGCTGTGTATACTCGAGCCTCAGCTGTGTGTTCGTTGGCTACGGCTTCAGAGAGTAGCCAGTGTTGCACCACGTCTGGCAGTACGGGACTCGCTACTTGTTTCCTTGTAAGTCTGCTATTGGCTCAGAGGCGTCCAGGGCAGGTTCGATAAACTGTGATCCATTTATAAAGGTGGCTTCACTGTACGTATGTTTGACGTCCATCTTGTCCCGAATTAAATTGGCGAAATTTTCCTATCCCTAATAAAAATTACTTCTGCTACATGACACGAAAAATCATTTGGGTCTGCGAACGCAAGCACGTGGTGTATGGCGAAAATGTGAGATGCCGTATCAAGGTCACGAAAGAGAAAATATTATTATATTTTCTTAGAGAGCTTTTAGTGTAACTTTAATTACAAGGACATCGCGAACACGCGGGATTCAAGTTCGTGATTCCTTGATTGCTTGGGGTTGCGCAGTCACTCGTTTTCCATCTCTAAGTGTATATTTTTATTTCCTCTCGGATTTCATTTTTCAAGCTGTAGAGCGGCCGTGGTTGCGTAGTAGTTAGGCTACTCGCCTCCCACGAAGGCGAACCAAGTTCGAATCCCGGCTAGCGGCATTAACAGGATTTTTTTCATGTAATAAACGTGGCGGACGTTGACGTTGGCGGCGGGTTTCCTTGGAGAGCTCTCATTTCCACCACCATCTCATTCCGCTGGTTCTCCATCTTCACCTCATTTCACACTCACCGGCGCTCATGATTTACTTGCTGATGCCACTCCCTTCTATCTCCTCTACAACAGAATAGATACGTCTATACGAAGTTCACGGTAAAATGAACACTTCTGAAAGCCCTGCCTACGATCTACTTTTATGCACGTCATGTAGTCCTCCGGCTTATCTAAAGTTAACATTGCCATGGGCCTCATAACTTCATTCATGCTTCGGTCAAGTGAAACTCCGTAATGATCAGAAAATGAAATATTTTACATATCTGCTTATTTTTACACTTCCATGCATTAAAGAAACAGAAAGAGAAATAAATAATTTAAGTTATCACTAATGGTTACCTAACACGATTTATTCGACGTTAAGATATGGAACTACTTTCCCTCCGTAGTTACCAGCCTTACTGGACGCATGTCACTCAGTGAGCCCATTACAATATATTTCAGGTAAGATCACTAAGTTTTTTCTGAGCTTGATTTCAAAAGTGTTCACTTTATCGTGAACAGTCTTTACGGGGGCTTTCACAAGTGGGAATCGTGCCGGTCGATGCCGCTGGTCGCGGGATATGCTCGGAGATCCCCCGTTTCCCCCCCCTAGCATTCCGACGCTGCTCCATATTCACCTCATTTCACCTTCATCAGCTCTTAACAACTCGTTGTTATGAGCCGTCCAAATTTCTCAACTCTACTCAACTAGGAGCACCTGTTTTTCGAGAAAAGATTCCACAATATATTGTACTCCAAAAGACGTTATCTTAAATATACTTTCGTGGTAGGATAATATATAATGTTACGTGTCTTAGCTGTCTGCCCGCGAATCAAGCACGTTCGGCATAGGAATATCTAGATTCTGATTGGTCCAGTTAGTCTTCCCAGAAGAACACGAGGCCAGTAACCAGGGATAGGAAAATTTCGCGAATTCATTTCGGCACAAGACATGTCAAACACATGCACAGTGAAATTACCTTTTCTATTGAATCACGGTTTATTAGACACGCCCTAAGCACCTCTAAACCAATAGCAGACATGCAAGGCAACAAGTAGCGAATTCCATACTGCCACGTGTGCTGTAACACTGCCTACTCTCCGGAGTAGCAGCCAATGAACAGACACCTAAGGCTCCAATATAAACAGGACTTTGGAGTCTAGCCTGCAGGTCATTAAACTCGCGAAATTTTGCTATCCCTACCACTAACACAAGTAAGCTGCAGCTTTGAACATAAAATATTAAAGTCTAGCTTGTGCGCAAATATTTTCGCGAAAATCAGGTGGCCCTAGTTATCATTAGAGACACGGGAATTTCGCGAAAAATTCTTCGAGGACACGCAGCTACATACATGTGCATCTTAGTTTCTTTTTCAATTAGATCACAGCTTGTTTTCAAGCGTTGGGGACGGCTTTGGGCCAATAAAGAATATTGTAAGGTAAAAGAAAATTACGGAATGCCACTGCCTGGGCTGCCCAGCAGCATTGAACCTTCTGCAGCACGCTGTAGGCAATCAGACACAAAGCTCGGTCCCAGAGTCTCGCGCACCCTATCGGAGAATGGGTACACCCACACCGTACACTAAAGTCACATGGCCAACAGTGATGAACGTGTTTATTTATAGCTAGAGACCTGAAGAATTCGCGGATTCCTTTTGGGACAAGCTAGAATTCAAAACGCGTGTGTTTATATAACTTAAGTCATTTTTCCAAACGGTGTTTGCGCCTCCTGAAGATCGCTGGCCCAATTGTCGCCTTCCACTGTAACAGCAGACAACCAATGTGTCGTTAATATCGGCATATTTGTACATAAGACTGCAAAGCTTAGCCTGCAGGTCATTGAACTCGCGAATTTTTCAGGTTCCTATTTATAGCTTAATTTTTAAATTAAAAGCACTATTGTATTAATAAAATACATTAATAAATTTTTATTTAATCAAACTGTATTTGAAATTGGTTAGAGGAATGCACAAACGTCTCAAAGCACTTGTTTTCGTATCAATGTTCTAACCTGAAATTCAAACCCTGTCGTTTTTTCTACTTGTGTTGGAAGAAAAGCAGTTCAGTGTTAGTACACGGAGACTGGTTGTGCGTAGCCAACGAGATAGGTCTACCTCATCTTTAGTGTATGGCCCACGCCAAACGAAACGCCACGCTATTTCGCCTCTGTAGTGTTGAGTTGAGAGATTTGAGCGGTACTTAACGAGGTCTTGAGAGCCGATAACGGCGAAATGAGGTGAGAATAGAGCAGCGCCGGAATGCAAGGGGATGGGGGGAAGGGAGATCGCCATGGATGCCCGCCTACCAGAGGCATCGTCCAGCACGCTTTCCGCTTGCAAAATCCGGGCAGCGAACCGGCCGGGGATTGAACCCGGTTCGCCTTGGTGGGAGGCGAGCATTCTAACCGCTCATCCACCGCGGACCCACGGTGCCCCTAGTGATAACGAACTCGGTGCCCACGAGCCACGAGTCACGCTGCGGGAGGATCTCGAAAGCGCACGAGAGCGTGGGCGAAGCTATTTAGCGACCGCAACCGGATCGGAATGTAGGGAAACCCCGCGCGGGAGAGAGAGAGAGAGAGAGAGAGAGAGAGAGAGAGAGAGAGAAATGGCGAGACCGGCAACCCTGGGTAAAGCCGCCGAAGCGCTATCGTGAGATTCAAATCCGGACGCGACAAAGGCTCGGTTCGAGGCGGCACGTGAATATCAATCAGCGTGCGTGCCGAAGTCCTGGCTGGAGAGGTGACGGACCACGTCACGAGGAATTCGTGGCGACCACCCCAGGCTGGATATTTCAGTTTGGCGAAACATGGGATGGCTGTTGCTTTTACGTGGGTGCACTCGCTATCTGATTCGCTGTATGAGGCTTTGGAAGAGGGTCTTGCGTGTGATCGGCTATTGCGTGCTGCCGAAGGTTTGTTACAGGCTGGGCTGCAGGCCGGCAAATGACTTAACGGGCGTTTATTGGCGAACGGCGCTACGACATATTTTTAGCCATTGCCGCCATTTTCTTGGTGTGTGCTGTTGGAGTTCGCATCAACGCTTTGCACGCGGTACATGTTTACCGGCATTCAAGACCAATTAGAATAATGTCACATATATTCGCCATTATAAGAATGCCGTTTCTGTTGGTCACTGATTTCCCACTTACCTCTGTTCGATCGGTTCGCACCACATTTATACATGATGCTTACACCACAGAATGGAATTAATTACTGGTTGGCTGCCGACCAAAGGAATGCCGAATTCCCCCCCCCCCCCAACAATAAAAAAACCTTTCACAGGTAACAGGGTACCTACAATCTAGACTGTCCACTTCACTTGCCAGGAAAATATTACTATTTTTATTCGTGATAATTTAATGTTGATGAGTCGTAAAGTTGTTTTAAGATCCTGAGAAACATTAAAGAAACAGTGAAATTACATCCATGTGAATTAAGTTTTCAGTGGCAGAGAAATTTCCGTTTTTAGTGCAGCCCGAGTTACACTCCGGCATAGTGTTCTAAGGGTTAAAAGCGACTGTTTACCTTCTATATTCTCAGTTATTTTGTGGTTTTGTTGGCCAAACGCTATAAATACAGGCGTGAGGCCGCGCTCATCTGATCCCCTAGTCAGAGAGTATTCAACAGTATATAGGCGAAACAGTCGCTTGTACAGCGAAAATGGCCTCTCTGGACGACATGTCAGAACGTCACTCGCCGATCAGCGCTTTGTAACCTAATCACCCGATTTCAGCCTACCTACTACGAAAACTTTCGAGGCACGGCAGGTAGCCAATCAGACACAAGGCCCGTTCCGAAAACCCCTAGCAGCCAATCAGAAGGATCGTACCGCAATTTCACCTTTGCGTACTCGTCCCCTGTATACTGATGAGGCCACGGTGGCGTAGTGGTTAGACTACTCACCTCCCACCTAGGCGCACAGGGTTCGATTCCCGTCTCTCCGAATTTTCGCACGTGGGAATGGTGCCGGACGATTCCGTTAGTCGGAGGATTTATTTGGGGATCTCCCGTTTCCCACGCCTTTGCATTCCGGCGCTGCTTCATACACACCTCGCTTCCCCCTCATCGGCTCTCAAGCCATCGCCAACCAAAGGTCGGTCACGCACTTTTCTTATCACCCCCGTACCTGTGCCCTTTCTGGGTAATACAGAGGTATAGGTAGAGAAAGATGATTTTCGCGAAAATATTTATGGTCATGCTAGACTTCAATATCCTATGTCCACAACCACAACTTCCTTGGGTTATTGGCCGCGTGTCTACGTGAGAAGACACGTTCTTATTTGACTGTGGCAATCAGAAAAAAGTACTCCGATACTGAATGTCTATGGTTCGCGGACAGACACTTGAGGCACGTGACATTTTTAATCATCCAACCACAAAAGTGTATACGAATAAAAGTGTTTTGAAGTACAGCTGGTCTTGAAATCTTTTCGCAAAAAGCACCTGTCCCTAAGCATAGGATGTTACTTTTTGTTCATACTTTATTTCCCATTAAAGCCTTTATGGATTACATTTTAATACAATATTGCAATTATCCACACAAGTTGCCTGGAAGGTGAGAGTGGCGCGGTTCTCCTGCATTCCACCCTAACTCCCAGGCGGTTGACAGACGGGGCGTGCGCCTCCCACTACGGCGACCTGAGAGACGACAACGCGACGATAGAAGAGCGGCGCGAAAGCAGAGTTGGCTAACTTGCGGCTGACAAGGTCGCCGCCCGCGACAATGGGCGATTGTGCGCCATCCATGACGAGGCTCCTCGCCTTGAAACAAAGCGGGTCCCCCTGGAAGTAGAAGGCGTATTTAACTGTCCGCTGGCCCGCCCGCGATCACATGCCAGTCAAGGATGCAGGAATGAAATAGAGGCGTTTACAACAAACTCCAAACACACATTCCAGCAACACGCCGGGACGTTGTTAGTAGCAGGACAGCTTGTGTCTCAAAACTCTTTAATTCAGAACCACTTTCGCGTTTGGATCATTTGACTTGTTACACGTATCTGCCTGCCCGCGGATCATGAGCTGTCACTATCGGAGAAAATTAATTCTGATTTGCTCACTCATGTAGCAAACAGTCTTCACACAACGACAAGCGGCCAATAGCTAGAGACCTGAAAAATCTGCGAGTCCAATGACCTGCAGGTTAGACTCTACAAACTTATGTACAAATATGGCGATAGGTCTATCAACTGTGCGTTTGCTGTCGGCTGTCACAGTGGAAAGCGACTATTGGACCAGCGTTCTCCAGGAAGTGTCAACACTGCGTGGACCAATGGCTAAAGTTTTATTAACACACGTGTTTTGAATTCTAGCTTGTCCCAAAACGAATCTGCGAATTCTTGAGGTCTCTACCAATAGCTAGTGACTTTTTTTTTCGCGAAAGGATTTCAAGACCAGCTGTACTCCAAAACTTTTTTTTTTTTTTGTTTTTTCCCATTAGAACTTCCATGGTTGGATGATTTTAAATGCCACATGCCTCGAGTGTCTGCCCACGAATCACATATGTTCAGTATCGGAGTACTTTGTTCTGATTGACCCAGTCAAATAAGAACATGTATTTTCTCGCAGACACGACGCTAATAACGAAAGAAAGTTGTGGTTTGGACGTAGGCTATTGAAGTCTAGCAAGGCCATACATATTTTCGCCAAAAACACCTGTCTCTACCAACAGCCAAAGGAAGACTGCAAGTGTGCACGTAAGATGTTGAAGTCTAGATTCCGCGTAAATCTTTTAGCGAAAAACAGGTGCCTCCAGCTATTCTGTGTCCGGATTATGTCACGTGTGGTCTTTCACTGGGGGCCTGCAAAGTTCACGTTATTTTGTGGCTGCAAGTTTTGCTGTCCAAAAGCAGGTGCTCACTCCTGTCCCCCCCCCCCCTTTTTTCTTCTTTTCGCCACTCTAAAATTGCATTCGAATGAGCGAGAAAGTGCACGTCATTTTCTACTCTTCTTTCTTCAGGGACTACTGTTCATTTTTTTTTTTTTGGAGTTACTCGGTAGTCTACTGGATTTCTCACTTAAACCTTTCCTACTCCCCAATCAGAATTATTCCGACTTCATTCATTGAAACCTTTACCCAAATACCTCATCGTGCGTAGCGCCACCTGTTTTTCGCAAAAAAGATTTACGGGAAAGCTAGACTTCAATGTCCTGTGACATGCGTACAGTTTTTACTTTTATTACTAGCCACTTGTCTTTGTCGAGAGACAGTTCCTTACCTGACTGGGCCAATCAGAATTAGGTAACTCTGACACTGAATGTCCGTGATTCGTGGGCAGACACCCGCAGCGCGTGGCCGTTAATATCATCCAGTCACGAAAATGGATCTGAGCTCTAGTGTTTTGGAGTGCGAGTAGCCCTGGAATATTTTCTCGAAAAACCGGTGGCCCTATATTTAAGATGGGGCAACTAGTGAACTAGTACATCTTTGCAAGTACCAACGGTTTTTTGAGTTGCATTGTGAAGTATTACCTACAGAGCCAATTTTCAATATGCTTTCTTTCACTCGCATGCGTCTGTTGAAAATACAACCTGGGAATGAAATATTATAAATGTATATTTAAACGTAGTTTACAGACTGAACGATTAGTTCCTCTATGAGCTCGACAGCGGAACCTCCGCTCTGAAAATCGGTGAGCTGACAGACTGCGTTACAATTTTTTTTTAATATTATCCTGTAAATTAAAAACAAATAACTGCAGGTCTGTTCAAACTTCTCCACTTGAATCAGTAAAATCCTACTGATCAATTCAGTTGCTGGCATTCGCTGATTAAAGGGTGGTTTCTACTGACTCATAGTGAATTGCACTAGTCTGGCAGTAAAACCTTAAATTGATTCAACATTAGGTAAACGCTCATTAATTGTAGATTCAGTAAAATAATTCTAATTATTGAAATCACCAATTGATAATAAGGGTTTTTAGAGTTTATTTAAAAACCGTTGGACGCATTCCTGGGAAAATAGTTCACACTTGAGAAAACAAATTTTAAAAAACTTCGTGTATTTCCAATACGAATTTGAAATCCTTCAGACATCTATATCTTAAAAAGATAAATGTGGGTCTATGGAATTTACAAGATTGCGTGTTAAGGTAATGGGGCTTTTAACACGCCCGTCAAACCTACGAAATTTGATAGGGAAAGTGAGCATCGTGTTTCTTAATGTTTAACATTTAGGATTCTACGTATGCCATATGAAGACGCCTCGTTTCAACCAAAATACGTGGAATTTGAAGACAATATTACGTCATCCGCAATCTTTGAAGATAATGTCAACTTACTAATACTTCACCAGCAGTTATCATCACAAAATTCACACCAAAATGATAGTACGTCAGTAGCACCCAAAGTGTAAGTTAGTCCTATGAACTGAGACTCTGTGTCACAAAATCGGCCTGCTTAAGAATACAGAGATGAACTATAACCGCACACGCCAGCAAAATGGCGTGACTAGCGAGCAACCTGTCGGAATGCCGTTCGCCAACCAGTGCCAACCAGGACAGACACCAGGCCCGTTCCCACAGCCTCGGGCAGCCAATCAGAGAATGGATACGCACACATCAAAGAAAACGTGACGCCGTTTCGTCTCTGTCTACTTATCTACTCTGTGACCGTGTCTTAAGTAACATGGGAAAGAACGTTTGTTTGGATCGCTGTTAACTCGGCATTATTCTGGCTGGAAGCCAGCTGGATCGAGCGTTGTATTGTAAGCATGTACTGGTGTAGACAATAGGAAGGTTTTAAGAGGGAATATAGAGATCAATAAAACCGAGTTTTACATGCAGTAGGGTACATACAGACGACACACTTCTGGCGGACACGGCGGGTTGGATTGAAATGTCACCACATGCCGAAAAACGCAAAAAAGGAAACCATCTACAAAACAGACTGAAAATACTGATGACTTATGTACTTAACGCTAGGTGTAAATAATTCCCTTGTTACGAATACGTTAAATAAAACCAATACTAAATTTATGATGTGATTTTAAAGGAACGTGATTCTGATAGCTAGATTGCTCATGATGTATATTTTGCTAACTGCAAAAATAAAAAAAAAACCAACGCATTCCAAGTGTGCGAATAGGCGGAGCGATACAAGTTTCCGTGTTGGAATGTGCAGCATGAACGTGTCGGTTGGAAAAAGACGCAGGATGAAGAGGCGATTGTGTGTCTCTACACTGTAAGAAATTATTCGCACATTTACCATTACAGTGTATAAGTATAGAGAGAAAGAGCGAATGGTAATATTCTGTCCCATACATCCATGGTAGGGTTTCTACATTTGCTCAGTAAAGAGTCAAATGCGTACAGAAGTTTCCAAATTTGTATATTAGCGATGCAACACATTCCTACATTTTCAGTCTGCTAAATGGTACTATTCCCATACAATGCATAAGTTAAAAACTTCCATTAGAGTTTAGGAAGTTTACTATGATTTTTTTTACAGTGTACATGCCGCAGTACTCTATGGCTGGGACGAGTTGTCGCGCTGGGCCAGGTGGGTGCATATACGTGATGCAGTACTCTGTGGCCGGGATGAGTTGCCGCGCCGCTCCAGGTGGGCGCCTCTACGTGACGCAGTACTCTATGGCTAGGACGAGTTGCCGTGGACGTGGGCGGCAGACGCGAAGAGCAGGTCGACGAGCGGAATACCATAACATGTTACATGTTGCAGCGAAGATCCCCCCTCCAGCGGCGAAGACGTGTGTCCGCCGGCGCGGCGTTATCCACCGCGGTTGTCCCACTTGGCACGACACAACAACGCTCTGTTCGCCGTTCGCTTTCCCCTTCCAGCCATCTTTCTACGTGCAAGCACACCTATGCCCAGCAACATAACACAAGGTTCCATGCTTCGTACCGTACATTTAAATATGCAATTATGAAAGTCCTGCTTAAGATCTACTTGCATACACAGTGTGGATTCTTCTACCATATGTAAAATTATCATAACCAGGGGCTTGTTCCATTTATTCATATTTCGGTTAAGTGAAACTGTGAAATTCTAACAAAAGAGAATAATGCTACAAATGTGCTTGTTCTTAAACCTTGTAACATCTCATTATGTAAAACATCTAATCAGTATTGTTAAGCCTTACAGTGGTATCGAAACCTAGCATACGAGTACACACATGCTTATTTTATAGAAATGCTATTGTTGCGGCGTGTTCTACATATGTTTATTCTTCAGTAATTTTTTTTTATTTAACATATTTACCATCGTACACGCAGCAGTTAAGATGTTATTATTCATATATTCAATATTGCGTATCTATTTTCATATTGTTAAGTTTTGAGTTACATGTTAATTTGTAAAGTTGGCAATGGTTGATAAGAACGTATTGATGGTAATAATAAGGAATGCAACCCAACGTTAGCCCTATGTCACACCAGTAAATTCAAATCAGGTAACCGACGCCAAATTGAGTTGTTGAAAGAATGTTCTGATCTCCATCTTGTTTGAAATAGGTCGCTAACGTAACAGGCCAGGTAGACCTGAGCTCCGTCTGAACAGTGAAAAATTATAATTTAAAAGTGAGCTTGACCCCGGTATATATGCCCCGTTTTACATAAATAGCCGACAGAGTGTTTTCAAATTGTCTGAAGAGGGCTTAGGAACTTTGCAACTTCAAGTATAACGCAGAAATATAAAGTATCTTATCACCGCCATACTAAGTGACCGTTGGTCTAGCGGTGGAGTGTTAAAGACGTTTTCCTGTTAACTACACATTTAATACACTTTGTTGCTGATCACAAAGTGCCTGAAAATAAGAACTCGTGTTTTACTCTACCTAATTTTGACACTTAGCCAGGAGCTATTTATTCAGTATAGACACATAGGCAGATTTCTTGTAAAATGTAACGTGTGAGTGTGATTACTATTTGAACATTGACCAAACTTTCTGCACACTAAAACACTGTAATTTTGGCACGAACTTTTAAAACACTGCAAAGACTTAAAACTTATGGTTTGCAAGCACACACATAATTGCTATTTTTGACAGACATACAGAGTCTTATATTTCATATTCTAGTCCAGCTGCTGCGTGGTATTTGTAAATATTCTGTCGTTACAGTATAAAGTTGGGAGAACTATTTGAATTGAGAAACGATTTTGTTTGCATTAAACTCCACCTCACCCTTGGACTTCTTTGATTGATATGCTAGTAGTTAGTTTCCTTATTATTTCCCAGAAAATATTTAACGTGTGACATATGTATAGCTGTGTGGAGGCGGAGATAAGCCTGAATACAAGGAAACATGCTGGTAAGATATAAGTCTGTTGATTATTTTGTGGCGAGTTTTAGTAATTTGCAGTGTGTGTTCTGTCACCTACATATTCAGTTGTTTATTTGCAAACCCTGCCTAGATGTTGCATAATAATTACACATATAAATATATCTCTATTTGTCTTCACATACATTAAAGAACCCCAATTCATTTCAGTGACGCCCATGCGTGGTGCTGTAATGAGCCCTAATTTGCATATACAAGTCAGCCCTTGTCCCCAGCCAATATATTTAATTTCAGTGGCTAATATCCATAACTATTATTTCTCGCATTATATATCTTACAGTTTTCCCCACAGAACAATTCTTTTCAGTGGCGCCAAAAACGTGAGGGCCTGAACACTAGAAAGTGTTGTTTTGTTTTTGAAGTGTGCACTGTTTTCGAGGAAGTTAATAGCCTATGAGTAGGGCCAGCAGAACTAAGTACAGTCTAAAGGAAACAGTACCCATTGATTATCAGGAAAACGAATATAAAGTAATTACAATGGACACGAGCAATGTTTCTGATCTCACAGTACAGCAGGGTACAGAGGTGGTTTTAGTCACAGAACCGGGTCACGAGCGAAACGATGATATTAGCTCCGTGTCAAGTGCGAAAGAATTTCAAGTAGCACCTACTGCCTTACATTAAACTGATAGCCTTTATATATTTCGTTTTCCTTGAGATCAGTTCTTTTGTATTAAAATTGTTTCCCTTTGACATGAATATATTCTAGTTGCACCAAATTCCAACTGCAAGTTGTGTAGTCGTAACAGAAAATTTTAAACAGTCATAGTGTTATATACATAGAATGTTGGAACAGTAAGCGGCTTTGACAATAACACTGTACAGAGCAGAGAACAGTGGCTAAATCTGGAGAAGTAACATTCCTTACTGAGACTATATTCCGCAGCAGTGTTCCAGCGTACAATGCAACCCGCGCTGTAGGCCTATCCATTGTGTTATTGGTACGGACAGGAAAATTTCGCCATTTCGACGAGCAGTAGGGCAGACTGCACTATGCTACGTATTTTTTTTATTTTTAATCCGGGCTATTTGTCCACTGGTTGTTGTTCCAGCGGGTAGCTATTTTAACCTCAGGCCATGTGGCACCAGATTCCAGTTTTGTTCATTCTGGCCGTACCAGGTAAAGTATGGTAACATTGTAAACACAGAATAAAAATGCGTGTGTTTGAATAACAGCTTTTACAGAATGAATTCGTGAAATTTTACTATAGGCAGAAAAAGAAAAAAAGCAGTTCGATAATAGAACAAGGAGATACGGTAATTACGCTGTTATTAAGAGCATTCTACCCCTTATTTCGGAACCTGAAAATGTCGCGTATTCATTTGGTGACCCGTTGGACTGCAAACACCGGCTCGTTTGTGTTACTGCCATAATTGACTGACGATTCATTCGACATGTCTCGGAATACGCTGAGCCGATAAAAAAAAACTTGCAACAAAGTTAAGGTCGAATAATAACTTCTTACTACAGTAGCGCACAGAATAGAGTCCGTTAATGGTTAATAATAACTTTTTTGAAGGTCTGCTAAAGTTTTACTTTCAGGCATTCTTCCCTCTCGGTATACAAAGCTTAACTACGCCTAGAAAATTACCCCAAAGGGACAACGCAACGTAGTTGTGAGTACTCAATTTAATTATATTTTGCACGAGAAACATTTCTTACTAGGCGTTAGCACCAACACACATTTTTCTCCCTGTTTTTGTTGAGATTAATTATTAATTAAATATTATAGTTTACAGATAAAATATAAATAAAAGTATGCTGTATGTTGACAGAATTATAAAACACTTGTGATACATGTTACATTTAGGAAACAACCAACACGCCATACACAGGATGATTTTTCAAAGGTTTGATTGAAAAAGTGCGAAGATATGTAGGTATAGGCTGTTCATGATAAAGTGAGCACTTTTGAAATCAACCTTCGAAAAAGATCATTGTCCCCACCTGAATATATTTAACGGATGCCCTGAGTGACATGCACCCAGTAAAGTTGGTAACGATGGCTGGAAAGTAATTCAGTATCTTAACATCGAATAAAAAGTGTTAGGTAACCATTTCTCATAACTTAAGGTCATTGGTGCATGGAAGCAGTATATCTATATAATATTTGCCATAACTTGTTTCACAGCGGATTTTTCAAAATTTTTATCTAAACAATGCGAGAGAGTTCCTATTGGTTGGGCCGTCAGAAGCTGGCAAGTGAGTTACCGGCGCTGATTGGCGAACGATGTGCCGTCACGTTGTTAGCAAGTGATGCCGTTTTGTTGGCTATTTCACTTCTGTATTCTTTAAGTATTCTGTGGTAGCAGTCAAAGAGCTGTTGACTTTCACTTGAACGTAATACATGTGTGTGACAACTATGTCACATCTCATAAGTAGTTAATGTTAAATCATCGGCTGTTTCCTTGATAAGCTTCGTGTTTCCAAGTCAATTAACAATGATAATATAAAAACAAAAGTAGAAGGCAACATCATATGTTAATTTGACACAGTAGCAATCCCGAAATAACCATTTATTCAAGTAATCCAAGAAACAGTAAACAATAAAGCATGAGGAACAATAAAGTGTGCTTTTCTCCAAAATGAATGTTTCTCTAAGGAGGGCAGTAAAATTCTTTCCTAAATGTATTTTCTGTAATTGTAATTACAAGAAATAGAGGAAATGTTTTGGAAATTACACACGTACTTTAAAACATTAAAATGGGTCTAATTTGTGACTTTAGCGAAAAATGTACTATAAACCCGAACTTACGAAAGAACCCTTATCCTGTAAGTATTCAGGTAGTTATTGCGAACTGCGCGGTTGGGAACATAAGCAAACCTTCATTCCGGAATAAATTGAAACCACGCTTTTAAAAGCTGTATATTAAATGTCACCATTTGCTCGAAAATTTTAAGAGGAAGAAGAAGCGGTATTTGTCCTGGATTACGAATGTCCGTAAGAGTCAGCTGACTTAATAAGGAAGAAATGGGGAGAGGTAGAAATAAAGAGAGAGAAAGCCCCATAGTAATAAAAACTGGAGGTGATCTCATAAGCTTACCTTTCCAAATAAAGTAGGCTAATAAGCGGTTTCGCCTGTTTCCCTTTGCCATTTGTGTACTCGTGCTGCGGTCCCCCGTACAACAGTGAGCAACAACTGAATCGTAAGTATTTAATAAGTACAGCACTATTACAAAACAATTGGGTTAAAGGAGACAGGTGATTCATATCAGTTATTTTACACCGGAACAGCGAGAATGATCGCACGATCCCGGATTTATTTCTGCTTTTAAAGTTCGGCGTTTTGTCACAGATGGTTACACAGAACATAAAACAACTGAATGTATTCGAGAAAACAATATAACTGTAGGACGATGACAGTCATACATGTTCTAAAAACAAAACAAGGGTAAAACTTGGGGCGAGATTTGAGGAATCGCAGCATGTGTGTGTGTGTGTGTGTGTGTGTGTGTGTGTGTGTGTGTGTGTGTGTGTGTGTGTGTGTGTGTGTGTGTCTATATATATATATATATATATATATATATATATATATATATATATATATATATATATATATATATATATATATATATATATATATATGTGTGTGTGTGTGTGTGTGTGTGTTTTGTGTCTATATATATATACACACACACACACACGCACTCTTCTACAATTCTGTCAATAAAGTTACGAGAATGCAGTGGTACACAAACGAATTTTGTTTCTTGATTCTTTTGGGGAGAAAAAATGTAACAAATGATTAATTTTAATTCTGCTTATGTTAAATAGAGGTAGTATTAGGGACTTAAAAATTATATTCGTCAAGTTGCTCAGCTTCTTATCGTGACAACCACATTACAGGTTATGTAGGTACACAGAAACAAAATGTCTTAGCGGTTCCTTTGAAGTGGGTGTAACCATTCCTTGATTGGCTGCCCGAGGCTCTGGGAACGAGCTTTGTGTCTGATCGGCCACTGCATGCTACGAAGTGTTCCCTATTGGCTATGCTGCCAGATGGCAAATGGCTCTGATTGGAGAAAGAGATTTCGGTATGTTGCTGGCGAATGAAGCCATTTTTGCGGCGCGTGCGGCTTGAGTTCGCGGTTAAAAAGCGGCTATTTCACTTATGTTGGTTTATTCTTAAATATTCTGTTTTACAAGCGTTTCGTTTTCTTTTATTTCAGAAAACCATTTTTTAGTCTGACTCGACAAGATGGCGGCGATGACGTGCACGAGAAGCTGGACAATGCTTGTAATTCGCCGAACACCACAAATTATTGGAGCATTCCAATAAATCATAATAAATTACACATCGCCAAATACAATTTAAGAAATTTATTCAAAAATTTGCCATACCAGTGAATACGCTTAAAGGTTGTTCACGATAAAGTGAGCACTTTATAAATGAACCTTAGGAAAAAAGTCACTGCCGCTGCAAACATTTAATTTAATGGGCGCACTGAGTGACATTCGTCCAGAAAAGTTGGTAACGATGGATGGATAGCAGTTCTATATCCTAACGTTGGATAAAAAAAGTGTTAGGTAACCATTTGTGATAACTTTAAATTTGTTCTTTCGTTTTCTGTAATGTTTTTAATGCACAGAAGTGCAGAATTAGATTTGTGAAGTATTTCCGTTAATAGTAATTTAACAGTTTCACTTGACCGATGCACGAATAAAGTGACGAGGCCCATGGCAATGTTAATTTTACATGAGGCGGAGGAATACACAAGTAGATCTTAAGCAGGGCTTTCAAAAGTGCTCATTTGACCGTGAACAGCCTATAGTGAGATAGAGGTAATGGTGATTGTTTTCCTTAAACATGAATTGTAGCGTTCCTACAATTGCTCAGGAAACAGCCAAATGCGTAGGGAAGTTGCAAACTTTGTATAGTATCGACACTGAACGTTCCTATGTCTGCAGCTTGAATTACCATACAGTGTATGGGTTAACAAATTCCATTACAGTTCAGAAGGTTTAGCACACAAAATTTTTATAGTGAAACTCAGGGAGCGTGACAAGGAATCTGACGAGGGAACTACCATAACTAAAAGTCACCGCAATTATTTTCATGTGCCCGCAAGGAATCATCGCGACGGTGTCCTAATTTGTTTCCGGGCGTTTAATGCCCCACGCAAGCTCTCCACAGTGGACCTTCAGTGTGTAAAAAGTTACTCTGACCTCCCGCGAGTGTTCGGCAGTCACGCCCCGAGGTTAACCAAGCAATATGTACTGTCCAGGCCGAACAAAGACCTGCACCCTCAACCCCGTCAGTCTCCTCTCGTCCGCGTCCTGGCGACCACAGCTACCTCCTTGCCGATCGGGTTGACTCGAGGATGCCCGTAGGGTGTCCTCTCGGAGTTAACCAGAGGCGGACCGCCTAGTCTCTGTGATCCTTCCTGCGGGCACACATTTATTTTATAAATAAATATTACATAGTCTTCTCTGTGGCTAGAGCTCTCTCAGGTGGGGCCGCAGTGGCTCATTGGAAATAAATATATCAAATAGGGCCGCAGAGGCCCAGTGGCTAGAAAAATTCCAAGTGGGGCCGCAGTGGCTCAGTGGATATAAATATATTAGGTAGAGCCGCTGTGGCACAATGGCTAGCGCGATACCAAATGGGGACGCAGTGGCTCAGGGGCTAAATCGATGCCAAGTGAATCAGCAGTGTCTCAGTAAATAGAAATACATCAAGTGGGGCCACAGAGGCCCAGTGGCTGGAGAACTCTCAAGCGAGGCCACAGTGGCTCAATGGATAGAAATATATCAACTCCATAAAACCTGAGCGAAGCGATGGCAGGCTGCTTTAATTTGCTATTAAGGTGAAATAATTATATGTACGTAAAAATTTTAAGTGGTTTTAGTAGATAATTTAACTACCTACAAATTTATACTAATCAATTTTTCCCATAACTGTATCAGTTTAGCAAGAATTTTAATTTTTTTACAGTTACTTTTAAATTTAAATTTGAACTTTTGTAATATAAAAAAATTATTTTCAAAATAAATCAATGCCCAGCGAAGTGGGCGAGGCTACAGCTAGTAACTTAACAAAAAAAAATTATCGTGCAATTCTGATTTCACCATTTACGCTGACCACACGTTCCTGGCCAGATAAATCACGCAGCCCGTGAGAAAACGTGACTGGAATGATGCACCCTGCACGCACGAGTGAGAATTACACGCATGCACTCTCCTAAATCTGCGATAGACATTATCCTCTTCTGCGTTTTCACTAGCGTCCTCGTTATTGCAGCTCTCTTTTCTCAGCTCCACAACACTGCTAGTGACGATACCTCAGCGGTGCGTTTCTCTGCATAGATTTCACGACATGAAACATTTTCAGTTTCTTTTTTCTCGCGTTCTGCCGGTTTGAGAGAAAGTCCGATGAAAAAAAGTTGAATATTTACTCAACAGAAATTCTATTCGTATGATCACAAGGTTTAAGTAGCTAAATGTGGGACTAAAACCGCAGTACTCTGTTGCTCGTTACCCTGATGTATTACGATTTGTTTCTATCGCTTATTGTGTCCATCTTTCAATATTAATTTCGTTTGAATGACAACGTAGCTCTATATCATAATTTACCATCAAGAGAAGAATTTATAGAGACCCGAGGATTTCGCGGGTTCATTTCTAGACAAGTTGGAATCCACACACTTGTACGTTCGTGCTAATTTTATAATTGGTCGGCGTGTTGCTGTGAATTCTAGCCTACAGGTCATTGCACTCGCGAATTCCTCGGGTCTTTAAGAATTTAACACAGTACTCTAGGTGTTTCGGTGAATTGGTTTGAAAATTAATACTGCTTTTTTTCAAAGTAGGTAAATTAAAATACTACATAACTAGAGACAGGTGTTTTTCGCGAAAAGATTTCAAGACAAGTTGTACTCCAAAACACTTTTGTTGATATGCACGTTCGTAGATGGGCGAGTTCAAATGTCACGTGCCTCAAGTGTCTGTCCGCGAATCATGGACGGTCAGTATCGGAGTACTTTATTACAATTGGCCCAATCAAATAATAGTACGTCTTCTCCTGTAGACACGCGGCCAATAACAAAAGGGAGTTGTGGTTTTGGAAGTAAGATATTGAAGTCTAGCATGGCCATACATATTTTCGCGAGATACACCTGTCTCTATTAATAACAAAATTAATCGCCAAATTAATTAATTACGCTGGCCAGCGTCTCGGCTTACGTGAATTTCATAGTGAACTTCCGCTAAAGTGTGAGTTCAAATACCACAAATACCCATGCCCCAACTGGGATTCGAGCACGGAACCCCAGCATTGTAAGTTGGCGTGTAACCAACTATGCCACAGAATTCGACTTTGTCATAATTTAACATGCATGCTTTACAAATTTTTCTGCTGATAACACAAATGATTAGTCTTCCCGTCAGAATTTTCAAACCTTCCGCGGATTTTATTAATACTTGCTCTGCAAATTGGCAATTTGAATGCGTGTCCTGCAGAACAATGGCTGATCCGTTTACGACATTACGGACAGTATTGATTGAAAGGTCCATGTTGAAAGTAGGGTTTACAATACAAGTTGTGCCACATTCATTTCCTGTTAAGATAAGTCAACGGTTTCGAAGTTGTTTCTATTGTAGTTTCACGGGTATTTTCGACCCGCGAAACTGCAATAGAAACAACTTCGAAACCGTTTACTTATCTTCCCAGGAAATGAATATTGTATATATATATATATATATATATATATATATATATATATATATATATATACACATACACTAGAGTTCAACGCAGCATTTAGTAGTCTGGATAACCGTAATTTCTGAGTGTAACGTCATTTTCTTTCAGGGCATAAGTACTCCGTCAGTGATGACCTTTCACCTCTGGAGTCGCCGGTTCCAGCCTCGGCATCGACGAGCGAAAACTGCTGTGTGGTCTGTGTGGTCCAGCACGTCAAACTTCCGGTGTTCACTGCTCAGGTGAAAATAGCGATTTTCCCCGCACATTACAGCGGAAGTCAGAACTGGGATGGGCCATGTTCGATTCCATATCGGAACGACTACTTCCGGTATTCCATCAACATTTAAGAAACATTACACATCAAACGATACAAAAAAGTGTACAACAATAAATTTATAAAATTTGTTATACGCAATATATATCTCTTTGCCAAAATAAATCAACTGAATTTTTTGGTGTAGGCTGTTTTTTTAATTATTTGTATGGCACCACGAAATAATTACCCTAAAATATTCCGTCTCAAAAAGTATATTTTATGCATACCAGTTAGGCATTTTTTTTAAACTGAAAAATACAACAATGAAATTTTTAAGACACAAAATAAGAATTTTCGTACTACTCATATATTAATGCATGAATCGCCCATGAACATATATCGTTAGACTGGCGTGCCGTTTTGCAATTTGCTGCTTGAAACCTTTGGAAAGGTGTATGTTATAGCATGGCAGTGAATGTAAATTCACATTCCACGTTTATATGCTGTTGCCTTTTAAGTTTATGTATGGGGAAATTACATACTCTAAAACTACACCGAAACCATCTTCATTCACTTTTTGTACGCTATAAAAGGCCAGTACTGGCTGACTTAGTCGTCTGGAGAAGTGAAGCAGGTCTACGCCAGGTCACACAGACGAAACACACACAAGAATCCTTCAATTAAGAGTAAATGGGTCCAACATTATTTTTCTTTCACGTTCGAGGTACAGAAATACGGGCGATATTAATACGCACGCCCAGCGGCCCGTCGCCCGTGCGTGCAAGGAAATGAACCGGTGTTCAAGTGCTTCCACCGTCACACTTCCCTGTGGAAACCATATCCATGACAGTGGTTGTTTATTACACGCGAAGAAAACCCACAGATTAACTACGACTGCACGGTTTTAATTTTCTCCTGTACCTCTTTAACACATTGAGGTCTGCACACATTTACTTGCACTTCTAATTAGAAGTTAGTCACCTATGTGTTAGAACTCACCATCGTCCTAATGGTCCATACCTAGAGATAATGGAAAATCGCGAAAATTTTTTGAGCCAACATATCCTCTATAACACACTAACCAGTTTATTCTTTCATTATTGAGTGGACAACTTTTTGACTCGGGTAAGTTGTTTTCTGACCAATTACGGACGTTTTGCCTTAAAGTAACAGAAACCTCACTGGCCCAGTGAAATTGGGTATTATCTTCATACATGCATGACAGCCAATAGAGAATGAAAACTATCGGACACGTGTGCAGTACGTTGAATCCTAGCAAACAGTTCACATTATCCGTGATAAACCATCATCTCTATCTATACCACACCGGACTTTACCCTGTTCTTTACAGCGTGCATTATTGGCCGGTAATTAACCAATGGAGTGTTGAGCTGATACTGACCCAATCAAATGTCCTTTATCGTAGAAAATGATTTTTACTGTAAAAAAATTTTTACGGAAATTTACGTAAAAGTGCTGATAAAAATATTACCCAGAACAATCCTTACATTTACTGGCACACATTATGTGTAGATACGGAACATTCCGTAAACATGATAGTACTGAACGGAAGAAAGTGTAACGTACATGTCCGTTTATATTATAAATATTTTCCGTTATGTTTACGATATTTCCGTCCCTTTGAGTGGCTATAAAAGTATTATATCGTTAGCAATATCATTGTTTCTGTGCTGTCGCGTTCTTGTGAGGTTATGTTAAACACTAGCCGAACAAAACTGCACAGCCATGCGAGTTTTGTTCTGAAAAGCAAATACATTTTCAAATTAGCTTTGCTGGAGCCACATTCGAGCATAGTCTACAAAGTGTCAAGGAAACTGCGCAGGCAAGCTAAAAAATTACAACTTTTTTTTTACGATTTAAATTAATTTTTTCCCCCTTTTCGGGCTTAGATGATCGGTTTTATAATTCCTGGCAGAAAGTCGCATTCCCAGGATATTAATTTGCTGAGAGACGTAAATGTGCAGACAACGAATGCACAGAGAAAATGTCAGGACTACTATAGGCCGTTCACGGTAAAATGAGCACTTTTGAAGCCTTAGTTACGTTTTTCTTTCAACCAATTTATATCCTTCTACCACTTGTTAATGTAAATATTGCTATGAGAGTAATAATCACAGTGTATACATTAACCATACCCAAAACCAAAAGAACGAGGTCACAATTAAATGTGTTTAATGGTTATTATGTCTGATGAAAAAGCTTCAAAAGTGCTCACTTTACAGTGAATGGCCTATACCTAGTTAAGTCATTAATTGAAACAGGCCTAATGTTTGTTGACTGGTTACGATAGAATTTTCCTTCGGGGCATATAATGCACGCCATTGCACGAGTCGGGATGATTTTAAAGTACATATTTTCAGCATCTGTGTCGGATTCTTTTAAAAGCGGGGGCATATTTCTATTTACGAAATGCCAATTCGTGTTTCGCGGAAACACGTACACACAAGCAAAGCACTCATGCACGCAAACATTCGGCGCCACTATCGATGGGAATTATATGCGAGGTGCAAAAACTAACCGACTGACTTGCAGTCAATATCAATACGCAACTCCGAGAATGTTAACCGTTGCGCCACTGATAACGTGTCAAGGCAGAAGTGTGTGTGTGTGTGTGTGTGTGTGTGTGTAGAATGTGCTTGACGTCTGAAGATCCATCCGCATTCCATTCCTTCAACTACGCATTCCACACCACGTTGCTCAATCCAGAACCACCCTTGATTAATCCTCCGGAAGAGACTTGCCAAATGTCGCGAGCGTGCCAGAACAATTGGAACTGCTGTACCAGGCTAAAGATGAACGAACGGGCAAAAACAAATCGAACGAGTAAACGTCTTTGGGTGATGGCCCACGTAAGTTGAGGACACGCTGCGAAATGCCCGATACACAGTGACAAAATGGAGTGAACAGGGGTAGTGAAATTTCGCGAAAAGTTTTCAAGACAAGCTATATTTCAAAACACTGTAGGGTCATTTGCTTATCTTGATTGGTGGAATTACTTTTTGACACGTGTTAACTATCTGCACACGAATCACGTAGAAGTCGTGCTGAAGTTGCCGAATTCTGAGTGGCCCGGTCAAATATGAGAACGCATTCTCAAGTAGACAGCAACCAATGACAATAGACAAACTGCTGTTGAGTGTTTATAGTATTGAAGTCTACCGCGTATTCATATTTATTCGCCAAAGATCACTAGCTCTAGGAGTGAAGATTCTTTTTGATGTGGGCGTACCCATTAACCGGTATACTGGGCGAAAATCTGGAAGTGGGTCTTACGTTCAATTCGCTACGCATGGCCATAAATATTTTCGCGAAAAACGCCTGTATCTTACCTATTGGTAGGGATACCCGAATTTCGCGAAAATATTTCACGACCAGTTGTATTTCATAACACTTTAGTTCAGATTCACTTTCATGATTGGATGGTTTCCATGTTACGCATCTTTAGGTGTCTGCCTGCGAATCAAAGACGCACAGTATTGAAGTTACTGATTGGCCAGTTAAGTAGGAGAAGATGATATCACAAAGACACCACACCAATAAGTAAAAGAAGAAAATATTTGGTATGCCCGTATGGTATTGAAATATAACATTTGCGTAAATATTTTCGCGAAATTTGGGTGTCTCTACCTATTGGTAGAGATAGGAAAAATTCGTGAGTTCACTGGCCAGTAAGCTAGACTCCATAGTCCTGTGTACACTCGAGCCACATGTGTCTGTTCATTGGCTGCTGCCCCAGAGAGTAGCCAGTATTACCTCACACCTGGCAGTATGGCTCTCGCTATTTGTTTCCTCGCAAATCTGCTATTGGCTCAAAGTCGTCCAGCGCGTGTCTAATGAACTGTGATCGAATTGCCAAGGCGACTTCAGTGTACACGTGTTTGACGTCTATCTTGTCCTGAAATGAATTTGCAAAATTTTCCTATCCCTACCTGTTGGCCAGGTTGCCGGCTGGCGATTAGGTTGCCAAGTTCTAATCGGTGAACGATGCCCCGACAGTCTAATGGAATCTTGCTGGAGCATGCGGCACGAGCTCGCGGGTGCACACGGCCGCATCTATGTTCTGTGATCTGGCCGCAGGTATTTAGGACAACAGAGGTGAAGAAGTTAAGCTTCTTGCACAATAGAATACTTTAGCAATAGACTTTGTATTTCCTTTCCTCTGACGAAACCACCAATGCACAATACAATTGTAAAGTCAGAGTTCAGACAATTGAACATCGGTTCTGCCAGCTTCGTAAAAATGTATATCTTGGTATGTAAATAATTATGACAAATATATACAGGAATGAGTTTTACGTACATTTTTTTAAAAATAGATTTCAAATTTATATGAAAATTTATTTCAAAACAAAAACTCAATCGTTAACATTATTAAAATATGTCAACTCATATATTTCCACTTCACATTATATTAATTTGCCATTTATTTAATTTAAGACGAGCTTTGTTTAATACACCAAAATTAAACTCGCCTTACAATAAAATAATGCACTTTCCACATAACCTCGGTTAGATTCTCAGTAAAATGATAGCTTGACTTTAACTTTAAATTTCAACTTTTCGAAATTATAAACTCAAAAGTCTTTACCTTTGACAGTTCCATTAAGTCAAGCTCCATAAGAAACAACTTGTCGGAAAGCAAACGTAAAGTCAGATCGTAAAGTCAAACGTTAAAGTTTTCAATTCTGTAAAGGCCTTTACTTGTTCCGTGAACTCCGGCCGCACTCGTCAGAAAAATGGCGTTACAAGTCAGTCACACGTAGGAACGCAATTAACCCCGGGGAAACTTGCCAGTCGACAACCCCGGCCAATAAGGAACCTTTCGCAGTATCCAGTAGCGAATCAGACGCAAAGCAGAGCCTCGCCCAGCCTACAGGATAATGGGTAAAGGCTGTTAACGGTAAAATGAGAACTTTTGAAAGCTCTGCTTACGCTCTATTTGTACGCACGTTGTGTGTTCGTCCACTTTATGTAAAATTAACATTGCCATGGACCTCATCACTTTATTCAAATGTCGTTAAAGTAAAACTGTGAAATTATTACGAAAGTTAATATTTTACAAATCTGCTAATTTTTGCACTTCGATGCATTAAAAAAAACCGAAAGGGAAAGGAATAATTTGAGTTACCACAAATGATTACCTAACACTTTTTATCTGACGTTAATATATGGAACTACTTTCCCGCCATCGTAAACAACTTTACTGGGAGAATGTCACTCAGTGCGCCCGTTAAAGTATATATAGGCAGGGGCAGTGATTTTTTCAAAGGTTCATTTCAAACGTGCTCACTTTATCGTGAAACGCCTTTAAAGACAATTCACTGTTAAATGATTTAAGTTGTAATTTAAATAAAAAAAACACTGAGAAAATAGGTGTATTGGTAATGAGGTGTGAAGTGAAGTGAAGAGATTTGGACGGCTCTCAACAGCGAGGTCTTGAGAGCCGATGAGGGTGATTGAAGTGATTATGGGGCGGTACCGGGGTGGCGGGGGAGGTGGGAGATCCCCGAGAAGGCCCGCCGACCAACGGCATCGTCCGGTACGATTCCCACTTGTGAAAATCCGGTGACTCGGCTGGGGATTGAACCCGGTTCGCCTTGGTTGGAGGCGGTCGGGCTAATCGCTCAGCCACCGTGGCCCCTGTGATGGTAATGTTTAGTAAGAAATAGTCCTTATGGAAAATTGTATTACACTGAGTGCCCACGAATGCGGTGCGCTGTCCCTTTGGTGTAGTTCCCTAGACTAGGCTAAGCTTTGTTTAAATGAGGCGGAGGAATATCCTGGAACTATAAGTTTAACAGGGCTTCAGAAAAGTGTGAAGTAGCCATGAATGGATTATACATTAAATTTTCCTGAAACCCTTCTCTAGTTCTGCTTCCGGGATATTTCTCCGCGTCATGTACAAACAGAACTTAACAGAGTCTAGAAAATTACACCAGTGGGGAAAAACCGCATTCGTGCACTCTCAGTCTGGTAATATATAGCATTAGAACTATTTCTTGCTAGAGGCTGTTTTCATTAATATGAGTTTTTTTTTAAGAAATGTGATAATTTACTAATAAATATTAGCAAAACTGAAATTTAACCAAAAATGAGGTAATTTTATGTTAACAGAAACATAAAATGCCTGTGGTGCATGACGTATTTAGGAAACAACCAAACACGTTATTAATGTAGTGATTTTTTAAGGTTTAATTTCAAAAGAGCGGAGAAACCGCAAATACGCCCACATGGAAGGAACCACCCTGTCATTTCGTCCCTGCATATTTATCTAACTGAAGACTGTTCACGATAAAGTGAACACTTTAGAAATGAACCCTAAAATATGTCACTGCCCGTGCATGCATATATTTTAATGGGCGCACTGAGTGACGTTCGCCCAGTAAAGTTGGTAACGATGGATGGAGAGTAGTTCCCTATATTAACGTCAAATAAAAAGTGTTAGGCAACCATTTGGATAACTTAAAATTAATTCTTCCACTTTCTGGTTTTTTAATGCATCGAAGTGTGAAACTGAGCAGATTTGTAACGTATTTACTTACTTAATAATTTCGCGGTTTCATTTTACCGACGAATGAATAAAGTGGGGAGGCCCATGGCAATGTTAATTTTACATAAGACGGAATAACACACACAACGTGTATGCAAGTAGATCTTAAGCAGGGCTTTCAAAAGTGCTCATTTTACCGTGAACCCCCTATACTCTGTGATACGGCGTTCGTAAGACCGGCCTTTTCCTCTCGTCGGCTTCGTGACCCAGCGAGAGCACGGCAACCGAAGACGCACGTACAAAATAATTCTTGTTTTATTTCCACCGTGCGTGACCGCTTGAGATGAGAAACCATGTTTCCCTGAACTCCCTGGAGCGAAGACGCCACATTCCACCTGGCCTCCCCGCCGAGAGGGCAAGGTGCCGGGGTCCTTGCAACCGCAGAGAAGAAAGTGATGCGGATAATCACGATTCGCCGAGAAAAGGTGAAAGTCATCACGACAGAGACAGCTCCGCTGTCCCCGTTCGCAGATCTCGTGATATATGGCCGACCTCAATTTGCCGAGCGACGTAGATCGATACAACACCGCCACATGACCACTTGATCCAACAATACCTTCGTGCTGACGCCCGCGGCCCACGGCGTCTTGTGTTAGACGCGCGTCGATAGGCAGAATAATTTACATAATTCGAGAAGCAACCGAAGCCCAGTGTTTTCTTCGCTGTGAAGTTCCTTGAAACACAAACAAGAAATTTCACATTACATCATTATCAGGGAAAAAAAGACGTATATTCGAATGCAATGAAGAAATGCTTCTTTCAATGTGTGGAGGGACTGGGCATTCACTTCAGAAATTCGTAACTGTATAAAGCTTAAACGACCTGACGGAGTGTCATCTTTCACCTAGTTCAGAGGACAATATAGATGGCATTTTTGTCCGAAAGTGTGTTCCTACAAGCTGTGTCTACTCGTTAGACATTAAGTTTTCATCTTGAATCTATTTCTGTAACACACTGACTGGAAATTGTTTCTTACATTTTGAAAAGTACACTCAGAAGGTAGTTTCTGCACAATGTTTCTTATGTTGTACAGGTGTGCCGAGAGGAGGTGCAGGCCCTGCTGTACCCCTGAGTCTGGAACTGCGAGGAGGCGCGTACGAGACCTAAAAATTATTTTAAAAAATCGAAAAATGAAAGAATATTATTATTTACGTATATTAAATTAAATCCAAACATAAAACTGGGTTGATAAATTTGAAAATTATGACGTCACTTCAAGATTTTGCATATTTCCGAAATATAGTATTATTTGTTTTTACTGTAGATGTATATGTAACATTTTATTGTGAAAGCAAATAAAACATTTACGAAAGAGTTTAAAGAAAATTGAAGGAAATATGTTAGGCGTAACTATTAAGAAATTCGAAGTATTCAATTAGTAATTATGTTATAGGTTTCTGCCCAGATTCTGTTAGTAGTTTTTTTAGTATTCGTAAAATTCGCTAAATGTCAATATCTAAAGAACTAAAAAAATGCATTAAAAATGTAATGTTTATACATATAAATTTAATTCATTTGCGCTATTCCTGAACTACATAGATATTACTACAATTCAAAATTAAAATTATAGCGTCAGTATTTTGCAAGAAAATTGTTATTAAAAGTACATAACCATGTAGTTTACTAAATCTGTCAATTTAACACCACCTTATTATGTGCATACAACACATAACAGCACACACGCGCACTATGTGGGTGTTTTCTTACATTCATTTGATTCCTCATGTTATGTGAAGACGCCCTCGGTCTAAATAAATATTTGTTAACGCATAGTAAACATTCACTCAATCAACTGAGCGACGTAGTTCTTTATATTCTACCGAAGAAATAATCTTTAAGTTTAGGAAATGGCAAACTGTATTATTTACTGTCCTCAGGGTTTCAAGTTTCAAGTTCCACAAGGCAAGGAAACAATTAAAGGGCAAGGAACAGGGCAGATGACAGCGTACATAGCGGTTTTGATTCTTGGGCTGTGGATCAACGTCGAGCTAGCTCCACCTTCTTCTTTAACTTAGGCTATTCTTGCTGCACATCAGATGAAATTGTTGTGAAGCGAGAAGTAGAGTAAAAGAAATTTTTGTTTTTCTGGCCGTTACGATTAATTAGTAACTTTGTTAAGTTACAAGTTACCTTGCAAAAAAAAATGAAACCAGTTACCCTTAAAAAGTTACGTTAAAGTAAATTCGTTAATGAGTAACTTGTTACTTTCGTTATGTTACTGCATAACACTGCACAACCCCGCTAAGAAAACTTCTCCGTGATCAGTCAGAAACGAGGTTGAAAAACGACAGGTTTTACAGTTACCGCGGATATTTGTGACCAGTGTGTTGGCTAACCTTATGCAATAAAGACGTTTTTATTCCTGTTTATATTTGAAAACTTAGGGTTCTCATTTTCCCCCGGGGGAATTATTTCTGTGAACACGAGGACATTCACAATGATCGTGGCAAAATGCAAACAATTCCTCAGGAGCTTCGTGCTGCTTTAATTTTTACGACAGGCATTCTGATTGTTTAAAACTGGCAAGAGATTAACACACGAAATTTGCAACGAATCGTTATCATCTTCATAATACAAACGTAGCACGGACAGATATGTTCTAGGAAATAAACGGAATTCAAAAATGTGGCCAACAACGAAGTTCCTTGAAATACACTTCTACCAGAAGTTCGTTTAGCGTTGCTCCCGCAACTGGAAACTTGTGATTGGCTGGCATAGAACACCGCATAAAAAATAGAAACTTTTCAATTTTTCTTATTCTATTATTGCTAGCAGGCAGCCGTTTCATGCTATTACGTTGTGTTGTAGCAGGCCGCACGGGCAAGTGCGTGTTGAATTTTTTACTGTTATTTCTTACTGCAATTATTGTAGCATGAACTAGACATGCACACTTTCAATCTAGAAACCCACTGAATCTAATGCGGAAGGATGTTATACGATTCTATGATAATCAAAAGTCTTGGAATAATTTCGATGAAGAGCATTAATGTCATGATACCATCAGAATTTTGAGGTGTAGATAACTTCACAAAATTGTGTGCCGGAAACTTTTAACGCACAAACATTATATGGTGCACATTTACCCATTTACATCAGAAGAGACGTAACTAAACATAAAAACCTAAATTAGCAGAATGCTGCCTGTCAATAAACCACATTTACATTTACACAATTTTTAAACCTCTCTTCTTACAAATATTATCAATTTTATTTGAAGATACTGCCATCTATTGATTGGTTAAAGTATGACACATTGCTCGTTACGAGTGCCATCTAGCTTCAATGAAAACAACTAAATTACAAATCTCACTACTGAGGTATTTTTTAAATAGGAAAACTTTAGGCCAAATAATTTTAGACTCACTGGGCTAAATAATTTAGGCCAAGTGACTTTGGTTCAAATAATTTAGGCCGTGACTTTAGGCCAAATCATTTCAGGCCAACTGACTTTAAGCCAAATAATTTTAGGCCAAGTGACTTTAGGCAAAATTAGTTTAGGCTAAGTGACGGTTCTGAAACTGTTTAGGCCAAATGTCGAGCACCCCACTTCCCTTAAATTGAGTATAGAATGTCTTTGCGGCACATTAACTGTAGCTGGTTTACCAGGAAGCGGCTTACGACAGTGGCGACAGACGGGAAGGTAAAGCGTATTGAGGCCGCAATACTTGGTTGTCGGTCCCAATAAGTCCTTGCCAGCAACTCTCCTAGTAAAGTGGAATTGGTCTTGCGTTCTGCGCATACAGCTGCCAGGAAGAAACTGCGCCTGTTTCTCTACAAGGTCTGCGATGAGCATAAACTGCATGCAGCCAGGCGACCAAGCCGATCGTACGAACTGCTGGTAAAGGTTACTGAAGCACATGACCACAGAGTCCTTACTGATACAGAGGTGCAACAGCCGCTTATACCGCGATCTCCAGCCTTCACTAGCCAGCAAGATGGCGTCACTAGCCAGAACGGCGTTCGTCAGTCAGCGCCTGGTAACCTAATATCCAGCCGGCAGACCTAATATTTCGCACGATGCCATAGCAAATCAGGCTCAGCGTCCATTTCCAGAGCCTCGGGTAGCCAATTAGAAGATGGATACGCGCACATCAAGGGAACCGCTCTGACATTTCTCTCCAGGTCGATGAGAGTTGTATAAATGAAAACGAACGATTAAGGTGTGATTTCATTGCATGGTTAAGGGGCAGGAAAAGTTTTCGTTTTACGGCTCCTGCCAACCGCTGAAGTTATAAGGGCGACATTGTCAAGAGCATCAAGTGCTCTGTCTCCGCTAGGCGCAAGGCCCTCAACCGGCGTGCAGTGTTCCAGTCGCACTTCGTGTAGCTATGGGACTTTCAGCGGAGACCCTATTATTTTATTGGTGGAAAGTCTTTCGGAAAGTTCAGTACAGGGTCCTTGAGCAGTTGGGTATGTATGTGATACGTATATTTTGAGCTACAGCGCTTTGAAAAGGCCGTTTTTAACAGTTTTGGAGTATTCCCAAATGGTGTTTCTGATGTGAATGACACTTAGAAAATACTTCTCAATAGCCCTCGTAGAACAGCACATTGAGAGCAGTTTAATAGTTTCGTGGAAAACCAAGTATTTAAAACACTCTTCGATGCAGTACAAGTGCCAGATGAAGAGAGCCTTAACCGTGTTGGAACCCAAAAAATTTATAATTATGTTTTTTTACCAAACATTGCTCAACTCGTACACATTATATGTGATGACAATTTCCTCGAATACAATAATTTGCACTTTATATTTTTTTAATAATTTGATGTCAATATCAATTTTTTTTTGTTTTGTTTTCCTGCGGCATAATAACAATTACTAGGGCAACATGTTTTTTCGCGAAAAGATTTACGCGAAAGCTAAATTTTAATGTCGTGTGGCATGCGTACAGTTTTCCTTTGATTACCAACCACTTGTCTTTGTCGAGAGACAGTTCCTTGCCTGACTGGGCCAATCAGAATTAGGTAACTCCGACATCGAGTGTCCTAGATTCGCGGGCAGACACCTACAGCGCGTGACAGTTAAAATCACCCAGTCATGAAAGTGGATCTGAGCTCTAGTGTTTTGTAGTACAAGCAGTCCTGGAATATTTTCGCGAAAAACAGGTGGCCCTAACAATTACTAAATAATTGACCAAATGAAAAAATTTACAAAGGATACCGCGTGACACGTATGTAATCGCCAAATAACAACTCGTACATTAAAAAAAAGTTTAAAATATACAAACATGTCTTTATTTTTAACAATTTTTTGCAATATATATGGTGATGACATATATGTCACGCGGTAGCCCATGACATTAGTTAACTATGTAAATTTTTTCAATTTTACAATTTAGTATTTGTTATAATGGCTGCAGCATAACAGAAAAATTTCGTATTTGACATCAAATTATGCAGAAAATATAAAGTGATATTTTTTTTTTATTCTAGGAAAATGTCGCATACAATGCGTGCAAGTTGAACAATGTTTGACACAAATATAACATTAATAATTTTTTGGGGTCCAACCCCCTTAAACACAATTGGTAGTCCGTGCGAGTTTTGTTCCGAACGACAAAGAATTTTTCAAATTATCTTTACTCGTACTTGGTCACAGAGTAGATGAGGGTACAGAAACGAAGTTTGCGTGACGGTTCCTTTAATGGGGATGTACCCACTCTCTCATTATCTGCGCGGAACTCTGGGTACGGGCCTTTGGTCTGACTGTTTGCTGCGAAAGTTTCCCTTTTGGGCTGGGGTGCCCGCTGCCAAGTACTGTAACTTTCCAGGCTCTGATTGGAGAACGGCGTTTCGACATGTTGCTAGCTACGCACAACCAATCTCCGTGTCCCAACATTGAACTGATTTTCTGCCACACGTTTAGCGAGAACGGCATGGATTGGATTTGAGGTTAGTATACTGTTACGTAAACAAATGTTTTGAGACATTTTTATACTTCCTATAACCAAATTGTCACGTGGTTCGTTAAAATTTAAATTGGCAAACGTATTTTATTAACAGAATAGTGCTTGTCATTTCAAAATTAAGTTACGAAAAAACGCATTCATCATTGTTTACCATGTGACTTTGAGAGTTGCGTTCCTTTGAGGTAGGTCAATGTTGGGAACATGCCCAGAAGACGAATAAGCTGATCTACCTCATCTTTGGTAAAAATCTTCAATTCACGGAAGTATATCTGAGCTAACAATGGAGTATAACCAGCCGTGCATTTATTAAGCGAAAACAGATGTGCCCCTGATCATGGCATTCTTGGAGGGCGTGTTCCCACGAAAAATAATTTCGCAACGACTGTCGCTTCCGAGATCGCATGTGGAGATGCATGAAATTCTTCGCTTATGCGAACAACCCGCACAAACTTGCGGAGCTGCAGGCAAGCATTCAGCTTTGTGCGGCGAAAATTTCTCACGGCTCTCCTCGTAAGTGTTTCGCAAGTTGATTCGATGTATGCACATCGTGTGAATCTTTGGGGTGGATGGCTTGCATTTCCAAGATTCGCTGTGACCCCATGTGTTGCACGTGACTTTTAAGCACGGCACTGAAAAAAAAAAAAGAAGTATGGTTGTAGGAACCACGTCTGATGGGTAAGGCCACGTGTTTTTTCGGGAAAAGATTTCAAGACTAGTTGTACTACAAAACACTTTTGTTGATATTCACTTCCGTCGTTGGATGATTTTAAATCTCTCGTACTTCAAGAGTGTGTCCACGAATCACGGACTTTCAGTATCGAAGTATTTTATTCTGATTGACCCAGTCAAATGAAAGCGTGTTTCTTCTCGTAGACACGCGGCTAAAATAACCAAAGGAAGTTGTGGATCGACGTATGATATTGAAGTCTAGCATGCCCATAAATATTTTCGCGACAATCACTGATGGGTAGTAGGTACCATATGAACATCTTTAACATAGATAGTAATAAGAACAGAACTGTGTGTTGGATTCTTGTATGCGATTGTATTTTTGTTACCGCACATATAGTTGCTACAGCAGAGCCCTATGTTGCTACTACAAAATAGATACTGCCATCGACACAACAACATCAATTATATTTGCGTTATTCCCGTAACAACTAGAATTGTAATAACCTAACAGAATATTCTGTTGCTGTTGTCCTCAAAATTTATTACAGAACTATTGAGTAGTAGTTACAGACCGTTATGTTAGGTTATTACCATTCTGTATGTAGTGGGGAACAGTTCAAATATTGTTGAGGTTGTTCTGTTGCAAGTATTATCTGTTTTGTAGTAGGAAAGAAGTACTTTGCCATAACAGCCCAATGTACAGAAGCAGATCACAAAGAGAAATTATTATCTATGTTAACATTATTTAGATGGTACCTGCAACCCATCAGATACATATTCCTATTTTAACAGTTTGTAGAGTTCCTACAATAATTTTTTTTCTCGGTGTGTACAGTATGTAATTACCTCCCAATTATGGTGCCGGCGTTAGGATAAGGCCAGTACCTAAAAAATATTCGCAATGGTGACACTGATAACCGAACACAATTCTTTCATATTAGAATCATCGCCTGAACACTGAAGTTGTTAAGAAAACGTTGCCACCACATGCAGTTTAACACCAGTTTCTCTCCTCTCCCATACACAAACCCAAAACAATTGAAGTCACAAAAAATGCGAATAATTTATTACATGAAGGATATTTGTGTTCTGAAATCCGTCATGTCTACTTCTGAAATTTAGTTTAACTCAAATCAGCTAATTTGCTTCTAATTGTATGATCACTTTTGTGTGTATATGCGTCTCCATTAACAATTAGGTTCTCGTACAAAATTTTTTTATTTTCCGAATTTCATGACTCAATATTTTTTAAAGTTTTTTGAATTCCTAATTTACAGAGACCTGAAAAATTGCCGAGTTCAATGACCTGCAGGCTAGACTCTACACTCGTATGTACAAATATGCCGATGTCTACTATGAATTGGTTGTCTCCTGTCACAGTGGAAGGCGACGATTGGGCCAGTGTTCTCCAGGTGGTGTCAAAACCGTGTGGGCCAATGACCAAAGTTATATGAACATACGTGTTTTGGTTTCTAGTTTGTCCCGAAATGAATTCGCGAATTCTTCAGGTCTCTATTAATGACCAACGATCTTACCTGTGGGTAACTTATCCACAAACCGTCTTATAGATTTAGGTCACAATAGTTTTCTATAACTGTAGCCGAACATATAGTCTATATATCACTGGCTGTGACAACGAAACAAGTGATGTGTCGACTTAAGTACAGCACGCGTCGTAAAATGTTTTGTTTGCATCACCTGAACCCGTAAATTAAAGCGAGCCCGAGAGAGTTAAAAATAGCGTGCACAGACACAAAGTACTTAAGAATACAGAGGTTAAACAGCCGCCGCTAATAACGGGAAGTCCATCCGCACGCGCCAGCAAAATGGCGTCGCTTGCCAGTAACTCGTTGGAACGCCGTTCGCCGATCAGCGCCTTACAACCTGCTGGCAGTCCGGCGGCCCAGCGAATGCAGGATCTTTCTTAGTACGCAGTAACCAATCAGGCCCAGGACCCGTTCGCAGAACTTCGCGAAACCAATGAGAAAATGGGTACACACACATCAAGGGAAACGGCATGCCATTTCTTCTGTGTGTGTGTTTGTTTGTACTTGTCTACTTTGTGCCACACATAGTGTGCCTCAGAATTGTTTCATCTTTTAATATTGTACCTTCATAATAATTTTCGCAGCTTAACCAATTGAATCCATTTTTGAGAAAATCAACATTTAACCATTCTTACTGTAGTTTTAAAACAATTTTTTTTGTATATTCCCATTAATTTTCAATTTTAATTGGAATTTGTTATGAAATCCGTTCCATTAACTATGTTTTAAAATATAAAAATTTATTATAACTCTCAAAATATCCATAATATTAAAAATACATCTTACGTAAACTATCCATATCCTCACTGCTTGCAGTATTTCCTTTTAAAGACTGTTCACGATAAAGTAAGCACTTTTTAAATGAGTCTTAGAAAAATTTCACTGCTACTACCTGCATGTATTTTTACGAGCGCACTGAGCGACATGCGCCCAGTACAGTCGGTAACAATGCATGGGAAAGTAATTCCATATATTAACGTCGAATAAAAAATGCTTGGTAACCATTTGTGATAACTTAAATTATTTTTATCGCTTTCTGTTTTTTTTTAACGCGTCGAAGTTTAAAAAATAGCAGGAATTTCAAAATACTTAATTTTCTGATAATTTTAATTTCACTTGACCGACGCATGAAGAAAGTGATGAGACTCATGGCAATGATAAATTTACAAAATAAGGAGGAACACACAACGTGCATAGAAATAGTTCTTAAGCAGGGCTTTAAAAATGCTCATTTTACAGTGAACAGCCTGTAATAACTAAAACCCTATTAATTAATGTTATAAGAAGGCACCAGGCTAGAATCCACAGTCCTCTACATAATCGAGAAGAGACCACTTGTCCACTAGCTGTCGCCACAGGCAGAACTCATTCTGCTGTTCCACTCGGCCACACAAAATAAAGCCATCGGAGTTCTGATCGTTTACTATTGGTTCTGCGTCCTGTAGGGCGTGTCGTATGAGCGGAGTCCCGATGACACACGTGAAACTAACATATAATTAACCGCCGCCTACCTTGCTACTGAGCTGTAACACAAGATGATAGGGTACCTAGTAATAACTAGGGGTGTTCGATACCATTAAAATTTAACATCGATATTTTTCCAAACAGTTACTGGGTATTTTCGATATATCGATAATATAGAAATGATCGACAATATCAAAATTATAGATAATACCTAGATTATCAATAATACCGAAATTATCGATTATACCGAAATTATTAGATAATATTGAGATAATTGATAATACCGAAGTAATTGATAATAACAGAAATAATTGATAAAACTGAAATCGTCGATAGTATCGAAACATCTATATACCGATATTTTTCACAGTTATATATAGATTCGATACGTTATTTTTGATATCGATAATTATCGCTATGTCGAAATATCTAACAGTTCTAGTAATAACAATTCATTCATCTGTTTCGGCAGACCATGTTATGTTCTTAACAGCTTAACGGAGTTCCAAGTATAAATCCGATATCAGTTATTTATATGTATAAGAAAACTTCGCGAGTTCAGTGACGTGTAGGCTAGACTCTACAGTCCTGTGTATACTCGAGTTTCAGTTGTTTGTTTATTGGTGGCTTCCCCGGTGAGTAGCCAGCGGTACTCCACACCTGGCAGTATGGGATTCGCTACTTGTTTCCTTTCCAGTCTGCTATTGGCTCAGAGTCGTCCAGGGCGTGTCTAATAAACTGTAATCCAATTGCAAAGTTAGATTAAGTGTACACATGTTTGACGTCTACCTTGTCCTAAAATGAACTCGCGAAATGTCCCTATCCCTAGTTACTTAATTTCGTAGTAAATATTATATTGCAAATTTGTGCCTCATTTCAGCACATTTTTTATGTAAGAAAGATATTTTTGTTTTTAATTAGTAGATAAATCATAACGTGTTTCAGATTAATATAGAAACAGGCATGTAAATGCAATGCCCTCTCAAAGAGATGAATACAAATACGGTATTTAACTATTGCAAAATGTTTACAGTATTTCACAGCATAATTATGGATTCCGTTTAAAAAATCTCAGGAAATAAACCCTACTTCACATGTACTGATGTGCACAGTTTGAAAATAGCCCATCGAAAAGTAAAATGAAATAATACTGACGTCTGATAAAGTGTATTATCTTTTAGCATTTCAGGGCTGGAGTTTAGCGTTCACTGTAAACTCATTAAAAATGTATGTGGTAGGACATACGTATTCTATGCATAGCTAACGATTTACGTCCAATATCACGCAAGCTCTGAAAGTGCATATGCGACTAGACAAAGCACGCGATAAAGGACTCACAGACCTATTTCAGGGCGGATGAAGACTAAACTAGGTCAATGTCGTTGATTGTTGGCAGTCATGCGATTCCTGTCTGTTTCAGAGACTCTTCTGTCAACACGTATGGTTTAAACAAGGCCCTTGTTTACCAGTTCATTTTTTTCCGGGGCCATGGTGGCTGAGCAGTTAGCCTGCTCGCCTCCCACAAAGGCGGTCCGGGCTCAATCCTCGGCCGAGTCACCGGATTTTCGCATGTGGGAATCGTGCCGGACGATGCCGTTGGTCAGCGGGTTTTCTCGAGGATCTCCCGTTTCCCCCGCCCCTTCATTCCGGCGCTACTTCATACTCACCTCAATCACCCTCATCGGCTCTCAAGACCTCGTTGTTAAGAGCCAACCATATCCCTTCACTCTCTCACTCTTTTTTGCGGGAGGAATGTGACAAGTATTTACGTAATAATTGAATAAATTACATTATGAGCTATAACGAAACCGATATAAAGTTTCAGTGGCATTATAAAAAGAGAACAAATGACAAACAATAATTTTGCCTTAATATTTCTTAAGTACATGGGTTTGTATGATTACTAATGTGCGGCTCATGTCGCGAGATGTTCTAATTTTTAATCGATCAAGACACAATTATTTCAAGATTCAGAATACAAGCATAAAGTCTGCGGTCACGTAGTTATGAGTCCACTATAAAAAAAAAGTCACTTCAAAGCGCAGAAGAGTTTTGATGCTGTTTCCACATAGAGACATCACCTGCGTTCTTACAACAAAGGTTACTTTCATTGAAGTGAATTTACATTACTTGCAACAACAAAAAAATGTCGAACGTCTTATTGAGATTAAAAAATCATATTATCTGAAATGGAAAGTAAATCTCTATTTACCTTATGCACGACTTTCATCGAGAATATTTAAAGTATAAATAGGATAAAAGACACTGGGGGCGTAATTTCACATTTGTGATTGTTATGTTGGTTGCTTTGAAACTCCCTTGCCGTCTGCATACAAATAACGTGCGTCGAGCACTAGCTCGGTCACGTAGGAAAATAATTGTGTAAATGTTTACAGGCCACAGGCCAATCGCAAACTAAATGCTTCCGTTGTGCGCGAAGCTTGTTGAAACTTTCTGTTTTCAAATTATTTCATGAAAATTCTCTAACCCTACACACGGCTAACCCAGATACTAATTCTATGAGGTCGGAACACATGTAGGCCCTACTGTCATCCAAAAAAAAAAAATTAAGTTAGTCGCCAACATCTGCCACTAAAGGGAACAATAGTTGCGCTGGTCTCTGAATTCCCACTTACCACCATCCTATTACACCCAACACGTTTATTGTACTGCAAAACATTATTTCTGTCTGACTAAACCAAGTGTAATGCAGAACTGATTTTGTTCTAAGAAGACATACTGCTTTAATTGGGTGGAAAATTGTTAGGTTGCAGTGGCCTTGCAAGAACATGATCATGATCGGTGTATAGCGAAACAATATATCTATAGCTGGGTGATTTTTTGTTTTGAAGAAATGAACTTTATATACACGAATGCTTGAGATGCATTCGAGTGTGCTCCTGCGAAGTACTCTGAGCGTTTCCAATGCCATATACGTAGACCAGAAGAATTCGTGGATTCATCTTGGGACAAGCTAGATTCAAAACACGTGTGTTTACATAACTATAGCCATTGGTTCACATGGTGTTAGACACCTCCTGGAGAAATCTGGCCCAATCGTTGCCTTCCAATGTATCAGAAGACAACCAATGTGCAGCTGATATAGGCGTATTTGTGCATAATATTGTAGAGTCTAGCCTGCAGGTCATTGAATACACGAATTTTTCAGGTATTTAGGCGGTACGACACCACATGAATTGAATAGCATTAGGTCATATGTAAGGTAGTCACTGATATAAAGAACGCCAACCACACACGCCAAACAAAATGGCGACACTGGCCAACAACATGTTGCAACGCCGTTCACCAATCAGCGCCTGGTAACCTCCTCGCCACCCGGAAGCCCAGCCAATAGGGAGTATCCAATCAGACTCGAGGTCCATTCCTTAAGCCTAGAGCAGTTATCAGAGAATAGGTACGACCACGTCAAAGTAAACGACGCGCCAGTTCGTCTCTATGTGTATTCTCATCTATTCAGTGGACAGGAAGGGTTTGGCATGATATTAACCCATTCAGACCCAGCATACACATTTGTATACATTACGCATGGCTATAGGCTGTTCACGGTTAAATGAGCACTTTTGAATGCCCTGCTTAAGATCTACTTGTATGCACATTATGTATTCTTCCGCCTTACTTAATATTAACATTGCCATGGGCAACACCACTTTATTCATGCGTCTGCCAACTGAAAATGAGATAATTTTTAAAAAGTAAATAGTGTACAAATCTGCTAATTTTCCACTTCGATGCATAAAAAAAAACGGAAAACGAAATAAATAATTTAAGTTATCAGAAATGGTTACCTAACACTTTTTCTCAACGTTAAAACATGGAACTACTTCCCATCCATCGTTACCAACTTCACTGGGCGCATGCAACTCAGTGCGCCCGTTAAAATATATGTAGGTCGGGGCGGCGATTTTTTTCAAAAGTTGATTTCTAGGGGTAGTGAAATTTCGTGAATAGATACCAAGACAAGTTATATTTCAAAACGCTGTAGGGTCGTTTACCTATCTTGACTGGCTGAATTACTTTCTGACACGTGTTAACTATGTGGACACTAATCACGTAGGAACAGTGCCGTTGTTGCCGGATTCTAAGTGGTCTGGACAAATATGAAAACGCCTTCTCAAGTAGACAAACTGCTGTTGGGCGCTTATAGTATTAAAGTCTACTGTGTACTCATATTTTTTCGCGAAAAATCACTAGCTCTACTGATTTCAAAAGTGCTCACTTTAATGTGTACAGTCTTAAGGTAATTTTAGGTCTGACTGCACACTGCGAAGTTAATTTACCAATGATTAGATACCTGAAGAGTTCGCGGATTCATTCTGAGATAAGCTAGAATTCAAAACCCGTACGTCTATATAACTTTAGCCATTGGTCCACACGGTGTTTGACACCTCCAGGAGAACGGTGGCCCAATTGTCGCCATTCACCGTGACAGTAAACAAACCATGTGCAGCTGATTTCGGCATATTTACACAAAATACTATAGAGACTAGCCTGCAAGTCATTGAACTCGCGAATTTTTAAGGTCTCTATCAATGATCTGTCCTGCGGTCTAAATGATTCGAAAACCGTATTACTAATCTACATGATAATTGGTCCATATACGGCTCACTAGCTGTGACAACGAAACAAGTGCTGTGTCGGCTAAAGTACAGCACGCGTCATAAAATATTTTGTTCGCAACACCTAAAACAGCAAATTAAAGTGACAATAGGCCAGTGATTAACTTTGTACAGTTCCGTGAGCGGCATTACCAGTGTATTGTGAATAAGTAAGAGAGTGAAAAATGGGAAAACATAAACCAACAGAACCAGTGCTAAGTGGGGAAAAAAAGAGACAAACAGAACCAGTGTCCAAGCACTGGTAGGTACAGAAAACTCATATATATAGAGCCAAGAGTATTTCGCAGATTGAGTTGGCAGCAAGCTAGGCTGGACACTCCTCTATATACCCAAGACACTATCGTTCGCTAATTGGTTGCTGTGATCAAGTGAGGCCTCTGTACAGGTCTGTTAAACACTCACTCACAATACTGCTTCCTCATTACTGGCTCACAGTTAAACGGAGCGTGTCTAAAGAACTGGAGTCTACCTCGCCTCCGAATGTATTCGCGAAATACTCGTGGATCTACTCATATGTAGTCCATTCGCGGTTTCTTCGCACTTTTTTTTAAACCTAACCATACAAATATTTCCCTACCTATGACTTGTTTGGTTATTTCCTAAATATGTGTACTGCGAATGTACTAAACCTAGAGACCGGTGTTTTTCGCGAAAATATTTATGACCATGCTAGACTTCAGTATCCTACGTCACAACTACTACCTACTTTGGTTATTGGCCGCGTGTCTACGAGAGAAGACATGTTCTTATTTGACTGAGCCAGTGGTAATAAAATACTCCTATACTGAACGTTTGTGATTCGAGGACAGACACTAGAGGCACGTGACATTTAAAATCATCCAACCACGAAAGTGAATATGAACAAAAGTGTTTTGGAGTACAACTGGTCTTGAAATTTTTTTCGCGAATAACACCTGTCCTAACTATATCTAGTTAGTTTTGAACGTTTGCAAATTTGCACCGACCTCAAAGTGTCAAAACTATAAAATTAGTATAATAATTGGGATTTTCAGTAAATAATGTGCACGAATATTTGCCCGCGGTGAAGACTGAAAACTAAGCTAAACCACTTAGCTATGTAAGAGCAGAACATTCAAAATTGAATTAAACTATTTCCAATGTAGTAAGCCGGTATCGAACCATGAACTTTGAGAGTTCGAGTCAGACCTGCAATCGTATGACTAAGATATTCCTGGTAATGCAACGGAGTTTCTTTGTAATTGGTAGCTGTCAGTGTAAATCAAACCTAAATTAGCGCCTTTATTTTCGCCCACGTGACAAGAAAAATAATTAACATTCTTATGCAAATTTTTCACGTTCAATTCACAACCTTCAGTCTGTCGAAGACTGACATTTCGCCGTCTTTCTCCGGGTCGACACAGACGGAACGCCTGGCGTGATTGATCGATTCGTGCCGCTTACGTAACGCGCTTCACCGACTCAGTCTACGTTATGTAAATGCTTCCACCCCCCTCCTCCGCCTTATTCAGACAGTACAACGTTAAAATAAATTTGCGATTTTATCTGAGAAATTGTTTACAATTTTACAAATGTTTGCAGCAGTAGAAACACTTATCCAGTAACATCACTCGTTTGTAAAACTACAAGAGCCGTCTTTGTAATAGGCCTCAAGAAATATTTGCACTATACTGACCCGTATCCGTGAGCTCGAGCAAAATGTCGGACACACAACAACGTAAAACAGAGTACAGCTCTTGGTGCAAAAAACTAGGGGTGATGCGAGGCGTAGTTGCGTGCAAAAATAAATATATTGCAAGTTTGAAAAATGTAAAAAACTTAAAACAACTCAAATAAAAATAATAAAACGGCAGTTTTAACAACAAGTGGCGCTTTTTTTCATCGAGTGTTAAAGTTTTATTAAGTGTTTCATACGTTCCTTCTTCTTAACTGAGTAACTTCACTAATATTCGGTAGGAATTTACAGCTATTTTAAGAACGGAAATAATTATGATGTTCTAAGTTATGTTGGTTTTGTGGTTAAGGGCATGGAATAATAACGCAAGGGACGTGGATTCTATTCACAGTGCTGGCAAGGTGTAACATTATATTTTGGCGAATTATATTTTGAAAATATTTTTCCCTATTCTCCGTTATCAATACATCGCATTTGTTTCTAGAGGAATAAAAACAATTTTATGTCCACTTCTCAACAATGTAAGTTATAAATCTATCACTTGTAATATTAAAAATAGGTATGGGTAGTGAAATTTCACGAAAAGATTTAAAGACAAGTTATATTTAAAAACACCCTAGGACCATTTGCCTATCTTGACTGGCTGAATTACTTTTTGACACGTGTTAACTCTGCACACGAATCACGTAGAGGCCGTGCCGATGTTGCCAAACTCTGAGTGGCCTGGTCAAATATGAAAGCGCTTTCCCAAGCAGACAGCAACCAATGGCAATAGACAAACTGATGTAGGGTGCTTATAGTATTGAAGTCTACCCTGTACTCAAATTTTTTCGCGAAAAGTCATTAGCTCTACAAATAGGCCTGTACGTTTTGCAGAGTTTACAAGAAATCCATTTGTAGTCCTACAAAGGATTTTCTTGGGAACTATGTTTCCAAGTCAGTGATGACTAGATATCAGAAAAATTCGTAAGTTCATCGAAATGTTGGTTAGACTCAAGCTCAACTGTTTATTCGATAATGTAGAGTCCCGAGTATTTCGCGGATTGAGATACCAACAAGCTAGGCTGGACTGTCCTCTGTAGTCTCTATACACTTGAGACACTATCATTTGCTTATTGGTTGCTGCGATCAAGTGAGGCTTATATACAGAACTGTTCAACGCTAACTCACACTACTGCTTCCTGATTATTATCGGCGCACAGTTAAACGGGGTGTGTCTAAACAACTGTCGCTCAATCACAACCGTAGGAGAAAAGAACAAGTGTTTCGAGTCTACCTCGTCTCCGAATGAATTCGCGAAATACTCGTGGCTCTAACCACAAATCAAATACCATGTCACCATAATGGGAAGCGGAGAGTACTTAGGAATGCAGACGGGCCTAATACCCGTGCGACACGCTAATACACGCTTTTCTGTTTTCCGTTATTCCTGTATTATGATTTCCCCTTTTGTACAGTATTCTACGCCTATGGTTGCTCGGCGCCTCATACCCGTGATAACACCTACTCTACACATTTCTTTACTTTCATTTTCGTTTCTTCCGCAGCCTTAAAACCTTTATATTATTTTCGTGTTTGCACCAGTTTTATACTTATCCTTTTTGCCTTTATTTTGTGCTCCATCAGTTATTTTCCTGTCATATTCATTGAGTTGCCTTGTTCCATGTGGTCACAACTTTTCATTTAACTCACTTTGAGGTTTTTGGTAGTTTTCCCCAGCTGTTTATTAATTAGTTTTCTCTGCATGTTTTAGTTTCACTTATTGGTGCCTTGTATTGCTCGACAGAAGAGTGTTTTTTTTTACACTGGCGTGTCGCTTTTGTACAACTGTTCCTGTTTGTAATTTTATATCACGTGTTGTACTCGTTCATTTTGTACGAATAAAACTATCAATCAACCAATCAGTTGCTTATACCGCGAACTCCAGCCACATACCAGTAAAACGAAGCATAATTATGCCATCATTTCATGCAAGTTTATTATTGGTTCAGAGATTCTCAATACTTTTCAAGTTAATCATCTTCTCAAAAATTGCGGTTTTCGAATGAGTATTACATCTAGGTTTCATTACTTAATTAGCTCATATCGTCCAGTCACGGGTACTTCACACTTTACTGAAGACATGCTTAAGTGCTAAATAAGTCTAAAAAAAATTACATGTAATGGACAGCTCGCCGTATTCGAGCGCATTCAGTGTAATCAAATTTTGCATACGTAGATACGTTGAGACCCGAAAGATTTGCGGATTCGTTTCGGGACAAACTAGCTAGCTATCAATAAACATGTACGTATGTGTCACTTTCGCAATTGGTCCACGCGTTATTGACACCTCCTTGAGATCTCTGGGCCAATAACAAACTTACAGCAAAATGCATGCCCAATCAACGTCATCCACCTCGACAGCAAGCAACCAATGAAAAGTTGATACCTGATGGTTTGAAAATAAGACTACGAATTCTAACATATAGCTCACTGAATTCACGAAGTTCTCAGGTATCTATGCGCTACCAGTAGTAATACTTAGAGACACCTGAATTTCGCGAAAAGATTCCCGTACATACTATAGTCCAATACCCTACGGCCGTACCAGCGGTTTTATTTTCCTTATTGAGGGCTCGTCTATGTGAGAAAACATTTTTCTTCTCGGCTGGCCAATCAGAATTAGGTTACTTTAATACTGTACGTGTGTGATTCGCGCGCGTACACACACCTAAGACACGTAACACGGAAACCGTCCAATCACGAAAGTGGTTCTGAGCTAAAGTACTGTGAGGTACAACTGGCCGTGATATTCGGGTGACCCTACTAATACTTCTATTTTCTTCCTGATTTCATTTATATTAATTGTACATTAAATACAATAATGTATAGATAAAATATAAGGAAAAGTTAAATTTAACTAAAAATAAGGGACTTACATGTCAACGCAAATATAAACCACTTGCGATACATGGAATATTTAAGAAACAACCAAACGCGTAATAAATGAAGTGATTTTTTCAAAGGTTTGATTCAAAAAGTGGGATAAACCGTGAACAGACTGCATACACTCATTATTCCAAACCAAAGTATTAGAATCCATATCACTGCCATTGGTAAAAGTACTGTAAGCGAGGGTCACTTTCTGAAAAGTTGGGGTGACTTTGTGACACAAAAAATCACATTTAATGTCCCACTATTTCAGTGGGATGAAGGGCCACCTGTTTTTCGCGGTAAGACTTCAGGACAACTTGTACTCCAAAACACTAGCGCTCACGTACACTTTACTGATTGGCTGAGATTAACTGTCAGGCGTCGTAGGTGCCTGCCAGCGAATCACGGACACTCAGTGTTGGAGTTACCTAATTCTGATTGGCCCTGTCAGGTAAGGACTGTCTCCCGAAAAAGACAGGTGGCCAATAACCAAATAAAAACTGCACGTATGCCATGGGACATTGGAGTCTAGCCTTCACGTGAATCTTTTCGCAAAAAAACAGGTGGCCCTAGTGGGATGTTTCAGATATTCAGTGGTGCCAATTGAACCACTGAACATTACAAATAGACTCTTTGAAATGGAAGGAAATGTAAACAACAGTGAAACATCATTTGTCGCAAAGTCAGCCCCCATGTCCAAAGTCATCCTCGCTTACGGTATAAGAAATGTTTTACAGTGCACGACAGTCACCAACATGCATGACCGTCGGAATGCGGGATTCGTTATCGGCGCCAGGCGCCTGGCCTCAGGTGGTTTTTATTAATTACAGCTAATTGCTTCCTGGGCGCATGTCTCGGTGAAGGGGAACCGGCTGCCTGCACGTGTAACGGCTTGAGGCGAGAGAAATGGTTGTTAGTCCGTGGGTGAAAAAAAAAGGGGACGGGACGTTTATTGCTTCATTAGACGTCAGTCGAGGTGAGTTCAAAACCTCCTGCACGCACGCAAACGCCTTCGCTTTATGTGGCACGGAGTTTCCCGATTACCATACCTGCTTCACACTCGAGAGGTCGTGGGTTCGATGCTAAGCGACTGCTCTGGGCTCGGCGTTTTCCTTTTCCTATTCCGAGCTAATGATGATGATTAGTTTAGAGCCACCTGTTTTTCGCGAAAATATTTACGCGAAGACAAGACTCCAATGTCCTATGGCATACGTGCAGTTTTCCTTTGGTTATTATTGGCCACGTGTATTTGTCGGGCGGCCGTTCCTCACCTGAACTGGCCAAACAGAATTAGGTAACTCCGACACTGAGTACTAATGAAGCTTAGTTCACCCATTTCGTTGGGACGTTAATGTTAAGAACGGAAATTTAAAAGGCTGTTGACGTATCCTAGCCCTTGGCTATAGTGATGAGCTTTCCTCAAGTTCTTATTTTATCGCCATCAACGGCCTGAGATCTAAAGCCCCATCTGCAAATTACAGTGAATTTTCAACCATCTGATCCCCCCCCCCCCCCAAAATCCTTCCCAAACTACCGGGACGTGGAACATAAATTAACGATCTAGTATACAGATAATCGTCTCTTGCGCATGTACCCAACTTTCACCTACTTCAAACACACTTGTCAAAGTCGTCACGTGGTCAACAGTGATGAACGTATTTCTTTATATCCTCATTTTCAGAATACGAGGCCTTAAGTATATATGAATAAACTATTTGATAGAGGAAGTAACACAGATATCTGAAAGCACTTATTTACACAATCAGTATTCTAACCTCGAATCCAAACCGCATCATTGATGACAGTCGTATTGGCAGAAAAGCAGGTCGATGTTGGTACACGAAGTGACTACTAAGCATCTTGGGCAGCACACGCTCTCATTTTTCCTCGACGCTTGGGAACATGCGGAGGTTCACGCGCAAATACTCCCACACACACAGAACAGTTAAAACAACTATTAAGGGAACTTCCCTGCAAAATACAGTATACAAAATCAGTCGTTTGCTCGTATACTCGTATATCAGCGAAGAAATGTTCTGGAAATACGACTTTTTCCCAAGAAAGGAAAAAAAAGAAAACAATAATGAGCAGCTACCACTTTTTACTTTCATCCTATTCAATACAATTAGAGACCTGAAAATTTCACGAATTCAGTGACCTTTAGGTTAGACTTCATGATCGAATGTTCTAACAATCAGATAACAACCTTTGAATGAATAGAGCAATGGGGGTGAATGACAAGATGGAGATTTTTGGACATTCGTCATTGCGATGCAGATGTCTGTCATGGAGAAAACAAGACTGAGGACGTAAAAATACTTAAAAAAGACAAGCAACTTATGGACGGGAAAATAAATATATGTATGTACATACATATATTTGTTTTCCTTATGACGCGTGCATCTCTTCAGCACTCTCAACAGCGAAAAAAAATGGGGGGGGGGGGGGAGGATACGGGCTGAAGAAACAATCATTTAATACGTTAATATTTACTAACATTGCTACGCTATCGTCGTGGTGTAGCCCTGCCCTCATAGCTCAGGGGTAGGGTGGCCGACCTGTAGTCGCGGTCGCGGGTTCGCGCCCCGGTGCCTCCGCCGTGGCAGATGCTCAGTCCGATTGTGGCACTGGGAATTCGTCAACAAGTCGGTCTCACTAGAGCTTCGTAAACGTTAAAAATGCCACAAAAACTTCAAATGAAGGTTAAAAAAAAAAATGGATAGCGCATAGGCCTATCGTAGTAGAGGACCATGGTTCACCAGCAAGTGTCGAGGATTTTAGTGTTAAGGTTTCGGTTACTATTAGTCAGAGGATATAGATAATAAAATAATACCAATACTCCAGGATATTTTTATATATAAATTTATTATAAAATATAGCTAATTTTCCCTTACTTGTATGGGATTCTCCCCCCTTTTTTTATCAGGTAATTTTCCCGTACAATTAGAGAATAGTACTTTACTTGTTATGTAAATTTAAGAGATAATTTTACCTTACATGTAAGGGAATTTTACCCCAGATTTTTTTTCCGGGTGAAACTGGGACAATCAGAATTAGGTAACTCCGACATTGAATGTTCGTGATTCGCGGCCAGACAACTGTAACGCGTTACAGTTAAAATAATCCAATTACGAAAGTGGATCTGAGCTCTAGTGTTTTGCAGTACATGCAGTCATGGAATCTTTTCGCGAAAAACCGGTGGCCCTACCTATGAGGTACTCGATGTGTTTAAGTAGGCGTGAAAACAACCCCAACTTAGAGTTAAAAATGGAGAACTTGACGCCATCTAAGATTCGAATGCAGGACCTTAAGCCTGCACGAGGGAGAGTCACGGTAGTGTATTTATTAAAATTCCTACTATCCTAAGTTAGACCACTGTCTTTATTACTAAAAAGTCACTGTGGGGTTCCCTGGTAATATTATGAGCAGATTCATCTGGCAGCAATGTAAATTCCACAATTCTTCATGCACTGATGCCTCGGTTATTTGTTCATTCGGCCGTTGCTCTGTGTAACCCCAGTCCAGTTAGCACATGATTCGGTACTTTTTCTCTTGCAAGCTCGTGACTGGTTGACAGTCGTCTGGGGTGTGCCCAAAAAATCTGTGGCCCAATAGACAATAGAAGCAAAAACTTCAATGCTTATGCCGTTGAGATCTAGATTGTTTTCAAATGAATTTGCGAAATATCTGGGTCTCTGTTTATGAATAGTGGAAAACGAAGAACAGGTAGTCATAATTTTGATTCTGTCCTAAACACGAAGTTATGAGATAATTAGCGCCACGAGTATTTCGCGAATTCGTTCGGAGGCGAGGTAGACTCCAAATACGTGTGCTTTTCTCCTGCGTTTGTGATTGGACGACAGTTCTTTAGACACGCCCCGTTTCACTGTGAGCCAGTAATATGCAGAAAGCAGTAGTGCGAGTGAATGATTAACAGTTCCGTATAAATGCCTCACTTGATCTAAGCGACCAACAAGTAGACGACAACGTCTCGAGTGTATGGAGGGCTGTCCAGCCCAGCTTGTTGCCAACTCAATCCGAGAAAAAACTCGGGGTTCTATAAATAATGTATATGTTAACTGTAGTTGGGGTTGTGCAATTATTTCATTTTAATAATCTTGTAAACTGACGTTTATTTCGTAACTCGACGGCGGTTGTAAAGCATCAGGAGCTCGGCGCGGGAGAAGGCCAGCCTCCATAAACAACTCCTGGATGGCGGGAGCAGACATCCGACAGATAACGGGTCTGGGGTGAAGTTATTAGAGCTGTTAGTGGCAAGTGAGATTTGTCGTCGGCAGCCGAGCTGTGATCGCCACGGCGACTAATTAACCGTCGCTTTGTGGTGGGAAGGTCGCCCGTGAAGGAGGCTTCTTACTGTCAAACCAGTCTTCACCACCGGCGATATAGGCTGTTCACGGTAAAATGAGCACTTCTGCAAGCCCTGCTTAGGGAATACTTGTATGCACGTTGTGTATTATTCGGCCGTATAAAAATTAACATTGAAATGGGCCTCATCACTTTATTTATGCGTCGGCCAAGTGAAACTGTGAAGTTATAAGGAAAGTAAAACATTTTAAAATTTACTCAGTTTTACAGTTCAATGCATTTAAAAAAATAGAAACCAATGAGATAATTTAAGTTATCTGAAATGGTTACCTAACATTTTTATTCGATGTTAAAATATGGAACTACTACCCCTCCATCATTACCAACTTAACTGGGTGCATGTCACTCGGTGCTACCATTAAAATATATGCAGTTAGGAGCAGTGACTTGTTTCTAATGTTGATTTCGAAAGTGCTTACTTTATCATGAACAACCTTTAAGAGGAAACCGCTTGCTGTAGAGTATTCGGCTTTTGATTGTCCGGCAACTGCGTCCCTGGTGTGTCTATGTAATAGCTTTTGGTTTCTTCTGCACCCCTAAATACTATAGCTTACTAACTACACGTGCTGCTGAATAATGCTTACAGTGAGTGGTGGGATTGGGGAGGGTGTTAACGCTTTCATCCCCAGTGACAATTGTCTATAAGTTGCACGGGAAGGTTATATTAGATCCGTGGTGTAATCTGCGAGGCCCAGTACTGAATATGATCTTAGCTGCAGGTAACTGATTCGTGTAGAGACAGGTGTTTTCCGCGAAAATATTTATGATTATGCTAGACTTCGATATCCTACGTCCCCAACTACAACTTCCTTTGGTTATTGGCCGTGTGTCTACGTGAGAAGAAATGTTCTTATTTGATTGGGCCTATCAGAACAAAGTACTCCGATACTGAACGTCTATGATTCGCGGACAGGCACTTGAGGTACGTGACATTTGAAATCACCCAATCAAGAAAGTACATATGAACATATGTGTTTTGGAGTAAAACTGGTCTCTTGAAATCGTTTCGCGAATAGCACTTGTCCCTACTGATTCGTAAACCGTGCTACTGCACTAAGTTATGACTGGTTCATATTTCCGACCACTAAACACAACGTCTGCAGTTCACTGGTTGATTTTAAAGAAACATTATGTTTGTCAACCTAAGTACAGCATCCATAACAAATGTCTTACTTGCAACACCACAAATCGTAAATTAATGTGGTAATGAAAAGATTAAGTAATTAATTTATAAATAAATTTAACAAACTTATGCCATTGCAAATTGAAAAAAAAAAAACAGAAAACGTGGGAAAAAGAGGAGGGAGGGAGACTAGTAAGTTAACGTGTGCCTATAAATAAAAAACCTGAATTACATATTATGATTTGATCAATACAAAGTAAAGACTTGAAACTATTTTACTTAACTCGCTGCCAACTTCACTTAGAACTTACATGCAAGTGATTCCTTTTTCAAAGTTTTCCTTCATTATGGCTCGCGTTATCTAGCGACACCTAGATTTCGCGGGAAGATTTCACGACCAGTTGTATACCAGAACACTTTTTCTCATATCATATTTCTTGATTGGATGATCTAGGCGATACGCCTCTAAATGTGTATGCCCGCGAATCACAGTAGCGGAGTAGCTCATTCTGATTGTCCAGTCAAGTGTGAAAATGACTTCTACCAAAGAATCCCGTTCAATAAGCCGAGAAAATTGCTCGTACGCCCGTAGGCTATTGAAATCTAGCGTGCGCAGTTATCGCGCGTAATTTCGGTGTCCCTATGAGTAGTCTATTATCCCGGCTTAATTTCGTTGATCTCCCTCGCCCCACTTTACCCCACGTTTCCTGGGGTTTCTTTCAATTTGCAATGGCATATGTTCTTAGTTATAGTACGTAGAGCGTAAAGTCTAAGCAACAATTCGGGGCCGCGATGGCTGAGCGGGTAGCCGGGTTCAATCTCCGGCCGGGTGACCCCCGGATTCTCGCATATGGAAATTGTGCCGGACGATGCCACTGGTTGGCGGGTTTTCTCGGGGATCTCCCGTTTCCCCAGCCGTTTCATTACGGCGCTGCTCCATACTCACCTCAGTCCTCCTCGTCGGTTCTCAAGACCTCGCTGTTAAGAGCCGCCCGAATCTCTTCACTCAAACCAACAATTCTTGGAACCGAAGGTGTCCAGTAATTACTGGCTTAACTCTCCTTTCGCAGCATGCCGTGGCCAATCAGAAACAAGGGCTGTACCTGGAGCGTCGCACATATGGTTACGTGACGTCAGGCAAAATCAGTACATGTCCGCCATATTAAAATTTTTTTGGGCCTGGCCAGATTTTTATTGGTGATAAAAAATGTACGGTTTCTCATACCTGATAAAATTTTATTTTGTCTACTAATTATATTCATATCATTAGTATCGTGAACAGCCTTTACCTTTACAACTGATTAGAGTTTTAAAATTAGTCTATATTTAATCAATGTATTTTTTGAAAATGCATATATGCATAAACTCTGGCATATGGCTTATAGTGTAGTTATTTTTAAAACAGAACGTTAATCAATGAACATGCCAGTTGTCGGACAAAGAAATGGCCAGAGTAAGCTAAAATAATCCACCCATATTAGACATTCCCTCTTATTTTTTTCTTAGATCTGCCATTGGTTTGCGAGGAAAATATTTACTGGTCTCCACATTCCCCAGAACATTTTGGGTATGTAAAACCAAGTTTCACAATTTTTATTGATTAACAGCATTGGGAAAAGTACAAAATGGAGGCTTGTAAGATATTTCCTCCATGTATACATGAAAGTGATTGTAAAATATACACGAATTAATTTTCATACGCTGTGTCGCTGAAAACATTTGTGTGTAACAGTGTCAAAAAATATGGTTTTGTAAAAAAATATATAAAAAATTTAATGCGAAGATGGCATTTTCTGTTCTCCGGATTCTAGACATAGAGAAATGACTATATCGATTACACACGAAAATCTATCAAGAAAACGGCTACATGGACGGAACTCAATTTCCTGTTGGCTGCCTCATACTCTCCGATAAGTTAATAACTACCTTCCCCCCCCCCCCCCGTGTTCTTGTAAATTAGTTTATAAATTCATAGAAAACGCATCAACATACGTCTTGATCTCCCACGTCTATGCTCTCAGGAATATTAACGTGCCATTAAAAACCAATCAACACAACCACACCAGAAAACCTACAGGAAGTGTTTCCAGTGCCGCCAGAATTTAACAGGAGAAACTACCTGGGAGACAATAAGTGCCAAAGGAAGTCATAAACTTAAGTAACTCTTTTTAACAAGACCTACTTATTTTTATAGTTATACACGTGGTCGTAGACTGTGTGTACACACAGAGGCGAAATGGGGAGGCCGTTCCCTTAATGTGGGCGCATCCGTATTAAACGTATCTATGCACCTCCAAAATTGGAGTTTTAAATGCGTTTAGTTAAAAAAAACGAGAAACCACTTGTGATTAAGCAACAAATAGGCGAATGGTGTTTTGTATAAAGGAGATATTACACCTCTAAAAATGTGGCAAGTAATATCATCCCCCTTCCATTTGGAAATGGCTGTTGGTCCCTATATTTGTATCAAACTGTGTAACACTACGTTGTAAGCAAGTTTTAAAGAGCAAACTGTTAATCTAAATTAACAAAAAAGGTCGTCTTGTCGGAATACTCTCAGCTGAACCCTTCTTCAGATAATTAATGTTGAACATTCAAAACAGAACGTGTGTTGCATGCCAGGTAGGCAAACCACTAACTGATTAAAACGATTTAAATGAGGATTTTCAGGGGTGAACTGCTTTATTAATAATGACTGGACAAGAAAATCCGTACTTACATTTTGCTCTTAAATTTTCGTCAGGAATACACTGTCGAAGTTTGTCCCAATTATTTAAAAACTTATTTTGTGTGTCTATATATATATATATATATATATATTATATATATATGTGTGTGTGTGTGTGTGTATGTGTGTATATAATTAAATCAAATTCTGTAAGCTGGCATGTCCTTTATTTACCTGTACGTACAATTTGTTCTGCAAATTAAAATTACATGAATAAGGTTGAGATTACAGACACGTATTTATTTCTTTACTAAATTCTAACACAAAACAGATTTTTCTTACTAAAAAGGTGCCATTTTATATGTAGCGCTTACTATTTTGGGATGATAAGCTATGTGATAACAGTCACAAAAGCCAAAAAAAAAAAGTAAGGCAATTTAAATGAGTATTTTTCATTGGCGCACAGCTCCCGTAATAATCAATTGGCGAGAAAAGTGGTAGTTACATTTTAAGTCTTCCATTTTCGTCAGAAATATACTGCAGAGGTTTGTCCCCATGTTTTAGAAAGGCGTTATTCGCTGTTGGCAGGGCTGCTACCCGGCAAATAAGTTCCCAGGCGCTGATTGGCGAACGTAGAGATGTCCCGACATGTTGATGGCCAGTGACGCCATTTTGCCGGCGCGTGCCGTCAGAGTTAGAGGTACAGGCGTCTTTATCATTTCTGTATTTTTGAAATTCTCCGTTGTGTTTTGTATCGCTAATTAAGGTGGCCGCCTGGGTAGGCCGCCGAACGCTGTGCTGAGATCCAGCAGAAAACATTTTATTAAAAAAAAAAAAAAAAAAAAAAAAAAAAACCTCCAACGTGTCTAAGTGAGGTCTGCTTACCAATATCACTCAAAGAAACGTTACGCGTCTGTATACTTTTTCAGTTTTTTTTCCATTTCTCTCTAAAGCATGTTTTTATATATAGGTTGTTCACGATAAAATGAGCACTTTTGAAAGCCCTGCTTAAGGTATACTTGCAAGCAAAATTGCATCCTTCCGCCATATGGAAAATCAGCATTGCCATGGACCTGATCACTTTATTCATGGATCAGTAAAGGAAAACTGTAAAATTATAAGTATTTTACAAATTTGCTAATTCATACACTTATATGAATTTAAAGAATCCGAAATTTAAATATATCATTGCGGAACTGACAAATGTTTACCGGACACTATTAATTCGACGTTGAGATTTGGAACTACATTCCCTCCGCTGTTACCAACTTTACTGGGCGCACGCCACTACATATGTCTGTCAAAAATACACGTAGGTATGGACAGTGGCATTTTTTAAAGGTTGATTTCAAAAGTGCTCACTTTACCGTTAACAGCCTTTAGTAATTTTTTAGGTATGGACATTCTAATAGAAAACATTAAAAAGGAATAGGGATGTGAATTAAGCCTCTATTTTCATTATTAGTCTGTCATAAAATGGTAGGGTGTCCGCTGAAAGTCTCATAGAGGCGAGCTATCGCCGGCAAGACTGCACGCCAGTTCAGTACTTTGCGCGGAGAGGCGATGAGAGATTGGAAGCGCATGTATCGGTCGCCCCTAGCGCTCCCACGCTTTTAGGACTCAGACATGCAAAATTCCTTCAACCAGGTGTCCACCTTAAGAGTCCTATGTACTGAAACGTTTTCTGTGAGATCATTGTTTGCGCGTAAACGCGTATCTTGGCAAATAAAAGTTCTGGAAATATGACTGAGCCAGTCATATTTCTATTTTTTTACTTTTGTCATATTAAGTGTATTTTTGGAGAAAAATTTGTGAAAATGGTCAAATATCGCATTATTGAAACTTACCTATGCAGTTTCCTTGAGCGGCAAGAGAAAAGTCCAAAGATACGGACGTAGTTTAATCTGTGGGCTTTCATCGCGTGTGATAAAACACCTATGTTACAGATTTAATTTGCACAGTATAGAGTTAGGACGGAAACACTGCACGCCTTGCGCGTAGGAGCGATGAGACGCTAGGCGTGCGAGTAAATGTTGCCCGTATCGCTCCCTCGCTTCTTGACCTTGGACGCGCAGCTACTTAGTCCCCTTAAAGGCCCGTCTACAATCGCGTTGACGCTGCAATAACGGGTTACAATAAGTCTTGAATCCCTGAATCGTATACGCTCTGGCTACAAGCGACGTTAAACGTTGCCACGGCGCTAAACGTAAAACGCAACGCGGTAGAAGTTGGCCAACTTTTAAGTCTTTGCGTTTTGCTTTTTACGCCAGCCAATCAGAATTCAAGACATCACAAACAAGAGAAAACAAATGTTACAGACGATTGGCAACAGATAGCACCCCTATCACCGTACGTATTTAATTTGTTAATGTTATACGAAATCAATATACAAATAACGCAAAATGCATTAAAAAATAATTTAGTGTAACTATTAAGTCTGCGGAATATCTTATTTTACAAAAGGTTCTTTTTAAATTTCAAACAAAAACAAAAATATATGTATATATACACACTTACATTCTATTTGTTTATTCCTGTTAACGTCGATTGTAGACATGCCAGCTTTCTTATGGCGACGTTTAGGGTATAACGTTTTGTGTCAACGCGATTGTAAACGGGTGTTAACGCGCTTGCGCAATGTATCGTAGGCCTGGCCAAGTCCAGCGCAGCTTAAAGACTGCGCATCTGCAGTCGGCTAAGCTCGCGAGGCCGTCCGCCGCGCGCTCGCAAAGGCCGCTACGTGCCGGCCCAAGTGCATACGGAATCGAGGCCGGCGCGGCGTCTGCTGGAGGGAATGCACGCTCTTCGACACGTGATTAACACGTGGCATTGAAGAGGCAGGACCTCAGCTGCGTTCTGGCGGGTTTGAAATACGCCTTTTATTGCTAGAACCCCGAGTATTTCGCGGATTGAGTTGGCAGCGAGCTAGGCATACACTCGAGACATTATCGTTTGCTTATTGGTTGCTGTGATCAAGTGAGGTCTCTGTACAGGACTGTTGAACACCCACTCACACTATTGCATCCTGCTCATTACTGGCTCATAGTTAAACACGGTGTGTCTAAACAACTGTCGTCCAATCACGACACTAGGAGAAAAGAACAAGTGATTGGAATCTACCTCGCCTGCGAATGAATTCGCGAAATACCCGTGGCTCTGTTTATAGTGAACCTAATGGAAGCGTTCCAAATGTGTTAATCTGCGGGATAGGAAACATCTATTCCGACTAAGGAATTGCGCTCTGAATAGTGCAAAAAAAAAAAAACACTTGCATTATTGTGTATCTCAAAATACACTAATCGGATACACGCGAAATTACAATATACAATTTACCTGAATTTTGCTGAAGAGATTTTAGAAAGTCACTTCTCAACGCGGAGCACTGAATCCGATTGTACGTGCATCATGCAGAACTCATAAAATTGTCAATAAAGTGCTATTTATGTTGAAATGAAAGAAAAATTCATTTATATTTTAACGGTGTAGAATATTTTACAAAAATTTACTTATTTTAATGTTTGAAAAATCAGTTACTATGGATAAATTTAAATTTAAGTTTAAGCGTGTATCAATTTAGGAAGTATGGGAAAGCACATTTTGCAAAGAAAACGGCCATCAAGCAAGACCCTCATAACATTTGCTCCGCTTGTATGTAATAAAATGTAAATAATAATGTTCATACATACACGAAAGCTATCATAATTGAAAACTTAGATATATTAATACAAAAAAAATTTTTTTAACAGGTTTATCAACATTAGTACCAATATTTTCTTACATTCAACAAGAGGAAATATCGTGCTGCCATACTTGAAGGGTTTCTTGCGGAGTTGTTTTCCTGAAGCATCTATAATGGGAACATGCTTTCAATGTTATTTAAAATGAAAATTTATTCACTGAATATTACAAATTTAAATAATTAAACTAGCAAAATATTTTATAGTGTTGCAAAATACATGCGTTATTTTATTCCACCTGCAACATAAATCGTACTTTCCCGACAAGTTTGCTAGTGTGTGATCAAGCCTACTTTTAAAAGAGTTCTGAATGTTATACAACCGAATTCAATGCTCAATCATAAGTCTCTCTACTCCTGCATTAAAACCTCGTAGCTGCAATCCGCACTACGAAAACACTGCCAGAGCTCGCCCTAAGTTCTTTCTCGAATCCGTCCCGCAGTAATACAAACGAACCTTCCATTAGGCGGAGCCCTGAGGTCGCCGTAACTATATATACTAAACCAGGACGTAGACGGATTTCCGTCTTCTGCGCATATTGTTATTTCCTAACTCCCACTGGATTTAGAAAAAAAAACAGTCTTATATCAAGTTAAATCCAGAGAAGTTCATATAAAAAGTATGAGTAAATCCTGTATTTAACAACTCAAACAGAATTAATCATTAATACGGAAGATCACGTTATCAGGTCAACGGAAGAATTGAGGAAAAGAAAATTTGTTTTAAAGTGGAGTGAGCATGACTTAATGAGGAACTGTACTCCGTCTCCCCTTCTTTTCGTGGAAAATTTCCCAAAAAGCAGCGACAACACCCCCCCCCCCCCCCCCCCAACTACCCAAGTCAATGGTCAAAAGAAAGCAAAATAAAAGGGTTTGCGAAAGCAACTTATAGCACTTATTTTTCTACTGTATTTTAGCGGTCAAAAAAATGTTGATTCTTTTATAAACTGCCCCATATTATAACATAGTACATTTATAACAGAACATGATGGTCACCCAAGTGCAAAAATGTATGATAAATGCTATAGAATATTGCATACAAAGAAACACTCAAATTTTTGTGTAAATGACTTCATGATACAATTGAAATATTACCTTAAAAAAGAAACAACGTAGGGAGAAAAACCTATCTTTAATCATGGCATATCAAAGCAGCCCTTTCGCCCCTCTCCTCCCATGTCGGAACATAATTCCGTGCCTATTGAGTCCCTCTCTGATTCTCTGCCACAAGGCAGTGAGGCACGCGCCTCATAAAATTAAGTTCCTCCACTCCCGTTATGCCTGCCCGTTTCGACACCGGCGAGACGAGGAGGACAATATGTGCAGCGCGGGACCTGTAACCAGCATAAAACGAACTTTTTACATGAAAAATATTTGTGTTGCTATATATCCACAATTATTATAAAGAAAATGTACTTAGTAATTTTACTTACTCAAATTATACACGCACGTGATGGTCTTCGACGAAAAGCCTGCACCAGCAGGCCTCCCAGCAGTCAGACATAGCTTTCAGCTGCGGCGCGCACCCGAGGTAGACTGGCCGGCTGCTGAGTGTAGGGGATAGTTTGATCCGCCCGCGCCAGACCGCGCTGCAGTTGCGTGGCCGGGTGGTTAACCACGTGCTATGGAACTGTGGTGCCGGAAGTGGGTGTTCACTAATAATTTGGAATTGTATAGAAGCTTTCCGAGAGTTTCTTGGGCTCTGATTGGCCGGACTCTCGTTGCTCCCTCCCTGAGAGGGGTAGAAGTTTTGTTTATAATGCTAGTAGTTTGGTCGTGTAGGCAGAGACCAGCACTCCTGGACGTTCAGCTCACAGTTAAGTACAAAAATAATGTCGGAACAGAAAGAATATTTCTGGTCCCTCGGGCATTTGTCAGGATGACGACTCTTGCATCATGGGAGGTAGAAAAAAATTAGGAATTTCCGTATTCCAAGACAGAGTATTTCTGTATGAACTATCAGCTGATTAAAGTTATCGTTCATGTTTTTAAAGACAGCCGAAAATTCTTAAAGCGTAATAAAATGGGAAAATTATAGTCATTTGTGTCTTTGTTGGACTTTACTGAAATATTGACTCTATTGTCAATGTCAGTATTGTGAGTTCAGTACTAAAAGAGTACGCTTACATTAGAAGTCAGGAAATTCTCCTAGTTTAGATTTTGTATCTATTCTATTTTTTTTTTTTTTTTATTATATTTGTGATACACTAGTGTACATAAGTTTAGACTCTATATTGTAACTTTAGTAGCACAGCTAGCTGCTGTATCATCACATTTGATTAGTGAAATGTCGCAACCAGGTTAAGGTGCGGTTACAGTAGATATGGTCTAGGTAAACAGTTACAATTTGGTCATGGTGAAATTTATTTTCGATCGGATTACAATTTTCACCATTAATATAATTTCCATTGGAGAAAATTAGTTTTGAAATTTATAACTAAACATGGCTATGTAGACAATCATGACAGTTGTGGATAAAATGTGTAGTGTGTTTCTCTGCAATACATGTTTTCTTTTCTTCAGGTGCATTCTTTGCATTATTTTAGTGTTTTGTCGTGTAACAGTGTAATTTAAAAGAAATTCAGGGGAAAAATTATTTTGGCATGAAAATTCTGGGAAATGTGGGGTAATTTTCAAATGGCAAAAAGGTGATTGGCAACGCTGTAACCTGAGCGCTAGGAGCAGAAGTTTCTACAACAGGGTCGTCTGATATGGGTAGCTGCTCCTCCGTGGAAATGCGATCCAGTCAGACGGAGGTGTAATTAATGCAGTCGAGACGTCTGCCGTAATTACCGGGATTAGCAAGCAAGGGGTGGGGGGGAGGTCCGAACCTTGGCATGACTTCACCGACGGCCTTGGGAGAGTTGAGATTAACGCACCGCGCATAAGGAATGAGCGAATCGGTGGACAAAGGATCGGAAAGCACCTGTCCTCGGCCTGACATGAAGGTGTGCGCTATTTACGGTACAGTGAGCGCTTTTGAAAGCCGTCTCATTTGGCATAAAACTCAATGAATATGTTTCGTTTTATCCTTAGACGTTAACTTTCAAGTGCGGTGGAATACACACACTGTGTTTATTACTATAGTTGATTCACGGTATCTTCGGCCTTTTCTGAAGCCCTGCTAAAGTTCTACTTCCGGGATATTCCTCCGCCTCGTGCAAACTAAGTTTAACTAAGTCTGGAAGATTACACTAGAGAGACAACGCTCCGGATTCGTGCGCACTCTGTTGTAACGGTGTTTTGTATAAGAACTATTTCTCACTAGGCGCTACCAACACATGTATTTTATCACTATTTTTATTCAAATCATTTATAAATGAAGCATTATAATTTATAGATAAAATATTAATAACATTACAATTTAACAGAAAAAAAAGTAACTTTTATGAACACGCTTGTGATACATGGCGTATTTAGGAAACAACCAAGCACGTTATACATGGTGATAATTTTCAAAGGTATGATTCAAAAAGGCCTAAGAAAGCGTGAATGGACTATAACATGTAGGGATAGAAAATTTCGCGAATTCATTTCGGGACAAGACAGACGTCAAACACATATACAGTGAAGTCACGTTTGCTATTGAATCACAGTTTATTACACACACACCGTGAGCGCCTCTAAACCAATAGCAGACTCGCAAGGAAAGAAGTAGCGAACTAATTCCATGCTGCCACGTGCGGGGTAACACTGTCTACTCTCTGGGGCAGCAGCCAATGAATAAACATCTGATGCTCGAGTGTACACAGGACTGTGGAGTATAGCCTACAGGTAGAGACCTGAAGAATTCGCGTTTTCCTTTTGGGACAAGCTAGAATTCAAAACTCGTGTGTTGATATAACTTTAGCCATTGGTCCACATGGTGTTTGACGCCTGTTGTAGAACGCTGGTCCAATCGTCGCCTCCACTGTGATAGCAGACAACCAATATGCAGTTGATATCGGCATATTTGTACATAAGACTATAGAGTCTAGCCTGCAGGTCATTGAACTCGCGAATTTTTCAGGTCTCTGCCTACAGGTCATTGAATTGGCTGAGTTTAACTGTCAGGCGTTGTAGGTGCCTGCCAGCGAATCACGGACACTCAGTGTTGGAGTTACCTAATTCTGATTGGCCCAGTCGGGTAAGGACTGTCTCCCGACAAAGACAGGTGGCCAATAACCAAATAAAAACTGCAAGTATGCCATGGGATATTGGAGTCTAGCCTTCGCCTGAATCTTTTCGCGAAAAACAGCTGGCCCTACCTACCCCTAATACACGACAATATTTATTTTTAAAAAGTGGTTAAAGTAAAAAACATGGCTGAAAGGGAAAATGTAACTAGAGCCTCGAAAGCGCTCACTTTACCGTGAACAGACTGTATCCGCCCTGCCCGACCCAGGCACTCCGGTGTGGAAAAACGGGTTGCTCACGAGGAAAGAAACTTGCAGCATGACAAGTGAAAGCCGAGTATGGATACATCACGGCTAAATGTAAAGCGGCCTTTCCACTGCCTGCATTTGGCGAGTACATCATTCCCGACGTCAGAGTTGGGGTGTACGTCAAACAGCGAGCTGTTGGAAACCTTGTCTGGCGTCCGGGGTGATCCGTCCTGAGGCGAACCTCCTCGCCTATTTGCGAGGGGATCAACTAGGCCGACCCAGCAACCAGTGACCGAATGGAAAGTGACGGACAACTGAAACAGCTGCTCGTTTCCTGCCCGTGCAGGATGGCTGTTTGTTTAAAGGCGATGGCCAGGGGGAAAATAATTATGTTTGTACATTATTCGGCTTGTAAAAATTACCTCTGACTACTTTCTCCTCGGATATTCTTTTCTGGGTTTTTGCAAAATGACATGCTAAAGTCAAATTATCACTATTTTTGTAATGTATAAATGAAATAAACCAAACTATTTGGAGAAAATGTAGCAACAGCGACTGAAAGGTCTCATTCTAATTAATTCCAAGGCGAGTGCTTAACAAAAGTAATTTCACCAAAATTCAAGGGAAGCCCCAAATTAAAAAAAATATGAAAAAATTTCCTTACTTTTAGCAATTATTTAAATTGCAAAGACATTTTTTGTACGATTTTACACACCTCTTGAAGTAGCTCTCAGCGCGTTCTATCAGCGTGAATTATCTCATTTCTGTAAGTAAGTTATTTTTCATTAGTTGTACTACATTTCTAAAGCAGTAACATTATAATATCAGCGTGTATTTAATAAAAAAAAATTTATGCGCTCAAATTTTCATACCAAGGAAAGTGTAATTACGGATAATAAAGTACAAGAGTTGGGCACTCAGTGGTAGAGATATGAAACAACAAAGGTTTTCATGGTTATTGGCGTTAAGAAAAGCTGGGCAACCTCTCCCCTCCCCCCCTTTTTATGGTAAGCGACATATACGCTCCTCCACAACGAGCACACCCAGGCTTTCTCGGCCCATCGGGTAGTGCGTATTTTGACGTGCGGTTGTAAAAAATCCTGATCGTGAGAAGGCAAGAGGTAGTTGGTGTTTAACGTCTCGTCGATAGCGACGTCAGTAGAGATGGAACGAGCTGCTATAGGTGGAGCCCCGAGTATTTCGCGGATTCGTTCGGTACCGAGGTATACTTCAAACACTTGCTCTCTTCTACTGCTACTGTGATTGGACTGTACATCTTTAGACACGCCCCGTTTAACTGTGAGCCAGTAGCAAGCAAGAAGCAGTAGCGTAAGTGAGTGTTGAACAGTGCGGTACAAAGGTCTTACTTGATCGCAGCAACCAATAAGCAAACAGCAGTGCATCGAGTGTGTAGAGGATTGTAGAGTCTAGCCTACGGCGACATCAATACGCGAAATAATCAGGGCTCTAGTTATAGGAAGAGGGATCGGCCATGACCAGGCCGGGAATCAAACCCGGTCCTCCCGAATGTAAGTTCCGTGAGCAATCCACTGCACCACCTCTCTACAGCAGAAAGGCCGCTTAAACATACTGCAAGGGAAATGGTTTTTACTCCCAAACGAAGGTTTTTTTTTTTACATGTAACGTTGCTTGCCGGACTCACTTGCGTACGTGTGTTGTAGTGTCCGAGTTCATATCGCTGGAGAATTATTCCCCGATATCTTGCAAGGCAATGTTATACCACTGAGTAGTAAGTGCACAAGGGCGGAAATGGCATGGTGATTCCTTTGGTCTGGTGTTGGTGTATCCATCCCCTAGTTGCTGCGCGAGTCTCTGGAAGTGGGCATTGCGTCTGGTTCATGTCACTGCATTGTGCTAAAGTCCCTTACTGCCGGCCGGCAAGTACATTAAAGGCTGTTCACGATAAAGTGACCAATTTAGAATTGATCCTTAGAAAAATGTCACTGTCCCTGCATGCATAACTTATATTTTAATGGGCACACTGAGTGACATTTGCCCAGTAAAGTTGATAACGATGGATGGAAAGCAGTTCCATATCTTAACGTCGAATAAAAAGTCTTAGGTAACCATTTGTGATATCATAAAATTAATTCTTTCACTTTCTTTTTTTTTCAATGCATCGAGGTGAAAAATGAATAGATTTGTAAAGTATTTACTTCCTTAATAACTTCACAGTCTCATTAGACCTGCGGATGAGTAAAGTGATGAGGCCCATAGCAATGTTAATTTTACATAAGACGGAAGAATACACAACGTGTATACAAGTAGATCTTAAGCAGGGCTTTCGAAACTGCTCATTTTACCGTGGACAGCCTTTGCCTGTCACTGACTGGAGAACGGCGTTCCAAACATGCCCATTGGCAGTGATGCCATTTTGTTGGTATGTGCTGCTAGAGTTCGTGGGGTACAAATGGCTCTCTCACCCCCACGTGCTTACATTTTCCGTGGTGACACGACGTAAGCTTAACCTTTTCACGCCGGTCGCAGACAACACTTGTCTACGTGTTACACAGGAAGGTTGCATTTGACTGGTACTGTAAGGCACAAGGCCCCGTGTTCAATGATCTCCCCCAACCATCCGTCGCATCCGTCAGTCAGTCATCCGTCTGTTTTTTCATCCGTAACTTGAAAGCGACTCACAGCAATCCGTCATCCGGCAATCCTTCTGTACGGTAAAATTTCAGTGTGACAACTTAAAATCGCGATTTTTCTTTAGTTGGAGGTATATTTTGGTTGGAAATACGTTTTCAAGAGTGAATAATTTTGGGAAAATAATTATTTTTACGCGATAAAAATTTATACTGAATTATTGTTTACATTTTAATTTCCTGAATTTACCACCAAAGATAATATACACAAATCCACCGCTTGTATTTTATTTCAGAGTGCGTATTCGCATCTACGGAATGTCGTCAGAAGGTGGTGGTCCATCCGTCGGTCCGTCGAAAGTTAAAGTTTGAGATGTATTTGATGGATTGACGGATGGGGTAAAAAGTTGCCCTGCGATTGGTCGAAGATCACGTGACCGCCTGACGGACGGGCGACTGACGGATGTGACGGATGGTTGTGAGTCCACCTTAACTGATTCGAGTGAGCGGTGAACCGTGCCACTGCTGTACGTTATGGCGGGTTCATATCACTGAATACCGAACACAAAGCCTACAGCGTATTGGTTGTGACAACGAAACAAGTTCTTCGCTATCTTCAGTACATCACGCATCAAAGAGTTTCTTATTTGCAACACCAGATATCACAAATTAACCCATTCAGACCCTGTGTACACGCTTGTGTGCATTACGCACGTTCGGTAATTTTTGGTCTGTGCTGCACACTGCGAAACTCATGGCCACTGATCTTCCCTGTGGGTAAATGATTCGCAAACCATCTTACTGTTCTACGACGTAATTGATTCATATTACTGTGGCAGAACGTACAGCCTACAGCTCATTGGCTGTGACAACGAAACAAGTGTAGTGTCGACTTAAGTACAGCAGAAATAAAAAAAAATGTTTGCAATACCTGACACCGTAAATTAAAGTCGGTCTGAAATGGCTAATGTGGGAATGAAAGAGTTGGCGTAACAATGTGTACGCAGTCAGGCAAAAATAACGTTTTTGTCTTAACTTGGAGAAGACAAAGAATTTTCAGAGCCAAGCTTCTCGCCAGTGAACGTCACGTTGGTATGTCACGGCCGGTAATCTTCAATAACAGTCTTTTATCCTTTCAAATGCGGCCGCGCGTGCAGCGAATACGAAAAACCAGAAAGGAAGAAAAATTAGGAGTGTTTATCTTCAGCCTTGAAAGACTATTGGCCGTGACCGCAAAGGTATCACGTTCTTGAGGCGAAAAACCCGGATTTTGATGGTTCGCGATTTATGCTCTTCGTGAAGTCTGAATATGAATGCCCAGTCAGTCATCATATAGTTCGGAGACAAGTACAATTATATCTGCCTTTTGTATTTATGTGCATGATCGTAATATCATAAAATAAAACCTTAAGAATATATTTACAATGAAAATAGTAATTCCACACTGTCTTATTAGTTATTGCGCTGCTCTTAGTTTATTATTACACGAACATATAGCAAAGTTCTGCGAGTGCTGTGAAACGAAGCACACTTCCGAGCTATCTTCGGAAGTGGGAAATGATTTTACATTCCAATGTGAATTTCTAATATGGGTAAATTTGCTAATAGGCAGTGTAAATACACTGGGGTGAAATATTTTTTAAATTTAAATTTGAATTCAGGTTGCTTAAAGATTAACTCCGTAGTACCTATTGAACTCCTTCAGCCACAGTGCTCTGCACGGAAAAAGAGAAATGTAGGCTATATTTAAAAATACAAATTTTTGGTAATTTTACATTCCAGATGTGTAAGTTGCGTGTATTTTTACACAAATCTCTTAAGAATCCAGAAAGTACTACAAGCCGTTGATGAAACGCATTTTGAAGTAGCTACAAAAACATACCCACTCCTTGTAATAAAACCTTACATTGTTTATTTTTATTGCTACTTGGACGTTGCATGAAGATTCACTGTCAGTTTAGTTGTACTGTACACACAGTATATACATCTATCATTGTGTAATTTTGCAATGATCCTGTATGTGTAAACTTGCATTACATTTTGGATTATCTTTGAGCGTATAGCTACACATATCAATTTTTCGGTTATTTTTCACTTTTATGTGTAATTTGCCAAAACTAGAACATAATGTGTAATTTTACACTAATGTTTCTAGGCAACAAAAATGTTTGTTTTAAACATTCACTCTAGCGGTAGGGAGTAAAACTACTACGGACTTAATTTGTGTGTTCAAAACCGACACTCCCGCTGATGGCTGCTGTTTGTATGTAACTACATATTCTATGTCTGAAGTCACTTGTTATCCACATTTTGGAGATCATTAAACTACAGAGTTACAGAACGGAGTACAGTAACGTGAAAACTGTAAAACTACACATGCGTACTATGTAAATTAACATGACATAGTTGTAAAAGAGCTGATACTGACTGAACAATTACTTAATAAAACCGTGAAAAATGGTGCAGAAATTGTGTGTTTACAATGACAGTGTATATATGATATTACATTCGTGTAAGTAAAAAAATACGCATATACTATGGAGAAATTACATTCGCGATGTCTGTGTAAATTTACTCGCCGAGGAGAAAAAAAATGCAGGAATGTTAAAGTTTTATTTTCTGACACATAGTAATTGTAATTTGAGACCATTATATGTAAAATAAATAGTACATGTTATTTTACTAATTTTAATACCATAAATTTTCTTCGATGCAGATAAAAATCATTGAAATAAGTAGGTTTAAAAGTTCGCCGACTTTGGTGAAGATACTGCTGTCACACGCATTTTACAGTGTATACTTGGAACGCTGCACACGAAGTGATATTAATGCTATACTCTCCACACGGCGAAAAAAAAACCGAGTGTAACCCGTTTTGACAGACATTTATTTCTGATTTCAAGTGTTGCAAGCATGTAATTTATTGGTATGCACTGAACTCGTGTTCATCAATAGACTTTGCAACCGGCGAGGAACGTGCTGCCTGTTAGACGATACTGTCATTGCCCATGCAAGTCATGGAGATGCAGAAAATTCACTAAATCAGATTAGTCACAAGGAAGACTGGACACACGAATGCCTTCCTGTGTACAGTTCCGGTCGTGAACGTCACTCACGTGACTGGACGGGCTTATAAGAAGGGAAGTCCGTCACGTCGTTGCATAAAACATTCGTGGGATGGACCCCCGCGTCCAAGGTCAAGAAGCGAGGAAGCGATGCGGGCGACACTAACGCGCACTTCTGGCGCCGCATCGCTCCTACGCGCAAGGCGTGCAGTGTTTTCCGAAGTAACGCTTTACTGTTCAAATTAGATCCGTATAGTGGGGTTTTATAACACGCTATAAAAGACCACAGATTAAACTACGCACGTATCTTTGTACTTTTCTCTTGCCGCTTAAGGAAACTGCATTGGCGAGCTTTAAAAATGCGGTATTTGACCATTTTCATGATTTCTTTCCCCCGAGAATGCACTTAATATGATAGAAGTAAAAAAAAGGGGGGGGGGCATATATAATTGTTTTTTATCTTATCTGATAAAAGGCGTATTTGCAGATTTATTAACAGAGATACACGTATTCGTGAAAACAACTATTTCAGAAAAAACGCGGGAGTTCATCCCACTCCTAACAACTGCTGCTAATAACATTAACGCAAACACTTTTCTATCGAATCTGGCGTGTGACAGCGTAATAGTGGTACATTCATTTATGACTGTAAAGGTTGAGTAAATCAATGACCAAGTAATACGGACTGAGTGACACAGTTGTCATTTATGACTGTAAAGGTTGAGTAAATCAATGACCAAGTAATACGGACTGAGTGACACAGTTGTCATTTATGACTGTAAAGATTGAGTAAATCAATGACCAAGTAATACGGACTGAGTGACACAGTTGTCATTTATGACTGTCAAGGTTGAGTAAATCAATGACCAAGTAATACGGACTGAGTGACACAGTTGTCATTTATGACTGTAAAGGTTGAGTAAATCAATGACCAAGTAATACGGACTGAGTGACACAGTTGTCATGTTAGAGTTTGTCAATTCCTTTAGAAGAAAAAAAACGGCAGAGCCTAAACTTACCTTTCGTTAGATGGGAGCTCGTCCAAGAGACCGGCTAACGCCTGTGGACGAACGAACTGCAACCAGCCGTGCTTCCAGCGATTCGCGTTACTTCTGTGATGGTCTGTCTGTCTCGGACGGTTGGCTAGTCTTCGGAGGCCACCCTGCAAATAAGAAATTATAATGGCTATTTAGAATGCAATTTTGCATTCTAAGTTAGATTGTGGAGACCTTATAACACACCATGCATAATAAACAAATTAAAAAACAATTAGCAATATGCATTCTTTACAACACTTTTGAAAGCCTTACTTAGGGTTTAATCTTCTGTCAGTTATGTATATTTCTACCATAAAGCTAAAATTGTCATGGAACGGATCACTTTATTCATGTGTCGAGACCTGAAAAATTCGCGAGTTCAACGACCTGCAGACTAGACTCTACAATCTTATATACAAATATGCCTATATCAGCTGCACATTGGTTGTCTTCTGACACAGTGGAACGATAGGGCCAGCTTTCTCCTGGAGGTGTCTAACACCATGTAGACCAATGGCTAAAGTTATATAAACACACGATTTTCGAATCTAGCTTGTCGCAAAATGAATATGCGGATTCTTCAGGTCTCTATTCATGGATATATGAATTAAAAACATAAACTAGTTCAGCTCTTAAGAGTCTCGCTGTCCACAAACATAGATATCACATTTTTAATAGTACCTTAAAGACGTCCCTAGTTGTCATATGGGATATCACTGTAAACAATGTGTCTGCTTACATTTATATGAAGCTATGTAACATTTCACTGTACATCTTTTTTTTTTCAGGATAAAAATTAATGTCGATATTTGTTGCCCATTCATAAATGTGGTTATTGAAACACAAATGTGTTTTTTTTTTAGTTTTAAAGCCAGCAAAAGTTGCTATAAGTAGGCCTCTGTTTACGACATTAATTTTTCTGTAAAACCTTTCCTTATAGGCCTAATCCATTCACGGTTACTTCACACTTTTTTGAAGCTTTGCTAAAGTCCTACTTCCAGGATATTCCTCCGCCTCGTGCAAACTAAGCTTAACAAAGGCTACACAATTACACCAAAGGACATCGCACCGAATTCGTGCGCACTCATATGTAATAGTATTTTGTATCAGAACTATTTCTTACTAGGCGCTACCAACACAAACGTTTCTTACTGTTTTTACTCATGTTTATTATTAATGAAATATTGTAATTTATAAACAAAATATAAGCGAATAATCAAACAAATGAAAAATATGAAGTTTTAAGTTAACTGATGTATAAAACGGCTGCGATACATGACATATTTAGGAAACCACCAAACACGTCACACATGGGATGATTTTTCAAATGTTTGATTCAAACAGTATGAATAAACCTAGAATAGACTATAGTGACAACGCTGTATCTTTTCTGAACAGACTGTTGTATTAAGACCCTATAGTCACCGCTTGAAAGTCTCAGGAAACATATTACACGCGAAGCTTGTTCATGATAGTTTCCATCGCCGTCTTAGTTCTTCCTTATACCCGGGCGTGACCTGAGGCGTCAAATTTGTTTGCTAAGGACTCCCGTTAGCAAAATTGATTAATTTTCTTATAGAAGTGTACCTTTTTACTTAATGCCTGCCAGTCTATGTGTCCTTCAAAATATACGCAGTTAGCGACAAGAGATTTTTTCAAAATTGTATTTTGTTAACCACGAAATAGCCATGCTCAACACTGAAACAGAAACATAAATACAGGATTAATAATGTTAATCCAGACATACGTAATGCACACAAAGTTTGTTTTTTGGTGGTTCTATACACGGTGAGGATCAGTGCTCAATGATAATCGCTGCGGGTAGCTCGTTCGTGTAAAATTACACTGTTCCAGGATATAAGTGTTTAAGATTACTAAAGCTGTTCACGGTAAAATGAGCACTTTAGAAATGAACCTTATGAAAAAGTCACTGCACCTGCATGCGTATATTTTATCGGGCGCACTGAGTGACATTCGCCCAGTAAAGTAGGTAACAATGGATAGTAAGTAGTTTCATATCTTAACATCGAATAAAAATTGTAAGGTAACCATTTTTGGTAACTTCAAATTATTTCTTTCGCTTTCTGTTTTTTTAATGCATTGAAGTGTAAAAATGAACATATCTGTATATTATTTACTTTCATGGTAATTTCACAGTTTCATTCGACCGACGCATGAATAAAGTGATGAGGCCCATAGCAATGTTAATTTTACGCAAGGCGGAAGAATACACAACGTACATACAAGTAGATCCTAAGCAGGGCTTCCAAAAGTGCTCAGTTTACCGTGAGCAGCCTATATAAGAGAACACAAAGCCTACAGCTCATTTGTTCTGAGAGTGAAACACTATTTTATCTGCCGTAGTACAGGTCGCAATATCATATTTGCGACGCATGCAAACTTAAATTAAAGTGGCTCTAAAACGGTTGATTGCTAAGAGTCTTGGTAGCATATCCTGATAGTAAAAGATGCCCACTACCGAAGTACCATAATGGTAATCGTTCATTTATTAATTAAGCTGTCTTCTCACAAAGACACGCTGCCAATGACCAAAGGAAATGCGAAATCGTGGACGTAGTCTATTGAAATCTAGCCTGCGAAAATCACAAGTCCATAAGTAGGGACACCCAAATTTCGCGAAAAGATTTCACGACCAGCTGTACTTCATAACACTTTAGCTGAGATACACTGTTGTGAGTGAGTGACCTAGATGTTACGCATCTGAAGTGTCTTCCCATGAATCAAATATGCATAGTATCGGAGTAGCTTAATTCTGATTGGCCAGTCTGTATTGAACCTAGGGGTACAAGGTAAAAATAGATCAACAAATTATTAACACTTGAGCATTTTATTTTCACATAAGTTTGGAAACCACTCGGCATGAAATTATAGTATGAAAACAAGCTCTCAAGACACCTCTTTGCTCAAATAGCCATATAAAAATATTTAATATTTCGTATAAAAATATTACAATTACTATGCCTTAGAAGGTGTAGGCTGCTGCCTCTCTAACCAATCCAGCCCAAATTGAATTACTTATACCAGCCAACTCCTTTGCTAATATGCTGGCTTTCCCATATTAGTAACATCAGGGCATTTTTTTATATATTGTATACGTTTGGTACAAAAACATAGCCACACAGGCTTATAATTCCCTTAAAAATAATTCAATGATTATGATAAATTCGACACCCAGGTACTCGTAACACAATATACACTTAAATAAAATATAATTGTTAAAAAACCGCTATAGTTTTACGGACGTTCAACGCCCCAATATTCCAGCTATTTGAAATCTCAATAACTTAAATCTACGAGTAAACCTCGTTCTTAATTTACTGGCAGAATAACCTGCTGCCCAATTACAATGTACAAGGGGCCAGTCATGATCAAGCACTACTTCGCTCCTCAGTTTAATACCCGTAGTTACCAATCAGTGTTTCACAGTTTAGAATTTGTTAAAAGTGCAAACATTATGTATTGGGTAACTTTAAAATCGCCTTTTTTTAAACATGGAATCCCTTTGGAGCCATAAAATGACAATATATTTTAGACGTCGATATTACCACGGGTTAACATTTGGTACCACGCCTGACCAAGTTTGAGGATTTCGCCATTAAACGTTGCAACAAATGCAAACTTTGTACACTGGGTTCAAAGACCTTACAGCTTTCGCAACCTTAAAATGACACAGTATTTTAGACGTCCGCGTTACCATTTGTCACCAACTGTTACCAAAGCTGACGTTTTGTTATCTAAACAGCACATTTCTCTATTAAAATAAGGCACCTCCAAGTGCATATTTCAATATATTTCCGATGGTGCTAGGAACTCAAAAAAACATCTGAAGCATATTCTTACGCGATCGCTGGCTACCATGCAGTAAACATGCTCTGATTACAAGGGAAGGCAAACACACTGAAAATATTAAATCCTTTCCCTACAACAACTCCCATTAAATGTGTGTATATTTTCCAGTATTCCTAGCCGAGGGAATTAACATTTTTTACGGCAAATTCGGTAACCAGATTTTAAACTTGCTGCCAGTGTGAACATGTACAAGTCGTGGTGACACTATAAAACTCCATGGCTAAAAGTCAAACGGGGAAACAGGGCACACTACTGTACATCCAACTGAGGCTTCTCACATGCCTTTAAACTTTCAAAATCTTGAAAAAAAAAATGAAAAAAAAAAAAAAAAGGCTTGCCACACACCGAATATCTGCGAAATCTACACGCAGCACACACAGTGAAAATAATTGGCACCGCGACTCACCTTTGGCGGAGTCACGCTGCAGCCGTCGTCCATACTTTCTACCCAAGTTGTTCAAAATTAATAATCATTAAGACCAAGTAATCCTACGCGGATGTGCCCTCAGCATGGGGACGTTCATACCGTCTTAACCAAGTGAACTCTATCAAGTTATGCTGCCGAAGAAGGAGGAGGAGGGTTTTGCACGGCTATTTATAACATTTTCAAACACCTGAAAGAAAATTGCTCTAGAGGGGGGGGGGGGTGATAAGGTAGGAAAGGATACAGACAAGACACGAGAAAGAAGGGGTACCGGAGTATCGCCGAATTAATCTATTCTCAGAGTACACTGGCCACAGTAATTAAATAACGACGACTAAGGCGCCGCCTGGCAGCACACATCAACTAAGAAAATGTCTTATCACATACACTCGCCGCAAATAAGCAAAAGAAAACTACTGGTACGCTAGGAGAGTATTGAAAACTAACATGCGCGGAAATATTTTCGCGAAATTCAGGTGTCCCTAGTTATAAGTAGAGACCCGAGAATTTCGCGAGTCAATTTAAGGACATGTTAAACTCTATCTGCATGTACCATGAAGTTTAGCTTGTATTGGACCACGGTTTGTTAGACACGCCCTGGATGACTCTCGACCAATAACGAACCTATTTGGAACACGTGGACCGAATACCGTGCTACCTGGTCAGTGACTAAACTGGAGCATCGGCCAATTAACAACAAACTAAGGCTCATGTTCATAAAGGACTGCGGAGTCTTGCTTGGTCCCAAATGTATCCGCGAAATTATCGGATCTCTAGTTATAAGCACGGGCCGATAAAATTCGCGCTATTGTTTGGCAACAAGCTGCACACCACAACACCCCGAATACTCAATAGTGGAGCTGAGTGGAATGGAAAGTGTTCGGTAGCTGTTAACGGCGTGGTATTGAGAACTGATGAGGATGAAGCAAGGTGAGAATTGAGCAGCACCAGAATGCAAGGGTAGGGTTACACGGGAGATCCTATAGAAAACCCCGCCGACCAGCGGCATCGTCCGGCGTAATTCCCATGTGAGAAAATCCTGGAATGACTCCGCCGGGAATCGAACGTGGTTAGCCTTGGTGGGAGGCGAACGCTCTAGGCGCTGTGTCAATTTTTCACTCAAAATAACGCGAATTTTTCAGTCACTAGACACAAAAAATGTACTGCACTCCCAGCACGTTGGAAGTTTCCCGACGAAGGTGCCATGGTAGTATAGTGGTCAGACTACTTGCCTCCCAACTAGACAAACCGGGTTCGATTCCCGGAGGGGTAGCTCCCGGATTTTTGCACGTGGGAATCGTGCCGGACGATGCCGCTGGTCGGCGTGTTTTCTCTGTGATCTCCCGTGTAACCACGCCCTTGCATCCCGGCGTTACCCTAACTCATTTCGCTTCTCCTACATCGGCTCTCAAGACCTCGATGTTAAGGGGCACGCCTACCTGGAGCTTTTCTCCGCGTTTGAGGTCGAGAAGCGCGCGAGCGATAAGGGCGGCATTGCAACGCTCATCAAGTACGCCATTGTCGCTAAGCGCAAGTCTCTGAACTGGCGCGCAGTGTTCTCGTTGTCCTGCGTGCATAGTTGATTCACGGTAACTTCGGCCTTTTCTGAAGCCCTGCTAAAGTTCTACTTCCAGGATATTCCTCCGCCTCGTGCAAACTAATCTTAACTAAGTCTGGAAAACTACACCAAAGGGACAGCGCACCACATGTGTGCCCACACACTTGTAATAATATTTTGTATAACAACTATTTCTCAATAGGCGCTACCAACATACCTATTTTCTCCCTGTTTTTTATTCAAATTATTTATAAATGAAGCATTATAATTAATAGATACAATGTGTATAACATTTAAATTTAACAGAAAAAAAAAAGTAACTTTTATGTTCACAAGTATAAAACGTTTGTGATACAGGGCGTATTTAGGAAATAACTAAACACGTCATACATGGGGAGATTTTTCAAACGTTTGATTCAGAAGGTCAAAGAAACCGCGAATGGACTTTGGCTGTTCACGGTAAAGTGAGCACTTTCGAAATCAACCATTGAAAAATGTCACTGCCCTCACCTGCATATATTTCAACGGGGACAGTGGCATGCGGCCAGTAAAGTTGGTAACGAATGAGGGAAAGTAGATCCTTGTCTTAAAGTTGATTTTAAAGTATTAGGTAAACATTTTTAAATACTTAATTTATTTATTTTGCTTTTGGTTATTTTTTTAATGAATATAAATGTAAGAATCAGCACATTTGTAAAACATTTATATTTATAATAATTTCACAGTGACCAGGCTAATCGTAATGTTAACTGAAGGTCTACGCGTTGTGGAAGAATACACAAGGTGCAGACAAGTAAAGGCTGTTCACGATAAAGTGAGCACTTTTGAAATCAACCTAAGAAAAAAGTCACTGCATATATTTTAACCGGCGCACTGAATGACATGCGGCCAGTAAAGTTGGTAACGATGAAGGGGAAAGTAGTTCTATATCTTAACGTCGAATAAAAAGTATTAAGTAACCATTTTTCATAATTTAAGTTATTTCTGTTGCTTTCTGTTTTTTTTTATGCGTCAAAGTGTAAAAGTTAGGAAATTTTTTTTAATGTTTACTTTTCTAATAATTTTACAGTTTCCCCTGGCCGACGCATGAATAAAGCGATGAGGCCCACGGCAAAGTTAATTTTACATAAGGCGGAAGAACACACAACGTGCATACAAGTAGATGTTAAGCAGGACTTTCAAAAGTGCTCATTTTTCCGTGAACAGCCTGTACCTATTGGACTTTCAGCTGCGACCTTAATTGTTTTATTGGTGGAAAGATTGTGGCACATTAAATGCAAGGCCCTTGAGTATTTTCTGACGCATATATTTTGAGATAGAGAGCTTTCAAAAAGCCTATATCTCAGCAATGTTGAAGAGATGTGAAACGGTGTTTCTAATGTGCGCGATGTCTTGAAAGCACTGGGCCCTCTCGTATTGTTTTCGTAGATCAGCACACGGGATGTAAGTGAATCAGCTGAACGCATGCGATGCACGCGAGTTGCAGTCGCGGATCGCGTACTGTGCGCAGGTGCACGCGATCCGCGACTGCGAAGGCCGACGTTATCTCGCGCGGGCAAATGACGGGGTGTCGCGGCCTTGGCGCCGGCGCCGTGGGAAGGTCGCGGGCGATTGGGCGAGCCCGAAGGGCCACGCCCCCCTCGAGGTGTCGGGTTCACCCGGTTCTAACGGTACCCAGGGCGGGCGACCACGCCCTACTCAAGGCCTGCGCGCCGCCGCTTCCTGCACTCAGCCGGAGCTTGGGCAAGAATATACCCGCGGGTCACAGAACAGCTAACTTACGCAGAGACCCGGAAATTTCGCGAGGTCATTTGAGAACACGCTAGACTTCAAACACATGCACACTCGACGTTCTTTCTAATCGGATCGCAGTTTGTAAGCCACGCCATGGACGAATTTGAACCAATAAGTAGGGGCACCCGAATTTCGCGAAAAGAATTCACGAGCAGTTGTATTTCAAAACACTATAGCTAAGATCCACTTCCGTAAACGTAGGGTTCTCATGTTACAGGTCTTAGGTGTCTGTCCGCGAATTACTGACGTATAGTATCGAAGTTACCTAATTCTTATTGGCCAGTCAAATAGGAAAATATCTTCTCGCAAAGACACTTCGCCAATAAGGAAAAGAAAACTGCTGGAATGTCAGTAGGGTGTTGGAAGTCTAGCATGTGCGGAAGTCTTTTCGCGAAATTCGGGTGTCCCTACCAATAAGTAACCTATAGTAAAGAGACGGCCGAATCCCGTGCTACGTGGTCTGAGGTATAACTGGAGCAATGGCCAATAAACAACTAAGTACCGAGTACATACCGGATTGTGGAGTCTATCTTGTTGCCGAATGAATCCGCGTAATTTCCGGGTCTCTGACTATACGGAAGAAAAATTACGTGTTTTTTTGTGGGTCTGAAGGGGTACGCCCTATGTTAGTAGTGGAGTGGAGAGATTTGGAAGGCTATTAACATCGAGGTCTTGAGAGCCGATGGAGGTGAAGCGTGGTGAGTATGGAGCAACGCCGGATTAAAGGGGCGGTGATGTAATAATACGTTCTTATGGTTAATTTATAGATGTAAACATTTTATTTAATAAAATTTATGCAGTCGAAGGCAACGCATAAAAATACCAACAAAAAAATAATTCGGTAAAACTTACATGTGAATATTAACAACTACCTTAGTGGAGCTAAAGGACACGATAGCCTCGTTAGTGGATGCAGGTGTCACACCCCTTGGCCATAGATAGAGACCTGAAAAATTCGCGAGTTCAATGACCTGCAGGCTAGACTCTAAATTATTATGTACAAATATGCCGATATCAACTGTGCATTGGTTGCCTGCTGTCACAGTGGAAGGCGACGATTGGACTAGCGTTCTACAACAGGCGTCAAACACCATGTGGACCAATGGCTAAAGTTATACAACACACGTGTTTGGAATTCTAGCTTGTCCCAAAAGGAATCCGCGAATTCTTCAGGTCTCTAGCCATAGAGTATACAGAGTATATCTAAACTTGACCTACAAACTTCGGGTGTAGGTTAATATAGGCTGTTCACAGTAAAGCGAGCACTTTGTAAGACCCTTCCAAATTTTTCCTCTCATCCAATTTACATCTTCCTGCTGCTTTTTAATATAAACATTGCAACGTGACTAATAAACACAGTGTATACATTTCACCACCATCAAAACTTAGTGCCTGAGGCTGCAATAAGATTGATTTATTAGTGGCTAATGACTGTTGGGAGGGCCTTAAAAAGTACTCACTTTGCCGTGAACAGCCTATAACGAAAAAATAAATTGAAAACATGTATACAAGGTCAAAAATTAATTCGAAGGGAGGTACACATTTTCGAAGTAGTAGTTGAAGAAAAAGTTTATTACAGTACCACTGCATTGTACCTCTCTCTGGAATATTCCACTTCCTTCAATAGCCGCAAAAGTATGTCATTGGGTCTAGTGCGTGCCCCACCTGCCAGGTATTGGTAAATATTATTTTTAAAGTAAAACACGAATTACTTTAAAACGTTGAGGTTTAGGGTATTTACACAAGGTAACTTTTTTGTTAATTGTGACATAAGGATTAATAATCCACCATTAAAATCCCGAATAGGCCCTATGCTACCACGACATGTATGCAACTTCTAAATAGGGGTAGTAACCGTGATTATTTACATGAAATAATTTGATGACAGCGACAAGTGTTGTGGTGTTTGAAGATCTTTGTTCAGTTAACCTTTATCCAGACAATCGATAGTTCCATCTTAAATATTATCTTCAATATTTGCAATAAACACGTGTTCCAAGCCAAACTTCGCATATGTGTGCCACCCTTATTCACCTTAGACCATTGCTTGTGTATATGTTTTCAACTAAGTTTTCCGTGATTAACCTACAACCAAAAGTTTGTTGGCCGAATTTAGATACAGCCTGTATACTGCATAAGTATACAGAAACGAAATGGCGAGGCGGTTCATTTTAAGCGCGCGTATCCATTCTCTGATTGGCTGCACGTGACTCTGTGAACAGACCTCACATCTCATTCGCTACCGCATGCTGCGAAAGGTTACCTATTGGCTGAACTGCCAGTTGACGAGTGGGTTACCAGGCACTGATTGGCGAATGGTGTTTCAACATTTTGCTGGTCAGTAACGTCATCTTATTGGCGTATAGAGGTGGAATTCGCGGTGTAATCGACTGTGCATCACTTCTGTGTTCTTGAACACTCTGTGAGAAAATTCTGGAACTCCGTTCACCAATCGACGCATGGTAACTTACTTTCCATCCGTCAGGTCAGCCCACCCACTAGAGAACCGTTCGCAGCACGCAGTAACCAATCAGATGCCAGTCTTGTTCCCAGAGCATCATGCAGCTAATCGGATAATATGTACTGAATGCCCACGTGAAAGCATCCGCCACACATTTCGTCCCTGTGTACCTACTTTCTGCTGTGTTATGCATAGGTAGGGCCACCTGTTTTTCGAGAAAATATTTCAGTACTACTTATGCTCCAAAACGCTAGAGCTCAGATCCACTTTCGTGATTGGATGATTTTCACTGTCACGCATTACAGGTTTCTGCCCGTTAATCACGAACACTCAGTGTCGGAGTTATTACATAATTCTGATTGACCCAGTGAAGTAAAGAACTGTCTCTCAACAAAGAGAAGGGGCCAATAACCTAAGGAAAACTGCACGTATGCCATAGGACATTGGAGTCTAGCCTTCGCGTAAATCTTTTCACGAAAAAAAGGTGGCTCAATGCATATGACCACCTGTTTTTCGAGAGAGGATTTAAGCGTAGGCTAGACTTCAATATCCTATGTATGTCCACACTTGCAGCCTTCCTTTGGTTATTGGCCCCTTGTCTTTATGTGAATACAGCCTGTTACATGAGTAAGCCAATAAGAGATAAGTTTATCCGATACTGACCGTTCGTGATTCGCGGGCAGACAGATAAGACGAGGAAACAATTCAAATGATCCAATCATGATCATAGTTCTGAGCTGAACTGCATTGGAACACAACTTGTCCTGAAGTCTCTTCGCGAAAAACAGGTGTCGCTAGTTATGCAGTTATATGGCTTTTATTTTTGTCAGAGGCTGATTACAGAAACTAATAAGAAACCACGAACTAACCACACGTGTTTCATCTAGTCTAACTAGTCGCCCTTACCACTTGCGCACTTCCTGCCTACGCCTGCCAAATATTGCATGTTGTGCTACGTGAGCTAGCACGACAGGTAGTTATTTTTTTCTGTTGCAGGTTGTTCGACCTGCCAGAAACAAGTAAGGATAATTACACTTACGTAAACCCGTATGGGGCAAAATCCAAGAATACGGATCACAACCCCTTTTGCAGACATTCTTCGTTTTCGTTTCAAAATTTCGGTTTCAGAGTAATTACTGACAATTATTTAAAACTTACGTGTTACGTGTTGTTTAATATTTCTGTGCTTAATTTTAATTATGTTTTATCTGCTCGTTGCAAAAAGTCAGGAACATATTTATATTTTATCAATACGTTTCTGCCTTTTTGCAAGTAGGAAATAACACACAGTGTATATTAAACAACTATAGTAGCGCCTCTGTAACTTAGGACTTGGGAGCTCTGCCTATGCCTGACCACTCCTCCCCGGGAAAGGAAACAATTGGAAGATGGTGGTATGACGGGTGGGAGGGAGTGCCTGCAGTTTCGTCTGCTCACCTGCCAGCTACCTGTGTTTGGTGCTTTGCAAGTCGTTCTGTCTCTCTCTTTCACCAGGGTAGGCGGAGCCAAGTCCGTTCTTAGGCCGGCGCGACTACAGTAGGGCCTAAATCGTAAATTTTCTATAGTCAAACATTTCAAATAATACCTCGAAATTATGACACGAAAACAGCGAAAATTGGCGTTATTATTAGTAGGCTAAACTTCACAGTGCTGTATATACGGCAAGTGATTGGACTACACAACTGTGAAGTATGCATTTACTGGCACAGAGTTACCCAAGACGTGTCAGATAAAGTATGGTCCAATTATGAACTTATTGCGAAGGTTCGTGTGTTTGAAGATGAACGTGTCGCCAAATAATAACGCGAATTTTGCAGGTCTCTAATAACAGGTGAAGGCGAGCTTTAAGAATACAGTACACTGTAAAAAAATATATAATAAAGACAATTGTACCGCGAACTTAAAAAACACACGCCAGCAAAATGGCGCCACCCGCCAGCAACCCGTCGGAACCGCGTCCTCCAATCAGCGCATGATAACTTGCTCCCCATCCGTCACCCCATTCGCTAGGGAATCGTCCGCAGCACGTGGCAGCCGAACAGACTCGATGAACGTACGTCACCAGAACCTCGCGGCAGCCAATCGGCGATTGATAAGCCCACATAAAAGGAATCGCCGCGCCACTTGACTTTTACGTGTATAGTCTATTCGCGGTGTCTTCACCCTTTCTAGACAAAACATTTGAAAAATTCCCCCATGCGTAACGTGTTTAGTAGTTTTGTAAATATGCCACGTATTACAACCGTTTTATACTTATGTTAGTAAAAAGTACATTGTTTTTGGTTAAATTCAACTTTCACTTTTATTTTATATATAAATTTTAATGTGTCATTGATAATTAATAAGAATTAAAATAGTGGAAAAAAAATAGTTGTGTTGGTAATACCTAGTAAGCAATAGTTCGTATGTAGAGATTATGGTTTATAGCGGGAAAAGTTGACTTATTGCTAGAATTCAACGTACTGTACATGTTTCCGACAGTTTTGTTTCCTTATTGGTAGAGCTCCGATTATTTCGTGGATTGATGTGGCAGCATGCTAGACTTGAAAATCCTCTAGACACTGGAGACATTATCGTTTGCTTATTGGTTGCTGCAATCAAGTGAGGCTTGTGTACAGCAATGTTCAACACTCACTCGCACTACTGCTTCCTGATTATTACTGGCTCACAGTTAAACGGGGGGTGTGTAAAGAACTATGGTCCAATCACAGTAGCAGAATTAAAGAACAAGTGTTTGAAGTCTACCTCGATACTGAACGAATTCGCGAAATACTCGGGGCTCTACTTATTGGCCTTCTTGTATGTACGAAGTTACGATCCTATTTAACTCGGCGAATGACGATTCTGATACTCTAAAGTAGAACGTTTGTGAATGAACAGCAAAGAACTTAGCCGAGTCAAAACGTTGGTCAGCCAATCATGAAAGGATATACCTAACATTTCCTTCATCAGCCACGTGACAACATGCAAGTTCGCAGACCAAAAGCAGCCGAGCAAGGGGAGGAGGTAATAATATGACGGCACAGACGTAACGCAGGAAGGTTTTTGGCGAATTCTGAAAGAAATATATACAAACGTCTTCGTAGTTCGAGCTATGAGAGAATGACATAGTAGATAGAAGAAACCGAGACGAAACAACGTGGCGGTTCTGTTGACGTGGATGTACCCAATCTCTGGTTGGCGCGTGCGAGGCTCTGATCTTGTGTCTGATAGGCTGGTGAATGCTGCGAAAGGTTACCTATTGGCTGGGCTGCCAGATGGCGAGTAGGTTAGCAGGCGCCGATTGGCGAACGGCGTTCCAGCGCGTTGTCGGACGGTGACGCCGTTTCACTTGGCGTGCGCGGCTGGAGTACAAATCTTCAGCGGCGGGTCGAAACGCAAATGTTTGATCGGCTCGAGGAACAGGTTGCGCTACCCACGCGTCTCAGAAGCGAAAGAGGAGACCGTCGAGTTTCCAAACTTGCCCTTTGGAATCATTATAGACTGTTCACGGTAAATCGATCACTTTTGAAAGCCCTGCGTAAGATCTATTTCTATGCACGTTTTGTATTCTCACACCTTATGTAAAATTGACATTGGCATGGGTCTCATCACTTTATTCAAGCGTCGGTCAAATGAAAGTGTTAAATTATTACAACAGTAAGTATTTTACAAATCCGCTTATTTCTACATTTAGATGCTTAAAAAAAAACAGAAAGCGAAGAATAATTGAAGTTATTACAAATAGTTAGCTAACACTATTTATTAGACGTTAAGATATGGAACTACTTACCCTTCATCGTTACCAACTTCACTGGGCCCTTGTCACTCAGTGCTCCCGTTAAAATATATTCAGACAGGGGCAGTGACTTTTTTCTAAGGCTGAGCTCAAAAGTACTCACTTTATCGTGAACAACCTTTAATTACGTTGGGAACGATCCCCTGGGTGTTAAACCCTCGGGCGGGAAGCGGCATGCGTCCGCGTGTGGGTTTCGCAAGCAAGCAAGCGAGTGAGCGAGTGAGCGAGGGAGCGATGGAGCCTGCTAGCCGCTGTTCCAACCTGATAAACACGTGACGGCGGCAGCGACGGCGGCCAGTTTCGAAACGAGTCACAACCCTGAGCACCTCCGCTGCGGGAGCCCGCCGATAAATCCCCAAGTGGGTCAGCGTGCGTGGGACGATGGTAAATGGGCGTCGCGGGGCGACGAGCAAGCCCGCGGGGGAAATGCGACCCCCATATTTCCTCCTGCTCCGCGGAAGGTCGCTCGCTGCGATCTCCCAGCCCCGCGTTGCAAAGACCACCAGCGGTGAGGCAAACATCCGCCCACACCGCACACGGCAGAGAAACGGCGTCATTGCCCGGCCACGGCAACATGTCGGGAAGCCCCGTTCCCAGTCATCACGAGAAATGATAGTTGGAGCCGCGAGTATTTCGCGAATTCATTCTGATGCAAGGTAGACTCCAAACACTTGTTATTTTCTCCTACTGTTGTTATTGGACGACAGTTGTTTAGACACGTCCCGTTTAACTGTGAGCCAGTAACAAGCAGGAAGCAGTAGTGTGAGTGAGTGTTTAACAGCCCTGTACAGAGTCCTCACTTGATCACAGCAAACAATTAGCGAACGATAGTGTCTTGAGTGTATAGAGGAGTGTCCAGCCTGGCTTGCTGCCAACTCAATCTGCGAAATACTCGGGGCTCTAATAATGATTTATCGCGCGAAAAGTTGACCGTTTGCTAGTATTCAACGTACTATGCACATTTCCAACAGTTTTCTTTCCTAATTGGCTGTCATGAATGTACGAAGTTACTACCCCATATCACTGGCACAATGAGGATTCTGATAATATAAAACAGAACGTTCGTGATTGGTCTGCAAACAACTTAGCCGAGTCAAAATCTTGTTCATCCAATCATGAAAGAACAAACTAGTTAATATGTTACAGAAGATATGTTGGCTTAAAATTTTTTTGCGATTTTCCATCATCTCTAGTCATCACTAGACCCCCGGAAATTCCGTGGATTCATTCGGCAGCAAGCTAGACTCCACAATCCGGTATGTACTCGGGGCTTAGTTGTTTATTGGCCGTTGCTCCAGTTAAACCTCAGACCATGTAGCCAGGAATTAGGCCGTCTTTTTACTGTTGGTTAGTTATTGGCTCACATTCGTTGAGGGCGTGGCTTACAAACTGCGATCCAAGTAGAAATAAAGTAAAATGTAAATATGTTTTAAGTCCAGCGTGTCTTCAAATGATCTCGCGAAATTTCCGGATGTCTGGAAATGACCAGAGACTAAAGTCGAGGTGGACCGATTCTTCGTCTTCTGTGCATGTACCCAACATTGACCAACGCCAAGCCAACACCACTGTCAAAGTCACGTGGTTAACACTTGTGGACGTGTTTGTTTATTTCTTAATTTTCAAAAGACAACAACTTTTATGTGAATCAAATACTTCCACCTGTTTGAATTTGATATAATTGAATTAATAATTGATTATGGATAGTATACGAACATCTCAGAGCACTTGTTAACTAAACAGTGTTGTGGACTTGAATCAAACACACGCCGTTCTTACTAGTCGTGTTGATAGAGAAGCAGTTCAGTGTTGGGACGTGAATACTGGTTGTGCGCAGCCAGCGAGATCGGCCTATCTCATCTTTAGTCTCTCGTTTCGTCTCTGTACTTCTTAATCTACCTTGTGTCCAGGCGTTGGTATTTATGTACCCTGTGTTTTGGAACGTTCCTTCCAACTTTTCAAAAACCCCTACCAAAATTCTACTTTCAGGATATTCCTCCGCCTCGTGCAAATTAAGCTAAACGAAGTCTAGAAAATTACGCCAAAAGGGCCGTGCGTTGAATTCATGCGCACACAGTTGTAATAATATTTTGCATGAGAACTATTTCTTACTTGGCGCTACCAACACAGGTACTTTCTCACTGCTTCATTCGTATTTGTTATAAATGAAATATCATAATGTATAAGTAGAATATAGGTAAAACTTCGATTTAACGAAAAATAATATACTTTTATGTTAACAGAGGTATAAAACGGCTGTGATACAAGGTATAATTAAGAAATAACTAAACACGTCACACACGGGGTGTTTTTTCAAAGGTTTGATTAAAAAAATGTGAATACCCCGCGAGTAGAATACGAAGAACCTTCTCGGTGAGGGCGCAGTGAACTGCGAGTATAGTGTGCGGCTACTGTGAGAGCGGAGGCTGGCATTGGCCGGCTGGGCTGTATGAAATTCAACTTGTTTCCTGAATAACAGACATTTGAATGATGCAGATTTGTGACAATGGGCATTTTGATCGTATATTTGTAATTAATGAGTGAAGCAATGGACTGCGGACAGTATAAGGACAATTATTAGGTCTTTAATTATAACTGAGATTATCATAAAAAACTACGCTCACTGATGAAAATAGTAAGTGTTTATAGTAGGGATAGACAGTTGTATATGGTGAATAATAGCAGAACGTAATTTTATACCATTGGAAATAAAAAATTAATTTTTGTTTCTTTTTAAATTTTATTTAGGCTTTAATCCCGCACAAACTTGGATACGCAATAGACAATTTGTTACAATATTATTTACTAGGGACAGGTGTTTTTCGCAAAAAGGTTTCGAGACCAGTTGTACTCCAAAACACTTTTGTTCATATGCACTTTCGAGGTTGGATGATTTTAAATGTCACGTACCTAAGTGTCTGTCCGCGAATCATAGACGTTCAGTACCGGAACACTTTGTTCTGACTGGCCCAGTCAAATAGGAATATCAGGTAGACACCTGGCCAATAACCAAAGGAGGTTGTGGTTGTGGACGTAGGATATTGAAGTCTAGCAAGACCATAAATATTTTCGCAAGAAACATTTGTCTCTATTATTTTAACTATCTTAAATGACCTCTTTTAGTGAAAATGTGGAAGAATAAGCTAAGTACGTTAAAGCAAGTCCCTTTGCCTCCAGTGGCGTGTGGTGAGTGTTGCAAGGCAAGCTGGTGCTTGCTCATTACTGTACATTCTCGGTGCACGCAGCAGGAGCCAGTAACCACCGCACAGCCTGGGGAGATAGAATGTATTCCGACCACCCCAGCTACACTTTAGTCGCGGAAGTGTGAACTAGCAAGCAACAGGGTACATACAGCACACACCTAACGCCAGCAACAGTTCGCCACACGCCACTGTCTGCCTCTTACTTTTATCCTCACGATCAAATGAGTCCCGTCAGTGATCTTTCCAAGTGTCACCCCTTCTCCCTCGACACTGACCCGAACACGACGGGGCCAAGGTCGCCCTGCTCGCACGTCTTCGGCAATTCCCGCCGAGGATTCGGGTCGTAGAGAGAAATATCCCAACACACGAACACACAAGAATGGGGAGACTGTCGGGGCCATAAATGTAAACAAAGCATTTGCGGGGTAGTCATTATAAGTCTAAGTAGGTAACGAGGCCCTTGACCTTTGAGCGACCAAGATTTCGATTTGCAGTTAGACGAAAATTGCCAATGTTATTGGCAAATCGTGATTAGCAGCACGGCACGAGTTGATTTTTTTTCCGTTTGTGCGCGTGTGTGTTTCTTAAAGAAGGCCAGCTAAAAATTGTAAACTATTACTAAGAGCCCCTAGTATTTCGCGGATTGAGTTGACAGCAAGCTATACACTCGAGAAGCTATCGTTTGCTTATTGGTTGCTGCGATCAAGTGAGGCCTATGTACATAACTGTTCAACACTCACTCACACTACTGCTTCCTGATTATTACTGACTCACAGTTAAACGGGGCGTGTCTAAACAACTGTCGTCCAATTAAAACCGTAGGTGAAAAGAACAAGTGTCTGGAGTCTACCTCGTCCCGGAATGAATTCGCGAAATACTCGTGGCTCTAACAATAATGATATCGTTTGGTAAATATCAGTTTCTAAAAGGGCTGGGCGGGAAAAATATATGCGTATGTTGAAGGAAAAACTTCTGCGGAATCAAAGTAATTTTTTTACTTTCATCGCGTTGGTTTAACTGCATCGAGACATAAACAACTTAGCGATTTTCCCAACCAAAAATAATCTTTGAGCTACGTGAACTATCGCCAAAGCGTAATCAAAAATTTAAAAAATATTCAAATTGCACGATTTCTGTTTTCTATGGACTGAATAAAATATTCTTCAAATAATATAATTTAAGATTTCTCGTACACATTCGTTCCTCCTCTATTGTCTTAGGAATTTTCTTTTGCGTTTGAAAGTGGACATACAGCCAGACATGATGCTCAGTAAATTAAACACAATATACGTATAAGTTGTAACGTTGCGGATTTTCAGGGGTTATATTTACCTTTAATCGCAGATATTATAATTATATATGATTACAGAGTGTTTTTTTTATGTTGCCGACTACTTTAATATAATTTCCAAATTCAGCTTTATTTTAGGATACAGTATAATCTTTGGTTATTTTAATAGTTTATTGACATAGAGGTGATGTGTAGATATATTTCATTTGTTTCTAGACGATATTTAGTATTATAATTTTGTTTGTTATTATTTATTCCCTAGAGGGTAGGAAGTATTGAATTTTTATTAAACACATGCACGGAAGAAAATATACTGATTGTCTCTCGTCTCGCCATTGCTGGTTGGTGGAGAGAGGTGGTGTGGTCAGAAAACAGCCAATTGGAGGACAGGGTACAACATAAGTAAGGTAGAAATAAAATATAACTTATTTTACTTTAGCAAAATGAATACCAACACCGTCAAGGATGAACGCGTGCGTGATTTATAATTATAATAAGAAAAAATTAATTAAAAGGACAATTACTGCAAGATGTTTTAAAATTGAATCATTACTAACTGTAAATAAGTGATATTGATTTATTTTCATTTTGTGAGAAGACGAAAAAATGATTTGTTAATTTTATATGAGAAGACGAACGAGAGAATTTAGAAGAGAAAACCACCTCTGACCTTGAGAGTTAACTGAAATGTTACAAAGTAGTGTTACGAAATTTCATTGCCATGCTCGGTAGACGAATTTGGAATTCCCACGATTAATAAATTGATCCATTTTCATATGGTATAGAGCATAGGATTATGAAAAAATAAGACAGTCTGATTTTCGTAGACAACCATTGGGGATATTCTGTAGAAAAGATATCATTGTTTATATTAATACCACTGCCTAAATTTGGACAAATTCTTAAAGGGGTGGATTCGTAATAAATTTAACATATTATATTGTTTAACAAAGTACAAAAATATATATAGGGTCATAGCATTCACAATGTACTATTTCCTCATATATTACAGCTCTAAGTGCGAAGGGAACTGTTGATTTCAACAATAAATCCTATTGCATTAATCAATGAATTAATTTATTTCTCTCATCAAATGTATGCGGTTCGAAAATCTTTATTATATGCCATTCCCGGTTACTTCACACTTTTCTGAAGCTCTAATAAAGTTCTACTTTCAAGATATTTCTCCGCCTCCTGCAATCAAAGATTAACCGAGTCTAGAGAAGTTCACCAAAGGGGCAGAGCACCGCATTCGTACGCACTCATTGTAGTAAAATTTTGCAAACGAACAATTTTTACTAGGTATTGGCAACACGCCGATTTTCTCCCCGTTTTTATTAATATTAATTATAAATGGAATACTGGAATTTATAGATAAAAAAATATAAGCATAACTTCAATTTAACCAAAAATAAGGTACTTTTGCCTTAATACAATTATAAAACACTTGTGAAAAAGGGCATACTTAGGAAATAACCAAGAATGTCATTCGTAGGGGGATTTTTAAAATGTTTGACTCAAACAGTGTAAAGGCTGTTCACTATAAAGTGAGCACTTTTGAAATCAACCTTAGAAAAAAGTCACTGCCCCTGCCTGCATATATATATATATATATATATATATATATATATATATATATATATATATATATATATATATATATATATATATATATATTAACGGGCGCACAGGTGACATGCGCCCAGTAAAGTTGGTAACAAAGTATGGAAACTAGTTTCATGTATTAGCGTCGAATAAAACGTGTTAGGCAAACATTTGTGATAACTTAAATTATTTCTTTCCATTTCCACTTTTTAATGCACAGAAGTGTAAAAATGAGAAGATTTTTAAAATATTTACTTTCTTAATCATTTTATAGTTTCACTTGACCGATGCATGAATAAAGTGCTGAGGCCCGTGACGATGTTAATTTTACATAAGGCGAAGAATACACAACGTGCATACAAGTATATCTTAAGCAGGGCTTTCAAAAGTGCTCATTTTACCGTGTACTGTTAAATTTTCTAGTAAACTTCCTAAAAAGTAATGGAAGTTTTTAACCTATACACTGTATGGTAATAATACCACACCTCAAGATGCAGATAGAGGAATGTTTAGCAGCGCTACTATACAAAGTTTGGAACTTCCCTATGCGTTTGACTGTTTCGTGAACAATTGTAGGAACGCTACAATGAATGTATAGGGGAAAATATTACAATTCCTGATTTCTCACTAAACTTATACACTGGTATGGTAAATTTCCGAATAATTTCTTACAGTGATGAACAACCTATAATTGTGTATGAATTGTCTAAGTAGCTCGTGAACTCCTCTCACATCAATCCCAGTGCCAAAGTGGACTGAAGACGCCGACCTCATCACACGGCCTTGATAACGTCAATCACTCCCCACTGTCGCCTCGAGCTCAGGGATGTTTCCACCTTACGAAGAAGCACCGTCGCTCGTATAATCACCCGGAGCGATCGCTGGACAACGCCGCCCACAGCACTATGCACAAACCAAGCAAAACTATACAAAAACTGTCTTTGGCTGCAAACATGATCTATACCTAGGGGTACCTGTTTTTTTTTGTGAAAATATTTCAGGACAGGTCGTGTTCCAACGCATTTACGTTCATGACCATCTTCGTGATGGGATAATTTGAATCGTTACGCTTATTATCTGTCTGCCCGCGAATCACGGACGGTATGTACTGGAGAAACATATTTCTGATTGGCTCACTCATGTTGCAGGCTCTTCACACAAAGACAATCAGCCAATAATCAAATGAAGACTGCACGTGTGCACCTAGGTTATTGAAGTTTAACCTCCCCGTAAATCTTTTCGCCCTAGCTATACCTACTTATAACTGCCGCTAATCCTTTCAAGATTATTATTCCACTCTTACGCACCCAGAGATGACATGTTTTCGGTACCAATACGTTTCCCGAAGGTAAGGCAATCCCCGGCCAAATTCTGAAATGTGTGGCAGTGACATCGCTCTCAGGTGTAAGACGTCACGTGCCAGTATAGCCACTCCCCCACCCCCTCTCTTCGCTTTGACCCGTACTGTGCTAGTATCCTTTGTGTCGTGTCAAGTTTGCATTTCTGCCACTGTTAGTTGGCATACATTGAAAACTTGCTCACACAACTAGGTGTAACGTGTCGAATAAATCTGGAGGAATAAATAAGATCCTAACTCTTTAATCAGAATTTTTTTTTATAAGGAGGGCATTTTCTCGTAGAGGCAGAAGCGCATTTCCACACTATAGTCTATTTGTGGTTTCTTCACACTTTTCGAATGACACTTTTGAAAAATAACCCCATGTATGACGTGTTTAGTTATTTCTTAAATATGCCATGTATCACAAGCGATTTATACCTCTGTTAACTTGAAAGTATCTTATTTTTAGTTAAATTGAAACTTTATCTGTACTTCATTTATAAATAATAATATTTCATTTATAATAAATGTTGGTAGCGTCTAGTAAGAAATAGTTCTCATGAAGAATATCATTAAAATTCAGTGCGCACGAATTCGGTGCGTTGTCCTTTATGTAATTTTCTAGACTTAGTTAATCTTAGTTCGCACTAGGCGAAGGAATACCCTGGAACTAGAACTATTGCAGGGCTTCGCAATAGTGTGAAGTAACCGTGAAAGGGTTATAGCAGTAATTTCAGTATGCTTGATGCATTTCGTCGCTTTCGTCTAGCATTCGTTCACACATTTACGAGTGGATCACGCCCTATCCTTTTTTTTTTTTTTTTTTTGTTACGCGTACGTTTCTATGAGTATGTGAACTGTCGCATAGAGAACTATCAGAACGTCAGAATCTGTATTTTTACTTCCGCAGCTTATCGCGTTTATCATCGTTTCACAGGAAAATGGTTTAGATGCAGATTTTTGAAGTTTATCTATGGGTACGTTATCATTCCGTAGTAAACAAAATATCCGGGTCTTGAGCATAGATAGCTTAACTAAACTTGCTTCTGTAACATAGTTAATTTCCATGGCCTTATCTCCTAATGTGATGAATTTGAGCATGTAATTATGTTCTTTCTTACATGCCACGATCTCCTTGATGCTATTAAGATCAGAGAGTTTGCCCCTTCCTAAAAAGAATGTTAAAATAACATATAAATAAGCAATTCTCAGGTGTAATTGTAACCAGGAACTACAGCAAAACAGATTTTGCTGCGTGCATGTAATTCACACGCATTTCCCTGTGCTGAGAATGGAAAATAAGATTGAATAAGCCATCCGAGTGATGTCAGTTGGGAAAGAAGTAGCAACTTTCCGAAACCAAATATTCTACATTGTAATTGCTTTAAAAAAAACTCAATTTCTAGCACCAAAAGACTTTGAATAAACATTAATTACCAAATACAGCTTTATTACGTTACCAGTAAATGTGTTATTCTTACAAATAACCACATCCACAGAAACTGGACTGTGTAAGGAGAAAAAGTATAAGTTATTCTCTTTCTTACACGTTACAACGAAGCTCACTGTGGTCGAATAAAATGTAGGTAAGCCAATTTTTGGAAGAATTTGGTTTTCTGCCTTATTAATTTCTAACACAAAACAGATTTATCCTATAGAAGAGTGCAATTTAATTCGTAGCGATCACTATTTTTAGGATGATGGCCATGGTAGCAAAAGCCAAAAAATTAAAGAAATAAAAAAATCACAGAAAATCTATTAAACCACGTTTCAAGCCGAGCGTAAGCCAGTAAAAAATAAATAACAAATTAAATGTTTTTGATAAAAATACAAATATTCATAATTGCTACCAGTAATCCACCTTAAACACGAGGCCTAAATAGAGAGCTATTTTTGGTGCGTACAAGGCATAGAGTCATTGGACACTAAGGGCGATGGTGACCAGCGTATCTTATGTAGTGACGGTTCCGTAATATAGTATTTGCATTGTGTTGAGTACATCTTTGAGTCTTCGAGCTATGATTCTAATACGGAAAATCGCCTGTATTTAAAGATGCAGTAGTCTGAAAATGAAACTATTTTTCTATTTACTACGAGGCTTTAACATTTCTCCAGCACAGGGCGGAGATTTTAAAACGTTGTAACTAAGGAAAGCGTTGCGTTCTGAAAGTTTTTACGTGATTCATTTGAGGAGTGTGTTATTTGCGTAAATTAAGATATTAGGAGTAGGGGAGTTTCGTATAAAAACGTTGCCTTCAAATGCTCTGTCTCCCAGTTCAAGCACCGTATAGTCCTTATTTAATCTTATTGCTAGCGATAGGAAAATTTCGCGAATTCATTTCAGGACAAGATAGACATCAAACACGTGCACACTGAAGTCAGCTTTGCAATTGGATCGCAATTCATTAGACACGCCCTGGACTGCTCTAGGCCAATAGCAGACTTGCAACGAAACAAGTAGCGAGTGCCAGAATGACAGGCGTGGCTTAACACTGGCTAGTCTCTGACGCAGCAGCCAATGAGCAAACACCTAAAGCTCGAGTGTACAGGACTGTGGAGTCTAGCCTACATGTCACTGAGCTCGCGAAATTTTCCTATCCCTACTTATTGCTGTATAACCTCGTGGCCAAAGGCTATTTGTCGGTACTTTCACAGCTGTTGAGTTGTAGGTAATCGTCTTAGAGCTAATTGAACGTGCCTAAAAAGTATAGAGTGAAGCAGGAAAAAGGGCGACAATAATAATCGCGAAATTGCCCATAAATGTACCGTTCCTGGATTGTGGTACAAGCATGGATGCGTGCGCAATATCACGTCGCTGCAAACAAGGCCGCCTCGACCTGCACGGTACGAGAGATGCCTGAGAAGACACTCCGCTCTCCGATTTTAAGTATAGTTTCGATACTTGTCATACATATACAGTAGGGCCTATATCGCTTCCGCAAAATACTGAAAATTGTTTATGGCGACATATTATCAAAATCGCATAAATCGAAATTTCAAATATCGCTCACATTTATATCGCAAATAAATCCCGGTATCGTAATTTTTCTTATAAACAGCTGTCATATCTACAAAACTAATATCGTAAATACCTGTACCAGCAAAGGAAATATATCTCGGTTATAACGTCAATATCACAAATATCGAAAATATTGAAATTCTGCAATTCCGCAAGTATTAACTATTGCTGACAGCATTAAATAACATGCAATTTTCCCCTCTGCATAATTGGACTATATCGCAGTTGCGATATTTGATAAATATTGCATCGTGACCGATATATGTATATCCATATCTTACAGCCCCACACTGTACCCATTCCCAGGTGGCAGCATAATATAAACTCTACAAGTGACAAGTCAAGGCCATTGGCTGGCTACTCGGGACTCGATATTACTGAGGTAGAAAATGTTTCCGTCGGTATTTTGTTATTTTCAAAGCAATAAATTATGATTGAAATTACCCATTAGTTGTGTCATTTAAATATATGTGACATTAAAATACTCTGTGATGTGACTGCAGCATCAAAATTGTTTCTATTTTTTGTTTTACTTCATAGTAGAAATGCATCATATTAACAGTGTTGCTAATCATGCCGACGCGGAGAGCCTTACTCAAATGTCACATGCATGTGTCGAAAAAATAAAAGAGTAAATTATTTGCAAAGCAGAGAGAAAAAGAGTTATTATTAATGTATATAATGAAAAGCGTAAAAAACTGCCTACAAATACCTAACTGAAATAAATATTGCTGTTAGAATTGGGGGAGTGTTATTGCAAATTCTGATGGGATGGCTGACACGTGACGCGTAGGTTGGTGAATGACAATACAACCAATTCCGTCAAAAAGCACAAACGGTTGGAGTAATACAAGATGCCGCTTTGGATAGGATCTGTACACTAGAACGCGAATACGGTATTCATCAGCATATCGAAATCAAACTGCCTTGGGTAATCCGAACTCCGACGGCACGCCCTAGCAACGTGAAACGGTGTAATCCGCTAACCAGCGCTCAGAGATGACCTTACCAGACGTGAACTGAACCGACAGAAACTCATACACTCCACGGTCACAGAATGTGTATTTCTACAGAAGTGAAATGGCACGGCGGTTCCTATGATGTAAAAGTACTCGATTGTTCATTGGCCGCGCAAATCTCCGGGAGCGGGCCGACCATCTGATTGGCTGTTCCGTGCCGCTAATATTCCCTACCGTATTAACTGCGTCTCAAGATAAATTCGTTAGAGGAACTCTAAATCTGAATCAGTAATGCCACCTGTTTTTCGCGAAAAGATTCCAGGACTTGTACTATAAAACACTATAGCTTAGATACACTTAAATTAATATATAATTTTAACTGTTACACGTTAGATGTCTGCCCGCGCATCACGAAAACTCAATATGGGAGGTACCTAATTCTGATTGATCCAGTCAGGTAAGGAACTGTCTCCCGTCAAAGACACGTGGTCAATAATCAAATGAATACTGCGCGTTTTATTATTATTATAGGTAGAGCCACGAGTATTTCGCGAATTCATTCGCAGACGAGGTAGACTCCAAACACTTGTTCTTTTCTCCTTCTGTTGTGATTGGACAACAGTAGTTTAAACACGCTCCGTTTAACTGTGCGCAATAATAAGCAGGAAGCAGTAGTGTGAGTTAGCGTTGAACAGTTCTGTACATCGGCCTCACTTGATCGCAGCAACCAATAAGCAAACGATAGTGTCTCGAGTGTGTAGAGGACTGTCCAGCCTAGCTTGCTGTCATTTCAATTCGCGAAATACTCGGGGCTCTAGTCATAGGACATTGGAGTCTATCCTTCGCGTAAATATTTTCGCGAAAAGCAGGCGACCTTATGAATCAGTAGGGCCACCTGTTTTTCGCGAAAAAATTTACGCGATGGCTAGACTTTAATGTCCTATGGCATGCGTACAGTTTTACTTAGATTATTGGCCACTTGGCTTTGTCGGAGAGACAGTTCCTTACGTGACTGGGCCAATCGGAATTAGGTAACTATGACATTGAGTGTCCATGATTCGTGGGCAGACACCTACAACGCGTGGACAGTTAATATCATCCAGTCACGAAAGTGGATCTGAGCTGTAGTGTTTTGGCGTACAAGTAGTTCTGGAATATTTTCGCGAAAAACAGGTGGCTCTATGAATCAGTGATTTCAATCAGTAGAATTATTTTTACTTAATCTTTGTTTTTGAGACGTTATCTAAAGGTGAAACAGTGAATTGTGCTGAGGTTTTACTGCCAGGCCAGGAATAAGTAGAAATCACTGTTTAATCTGTGAATTGCGGCAACTAAAACTGTAAGTATAATTTTACTGATTCAAGTGGAGCAGTCTGTCCAGATCTGCAGTCAAATTCGCTGATTTGGAACAGGTTTCACTGCTTCGATTTTAGAGCGCAGTCGCTGATTGGTGAACTACGTTCCTCCATGCTGTCAGCCAGTGGAGCCATGTCGATGGTACGTGAAATTAGGATTCGCGATACTACACCGCTATTTCGTTTCTGTATCCTTAAAACTGTCTTTGGCACGATGGAGCTGGTTAGGCTCATGATCCCTCACGGCAAAGAACAGCTTGTCAGGAGATGAGTACGCTTACACAACTGGTATAAAGGGTAGCACCATGCCTAAGAGTTCCTTGAATTTTGCGAATTCATTCAATGGTGGATTAGACTTCAAGTATGTGTACTTTAATGTTACGTTTACGATTGAAGTGCAGTAGTTTTTGCATTTTATAATCGAATCAGAGCTAGCAACAAACAGAGTTAAACACGGCTGTCGCGGCAATTAACGAACGATCGTGACCAGCCATACAAATGAGAAGTCTAGTCTGGTATCGAGTGAACTAGCGAAATTTACGCATCTATAACAATGTATAGGGCCACATATGTTTCGCGAAAATGTTTATCCTATGCTCATGCTATAATTCAACATCCTACGTCTACAACCACAACTTCCTTTGGTTATTGACCGCTTGTATACGTGAGAAGACATGTTCCTATTTGACTGGGCCAATCATAGTAAAGTACTCAGATACTGAACGCCCATGATTCGAGAGCAGACACTTGAGGCACGTGACATTTAAAATTATCCAACCACGAAAGTGCATATGAACTTAAATGTTTTGAAGTACAACTGGCCTTTAAATCTTTTCGCGGAAAACACGTGCTCCTAAGAATGTCATGCAACTTCTTCGTTCTTGCGTGTTCTGTGAAGCGACTGTCCGGCATGCTGTGCGAACGGTAGGTTGTCCACGAGAGGCTCGGCGATGACTCTTCCTACAGCGGCGATGCTTCGCTTCTCCTGTCCGAGAGGCAATCAACGACATCGGAGACCTACTCTTCCGCATTTCTCCACTTGCTCCACTTGTTTATTGTCCCAACGTCAACTTGTTTCCACTAACCAATACGCCGCACCTAGGGGTGTTCACTTTAGAGTCCCTGAACCCTTTGATCGGCGGGCTAGGCACGTGTGAGAGTTCTTTTCGTGGGAGGGGCTGGCCCCTGTTCTTGGGCACAGAACCAGCAAACATACAGAAATGGAATGGCATGGTGGTAGTTACTTTGATGTGTACGTCCCTTTTCGCTGATGTTCTCTGTACAAGGCTCTGGTAACGGGCCTTGTGTCTGATTGGCTACCGCATTCTGTGGACGATTCCTTACTGGCCGGGCTGCGGTTGGCGACTTAAGTTACCGGACGCTTATTGGCGAACGGCGTTCCGGCGTGTTGGTGGCCGGTGACGCCATTTTGCCGGTGTGTGTGTGTGTGTGTGTGTGGATATAGTGGTATAAGATGCTGTTTAAACTCTGTAAACTTACGTATGGGCTATTCACGGGATACTTGAGCACTTTTGAAAGCCCTCTCATTTGCAATAATAGTCATTAAATACATTTTATTTAAGTTTTAGACGTTAATTTTCGAGCGCAATAGAATGTACATACTGTGTTTATTACTAGGGGCAGTGATATTTCGCGAAAAGATTCCGAGACAAGATACAGCTCAAAGCACTGTGGAGTCGTCCAGCTTATTTGATTGGCTGATGCGTGTTCTGGTACGTGTTAACTGTTGACGCACTTCAGTATCGAAGTTACGGAAACCTGAGTGGCTCGGTCAAAGTACGGAAACGACACCAGCCGCCAATGGGGGGTATGACAACAGTCGAGGTGTATACATAGTTTAGAAGTCTACTGTGTGCTCCGATTTATTCTAGAAAATTCAGTGGCCCTATTTATTACTTACATGGCAACATTTATTTTAAAAGGTGGTTAGGGGAAAAAAATTCTTTGAAAGAAAAAATAACTAGGGCCTCAAAAGTGATAACTTTACCGTGAACAGCCTCTACTTCGTGACATGGGGTTAAATCACAGACGAATCAGCCCCTTATATGGCGAAGTCCAGCAACACACATAAGCAAATGAGGTCATCCGTCACCGATATGTCGGAATGCTGATGACTAGGGACACCCGAATTTCGCGAAAATATTTCCGTACATGCTAGACTTCAATACCCTACGAGTGTATCAGCAGTCTTCTTTTGCTTATTGGCGGCGTGTGAGAAGACATTTCGTTAGTTGGCAAGCCAATCAGAATTGAGATTCTTCGATAGTGGGAGAGTCTGAATCGTGGGCAGACACTTACGATGCGTAACATCTAGATCAACCAATCACAAAACTGGTGACAAATCAACGCCTGTAAAATTACTTCACAGCCGGCAACTTAGCCAATAGGGGATCTTCTTTTCGCAGCACGGAGCAGCCAATCAGACACTAGGCTCGCGTGTAGGGCCTCGCGCAGTCAGTCAGTCAGTGAAGTAAACGACACGGCAATTCATTTTTATATAGTTATTTTCTGTGTCGCAGTTGTACATCCGGTATACAGTAGTTAGCAATAACTAGAGCCCAGGGTATTTGGCGGATTGAGTTGACAGCTAGCTGACTTGGACAGCGCTCTAGAAATTACCGTTTGCTTATTGGTTACCGAGACCAAGTGAAGTGTCTGTACAGGACTGTTGAACACCCACTCACACTACTGCGTCCTGCTCATTACTAGCTCATAGTTAAACACGGTGTGTCTAAACAACTGTCGTCCAATCACAACGGTAGGAGAAAAGAACAAGCGTCTATAGTCTATCTCGCCTCCGAATGATTTCGCGAAATACCCGTGGCTCTAGCAATAGCTGGCACGCTCTCCGAAAGTTCAACATCCGCCACTGTGGCTGGAACTGGCAAACCAGGAAATAGGAGATGAGCGGGTCGGCCGTGGGTGAAGGAAGTGGCTCATTTCCGTTGCGGGGGAGGGGCGACCACATCCTTCCGCCTGAGGCTACTTCTTCCCGCGATCCGTCAGTAACTACTACGTATTCCACAAGCCATAGGTCGCTGCACCTTCACCCTTCGCCGCGTGACGTACCCGCTATAGTATGTTCCCTGTTTCTTCACATTTTTAAAAATCAAAACTTTGAAAAATTACCCCATGTATGACACGTTCGGTTGTTTCCTAATTAGATTATATATAACGAGTGTTTTATACTTGTTTACATAAAATAACATAAAACTACCTTATTTTATGTTAATCTGAGATTTTATTTACATTTTATGCATAAATTATAACAGCTCGAATATAGTTAATTTGATTTAAAACATAGAGAAAATATGTGTGTTAGTAATGCCTAGTACGAAATCGTTTTTCTGCAAGAAATTATTAAAGTTTGTGCGCATGAATGCAATGCGTAGTCGTTGTCGTGTAATTTTATAGACTTTAGCAGGGTTTCAGAAAAGTGTGGAGTAAAAGCAAATGGAGTATACCTGCCGACGGCATGAGTTCGTTCGAGGTCAAAGTTATGTTTGCAATAGAAAAGTTAAGCGTTAAATTATGATGCGTTATTTCGTGTGCAGAATAGCTAATAGTGTGTTACCTTATGAATTGGTTTCAAATGAAATTTAGCAGGTCGTATGAGTTATTGAGGTTCCCTTAAGCGTTGCCAGAAATAGTTACATTTTACATCTTCATTGAAACTTGTGAGGCAGCAACAAATCAGAACAGAGTAATTTAAGTATTTAAAAAAATTAAAAAGGTGCGTGTGTGTGCGCACGTTTACGATTATATTTGTTCGCGCATAATTTGTTTATTATAAATACCAGCGTAACCTTTTCAGTGACTGTATCCACTACAGAGGACATGTTGCACATGAAGGAAAAATATGACAAAACCTGCACGCAACTAGAATCATTGCCGAATGTGGTCAGTGTCTTCCATGTTGTTAAACGTGATTTGTGAGTGGTTTGTGAGTGGTTTACTTAACGACTCTCGAGCAGCAAACACATACTTCATTGGTCACGTGAATGAAGCGAGAGTTGAATAAGGATAAGTACAGCACGAAACCAAAATATTATTTCATTGCAGCACTTGAAGCTATTAATTAAAGCGATACTCAGGGGGCCAAGGGCTTTGGCCACAGGAAATTTGTTATTTTATATTCACATTACAAACTTGTAGACATCTGTGACAACTTTAACCTAATATGACTTTTTTTTTAGATCACAAGGATTCTGAAAAATATCACGTAAAAGTAAAAATTTTAATGTATTAATAAAATAACACAAAAATTTGACAATAGCGACTGAAAGGTATTGTCTCGATTAATTTTAAAAGTATGCTTAGAAAAAGTAATTTTACAATAATTTATGGGCAGCCACAGATCGAAGATATGTACAAGAATTTCTTTATTTTCAGCTATTCTTTTAGATTGCGAAACCATTTCGTTGTATGATTTTAACTTCTCTCGAAGTAGCTCTTGGTATCTTCCATCAGTGTGACTTATCTCATTTCTGCACGTAAGTTAGTTTTCATTATTTGTACTATCTATCAAAAACAGCAGAATTGTGACTGGCATGTATTTATGCAAAACAATTTGTTTAATTATTATATTTTTAGCGAGGAACGAGTATTCAATGATAATATCTACAAGTTGAACACAATGAGGTACAAATATAAAATATTGTCCATTCCTTTTTACTTCCGACTTTTCTGAAGCCCTGCTAAAGATCTACTTACAGGATATTCCTCCGCCTCGTGCAAATAAAGCTTAACAGACCCATTTTCTCCTTAGTTTTATTCACATTAATTATTCATTAAGAAAATTTTTGCAGATACGATATAAATATTATTGCAATCTAATAAAATATGGGGTACTTTTGCGTTCTTTTATGTAAACACGAGTATTAAGCGCTTGTGGTACATTTCATATTAAGGAAAACAACCAAACACGTAATACATGGGGTGATTTTCCAAAGGTTTGATCCAAAAAAAGTGTGAAGATACCGCGAAGAGACTATAGGCCTATCAATTTCCCGTGAAAATATTTACATGCAGGTTATACTTTAACTTCGTACGTGCACACTTGAAAATTTCCTTTGGCTAATGGGGTAACGTTTCTGCGTGACGAGAAATGTTATACTCGAGTGGGCCAATCAGACTTTTAAGTTACCCCGACGCTGAACGTCCGCGAATGGCTGGCAGGGAGGCAAGCCTTGCGTTCAGCAGGGACGGTGGCACACTCGATGCACGCGGCAGTGTCGCGCTCATCAGCTGCAGTTGAGACGGGGAGCTGGAGGGAAGCTACCCCCCCCCCCCCCCCGGTGCAAGAGGAGGGGCCGTGTGAAGCCGAGTGTGAAGGAACGGCAGTTGCGCGAGGCCTCCGCACACGGCGCCACCTGCCAGGTGCGGTGCTGCAACGGCCAGCGAGCCGTGACGCGCGACCCGGTGGAGCTCGCCAAGCCGGTCGCTTCAAACCGTACAAAGCAGACGAGGTAGACCGCTTAGGCCCCTGTCATAGTGTAAAAAAAATCTTTTTTTCCGTCGAGCTGCTTCCAATAAGTTTGGTCAAATAAAGTTGTACAGTTATGACCTCATCGAAACGTCATAAACGCTGCCAATATTGTCTGAGAAAGTTGGATGGCTTCAGTTTCCATCAAACATTTGAAAATTGGACCGGTTCTAAAATTTCTTTGATTGTTGACGGTCTCAGTCGATCAGAACCGTCCACGACAAAAATGGACGTCAAGAAACTTAAAACAACGAGCAATTGCTGTAGGTAAACGAAGTAAGTTATGAAGATAATTAATTTATGTGGAGGCTTTCTGGGCATGAATGCTATTTTAAGTGAATATTGCACATGATATAACGAACTCAGAGGCATTAATTTAATTGTGCAGGAAACATGTCTTATAGATAAAATTTTAATTTAGTAAAGATACGAAAATAAATTACAGTATTATTTACATTTCTGCCTGTAATTGACAGCATGGAAAAACAAAACCAATATCTCACTATGAAAATAATTTTTGAATAATATTTCAAATTAGAGTATCCCCAAAAAAAATTGACGGTGTGAAACATTTTCAAACACATTCAAGATTATTTAATAGAATTAGTTGGAAGGAAAAATTTGATGGCCGTATTTTGTCCTCAAATTTAATCGTCAAATATAGTTGAAGGCATAAAGTTGACAGTGTGGCAGGGGCTTTAGGCCCTTTCTACAATGCACGGATACGTAAGCGGAACAAGCTGACAACTAGGGATAAATTTTTCCCATTCTACAATACAAAGAAATGTACAGTCTTTCCACTTACGAAACCAAAAATACTCAGCTATTGCTAATTACTGATATAGGTTCCATAATATACACATCTAATTTTGTATATTTTTACAGTGTTTAAAAATGCGTAAATACTATTGCCGAACCATGTGCACTTATTTATTAAAAGAAAAATGATCATCGCCACGGCAAATCGAAGCACTTATTGCCGTGTATACCGCAATGGCAACAAAGACGAATATCATCAAACCAAATACCCTATTCCTATTGACAACACGGATTGACGGACTCTGAAGAATTGGGAGATGCCCAGCTTTCTTACGTGAATCCGTACGTTATCCACGTCCGCTTTCGTGATCCGTACCCGCTTGCGTGTCAATGAAGAACGCGCCTTATTCGTCTTCTGCGACATTCACCTACCCTACCGCAAACCAACACAACTGTCAAAGTCACATGGTCAACACTGATGACCGTGTTTGTTCATACTTTAATTTTTACAAGACAATCACATTTATATGAATAAAATACTTATTCAAATTGGATTTCAGTAGAACTGTATTACGAATCGGTTAAAGAGGAAGTACATACATACTTCTCAATGCGATTGTTTACAAAACAGTGTTTTAACATCATATCCAGTCCATGCCGTTTTTGCTAGTCGTATTGCTGGAAAAGCAGTTCAGTGTTGGGATACTGAGACTGGTTGTGCGTAGCCAGCGAGATCGCTCTAACTCATATATAGTTTATGATCGTATAGGCTGTTCATGTTAAAGTGAGCACATTTGATTAGCATCTATTTTTTATCCGCCAACCACTTTCTTAAATAAATATTGCCATTTAAGTATTAAACATAGTATAGGTCTATATATTCCATCTCACTGGGAAGTTTGCGTCTAAGGATGCAATAAAATATATTTACTATTTTTCCAAATTAGAAGGCTTCAAAAAATGCTCATTTTCAGTGAACAGCCTTTACAAGCATAACGGCTCCATTACGAACAGGTATTTATGTTACAATACCGATTTTGCACAATTTTGGGAGCGTTATTGCTCAGATGTAATTATTAATTCGTAGTATAAACGTTATGCGAATTATTGGAAAAATAATGACAGAATTCCTTCACTTATCGATTCGGTGAAATTTTCTCATTGAGAGTTGAGAGAAATTTGGGCGGCTCTTAACAACGGGGTCTTGAGAGCCGATGAGGGTGATTGAGGAGAGAATGGAGCAGCGACGGACTGAAAGGGCCGGGGGAACGGGAGATCCTAGAGAAAACCCACCGACCAGCGGCATCGTCTGGCACGATTCTCACATGCGAAAATCCGGGAGTTGCCCGGCCGGGGATTGAACCCGTCTAGCCTTGGTGTGAGGCGAGCAGGTTAACCACTCAGCCACCTCGGCCCCAAGTAAGAAAAAGTTGTCTGGCGAAGACACGCGACCAAGAACCAAAAGTAAGTAGCAGGTGTCTATGAAGAATATTGAAGTCTAGCCTGCTCGTGAATCGAGGGAGCGATACGGGCGACACTAACATGCATTTCTAGCTTTCCTCATTGCTCCTACGCGCAAGGAGTGCAGTGTTTCCGTCCTAACGGTTTAACGTTCAAATTAAAATTTTAACAGCGTAATTTTATTACACGCGACGAAAGTCCACAGATCAAACTACATGCGTATGATTGTACTTTTCTCTTACCACTTAAATTAATAGCATAGGTAAGCTTTAAAAATGCTATATTTAACCAATTCCACGGATTTTTTCTCTATTAATACACTCAATGTGATAAAAGTAAACATATAGGGAAGGAAACGATAGTTTTTATTTTTTTCATACTTTCTGATAAAACTTCGAATTTCCAGAACTTTCATTTACCGAGATATACGTTTACGCGCAAACAACGATTTCACAGAAAACGTTTCAGTAGGGTACACGCACATCAAAAGAACTGCAACACCATCTCCTCTCTGTGTACATACATACTTTGGGGCATGACGTTGATACCTACGGTTTTCAGGGACCTCGGTGGCTCGGCTCCCACCAAGGCAAACCGGGTTCAATCCCAGGCCGGGTCACTCCCGGATTTTCGCATATAAAAAGAGTTAAATACGGGGACTGGCCGCGAGAACTGCAGACGACTGGTGGATACTGTCAGTTTTCCGCAAGGCCTGCCAGGGTTACGAAACGAGCTCGGACAGCGCGCCGCGACCAGCAGTTCGTTTACCCTGCTGATTTCACATTTCGCTGCAAAAGCCAGAACCGGGACAGGCCCGGGGGGGTGGGGGGGATGGCTGGGGCTGCATTCTACATCGCCCCGACACCTTCCACACTGCAGCTTCGACACAGATAACCCGCTGTCACAAAAACTCGATCACAAGGGGGCCGCGGTGGCTGAACGGCCAGACCGCTCGCCTCCAGTCAAGGGTGAACCGGGCTCTATCCCCGGCGCTGCTTCGTTCTCACCTTATTTCTCCTTACATCGGCTTTCAAGACCTCTTTGTAGAGAGCCGCCCGAAATCACTCAACTCAGAGGTGAAACAGCCGCTTGTAACTCCAACCGCACACGCCAGCAAAATGGCGTCACTCACCAGCAATATGTCAGGAAAGTTGAAAGTAACCGTGGATGGAGTATATGTGGCATTTACTACAACTCTTTGACATGAAAATGGTTAATGCCAGTATCTTGGAACACGCAGCACGTTGCCCAGCGGTGCAAGATAAGCGTTGAAAACAAGCACAGCGCATACTGAAAAATTACTTGATATAGGCTGTTCACGATAAATTGAGCGCTTTGAAAGCCCTGCTTAAGCTCTACTTGAATGAACATTGTATATTTTCCGTCTTATGCAGAATTGACATTGCCATGGGCCTCGTCACTTTATTCATGCGTCGATCAAGCGCAACTGTAAAATTATTACAAAAGAAAATGTTTTGCAAATCTGCTCATTTCTAAACTTTGATGCATTAAAAAACACAGAAAGTGAAAGAAATAATTTAAGTTATCACAATAATGTTTACCTCACACTTTTAATTCGATGTTGAGATATGGAAATACTTTCCATTAATCGTTACCAACTTTACTGGGCGCATGTCAATCATTTCACCCAATAAAATATATGTATATAGGGATAGTAACCTTTGTAAGGTTGATTTCAAAAAAGGTCACTTTATCGTGAACATCCTTTAGCAACTCTTGAACTCAGACATTAGTATGTTACCGAACGCGTTAAATAAGATGGAGCAACAGCGAAATGCAAGGCTGGGGTCAAATGGGAGTACTCAAGAAAACTTGCTGAGCGCCAACAATTCCTCTCATCAGGGAATTAATTTAGGTTTTCGTTCAGAGGAAATTTTTTTTGGTTCAAGATATTTTGAGTTATGATAATCACTATGACGTGACATCATTTTGCATGCTAAAATAATTCATGCGTCATATATAACGGTTTACGATTCTCATAAGCCTCGCCCTATAATAAACTTAACAACATACTAGGATTTGTTAGTTTAACTGATAGCAAGCAACGACACAATCATATGAAGGATAAGTTATTTTTACAATATATTTTAGGAATGCTTATGAACACAGTGTTGATGAATAGACAATTATCGATACTGTTTACTGTATTATATTAATTGACCAGTTTTTAAAACTAATGATATTGGAAACAAAATCGTTAAGAGGAGTGTGAAGTGAAACTTTTTTTGTGAGATCGTTGTTTACGCGTATTCGTGTATCTCGGTAAATATATGTTCTGCAAACACGACCTTTTGCTAGAAAAAAAAAAAAAGAAAAAAAGAAAAAAAAACTACTATCTATAACTCTATGTTTTTACTTTTAGCATATGAAATACATTCGTGGAGAAAAAAATCGTGAAAAATGGTCAAATATCGCATTTTTGAAGCTTGCCTATGCATTTCCTTAAGCGGCAAGAGAAAAGTACAAACATACGGACGTAGTTTAATCTGCGGGCTTTCATTGCATGTAATAAAATCCCAATATTACAGATCTGATTTGTACAGTACAGGACCACGACGGGAACACTGCACGCCTTGCGCGTAGGAGCGATGAGGCACTAGACCTGCGTGTTAGTGTCGCCCGTATCGCTCCCTCGCTTCTTGATCTTGGACGCGCAGGTTCACTCTCCTCTTAAATATTATTATCAATAACGATTTTTTCAAGAAACAAATATATAATATTAAATAACATTTGATTGTTAAGAGAAGTAATGTATTTGAAATAAAAAATCCTAAAAATACATTCGACCAAAAGTAAATAATTGTACTGTGTAATGTTAATTAAGTATAACTATAAGACTATTTTAGGCAGAGACATCACTTTATCTAGCAGGAAATGAATAAGTGAATGAGTGAGTCTAGAGGTTTGGTCGCCTCTTAGCATCAAGTTCTTGAGAAAATTCAGTGCTAAAATTGGCGCACAAATCCAGTTGGTACGTTCGTATAAAATCGCGTGTTATTTCGATACATGATTTTCATACAGCGTTCACGCATCGTTACAGTTATATTTTTTCCAGGTCATACACAAAATCAGTATAATAAATATATAAAATTTAATGTTATCATTCTTTTAAAATTGTATTATATATTTTTATACATATTATTTATTCTCATTTTTTATATTAGGCCTATATATTTAACTTAAGAAATTTAATTCATCATATCCGTTGTGCATTTATGTAACATAAAAACGAGTACTATTCTAATAACAAAAAAAAAATGGTGAGGATAAGTTTTATAATTCCAAGGTGAAGTTTTTTTATGTTTATGAGATTTAAAAACCCCTTTTCCTCATCACTTTTCATTACTCACTGGAACAAATCCTTAGATGGGTAGAACATTATGGATTTTCCGCTGTGCATTTCCTAACTTGATTGTGGCTACGGGATGTGAAGAGTGGGTTCTATGGACGCTTCTGTAAGCTTTATTAGCTGCAAAGAAAAAAGCACTGAGCGATACCGCTGAGTGTTGTCTTTTATAATTACCTTTCACTGACTGTAAACAAATTTCTTCTTCAGGTGTAAATATTTCCTATTCTTGTGAAACGTGTGAAAAGAAAAGTAAAAAATTAGAAATATTAGAGGGAAACCAGCAGCGCTCTAATTTTAATTAGAAGTTTAAAACACAGATGCCGAAGACTACTGCATTTTAGTTATCCTGCGTCTCTTGTGCAGCAAATGAATCAAAATATAACATTCACAGGGATGGCGCATCTGAATTCACTGAAAATTGTTATAAACCACAAGGAAACATACGAAACAAGATTTCATTGTTTTTGTCTCTCTGGCAGTATGTTCGGGGTTTATTTTCCGCAATTTTCATGTTTTTACTTCGTAATATTTAAACTTCAAACTTCAAATGTCCAGCATGCAGTTATGTCATCTATTGTTAAACACTACCTCCCACATTACAGTTGTTTCAGTATAACTGTACAACTAAATGTCGAAGAACTTTTGAAACAAAACGTATTTATTCATAGCAACATGTGCAGCGCATGTCTGGCATTTAACACATAATTCTAGGAAAAAAAAATAAGAACGTAGAATATTACGTAAACAGTGATGCTGTAATGAAAGATTACAGATAGGATAAAAAATTTAACTACTTACTTTGTGATATAGTTACTATGAAAGTGATGCACGTCTTTTTAATGTAACGCTATTGTTATACGCCTTATAGTTGGCAAAATATACATGGCGGTGATTAGCTAAAGTGGCATATTCGAATTCAATGAAACGCAAAACGCAAATTATTACATCACGTCATCAGTTTTAGTATACCGGATCGCTTTACGTGATCATTTTGTTAACAGAATGTGAAACTATAACAGCTTCAATTTGCTCAGGGCCCATGGTGGCTGAGCGGTTAGCCTGCTCGCCTCCCACCAAGGTGATCCGGGTTCAATCCCCGGCCGGCTCACCCCGGATTTTCGCAAGTGGGAATCGCGCCGGACAATGCCGTTGGTTGGCGGGTTTTCTCGGGGATCTCCCGTTCCTCCCGTCCTTTCATTCCGGTGCTGCTCCATACTCATCTCGATTCACCCCATCGGCTCTCAAGACCTCGCTGTTAAGAGGCGTCCAAATTTCTTCACTCACTCATTCGATTTGCTCGCTTACTTACTTAAGTAAAAGAGACAAAAAGGGACAGAATATTTTAGTAAACAGATACGAAATGGAGTGGCAGCTTCTTTGATGTAGGCGTACCGGATTGGCTGGGTGAGAAAATGGGAACGGGCCCTGTGTCTTGATTGTCTTGATTGGCTACCGCGTGCTACGAAATATTCCAAGATTTGGGAGCGTCATTACGACATGTTACAGGCCAGTGACAGTATTTGGTTGGCGTGTGCGAGTGGAATTCGCGGTATAAGTCGCTATTGCACTTCTGTATTCTGAAATACTTTGTGGAAAACGTATGCCATAAGCTATGGCTCCAAGTGTGGCACCAGTGACGAAAATTTATTGTAAAAAGAGTGTGAATAATTATTAGGCGTGTATTCATTGCGTGAACATTTTCGATAGCAACAGTTTCTTCGCTTCAATAAGCCAGTGAGAATTTTAAGTGTCTCTAATAATGAACACCCAGCATTCGCCTACGTCATTCGTAGGCGAATTTATTTATTTAACTTAACATATTTAACTTAACAAATTTAATTCATCATATACGTTGCGCATTTATGTAACATAAAAAAGAGTACTATTCTAATAACAAAAAAAAAAAAATGGTAAGGATAAGTTTCATAATTCCAAGGTGAAGTTTTTTTATGTTTATGAGATTTAAAAACCCCTTTTCCTCCTCATTAAATAATAAATAATAAAAATAATGAACACCCAGCATTCGTCAAGCTACGTAAGAAATTTATAACACATGGATGGGAAAATACTGTGGGTTGAACGACCTGCGGACCAGATGTGTATTTTCGCGCATCAGCTGTTTTTTTCATTGGCTTTTTTTCTAGTGTACAGCCCCACCAAGGCGAACCGGGTTCAATCCCCGGCCGAGTCACTCCCGGATTATCTAATTTGGGAATCGTGCCTAACGATGCCACTGGTTAGCGGGTTTTCTCGGGGATATTCCGTTTGCCCCTCCCCTCCTTTTTCATTTCGGCTCACCTTGCTCCATCCTAATCGGCTCCCAAAATACCTCAATGTTAAGAGCCCCCAAATCTCTTTACTCACTAACCATCTTAACTCACAGGCGCAAGAAAAATTTATTGTGGTTTGGGAAAAATATGTTAGCAAGAAACTACTTCACAAAATTCATAATGATGGATGATGTTTGATGATAGTTGAGGATTGACGAAAATTGATTGCGATAAATGAGTGATAATGACTGATAATGATTAATGACAGGAAAATTTCACGCTCTAAACAACGTGTAGGCTAGACTCAACGGTCCTATATATTTTCGAGCATCAACTTTCTGTTCATCGGCTGCTGCCATAGTGTGTTGCCAGTTTTACCTCAGACCAGATGGCACGTGATTTGGTGCACGTTTTGTTACAGGTCTGTTATAGGCTCAGAGTTTTCCTGGGTGTGTCTAACAAACTGTGATCCAATTACAAACATTACAGAAATTTAGATGTGTTTGAAGGTTGGCTTGTCCTAAAAAGAAATTCGCGAAATTTTTAACATAACGCCGACAACGCACGCGCGGGGAAAGGGGAGGGATGAGGGGAGGAACCAAACGACCAGAGAAAGTTTCTGTATTTCAAGGTCTCGCCGCAGCCGAATAGACGCGCGCGTGTTTGTGTCCGCGTCAAGCGAAAATGCGGAAGAGAAAACATTTATTTTCTATTTTTTTTTTTACAGTAGCAGTGATTGGCAGGCTTTATGGAGGGCATCACCTCTTCTAAAAAGGAGGAAAATCGTGAACATTGCACCGTTAAGAGGCGGCAACGTTACGAAAGAGTAGTGAGAGGTGCATAGGTCGAAGTCGCACACCAATCAGACAGATGACTCCACTGTCTTCATGCACAGCTACGAGATCTCGCGGTGGTACCTTTGTAGTGGGCGTACCCATTCTGTGATCGGCTGCGCGGGGCTCTGGGAACCGGCCCCTTGCGTCTTCTTGGCTACTGCTTGCTGCGAGAAGTTCGCTATTGGCTGGCGAGCAGGTTGCCAGATGTTGCTGATTGGCGAGCGGTATCCCGACATGGTGTTAGCCAGTGATGCCAGTTTTCCATTTCGCGTCTGTATTCTTAACCCTTTCAGCCTCGTGTTAATTCATAGCTTCAAGTATTGCAATGAAATAATATTTTTATTCGTGCTATACATATCCTGATTCAACTCTTGCTTCAATCACGCAACCAATGAAATACTGCATGTGATTGGTGCTTGGGAGTCATTGGGCAAACCACTCACAAACCATGATCCGTAGAAATATCCACAAATCACGTTAACGACAGAGAGCTCTGACCGCATTCGGTAATGATCCTCGATGTGTACGGGTCATGTCATATTTTTACTTCATCTGCAACATGTCCGCTGTAGTGCGGATACAGGGACTGAAAGAGTTACGTATTCTTTAACTGTAGTGGTGGTGATTGGCTCGATATACTGTATTTCTATTACCACACCCGTCTATTCAGCCAGTGCCCCATCCCTAGCTTACCTCACATTCATCCATTATTCTGGCCGGAACGACAGTTCGTCCCTCGGGTAGGACAAATGGCTCCGTTTGCAGCACATTGCCCCTAGTCCATGAAGAGCGTATCTACCTCAAGGCGAGAACTATGCGCAGATTTAGAGTTGCATTACGTAGCGTTAACTTTATACGTGATACGCTGTCTTTAAAAACCATCCGTTTCCATGTGATTCGAATTCTGATTATTTGATGATTTTATAGTATTCAAAGTAATTTTTAAACGCAGACGAAGTGTCCAAAGGGGCCGCGGTGATTAAACGGTCAGACTACTCGCCTCCCGCCTAGGCGAACCGGGTTCGATTCCCGGCGGGCTCGCTCCAGGATTTGCGCATGTGGGAATCGTGCCTGACGATGTCACTGTTCGACGGGTTTCCTCAGTGATCTCCCGTTTCCCCCGCCCTTTTCATTCCGGCGCTGCTCCGTACTCACGTCACTTCACTCTCATCGGCTCTCAACCCCTCGATGTTAAGAGACGCCCAAATCTCTCCACTCCATTCCACGACGTGCCGAACAAAGAGGAGAGGAGGAGGAATCTACGATTTATCTAAAACATTAACCACGTGCACAGCACGTTCTGTGCCATGTATGCAGAAAATACACTGCCACGTATAGTGAACAATCTTGTTTATTGTTCCAAGCTAGGAATAGGAAAATTCCGCGAATTAATTTCGGGACCAGCCAGATATCAAAGACATACATACAGTGAAGTCGCCTTTGCTATTGAATCACAGTTTATTACATACGCCCTGAGCGCCTCTAAACCAATGGCAGGCTTGCAAGGAAACAAGCAGCGAATCCTATACTACCACGTGCGGGGTAACACTGTCTACACTCTGGGGCAGCAGCCAATGAACAGACACCTAAGGCTCCATTATACACAGGACTGTGGAGTCTAGCCTGCAGGTCATTGAACTCGCGAAATTTTCCAATCCCTACTCCAAGCCAATGCTTGTTAGTGACTCCCACTATTATAGTAAAAAAAGTTCAGATGATGATTAATTCCCCCCCCCCCCCCCAAATCACCCCAAGTGTCTACAATGTCGCTGGCTACGATTGTTTATTCATCGCTGCGTCGTGTATACGACGTTAAAATCAAGTACGTATAAACTGTAAAATGGTGTTGGTAAAAACAATTGATAACATCCACGATAGGTGCTAAATATTCCGCCATACGCAATGACGCTTTCAAGTCACGCGATACTAACCAGTTTTTTTGTATATCAATTACATATTTTTATTACACTGTTACGCAGTGGGGTTCATTTCAAACCTTGAGCGTGTCTTGCATTTGTAAAAAGGGACAGGAACGTAGTACGTGTCTGAAGAGACAGAGAATATGCGCTTGCCCTTATGAAGGTAAACATAACGTTAAATTCTCTTCCCAGACACGCTAGCTTTCTCCGCAGTTACGTTCGTAACCCATTGTTTAGTGATGCGTGCCGTGTCGCCTTTGAGTAATTCTAGCCATGCTGTAATTTTTTGGCTACGTCGTCCAGAAGTTTTCACATATGCTCCAAGATCTACCTTAAAGATATATTCTTCAAACTGATTACGAAACAGGCTCCTCTTTCTGCATTCCCCTCTGTTAAAACAAATGTCTATGGTTAGAGCCCCGATTATTTCGCGAATTGATGTGGCAGCAGGCTAGACTTGACAATTCTCTGTACACTCGAGACACTATCGTTTGCTTATTGGTCGCTGCGATAAAGTGAGACCTTCGTACAGAACTGTTCAACACTCACTCGCACTACTGCTTTCTGATTATTACTGGTTCACAGTTAAACGGGCGAGGCGTGTCTAAGGAACTACAGTCCAATAACAGTAGCATTCTAATACTGAAGCCCTCATTGTCCGACATCACGACACAGCAAACAATTACACAGAAACAAAATGGTTTGGCTGTCCTTTTGAATCGAGAGTACCCATTCTCTGATTGGCTGCTAGACGCTCTGGATACGGTCCGTGTGTCTGAATTGCTACTTCGTATTGTGAAAGATTCCCTATTGGTTGGTCTACCGGCTGGCGAATATGTAATTAGGCATTGATTGGTGAACGGCGTTCCGACACGTTGTGAAAATGGAGCTCGCGAAATAAGCGAAGTTTCCTACTCCGTAGTATCCTCAAGGACTCCGTAATAAAACTAAGTTTACTGACTGATTTGTTTAACTAGAAAACATCCACGTACAGCAAAGAGCACGTACGAATATTCGTTGGAAAATTTCCACATTCGCCACTGTTGCTAGTAAACGATTTTGCCAGTGTTGTGGTTTGTTAAGGAAGGCGGCAGTGGGCCGGGTTGGGGGGGGGGGGGGCTATTTTTTCACTGAATCGATTAAGAAATGAAGACAATTTTATATATGAAGCTTTAAAAATATTATATTGCCTGAGGATAAATATTAAAACTTGCCTAAAGTATTATAAAATAAAGATCGACAATAATTTTAATGCCGTTACGAATATATACCTTCGTTAATTATAATATAATCTAAACCTAAGTGGTTACCAAAAACTTCGTTTTCAGCATTTATAGATTATTTGAACCGGTCTTCTTGTAGCAGACGACTGGAACTCGCAGTTTCACAGAATCCTTCAGTTGTTCAGTTTCGGAGGAGGTTGTGAACAACAGTTAGGCAGCTACTGGACAGTCAGTTATCTCCACTCGTGTTCTTCACGGGCATTCGAAACTTAATTACACACAATCTCGGACCGGAAAAGCAAGTTTGTCAGTTGCAGGGACCGGTATAATGAGAGGAGAAGTGAGTGGGTGAGAGACTTCGGCGACGCTTAGCAGAGGAGCTTTTCAGCGTCGTGACTAAGAGAGGGAGACGGAGCTGGAGCTGCGAAGGAATGCAATGGTGGGGAAAACGGGAGAACTCCGAGAATACCCACCACCCCAAGGCTACTTCTGCCACATTACCTACCCACACGCGATAATGTGAGTTCACTGTTATGGGATACAAGTGAGTGGTCTGACCATTACACCACGCACGGACGCAAGCTGAATAAAAAGTCGAAAGCAAAAAAATACTCGGACCAATTTCGGAACTGACGTCTCATGATCATGCACGGAGATGCTTAAAAACGAGGAGGCTACCTGATTTTAGCGGGATACGAATTGCGTTATCAAGGAATAGGCGGCGATTAGAAAAGTTCAGTTATGCCGGTATATAGACTAGAATCATCGCCAATGAGCGTGAAGCCTGATTTACATTTACTTCGATTACGTCGGACATTTAGAGCGGACACAACCAGGGAAGGAAGGACGAGTAGTCAACACACTGTCCCCTATTCTATTGCTTTCTTGAATATATTGAAAGTTGTACTCCATACATAATTATATCACGGGGTTGTTATGGAATTCGAATTGGAGTTGTCGATGCTGCCTATGGCAATGAGATCGGATGCCATCGAAGTCGTCCTGGATATGACCTCCGGAGCAGCCATTTACCACCACAACAAGTAAGCAGATATTTTTGTGCAACTGTTTTGGTGTTTGGTTGTAAGCTCAGTTTACAGCCACGCTTGTTCGTTATTTTTGAATACCAAATTTCCGAAGTAAATACTGGACAACGAACTAGATGCTACTAATGTTTTACTATAACTTTTGTAATTTAAATGTGATAAATGTTTTATGTAATTACTTTTATAGTGTTTATTATTTTGTTTTACTCCTTAAAAAGGGTTAAATAGTTTAATGCTTCCAACCGGTTAATTTACAAACTACGTTTATTTAAAAATGTGTTGTGTAATTTCGACATCGTGATTTACGTATTTTGTTATAAATACATACATCAACGTAAGTTCGTGATACGCGAAACTCTTTAAACGTGTAAAACAGTGGGTCTCTGGGAAATATCTGTAAAGTCCACTCTTCCTGCGAGCAGAAATTTCTGTGTGGCTCGCGTGGAAGACGTGGGCTAAGTCTGACTGACTGTACCAACTCTCCGTTCTGTCTGTTCGGCGGTACAGATTTGCACGTGAAGCAGGCATGACGCCTTTAGCGATTACCGCCGCCGAGGAACTTACAAATCCGCAGAAGTTTTAGTTTTCCGAAATGTGTTGTGAAATATGAAATAATTAGTAGTGGAAGTGCGTACTGCGATGGGTGCGGAGAGACGTCAGACTGCGATAAATGTGTCAAGAGAACTCAGTGCTATCCGGCCGCCCATGCAACAGGCGATGCTGGGGAAGCGAAATATCATAGTTCCACATTTGTTGCAAACATGTCTGTAAATTGACTGCACAGCGGCCACATGACATGCTGAATCACTGAATGTCGCATGGCAAGCATAATTCAAATTGACGGTGTTTGTAATAAGGGATCCTGAGGGCTCGCCAACAACCGTATAGGGGACGAGTGAGTGAAGAGATCTTGTTGGCGCTTAATGGGCCTGCCTACCAAGCCGGCAGCCGCGAACTTCAAATGGGGAATCAATGTTAAACGACATTCCTTCTCATTGCGCCAATTTTAAAGATAACTATTTCAAAACAAAGAGTATTCTATGAGAAAATTTCTACGTTAAAATATTTTGCCAATTTTTTTGTTTAATATGTTTCTTATGAAATGTAGATATTAAAATTTAAATATAACTAAAAAAAGATTTTTTTTCCGAAAACAGTTTTGTGTAACAATATTCTCTGAGAAAGTCGCGTCCACGTGTTCTTTGTTTGAAATAGTTATCTTTAAAATTGACGCAATGAGAAGGAATTTCGTTGATTCCCCATTTGAAGTTCGCGACTTCCGGCTTGGCAGCCAGGCCCGTTAACATCAATCAACGTCTTGAGAGCCGGTGAGGGTGATTGAGGTGAGTATGGAGCAGCGCCGGAATGAAAGGGTGGGAGAAACGGAAGATCCCGGTGAAAACCCGCCGACCAATGACATCGTCCGGCACGATTCCCACATGCCAAAATCCGGAGTGACACGGCCGGGGATTGAACCCGGATCGCCTTGGTGGGAGGCGAGCAGGCTAACCGCTAAGCCACCGTGGCCCCGTATAAGGGACGAGGTCACCTGTTATGGTTGGGGAAGGGGGTGGTATGGAAGCACCCAGAGAAAACACACCTATCTACGACAACTTGATGCTAATTTTCCCGCGCACAACTCTGATGGCGCATCATTGATTGTCCGACTTGTTAATCGCAAGGTCACTTTAGGCCCCACGACTAGATTTATTTAGATTTGTTGGCATCCTTTCTCATCAGAAAAAAAAACTGATAGGGATTTTTCAATCATAAGATCACAAAAGTTTACAAACACAAATACCCCTGAAGCAGCCGGTATTGCAGATCAAGGCTAACTCTTTCGCGTGTTCGTTACGAGCCAGAATTTACGTTGTGGCCTACGGATATTTCCGCAGAAGAGGAGTTCAGAGCAATTCGGTTCTGGGACTGACTACGATCGTAAACCACTAGGTATTGGCCACTTCTCCAACAAAATTACCGTCACGACGTTCTGCTTTAGCACAGTTATCATTCGGCACCTGTCACTTACCGGTATCTTGTTAGGCCCCGCAGTTTTTGCGTACTTGATCAAGATGAATTTATTCAAACAACCTCTTCTTTGTTATGTCATTAACCTGTTTTACTGATACTTGACCCGAACAGAAATCATATAATCGAATTTCGTATATTCACCACTGCCCTATAGTTCTCTGGGTTATGTAAGATCATCGTCGGTTTAATGCTGGAAGTAGGCCTATAGAACATCTGTAACATACAAATACATACAACTGGATTAAATAATGAATCGATGAGATAAGCAGTGGGAAAATTTCAGTTATACTAAAAATCAACCAATACAGATGTAAATGATAGAACCATGTGCAACGCATATCGTAAGGAAGTGTACTATACAAGCAATAAACGTTGTAATCCCATTTTAAAAAAGATGAACTAAATGTAATACGAATACGTGGGACCAAAATCGGCATCGATCTAAGACCACGAAAGAAGACGCAAAATAAGTATGGTATGGAAAGAGAGAGGCATGGTCCGGTGGCACAATAACAGGGAATTCGCCAATTAGACTTCAAACATGTATACTTTAATGTTACCTTTATGTTTGGACCATGGATGCTTAGACACTCTCGAGGAAAATATGAGCCAGTACAATGGCGCTCGTATGGTGCGCAGCCCAGTTCAAAAGGGGTAAAATACTTCAGCCAATGCACAAATGAAGTGACCCAACCTTATAAATGATTGAGATGTATAGGCTATATTGCAATAATATGACTCACCGCAACTCTACAAATTCGCATTCTGGAAGTTGCGTGTTCGGTGCGGGGCGTAAGGGAAATTCTTCAAAAGTTTTTTTTTTTTTTTTTCACAGCCATCCCACGAAAATAGCTGTGCACTTTCTTAACTCTTCCATTCACAGCTAAATTTATCGTTTGAGGCGTTGCAAAGAACATTATTTTTTGTTTGGCACTGTACTGCTATTGGTATGATATTCTCTCGCACATAAGGGCCAGCAAAAATTGTAAAAATATGTTTGTTTTTCATGTTATAGGCAGGAGCTGTTTATGAAACTACGGAAAATAGCCTCAAAAGACAATTTTATCTACAGTACGTGATGGGCCACACTTCACTGGACGTTGGTTTCAAATGTGTGAAATGCAGACCATTAACCCATAACATTCACGGGTCCGTGGTGGGTGGCTGAGCGGTTAGACTGCTCGCCACCCACAAAGGCGAACCGGGCTCAAACCCCGGCCGGGTCACCGGATTTTTGCATGTGGGAATCGTGCCGGACGATGCTGTTGGTATGCGGATTTTCTTGGGGATCTCCCGTTTCCCCCGCTCTTTCATTCCGGCGCTGCTCCATACTCACCTCAATCACACTCATCGGCTCCCAAGGCCTCGCTGTTAAGAGCAGACCAAATCTCTTCACTCACTTAACAGACACAATAATTTTTCAATTCAGGCGTTGCAAAAGAGGAAATGTATAGCATGAACTGTACTTACGAACCTATGGAAAGGGTTTAGGTAGATCCTTGGCGCAAATATCAACCAATTTTAAATTAGTTTGTGTCAGTAGCAATCAATATCATTGGCCAGGAAAGGGCTAACTTGTGAACTTGCACAGCACTGACCATGATTGCACCCATTCTGCAGCATGTCAGCAATGAACGAGTATACTTGAGATAATATGTTAAGGGGACAAACCTATTTACTGTGCAACTTCCCAGAGATACGACGCTGTGACTGAGGAAAATGTTAATACATATGTGCTTATTCCAAATCACAGTTGCTCCGAAGCGACGAAAACTGCTGCAGCAGAATCAATGAAACCACATTTAAATATTTCACTAAATAAATTTAACCCGTTCGATTATAAAATAATTTATAAATTCCAGTATTTCAAATAAAATATTTTTTAATGCTATCTCTACTTAATAAGTGATGTCACTTAAAAACGTTGAAAACCTTCACATAAAACTATTCAAGTAGGTTTATCAGTGTTTTCCTGTCAAACGTCATTAATGTTGAGCCAGTACGACGAGAAGGGTGAAAAACGTGTTTATGGGTTCCGGTACCTATGACACTTTCAACGACCCTGTCCGTCGGAAACTTTCCTATTAACTAGAAATAGCTGGAATTAATATTCGTGTCAGCTCGAAAGCACAGTAACAAAGTGACAACATAAACCGCGGCAAGCCTTAGGAAAAAAACCAATACTGAACATTTATATGGGGAACGGCTAGCATAGCTCACGTAACAAATGAACTTCACTGCAGAGTTATATTTTTGTGTTTTGTTGCCTGTCAGGCGCTGTACATCTCTATGACTTTGTCGGCTGAGAACACGAGAATCTGTGGATAGTGGTTTTGAAGTTGGCGTTCAACTGAAGGAATGCAAGGTAAGCTATATTGTGTGTGTATGAAAATAAAAAATAAAAAATAGATTTTAGTATAAGTTATTTATAAAAACCATCGTCATACTCCATTCATGAATAATACAGTAATATCGATCAATTTGTTTTTCAACGTAGTATCCGAAATTAACAGGTAGACAGGTAAGCATATATATAAATTAATCTCAAATATATTTGAAGGTAGTGTAAACTTTATTTTTATAACTTTGGTATTTATATTTCAGTTAGTTATAACTTAAACATAGCACCCATTTTCCTCTTAGCTCCGTTTATTTACTCCATTGACGTATGTGTAGTAGACGGCTAATGTCGGGCCACATAGACTCCCCTGGGAATTTCATCATGCGGATCGATCGTACTTGGAAGCATCTCTTATAGTTAGGGAACTGAAAAAATTGCGAGTTCAATGACCTGTAGGCTAAACTCTAAAGTCTTATGTACAAATATGCCGATATTAACGACACATTGGTTGTCTGATATCACAGTGGAAGGCGACGACTGGGCCAGCGATCTACAGCAGGCGTCAAACACCGTTTGGACCCATGGCTCAAGTTATATAAACACACGTGTTTTGAATTTTAGCTTGTCCCGAAAAGAATCCGCGAATGCTTCAGGTCTCTACCTATAGCGGATAGCACGGGATTCGGTCCTGTTTTCCTTACAAGTTCGTTATTGGTTCAAAGTCGTTCACAACGTGTTGAACAAAAGGCGTTCCAATCAAAAAAGAAACTCAAATCCACATGCGCTCAAAACCTAGATTGTTCTCAAATGAACTGGCGATATTCCGGGTCCCTAATTTTAATACTCTCACCTAGGCGAACCGGGTTCGATTACCAGCGGGGTCGCTCCCCGGGTTTTCGAAAGTTAGTATCGTGTCGGACGATGCAGCTGGTCGGAGGGTTTCCTCGGGGATCTCCAATTTCCCCAGCTCTCGCTTTCCGGCGCTGATCCATACACATCTCAATTCACCCTCTTCGGTAGGGCCAGTGATTTTTCTTGTAAAACTCGGAGCTCACAGTTGACTTCAATACTGTATATAGACCTCAGTTGTTGTGGTACCTCCACCGGCTGCTGGTGTCGTCGTTTCCACATTCGACCGAGCGACTTAGGTTTCTGTAACTTTGACAGAGACCCTTCGTGATTCGAGAGCAAGCTGTTATACACGATCCAGAACACGTTCCGACTGGGCGACCCTACAGTGCTTTGAACTGTATCTTCTCACGAAATATCACTGCCCCTACTCATCGGCTTTCGAGACCCCGTCGTTAAGAGGACTATGTAGCTACGCGTCCAAGTCAAGAAGCGAGGGAGCGATACGGACGACACTAACACGCACGCCTAGCGCCTAATAGCACCTACGCGCAAGGCGTGCAGTGTTTCCGTCCTCGCGCTTTACTGTGTAAACTAGATCTGTAACTGTAGGGTTTTATTACACGCGATGAAAGTACACAGATCAAACTACCCGCGAATAATTGTACTTTTCTCTTACCGTTAAAGAATCTTCATAGGCAAGCTTTAAAAATGCGATATTTGACTACTTACCCGATTTTTCCCCCCATTAATACACTTAATATCAAAAAAGTAAAAATATAGTGGCATAGACAAAAGTTATTTATCCATTCTGGCAAAACGTCGTACTTCCAGAACGTTTATTTACCGAGACACGAGTTTACGCGCATACAACGATTTCACAGAAAACGTTTCAGTACATAGGACCCTTAAGAGTCGCCCAAATTTCTGCACTCCACTCCACTATAGGCTATTCACGGTAAAGTGAGAACTTTTGAGACCCTAGTTTCTTTTTCCTTCCAACCATAATTTATTCTTTAACCACCTTTTTAAATAAATATTGCCATATAAGTAATAAACACAGAGTGTATATTCCACCGCACTTGTAAGTTAAAGCCTAGGGCTAAACTAAAATATATTTATTGACTATCATTCAAAATGAGACGGCTCTAAAAAGTGCTCACTTTAACGTGAATAGCCTATACTTATAATATATCTAGCTAGTGGCGATCTGTCTGCGCTACAGACAGGAAGTTAAAACATGGAGATATTCGTGACAGAGAGTCTCTTCGTTTACACTACGGCCTTCAGGCGATGGCGGACAAACAACTAGCCGCCCGCCACAGACAATACTCGTAGACGTCCCACTCTCTAAACGTTTCGCAAGTGCTCGTACGCGGTTCTCGTCGCCGTAGTCAACCGCGTGCCTCGCAAACAACACACGAAATATTCGCATTAGGCACACGTTGCGAAAAAAGCGAAGGATGAAAAAAAAAACTCGGCGTGGGGCGCCATGTAAACGCGTAGCATTCGCGTATGACGTAACTCCGATGTGAGTGTCGGGCTCATAGCACGCGGGCAACCTGTGTGGGAAGATATGGGGTCCCGAGGAGCGAAAAACAAGCGCGTATTGTACGTAATCAGAGGCCGGGTGTTATTACCACATTCGCCGTGAAACGCAGCTGATGTGAACTCGCCGCCGAAAATCCATTGTGTGCAACAGTAAAAAAAGAACTACGTCGAGAAAGCGGGTTGGTTAATGCGTAACGACCCCAAGGCTGCATTCCTAATTTTTTTTTTTTTTTCTTATTTCATATCTTTGGGAAAAATTACCTAAAGAGCAAATAGCCTAATATATATTATGCTACTATACACTGCAAATAAAATATCTTAAACGTTTCGTTTGTAGCTGACAGAATTAATCCTTTCAGACCCACTATAATTTACGGTTTCAGATGTTGCAAATTATAAATTTATTATGCGCGCAGTAGTTAAATAGTCACGAAACTTATTTCGGCGTCACAGCCAATGAGGTACGTATAGGTAGAGACATGCAAAATTCGCGTTATTATTTGGCATCAGGCTGAACTTCACAGTTATGTAGATCCTATACACCGGAGCCGGCGTCGTTTCTCCATTGGCTGCTACATGTATGTGAAGCCACGCCCTTTCTGACTGACTGCACGTGATTGCGGCTCGCAATTGTGAAGCGTTTATTTATTGGCGCAAAGTTCCCCAGGGCGTGTCAGATAAAGTATGGTCTAATGAATATATTGTAAAGATGCACGCGTTTAAAGTTTAACATGTTCCCAAAAAATAACACGAATTTTGCATGTTTCTAGGTAGAGGATATGTGTTTTGGTACAGTTATATGAACCAATTATGACCTAGACCTGTAAGACGGTTTGCGCATCATTTACTCACAGGTAAGATCATTGGTCATTGAGCATCGCAGTGTGCAGTACAGACTAAAATTACCTACACGTGCGCAATGTACACAACTGTGTACATTGGGTCTCAATGTGTTGTTGATAGAATAGCTCATTAGAGCTGTAAATAATTCTTCTCCAATTTGCAATTTGTAAAATTACGTAATGTAACTTTATCCTCAGGATTAGTTAAGATTTTTCAGTTAATATAAGCGTGTAAGAATATAAGACGTTAATTTCTGGGGGGTAAGGGGGAAAGCAGGGGTTGTAAAAATAATAAAATACACTTATATTTGTTATGGGGTGACAATGTCATGTCGAAATTCCCTCAATAGTTACGCGCCCATTCTATCGCTGAATTTCTGTCACATAGTACTTATAAATACAGAGGTGAAGCAGCGCCTTATTCCGCGAACTCCGAACCGCACACGCCAAGAAAATGGCGTCACTTTCCGCCAAAATGTCGGGACGCCATTCTGCTAATTATTTACTTGGCAACCGGCGGCCCAGCCAATAAGGAACATTTCGTAGCACGCGACAGCCAATCAGACAAAATGTCCGTTTCCAGAGTCTCGGGCAGCCAATCAAAGAAAGTTACGCTCCCATCAAAGGAACCGCCACGCCATTTAGCCTCTGTGTATTATCTACTCTATGCACTTGTGTTTGCTAGTTCGGTGGGCGTCGGATGGGCTGTTACGGCAGTAAGACCCGTTTCATTTACTCTTGGCGGGTTACATTACTTCTAGTTTGAAGTTATGGCACGTTGGCTACGTCACTGACAGTCAGTTGCTAAAGGCTGTTCACGATAAAGTGAGCACTTTTGAAATCAACCTTATAAAAAAGTCACTGCTCCTTCCAGCATATATTATAACGGGCGCACTGAGTGGCATGAGCCGCTCAGTCAAGTTGGTAACGATGGATAGGAAATAGTTCCGTATCTCAACGTCGAATAAAAAGTGTTAGGTAACTATTTATGATAACTTAGATTATTTATTTCGTTTTGTTTTCTTAACGCACAGAAGTGTAAAAATGAGCAGATTTGTTAAAAATAATTGTTCTAATCATTTCACAGTTTCACCTGACCGACGCATGAATAAAGTAACGAGGCCCATGACAATGTTAATCTTACATAAGGCGGAATAATACACAACGTGCATACAAGCAGGTTCTTAGCAAGGCATTCGACAGTGCTCATCTTACCGTTAACAGTCTATACAACAGTATAAGAGGTAGATCCAGCGTCTGGGCTATTGTCATGCAGAAATGAGCATTGACTCATTCGGGGGTTCGTGTTTTCTATTCCAGCTTGTTGCACTGAAAGTGGTTTTCCACTATCTCCTTTTTCTAATTAAATAATAGGTGCAATTTATTGGTATATACCTTCCCGTTTTTTACCAGTAAGAATGAAATCCCGGTGGTTAACCTCGGAGCACGTAAATGGATAAATATTATGAATAGGGGTAATAATTATATTAAAATATGGAAATAGAAGACATATTGGTGGATTGATAAATGTGGCATTGGCGGAAACGTTTTACGTGTGTTGTTAAAAAATTTTGCTTCAACAAGAAACAGTTTTTGTGCGCTGTACTTGTCCAAAATCAGTGTGCGTCAACTGTCCGTATTGTTTCCCAGCGAGGAGTCAACAGGGAATGAATAACTATCCGTCCAATAAAACCTTAAATCGCTTTCTCTTCCCCGTCAAAATAATGGTTTTCGTAAAGAGACACGAACTGGTCGGAAGGTATGGAAAAATGAAAGTTGATATAGCCAATATGGTTCAAATGTTATTGTACCATGACGTTACTTAGGCTGAGATTCGTCTGGCACAACCGCTATACTTTACTGTCCACTCACAAGTGTGAATAAAAAATATGGCATTCGGTCGAAGGTCTAGGTTGTAGCTGCAAGAACTCGGCCGCTTGTGTTTCCGGCGTCCGCCTGCAAGGCTTCGCGAAGGTCGACAGAAATGACCGGTTATTCAGGCCACCCGGGCCTGTCAGGTGAGACGTTGTGCAACTTCATGACAAACGAGGCGTTGCACATACATCAAGCAAAGATCCGGTTGGCTCAGCTCGAAATAAACACGAGCGAACTTGATATATTACTAGCGACTGGAAAATTTCGCATATTCATCTTAATAAAAGCTGTATTTTAAGTATTGTACATCTCTGTTACGTTTACAATTGAATCATCGTTTATTACACTCCCAGGCGAACTCTGAGCCAATAGCAGACATGTAAGTAGAACAGCGCCGAATCCCGTGCCACCTAGACTAAGTTAAAAATGGCTATTAGCTGTTCATTGTAACGTGAGGACTTTCGAAATCAACCTTATAAAAACGTCATTGCTCCAACCTGTATATATTTTAATGGGTGCACCGAGTTACATTCGGCCAGTTAAGTTGGTAACGATGGATGGAAAGTAGTTCCATATTTTAACGTCGAATAAAACGAGTTAGGTAACCATTTGGGATAAATTGAGTTATTTATTTCGCTTTTTTTATAATGCATCGAAGTGTAAAAATGAGCAGGTTTGAAAAATATTTACTTTCTAAATACGTAATAATTTCAAAGTTTTACATGACCGATGTTCGAATAAAGTGATGAGGCCCATGCTAATGTTAGTTTTACATAAGGCGAAAGAATACACAACGTGCATGCAAGTAGATCGTAAGCAGGGGTTTCAAAAGTGCTCATTTTACCGTGAACAGGCTTTATAAGCTGTTCACTGTAATGTGAACACTTTTGAAGCCTTAGTTACTTTTTCGTTCGTCATTATTTTTACCATGTAACCATCTTTTAAAGAAAATTGCCATGTAAGTAATAAACGCAGTGTGTATATTCCATCGCACATGAAAGTTAACGTGTAAGGCTGAAATTAAATGTATTTTTTTCTATTATTGTTTCAAATGTAAACATCATTGCATACTCATTTATTTACTTTACCAGTAATAGTCTGTACGTACTGAGGCATTAGCCAATGAACAGAAAGCTGAGGCTCGAAAATACCTAGGACAGCGGAATCTCGCATATTATAGACTGTTTGAAACGCGAAAATTTCCTGTCCCTATGTATTTCACAGATCGTGCGAAAAAATGATACGAATTGAAATAGATTCGTTGAAGTATGTTCTAGAATAACTCAAGAATAACAATTCTGAATATTTCTATATTCGTTAATAATAAGACTTTGATACGTTCCTATTTCTAAAGAAAAAAATTTTCTTAAATAGAAAGTTTGTAAAGTTCGAAAAGAGAAGTTGCGATTTCGAATGGTAAGAGCAATAAAGATGGCCATCGTGCATATTTCTATTGCTACAAATTTTCCGTGTTTTTTTTTTTAATTGTTTGAGAGCAACAGCCATTCGGAGCACGTGCTGTTTTCCGGCTACTTCAAAATTTATTTTTGCTGGTCAAAGGAATAAATAAAAAAGTATGAAGACACTTCTTTTGGTCGCTTTGTCGCTACCGACAAACTTTGTTACTAGTAAAGACAGAATATCAATAATGAAATAAAAAACAGATTTTTATACTTGCCTCATGACACTGACAGGGTAATCCTTGCTACTATATAAATGGGAAAGTGTGTTTGTTTGTTCTTCTTTCGCGTCAAAACGGAGCCACGAATCGACGTGATTTTTTGCACAGTGTAAGAAATACTGTGTGGGGGAAAACTTGGAGACAGATATAGTTTACGTATGCCCCACGTATGAGTATTAGCCCCTGTAAGAAAACGGGTGAACCCTGCTATGGTTTTCTAGTCAAATGTAATGTATACAGGCAGAACTGCATAATTGAAGTGCAACGACCTGGAAGAAACCCATAGCAATAAAATAAACATCAAACATTAGCCAACTGGCAGTTAATTTGCATGCCGTAAACCACATCGTCGAAGTTGCTGGTATTCCACACCAACAGAACTTCAATAACCTGGATAGCCCTGCTCACAATCAGGTTCTGTGCAGCCCCCTGAATAGCTATACAACACTATACACACCGGAAGACATATGAACCAACTATGTATTTATTTAAAGCAATGAAAGGCTTCCAATATGTTAAAGCAATAATTTAATGGAGAAAATATCATAGAAGTAAATTGCCTGAAAGTTTCATTCCTTGGTAGTGTTAAAAATGCAAGGGATATGCACGCAGCAGCTGGACTAGGTCTATAAAGATAACTCACATTATGCCTGCTACAAAAAAAACAATCAAGTGAATAGAGTATTTGAAAGTAAAAAAAAAAAAATATTATCTAGACATCTTGAATGTTGCACACATTTAAAGTTTTGCAGAGTAGATTTAATTCAGTTCAAAATAAAAGTCGCTAATGTTCTCACACTTGGTCGTTACAATAAATTACGTGCTTGTATAATTACATATTTAAAATGCTCCTGGCTAGCACAGTTTATGTTGGTAGAGCAATCAGATACTTATTTAAATCTCAGACACATTGTGACCACTGAAAAGTGACGTGAAATGATGCTGCTTACTTTAAAAGTTTATTAAACACTCTCAAGTACGTGTAACGCTAACTGTACATTAAGGTGGGATCATACCTCATATAAATGTAGAGTTTCTCACACTTATTTTATATGTAGATCTGTTCTGACGGTAGTACCGTGTACCGTTAGCTTATCAAATTTTAATATTTTAATATCGTTTTTTTTGGGTCTAATTAACCTTAAAATATTTAATTTATATTTTTAAGGTAGAACTAAGGCCTCACTGGCCTGCTGCCGTTGTGACCCACTTAATTCGAGATGGAATATGGAACATTCCGTCACCATCCATTATCGGCAGCGGTTAAATATTCAAATTAATACAGAGTACATAGGGCTTAACCCAGGTTGCTTTCCAATACCGTGACGATTCAAAAGGGTGCGCCTAAATGTTGCCAACATGCACACAATAAACAAGTTACTTGAAATCTGATAAAACAAAATAAAATTACAACAATTCACATATGGAAAATTAACATTTCAGTTGCTGAGTGTACATTATTGTTACTTAGAACTAAGAAAATAAAATTATGATATTACAATATTACATAATATTTGTTTACAAAATAAACGTGCGTGTACTAGTATTATAAATTTGCATGATAACTTAAAATATGTTGAAATGCAAATAGCACGCGTTATATAATCAGACGTTACAACAAATATAGTTGGAGGGCCGGAGAGTGACATAGGCTACTTTTTATCCCGGAAAAATATCTCATTTCCTTCAGGAAAATTCTTATTTTAATTTTATATAATTCCTTCAGGGAAATTCTTATTGTAATTTTACTGCATAAAAAAGCATTGTTAAAAAAATTTCCGTCATTTCTCCTATTTTTTTTTGTTTATGGGCTGTCTTCCATTCCTTCCCAAGAGCCGTAGTGGCCCAGTGACTAGAGTTATTCCAAGTGAGGCAGTGGTGGCTTAGTGGATAGAAATAAATCAAGTGGGGCCGCAGTGGATCATTGGCTAGGGAGATCCCGCAGAAGCCCAGTGGCTAGAGAACCCAATAGTGGGGCCGCAGAAACACAGTGGGTAGAGAACTGCAGAAACTCAGTGGGTAGAGAACCCAATAGTGGCTTAGTGTTACAAAACTTCATTATTTATTCCTATAAGACGCACGCGAAACCGCGGGTAAAAGCTAGTAAATACTATAACTACAGTCATAGCTTTCATTCTAGCATCTAAGCAGAATTTTATGTTTCATAATATTATTGTGGCTCATAAATGTTTTATTATTTGACGTACGTTGACAAATCAGTGACCCAAACGAGGCATCTCAGATAGTAGTACTGAGTTTTCCTTCACGAAACACTCAGTTGAGGCGATTCTATAGTTTTTAACAGTCGTAAACAGTCTATAAAGAATACTCTGTTGATCCATCTGCACTGTAGGTGCTTGACAAACCCCTACCCCTTTCACCCAGACTCAACCCCCAAAACACAGAACCCCTCACCGTCCTTCACCACCCTCAACAACCCTCACCAGCCTCCCCCTCCCACCAAACAACCCTTCACCACTCCCGTCTCATTACCATCACCCCCTCAACCACCTCCCCAATCCCCACCCTCACCCCCTCACCACTCTCTTGGCACACAAAATTATAAAAATCGAGGATCACGTAATGTCATAATCCCGTTCACCCTGTCACCCAGTCATAAAAATTGATCATAGCACATTTCCTCATAGCAATATTTAACTTTGTTTTTGTGTATTTTGCATAACCATTGTATATTGGTTTAGCGCATACCCTCAATCATGGTAACTTCAAGAACTATTCCGAACAGGATGTTATGTTTATAAAAATTCATTGTAAATTTATGATTGTTTGCATTTTAAGTGCATTTAAAGGTAAGCGATGTATCGTTGAGCTCGTATTTTTTTTTAAATAGGGTCTGTATCTTATATTATAGTACGCTAACATTTTTGCAAGTCGGCTCATAGGCAAGCAAATATTTATAGTCATATGCGATTATAATTTGTGAACTCTTAGGAGGCAGGCTCGTGAAATTGAGTTTGCAATCATCGTTTATAGCTCCATGAATGTCCTACTTAACGATACTGATTAGCCAGTATTTGTTTCATAGTGACGTTTTTAACGAAAACAATTTATAACACACTGGTTATGATATAGAGTTAAAATATTGAAATAGTTTTTTTTGTCCTTATCAAGTGTGCATCCTTATATAAATCCCAGTCCTTCGTTTAACATGAAACCAACTATTCTGTCACTTGTAAACTTCGTGTTGCCGTGCAGTAAGCTTGAAGGATAAGTCCTTGCAGCAAAAGGGGCACCGATTAGCCACTGAAAGTTCTGGAGATGATACACTAGCGGTCCCACATGGTTCGGCTGCCGTCACGTCGAAAGAAGCAGGATGAAGGAGTCTTCGTCGAACTAAATGTTGCTCCTGGTGATGAGGCGCCAGGTTCATCGTTCATATTGGTCGCAGCATTGTGGAGCCATATGATCGAAATCATCGTCCATCACACCGCCGACGGAAGCCGCAAGGACTTTCTGTTGCAGATCCGACACCGAGGCATTGACGAGGCCTGCAGTTTAACTTTGCATGACCTTACATGTTTACAGTAAGTATCGCTGCGGTAGAAAGGCGACCCAGATATGAACTTCTCAACATTGACGGCCTCTTAGAGACGTAACCATCATCGATCCATAGTCTTCTCACTTACCCAGGCTCCTTGCATATATATACACTTTGTGATATCATGAAACGTGGATATTTTCATGTGTTCGTAATCCATACCAAAGATAAAGATAGCAAAATATTACATGTGGGTTGAGTTGACAGAATCTGCTCGTTCTTAGCAGCAGATGATATACCGAATCGAGTGTCCAGCCAAAGCCCTTCATTTCCATTTCTTCTTCCTCGTGGCATATCTTCTTTATGCTGTTTTCAACACTTTCCTCGGTGTCATATACATTATAGATAGGTACATTTCGGGCATTTAATGCCTTCCTTGCATGCTCATCGTTGTATGGCTCTGGTTTAATATAACTGCATTCCAGCCATATCTTATATTTCAAAACACCGCATTTTTCACATCCTTTGTAAGTTGGTTTATTAAATTTTGTTTCATATATGCCAGAAACGAAATAGCATCTTTCGTCAGAGCTATCAGATTTCGAGCAACGATATTTTTTAGAAGACCCTTGAATGCATATTGCTTCAGGAAAAATTCATTTGCGATCGGCTTCATCTCACAGGTTATTTTCGTAGGTTGCGATGACAAAGTGATAGGTGTAGCATCTGAGTCACCAGTCGAAGCTGCACTAGGGCCAGTTTTCGCTGTAAACTGCACAGAGGAAGGATGATCTGCTCCTTCAACATAGGTGGAAGATACATCACTTTTGCATTGTTTAAAATGTCTATTTAAACTGCCAGTACGTGCAAACTGTTTAAAACACTTCTCACACCGATGTCCCGTGCGGACGGTACTCCTTACACACGCATTCTTTTCATGCCTTCGTGCTTCATTAGCGTTTGCTTAAGTCTTCGCAGTAGTTGCATGAAAGCCTTGATGAAAGCAACGAACGTCCGATGGTATTCACAGATTAAGTTTTCTGCTTCGATGATTTTCCAGTGCTTGTCGCGTCAGTTACCATCTCGGTACAGCTCCGATGTAATGTTGACAAATAACGTTTAGCAGGAAGTGAAGGTAGACCGCTACAGGTTTCGATATGTCTTTTCAGGTTTTCACTTCGCCGACCAAACTGCGATCTGAATTTTTCACATGCAAAAGTAGCACGCCACACATTCTGAATACAGTTGACCTCGTGTCTCCGAGCATTGTAGCTTTTAGTAAATATCTTCTCGCAGTAACAGCAACGAAGCCTTGACGAAGTCATCGATTGCAGCACGGCTGCAGGTGACCTTTCCGAAGAAGACGAAGGTGCTTTCGGCACCATGCTTGAAGAAGTCGATGGTAGTACTGCTGTAGGTACTGTTGCTGGACCTGCAACCTTCGTCAACACAATATTTTATAATTACTTTCACAACCTGGGACTATGTATCTTTCACGTCAGCTGCTGTCAAACTAAGCCTCATAGCTTACCCCCAACTGCTCGTAATATACTTATATGCAAGCCATATGATGTCACGTTGACATTAAACCAATCATATTGCACCAATAAGACACTGTGCGGACATCGACTATCCAATCACCGTGTTACCACATGATTGCAGTTGGCCAGTAGCATGCAGGCATTGAGATATCACATGCAGGAGTCAGTCTGCCGGGGTCAGGTTTTCCATCAATCCTTTGTAATCCTCCTCCTCCTCAGCGATCTTTCTTTCAATATTTTCACAATCCTCCTCCTCCTCCACAATCCACAGCAATCCTCTGCATTATTCAACACATGCACCATACGCACCACAATCAGCACCATTCTCAGCACTATCAGTGTATTGACGTCATTATCGCAGTGTACTTAAGAATACAAAAGTGAAACAGTCTTCAATGACGTCATCGCCGAGCAAAATGTTGGACGCCGTCTACCAATCAGCACCTGTTAACATACTCGCCAACCGGAAGCCCAGCCAATACGATATCTGTCACAGCATGTATAATCCCTTCATGGTTTCTTCACACTTTCGAATCAAACCTGTAAAAATCCCCATGTATGACGTGTTTAGTTACTTCCTAAATATGCTTTGTATCACAAGCATTTTGTACCTCTGTTAACATAACCGTATCATATCGGATTGATGTTTCACCTGTATTTTATTTATAAATATAAGTATTTCATTTATAATAAGTAGAAATAAAAACAGTGAGAAAACATGTGTGTTGGTAGCGCCTAGTAATAAATAGCTGTCAGCAGTTAGTTACAATGTGACAACGGAGAATGAGACTTACGATGGCGCTGGTGCATTAATGGTAAATTAATTAAATTAACTATCTTATAATTGTCCCGAACATTGTTCAACTGGTACCCATTGTGTGTAATGACTTTTTCTTCGAACAAAAAATGCTAGACTTTATATTTTTTGAATAATTTCATGCCAAATACAAAATTATTCTGTTTTTTTTTTTAACCATAATCACAAATACTAACTAAGTTGTAGAGATGAAACAAATTTACAACATAGAATTAATGTTATGGACTAAAAATCTAATTTACTCTACTAGAATTATTGGCTTAACTGCTAGCAAGAAGAGAAAGCCTCAAGTGGCGACAGGAGAAGGTTTTTTCAATGTACTGTAATAATACACAGTGGATTAATCATATTATTTAAGAAGACCCTGAATGCAGATCGCTTCTGTAAAAATACCATTAACATTTGGCTTCGGTTCGCAGAGCATTGACGTAGGTTGTTTTACGATCAAGCGACGTTGGTGCAGGTTGCAGCTCCATTTTCGTTGAGGTCAAAGGCAGGCCTTCTAATACACTATTCATCTTCGTTGTATGACGAGAGAACCCTTCGAAATCGATGGTTTCAGAACTACAATTGCCATTTTCGTATATAAAATCCATTCTTTTTGCAGTAAAGAGCCCGGTTTCTGCTCACAGAAGGCATCCTGTCATACATTTTAAATGTAAGAAATGTGGGACCACTCTGAGAAAACCCACACACTACTTTGCTCCAGAAGAAAACATGCAGATACCTACAAAACAATAAATAATATATTATTTACATAAAAAAAGCGAGACCTTCGACTCCATCTCCGCACCTGACACCTGGGTTGTATCGGATATGCAGACATTACCCCCATTTCGCTAGTCACGTAATGAAGCTGGGCATTCCTAGCGTATGTCGACAGATGGGCAAATAAATCCTCCGCCTATGAAAAAACACGACACCTCAGCTTCGTCTGCAACGAAGCTGAATATGGAGGCCTCGCCTCCATCTTCGAGGTGTCATATAAAATTATCCTCTAACTATACTGACGTAACCGCAACTCCGTCCACGGAAACGTCGCAGGCACCGAATGTCTTACGTAAGGACACCGCAAGGCCTATACCACATCGCCGCTTCAGTTACGTCTCAATCTAACAGATGCCGCTTTGCCGTCTGTTATTCTGCGTGAATAACTTAAACGTGTACCGCACCGTCATGCGGCCGCTTTCACAAACACACACACATACAACGGCACGCAAGCGTCGTGTGTTGCGGCAAGTGTCCGTCCCTTGAACATTTCCAGAGCCGTAACAATGGATTCGTTTACGTGAGGGGTGTGGTTCGACGTTGGTTCGATGTGTGCTGGCTGCATTTTCTGCGGACAGTGTAATGCAGTGATGTTTGAAATGTTATGTCTGATTTATAGAGACCTGGAAAACTCGCAAGTTCAATGACCTGAAGGCTAGTCTCTACAGTCTCATGTGCAAATATGCCGAGATCAACTGCACCCGTTTTTGTTTCGCGACTGTAGTAAATTCCAACTGACATGCGAAAAATATCGGCTGAATAAAAATATTTTCTTCTGTTGATTTCATTTGAATACGACCAACAGTATCCGGCAAATGGCAAGACGAAGTGATCGGTATTTTAAACTGTTACAAACAAATGAACAACGAAACTTAACGTAGTGCGTGCAAAGGGAACGCCGCTCGAGGGGATGTTTGAAGGTACAGATGATGAAGCAAGCTAACGGCACTCGGCAGGCGAATTCAAACATTAGGGATAGCCTAGTCACTTAATTGTCGCACAAATAATTGTCACTGCATTAATTGTAATGCTGGTTAGTGCATAAAGCCTGTTCACGTTAAAGTAAGCACATTTGAAATCAACATTTGAAAACAGTCACTGATCATACCAGCATTTATATTAACGGGCGCACTGACTGACATGCGCCCAGTAAAGTTGGTATCAACTGAGAGAAAGTAGTTACATGTCTTAACATCTAATTAAAAGTGTTACGTAACCATTTGTGATAACTTAAGTTATTTCTTTCGCTTTGTCTTTTCAACGCATGTAAGTGTAAAAATTAGAGATTAAAAAAAAAACATGCTTCTATAATTTTACAGTTTCACTTAACCGACGCATTAATAAAGTGAAGAAGCCCCTGACAGTGTTAATTTTAAATAAGGCGGAAGAATACACAACGTGTATACAAGTTGACCTTAAGCAGGGCTTTCGAAAGTGCTCAGTTTACCGTGAACAACCTATAGTTTAATCTATTCTAATATTATAAAGAGGTAGTGTTTGTAACTTTGTGTGTTTGTGTGTTTGGATGTAGGAGGTAATCTTCGAAACTACTCATCCGATTTTAAAAATTCTTTCACCAGTAGGATGCTACGTTATCACTGAGTGTCATAGGCTATATTTTATTTTAAAAATCATTAGGGATCCCTACTAAAACTCCAATAATGTAACCCAAAGTGTAAATAAATGACCTATAAAATTCCTTACACTGCGTGCGCTGCGAAAACTATTGATGATAGAACAAAATAATGTACTACGGCTTTGCAGGACGGACAGATTCGGAAAATAAAACGTGCTGTGTGCTGCGTACGAATCCAACCTTAGAAGCTCTACTGCCATTATGGGGGGAGTTACTTTTGTGTTTGCTGGGGATTTTCGGCAGACACTCCCTGTAGTTACAAAAGGGACGCATGCAGATATCATCAAAGCATGTCTTAAATGATCTCCCTTATGGAGTTCTATTCAACACCTAAATTTGCGAACGAATATGAGAGCCTATCTTGGTGGAGACACGCATAAAGATTTCCCACAACAATTGCTCAGACTTGGAGAAGGAGTTTTTCCTTCTCTAAATTTGGGCACTAATTCTGCTGAAATCATTTTAAATGAGACATTAGGTCAGATTGTCCACAGTCTGCAGCATCTTATAGAAGCAGTATATCCGGGCCTCGAAAATTTACTAGTAAAGACTTTCACTGGTTGTGTTCCCGGGCAATAGTATCGTCTAGGAACGACACTGTCAATGAAATCAACAATCTCATTATACAAAGATTTCCGGCCAAGTCAAAACCTATAAGTCGATTGACACAGTCACCAATGTTGACGATATCGTCCACTTTCCTCAAGATTTTCTGAATTCGCTTAATCCTTCTGGCTTGCCACCTCACGAACTATCATTAAAAGTCGGTACTCCTATCATGCTTTTAAGGAATATAAGCCCTCCTAACATGTGTAATGGCACAAGATTGCTCATTAAAGACTTGGAAGAAAATTTGATGTCGCGACCATCCTCACCGGTCCAGCAGCCGGCCAGCTGGCAAACATCCCAAGGATTCCCATGATTCCCACGGATTTGCCAATATCTTTCAAACGGTTGCAATTTCCCGTAAAAACATCGTTCGCGATTACTATTAATAAGTCCCAGGGTCAAACTTTATCTTTGGTTGGAATCGACCTACGAAAAGAGTGTTTTTCCCATGGCCAACTATATGTTGGTTTATCACGAGTTGGAAGTCCCGAGAAACAGTACATTTTGCTACCAAACAATAACAGGACGTCAAACATTGTCTACAGAGAATGTCTTAGCCAATAACATATTAAATACTTCTATCTCAGATAAATTGCATTGTAATATAATGTATATTAACATGAAAAATTATAAAAAAGTAAAAAAAAAATCAAATAAAAATAGCAAATAAAACTTTAAATTATAAATTATTTAATTAATTATTAAATTATAATGTGCTTTTTTAATGCTTTAGGAGAGTTTACCCAACCTAATTAACGCCGGGTTAAGCTGTTTTTTATCTTAATTGCACCCGTGCGAAGCCGGGGCGGGTCGCTAGTGTGAATATAAATGCAAAACAAACATGGGTTTAATTTGTTCTACTATCCCAGTATCAAAGGCCAATACTGTAATTATTTCAGCCACAACCGAGTTCTCACTGTAGCCAGTTACTTCGTGTGCTTTGTGGTGAAACTTCGTACCTGCTACTGAGCGACATCTGCGCACCTGATGTTTTAACTTTATCAAATTAAGTCTCCCAGTAACTAACCGCAAGAACAGTGATTATATAATGGTTTGGGGCCAGTTTTCTAACAAGGAAATATCGTAATACTCTTAATATGGGTTACACTGGGTCGCTCGAGGCACAGATCAGATAACTACACAGAGACGGTTCATTTGATGTGAGTGTACCCATTTTCCGATTGGCTGTGTGAGGCTCTGGGCACAGGCCTAGTATCTGATTGGCTACTGCACATAACAATAATAATAATATAATATACTTCTTAACCCCTCCTAGCCATAGGCCATCCCGAGGTATTTCATTCTTATTAGAGATGCCATGCCAGAATTTCGGCCAGCTGCCACCTGACGTTTGCCCAAATTTGAGCGTTGTCCTCTGTTACGGGAATAACCCATCTACCACCATCACGAATATTTAAACCACTGCAGCACGAGTCCATACATCAACCTGACCTGGGCTTTTGTGGGGGGTACGAGGCAAGGGGGATAGTGGCTATTCTTTTCCCCACCTCACCACAGGAAACCTGTAACCTTCGGTCATTTGGGTCAGACCATGCTCCTCCATCCTTTGAACGACACGTATGGGTGTCCCGACTACTGGCTGTTACACCAGAAAGTCTCGTCCATTGCCATACATTTGAATTTCTTCACTCTGAAATTCTTGCTTGGGCCCCAAGGGTCTGGCGTTTAAGGAGTCTATCGCCTCTCCAACAGACACCAAGATTCAAGTTTAGCTTGGGAGGCAGATATATTGAACACTCTGAAAAGTACGCTGTTGGCTTGGTTTTTAAGCTGGCGAGTAGTTACCACAGACGCTGATTGACGAACGAAGTTCCAGCCTTTTACTAGCCAATGAAGCGATTTTGCTGGTTGGTGCAGCCGGAGTTCGTCGCTCGTGGCATAACCGGCGGTCTCATCTCTGTATTATAATGTAATCTAACGATGACAGCTCGGTTTGGGGCCATATTCCTAACTAGGAAAATCCGCCTTAATCTGGGCTTCACAGTATGACTCCTAAGGTACCTGGTGCCAGCGGGAAAGGCCTGCTCTTCTTGCTGATGAGGTGCAAGCAGGTTGTTCACGTGCGTGACAGCAGACTTGAGCTCACGCCCGCCCGCATCAGATCCAAAGTTCCGGCTGCTTCAACTCCATTGCAACATGTTCGAAACACGTGTTTAAAGGCTGTTCACGATAAAGTTAGCACTTTTGAAATCAAACTTAGAAAAAGTCACCCCCCCCCCCCTTGCTTATATATTAACGCGCCCACTGAGTGACTTGCGCCTAGTTAAGTTGGTAACAAGGGAGGGAAAGTAGTTCCATATCTTAACGTCGAATAAAAAGTGTTAGGTAAACATTTGTGACAACTTAAATTATTTCTTTCGCTTTCTGTTTTTTTATGCACCGAAGTGTAAAAATCAACATATTTGAAAAATATTTGCTTTCCTAATAATTTCATAGTTTCACTTTACCGACGCATGAATTAAGTTATGAGGCCCATGGCAATGTTAATTTTACATAAAGCGAAGGAATAAACAACGTGCATACAAGTAGATCTTAATCAGGGTTTTCAAAAGTGCTCATTTTACCGTGAAAAGCCTATACTCCAGGAAACTACAGAAGGTGCGTCCAATGTGAGGATCTACTAAGACAGCGCACATATTAGACGAGGCCTACTGAGCGCATTCGAGACGTCACGCACGTTACACGCACAATTTCACGGCAAAACGGCTAAAAACCGCTTCTTCAAAGTCGTGTAACTCGATGTTTACGCATCAGATACACACAAGAATGCTCGAGTTCCCTGCAAGGAACTTTTCGAACATTTTACACCAATTAAATGATAGGGCCACCTCTTAACGGTTCCGCCTGCCTGAACTGCGTTACGGTGTGCGTGCCAATGTAGCCCTTATAGCTCCCGCGCTTCTCGGCCAAAAAAAAAAAAAAGGACAAAAACGATGCAGGCGGGACCCTTAAAATCGTATAGGTACACGCCGTACGACGAGAACCAGTTCAGAGCCACGTACTTAGAGGTGATGGCACACATGATGCGAGTAACATTGTAGCCCTTTATCGCTAGTGAGTTTCTCGGTCTCAAGCGACGAAAACAACTGCAGGTAAGCGGGCGCCTTAAGGGTCCTATGTACTGTAACTTTTTTTTTTTTAAATATAAAATCGTTGCTTGCGCGTAAACCCGTATCTCGGTAAATAAAAGTTCTGGAAATATGATTTTCTGTCAGATATATATATATATATATATATATATATATATATATATATATATATATATATATATATATATATATATATTAACTATGGCCCTATAATTTTTTTTTTACTTCTTTCATATTAAATGTAGTCTCGGAAAAAAAAACTCCGTGAAAATATCAAATATCACATTTTTAAAACTTGCCTATGAAGTTTCCTTAAGCGGCAAGAGAAAAATACAACGATACGGACATAGTTTAATCAGTGGGCTTTAATCGCGTGTAATACAACCCCTATGTCACAGATCTAATTTGCACAGTACAGCGTTACGCCGGAAACACGCACGCCTTGCGCGTAGGAGCGATGAGGAGCTAGGCGTGCTTGTAACTGTCGCCTGTATCGCTCCCTCGCTTACTGCCGTTGGACGCGCAGCTACATTCAGGTGGGAGGAACTTGAAGGGACGTTTCCTGTTGAAAATGCGCTCTGTGCGCGGGTGCTCGAGGGGATTAATCACACGTGGAAATTCTACTTGGACAAGGAGGCGGACTGCTTGGCTCGGCTTTGTGGGTGTCATGTTCAAGGACGTCAAGTAAACAGTAGTCTGTCTCCCCTCCCCTTCTTCGTCTGTCTCGTATCATATTTCTCGCCCGTCGCAGACACCTTCCATTATTCACACAGGAAGGTGTGAACTACCTCCGCGATCATTTTTCACTATGGCAATTTGGTTATTTTGGGCGAGGGTAGAGACAGTCAACCCTTTTACAAAAATTACTCGTTTCCGTGTAGTAATTTCGGATTCAGAGAAATGACTAACAATGTAAGATTATAGAAAATTTACATTTTACGAGTCGTTAATTTTTTTTGTGCTTAACTTTAATTGTGAGTTATCTATTAGTTGTAAAAGGTCAGGAACACATTCATATTTTATCAATAAATTTTTACCTTTTTACAAACAGGAAATAAGGCGCAGTGAATATTAGATACAAAAGTATTAAACAGCTTGTAAAATATAAATTTTCTATACTCAAAAATTTACAATAATAACTCTGGAACTCAAATTATGACACGAAATCGAATTATTTCTCCAGCGAAAAATATTTCCATTGATATTACAACAAATTTCAAGAAACAACGAACATGACCTTGCAAAAAATTCTGTGCGGATTTTACATATGATCACCTCACGTTTGACGTGCTTGTTTGTTTCCTACATATGTAATATATCACAAGCGTTTTATAGTCCTGTTAAAATAAAAATACCGTATTTTAGTTAATTTGAACTTTTACTCACATTTTAACTACAAATGATAATATTTCATTGATAGTAAATATGTTTTAATACAAAGAGGGAATATGTGTGTTGGTAAAGCCTAGTAAAAAATAATTCTTATGCAAAATGTTATTAATGTGAGATAGCGCGAATGCGGTGCGTTGTCCCTCTGGTGTAATTTTTATAGACTTAGTTAAGCTTTGTTTGCATGAGACGGAGGAATATCCTGGAATCAGAACTTAGCAGGGCTTCAGAAATGCTGGAAGTAACCGCGAACGAACTAAATATACTCTGTCGTGGAGAGGTGTCCCGCGAACAGCAGGCAAGTAATCACTTTTCCCAAGAAGGGGCCACGGTGGCTGAGCGGTTAGCCTGCTCGCCTCCCACCAAGGCGGACCGGGTTCAATACCCGGCCGGATCACTGGATTTTCGCAAGTGGGACTCGTCCCGGACATTGCCGTTGATCACCGGGTTTTCTCGGTGGTCTCCCGTTTCCCCCGCTCCTTCATTCAGGCGCCGTTCCATATTCACTTCAATCACCCTCATCAGCTCTCAAGACCTCACTGTTAAGAGTCTCCCAAATATCTTCACTCAAGTTTCCCAAGAGACTTGGCCCGCGGGCGAGCGATAGCGTACAGACGGCGTCCGTCGAAGCACGAGCGTCCCGCGGAGAGATTATCGGAGGCGCGTGTTGAGGACTGTCGACCCTCCGGGGTATCGCAACCAGCAACATTGGGCGGGGAGGGGGGCGATGGGCCCTCTTTTCGAGCAGTTTCGACACACGGCGGCGTTGTCGCCGTAGGCAGTCGGATAGTGTCTCGCTACCAAGTGGTCTCCACGCTGCTCGCCAGTCCTCCGCCAGGGGCGCTGCTTGACGCCGCTGCACTTCCCGGGACGGTGCGAGCACAGAGTGCGTGAGAGTACAGAGGTGAAACTGCTGCTCTTATGTAGAGAAATGGAGCAGAGTGGAGAAGTTTGGACGGCTTTTAAGAGGACTATGGACTGCACGTCCAAGGTCAAGAAGCAAGGGAGCGATACGGGCGACACTAACACGCACGCCTAGCGCCTCATCGCTCCTACGCGCATGGCGTGCAGTGTTTACGTCCTCACGCTTTACTGTGTAAACTAGATATGTAACTGTGGGGTTTTAATACACGCGATAAAAGTACACAGATCAAACTACTTGCGTATAATCGTACTTTTCTCTTATCGCTTAAAGAAACTTCACTTTCGCAATTTTTTTCTCCATTAATACACTTAACATGATAAAAGTAAAAATATAGCGACATAGACAATAGTTTTTTTTATCATTTCCAGCAAAACTTCATCATTCCAGAACATGTATTTACCGAGACACGCGTTTACGGGCAAACAACGATTTCATAGATAACATTTCAGTGCATAGGACCCTTAACAACAAGGTCCTGAGAGCCCGATGAGGGTTGAGGATAGGTGAGTACGGAGTAGCGCCGGAATGCAAGGGTGTGGGAAACGGTAGATCCTCGAGAAAACCCGCCGACCAGCGGCATCCCAGGAGTGACCCAGTAGGGAGTCGAACCCGGTTGCCTTGGTGGTAGGCGAGCGCTGTTACCTCTACAATACAGTGGTTCCCAGTCGCCTAGGACAGGTAGATATAATTTAAATTAACCATGGTTCAAGTTGTGGCTGTCTTTACTCCTTCAATCAGACTTAAAAGCTTCCTCCTACACCAAGCATACACAACATTTCTGGGCATTAGGCAGTTCTTTTGTAGTTACAGAGCTCAACTTGCATCCATCGTTTTTCTTGAGGTTTGAAACTGATCTGAGTATGTAGGCTACAACCCGTAATACTGTCACAAGTTCTCCCAAAGTCAGTGGGCTTAGTCAGGTTCGCTAAGGGATGGAGGTGTTGAATAAATAAAAAAGTTCATTATAATTTCCTACTTTATTTACAGTAACTACAAACAAAATACTCTCGACTCAATATCTCACGATAAATTGCTATCACCTCCTATTTATATAATTCAATCAATACAATTTACAATTGCCTCAAATAAATTAATGTAATTAAATAACTAGAGTCAGTCCAGATAATAGTATATCAAGACCTACTGAATTATTTTATAAATTATATGCCCGTATTTGACAGTTCTAATCTATACTAATAAATAAATGTAAAGTGTCTCTCCATTATTTCAAAATTAATACCGATATCTGTATGTAATATACTATTTAAATGATATTGAAGTATAAATAACTGTTTTTAAAATTTTTGTCTGTCTGTCTGGATGTTTGTCCAGAATAGTCTCCGAAATGGCAGAATCGATTTTGATAAAACTTTCAGAGATCATAGAGTTTATTTATATTTGTAATCTGATCTTTATTTCAACTCGATGTCTGAAATCGTTGAGACACGTACGCTAATAATTACGCGTTGTGTCTCGCGGCCTTGCCCCGTTTCCTCGAGCGACGTGTGGTGAAAACAAATTACGTGAAAAATGAAATAAATATACTACAGAACTTATTTTTATATTTAAGAACACTTACCTTTCTGAAGAGGGATGTCCACGTAGATCGAGTTTCGGCTCGTAGATGCATAATTACCGCAAAAATAAATGTTTTGTTGGACATGCTCCCGAGCGCGGCAATGTCAACGTTAAACTGTCTAGCCGCTTGGTGACGGCGGGAGTTGACGCGGCGCCCGCTAGATGTCAGCAACGTTACTTGTTCACCGTGTGGCAGAAGCCACGCACATGACACGCGCCAATTTGAATGGCTGAATTTGAATCGTCTGTCTTTACGTCATAGAAAATGAACTGGATTGTTCTTTACACTTAGCGAATATTGGGTACCCCACTAGGGGATAATTGGGAAGAGCTTTTCTTCGACACTGGCTCGCTATTGGTGGATGATTGTACCTACCCCCATAGTGAGGAAATGCTCGAGATTTATATTTAAGCGTTACCAAAACCGGGTATCAGGGTCAGACACTCAGCTGCGAGAGAAGTCTCCCCAGATAACAGGTCAGGTATTTCAGTTACTATAATAATGTAAAACCCTTTTGGATATTCAGGAACGTCACTTTGATACTCTTTTTTGTAGTCAGGGTCAATTTTTGATTAAAATAAGCAGGATAAATATTTTCTACACAACATAATAAGGAATCGCTTCCAATTTTCTAATAAGATATATAAGTAATTATGAGAGGAGGAACCTTGAATTCTTCTTCTCAAAAAATAATTATATTTTCCCATAAATGATACTCTGTATGTTGTCAGTTCTCTGCCATTTTTGGGCTGATTCGAATAGCTTCAGTACTGGTCTTGTTTCGCCCTCCGTTTTGGAAACGGGCCGTTCGGGAAGAGTAAATGGCCTCTGCCAGAACTTAGAAGCCAGAGATTTTCTCTGTTGTAATTTAAAAAGAGTGGTGGATTTACATTTTGTATAATGAATTGTGTAATTGAAGTTAACCAACTTTACCTTAAAAATACCTGTTAATGGCCATGGAACATCTTAGGTGGTCAGGTTTGGGAGACAGGTTTTTGGGGTTTGTTGTACAAAGCCAAAGATAACATTTTAAATGGTGGTAAATGTTATAGATGGGGAAAGCTAAGGATGGAACGACAGCATGAGTCATCGCTTGCCTATTTTTAATAATTTTTGTGAATTTAATGTTGAATTTCTCTTGGCCCAACACTTAGGTGACTTTTGTAAATGTGTTTAACCGATTATTGTGAGGAAACAAAAAAAAAATAAAAAGATTAATTTGTTATTCCGTGTGGAAATGAACCTTTTAAGAGTCCATGTGGGACAAGAAATATATTGAGAAAGCAAATAATTAAAAGTCCATTTGGGAAAGAATATTTTTCTATGCATATTTTCTAAATATTATTGTAAAATACTCGTTTGTTTTAAGATGGTAAAATGGATTGTTGTTGTGATCCCCTTGAGGACTTTGTAATATTTGTGCAAAGAAAAAAGAAAAAAATTAGGAAATATTAAAATATACTATTGATAATTCCAATCTTTCACTTTGTAGTGTAGTTTAACCTCTTGTATATTAATGCAGTTTGGCAGGATACGTTTACACCTTAGTTGATTTACAACTGTATGCTTTTTCCTATTTTTTTCATGATGGTTTTTAAACATACTTGGGTTTTATGTGTGGTTGAAAAATGAGTTACTTGGGGTATCCTATGGTCTTGGGGCCTCATGGTTATGAAATTAATTAATTTTTTCATACAATTTTCTATATATTTCTTATTTAAATTTTTTGCAAATAGGATTATTGTCGAACAACATTGTTGAAACAACAATAGTTTTTTTAAATAATCATTGATATAATATGCATGATAGAAATTTTGGAAAAATATGGAAAAATGACATATTATCAAACAACCAACACTAACGCGACGATAAAACTATTTCCTATAAAAAGTGACAATCTTACAAACCAATTATATAGGTATGTATTTCAATAACGCCATAAAACCTGAGGGAAGCGATGGCGGGCTGTATTTTAATGACGCCATAAAACCTGAGCGATGAGAAATTCTATTTTAAACATCCTAAAGTCCACGCGAAAAAAGTCGCTTGCACATCTAGTATTTACAATAAAGTCCTTATCACATTTTCATACAGTCCCACTTCAGTTCGGTCAAGAACCCACCAGTCCTCAATGTTCTAGAGTTCTCCGAGCGCCCTCGTGTAGTAGGTAGCCTTCACTCGTCGAGTATCATGCCCACTTGTCTGCCCACACCGCACAGAGCACTCGTTGGTCGCCGTCTCGCAACTTCCGGCGTCCTTCGTCTCCGCTGATATCGCTCGCCGCACCATACTTCTCTCGATTACTGAACTTCGGCCAGTTAACTTCCACACGACGGTAGTATTTTTAGTGGCGTCGTCCACAGCCGAGAAATTTCTCCGAATGCCGCGTTGCACCGAGGCTCCTAGTTCGCAGAAAATTTTTGCGAAATCCTCAGGTCGTCGGTTCCTTCAGCAGGGGGGAGGAGGGGCTGTGAGGCTAGTCAGGTCAGCTGTCAATCATTCCCCGGCCGCTGAAGCAGTGAGTCGGACTGCGAGGGGAGAGAGGAGGATCGAGGTGGGTCCCACCCCCTCTCGGCACAAAAGCGACGGACTGCTCATAACAAGAGCCCGCGCCCCATTCGAAAGTCTGCGAGCATAACAATACCAATGCTAATGATGAAAATTAGCTGAAACCGTCAAGCAAGTACACCGCTTTACACACACTTTAATCCATTCACGGTTAATTCAGCCTTTTCTGAAGCCCTGCTAACATTCTACTTCCAGGATGTTCCTCCGCCTCGTGCAAACTAAGCTTATCAAATCTGGATAATTACACCAGAGGGACAACTTAACACATTCGCGCGCACTCAGTTGTAATGAAATTTTGTACAAGAACGGTTTCTCACTAGACGTTACCAATATACTTATATTCTTTCCGTTTTTTATTAAAATTGTTTATCAATGAAGCACTATAATTTATTAGAAAATATATTTATTACATTTCAATTTAACAGGAAAAAAAGTAACTTTTATGAACAAAAGTATAAAACGCTTGTGATACAGCGCATATTTACGATATAACTAAACACGTCATACATGGGGAGATTTTTCAAAGGTTTGATTCAAAAAAGCCGAAGAAACCGTGAATGGATTATACACTCTACCACCAACACAAACACGTAAATCGTCTTCATCTGTGTTGCCACAATCGTGCTACGTCCTCTAGGCGTTAATTTTCTGCATGCCTGAGACTCACTTAGGTCCGACCGCTACGTTGGACCTCGGACATCGTACTGTAGTTTAGGGTGTTTGAGAAGATGGCGACTCTGACAACGCAGCTCTTCAATAGCAGCAGCGGTGGCAGAGTCATCATACGGGTCGACGGGTGGTAAGCAAAATGAGCGTGGGGAGGGTCGGTGGGATGGGAGCCAGGCGCCCACTCGACGTCGGTGTAATTACAAGGCTGACCCCAAAATGGTGCGCATTCCTGTCAGGGCGGTAAAGAATGACGAAGAGGAGGGGAGCAGGGAGCAGGCCGCTCGGCCACTTTCACTGATCGGCGGGCAGCCACGCGCATTCCGGGAGACCCCGCCACAGGCGTCGTCGGCGCGAGGCGCGTCGTCCAACCTGCGACCTGCGCCAACCACTTGACAGCCGTCCACGCAGTTAAGGCCAGGTTTCACTATGCATGGCCGTATAGGGAATAAAGGTTTTAGCAGTATTTTCAACTAAAGATTTTTTGTTAGAGATTGAACTCATCTAGATTTGCAAACCTTCCAAATTATGTTTTTTTTTTTTCAAATGTACGTTTTTATTATTTATAAAATTGTGGCATTTTATAAATAATTAAAAAGGGCATTTAATTTTTAAGATAATTTAATTTTTAGAAAAACCGTCCAACGTGTCCAAGTGAGGTATGCTTGCGAATAGCATTTAAGAAACGTTACGCGTCTGTATACGTTTTTCGGTTTCTCCATTTCTCTCTAAAGCATGTTTTAGTGACAGTTAAAACGGCTCAAAAGGACGTTTTCACGGTTATTTTCAGATACGAACATTCCGGTACAAAACATTGAAAAACGAATAGCGATATGCATCAAACTTTAGTTTTTTATTATTATGTCTAGAGATAATGGAAAATCACGAAAAAATTTTGAGCCACCGTATCTTCTATGACACTCTAACTAGTTTATTCTTTCATGATTGGATGAACAAGATTTTGACTCGGCTAAGTTGTTTGCAGACCAATCATGAACGTTCTGCCTTATATGTAGTATCAGAATTCTCATTGGCCAAGTGAAATGGGGTAGTAGCCTCATACATGTATGACAGTTAATAAGGAAAGAAAATTGTTGGACATGTGTACAGTACGTTGAATCCTAGCAAACAGTCGATTTTCCCCGCGATAAACCATCATCTCTAACTATGTCTCATAGAGGCGCGTTATCGCTGGCAAGACTCCATGCCACAATAGTTCCTCAGGTATACGTGAGCACTGTAATGGCAAAGTATGTACATTGTAACAGTCTAGGGAAACTTTGTCGGTGCAGAGGGAGTCAAGGCCCTGTATTGAATTTGGTGCGTTTGTAGCTGGAAAAAGACACTCCCGTTCTCTTCCCCTCCAAAAAAAAATAGTTTTTAAATCGTGTCAATGTTTACACACACTCGGATACACACATCCGTGCATTTCTTTTTATGCACATATTTTCACAACGAACGTATTATTTTACACCAGCAAAAACCGCAATATACAACGTCAATTTCCATCTACATTTTTAGTAAATACAGGTAAAGTAAGAATCTCATTCAATTTTTTTTGTGACGCCCTCTCGTTTAGTCTTTGCCGCTATGGTGAAGTCTTTGGCACTCTAGAGGAGTATTCTTCACCCCCTAGTGATATTACAGGCGTGAAGGGGAGCAAAAGCCCCCTTTGTCCTCCTCATTCATCGCCGTTGGTTGCACCGCCTGAAATTGCAGACTTCCCTGTCATGGTTGAGAGGGTTTAAAATGATAAAACTAGTGGAGAATTAGCTGCGTTGGCAATGCTGCTTGTAGGCATCAGCAGTGTTGGAAATACGTGTAACTCAGCTGGAGAGATTTTGCGGGCCCGGCTGCTTTTCCCTCGTTTGCAACTTCCCATTCCGTCGTTCTATCGGCGCTCTCTCCTCAGAACCTGCCCGCTAGTTATCTCTCGTGAATGACGTCAGTCTACGAAGAGGAGTGACGCCCATGAAAGCTAGATAAACCTAGCGTCGATGAGCGTTAAGTTTCAGCAAACCCTGAAGGCCCACCGCCTACAGGATGGCAGCTGAGAAACTTTAATAGGAAATCCCATATTAAGGAAATTTCTCCTCCGTGCGTTAATTTTACATATAGGTGTTTCAAACAAAATGTACTGTTGGCGAATTATTTTTCAGGAGAAGATCGCTACGAGAGTATTTTTTCCAATATAGATAGGAGATAAATACTTTTCTGTAAAACATAAATTTTAAAAATTTCTGAAGTAGTATAGTAATGGCGACTTTGGCACAGGTATCATGTATCGCAGCTCGGAGCCACCAGCCACCTCGGTTGTCGAGGCTGCCGGTGGCCTGGGGCAACCGTATTGTGGTGGCACCTGACCACTATATTAGATCTTAAGGTGCATCCACACCGGGAGAGCAGCCGAGCTGAATGCTCGCGAACGTTCGACGAATGTTCAGGAGCATTCTGCGAATGCTCATATACTTTTACGTTCGGCAAACGCTCGTCAGTGTTCTCGCGGTCATGGGCAACGATAACTGCTGCTGCATACCAAATTTGCATAAGTAATCTTAAAATGAAGGAGAAACTTAAACATAAACACCGTCGTTTTTGGGTTACTGAATTCCTGAAAATGAGGGACCGGTATGGCCGTTCTGACTTATTAATTGAACTGGAAATTGAAGACACAGGAAGATTAAAAATTTCTGACGTATGACAAGTGAGGACTTCGAGTAACTAGTGCAGTTAATTGGGCCTATCAGTAGAATGATAATATATGTTCGAAGGTAACAGGATCTGGGATAGGACCAGGAGCCGGCCTGCCGCCATGTTGTGAAGTCGCCCGTCCGCCATATTGGATGCAGGTGACCTTGACTCCGTGACCTTGGAAACAAAAACCCCAGAAAAATGCATAGAATTCAGTACGCATATTACGTTACTGACTACTACCACCATATTGGGTGAAGATAACCTTAACCTTGATCCCGTGACCTTGAATTACCTTGAATCAAAAATTCGAGAAAAAATTCATAAAATTCAGCGACCGTATTACGTTACTGACTACTACCGCCATCTTGGATGTCGGTACCCTTTGACCTTTACCCTTGACCTTAAGCCAAAAAATAAAAAGATATTCAAAAAAATTCCAAATAAATGCATCTCAATACATGCAACTTTGTTGAAGGTTTTAAGCAACTCGCTATTCACACTCGTGTTGTCCGTGTGCGAAAATATTGTGACATTTATTACACCGACACATTGCGCAGGGCAGGTTATGTAGGTTTCTAAACTTTTGAGGACATGTACCGAAGACACACGAGGCCTGCTTGCAGTAAACATGTTACCGAGCTACTGATGAGAAATGCACTTCACCTTTACAGGTCTTTGCATGTCTAAATAAACTGTCACTACGGCTGAACTGGTTTTCGCACCTGTCACACAAATATGACACACGGCAGGGATTCTTGGCACAATTAAAGCTCTCATGTCGTCGTACGTAATAGTCGAAAGTAAATGTCTTATCACAAAAGTGACATTGAGGCGAGGAAGCTAACCGCTTAGCCACCGCGGCCCCTGTGTCATTAAAGTTTTAGATAATACAGCCAACGTAATATACAGTATAAAATGCTACTCTCCCGTAAAGTGCCTCTTAAGGGAAGCTACACTGTTAAAACGTTTCTGCCTCTTTACGGGAAAGTGATCATTACAATTTCTCCAGAATTCTCCGTATAATTACGTACATGTTGATTTTTCAATAACGGACTTTAACGTGAATTTCAAAGTACTTTCCGTGAATTCACCAAACTTCTCCGCGAATTTGCTACAGTCTATTCGCGGTTTCTTCGCACATTCTGACTGAACCAAATCTTTCAAAGATCACCCCATGTATCACGTTTTTTGGTAGTTTCCTAAATATGGCCTGTATCACAAGCGTTTTGTACTTATGCTAACTTAATGTTGCCTTGCTTTTCATGAAATTGAACTGTTACTTCATTGTGTCTGTAAATTATAATATTTCATTTAAAATTAATATGTTTTAAAATAGAGAAAATAGGTATGTTGGTAATGCCTACGAAGGAACAGTTCTTATTCGGTGCATTGTCCTTCTGGTGTGATTTTCTAGACTTGGTCCTGCTTTGTTTGCACGACGCGGAGGAATATCCGGGAAGTAGAACTTTAGCAGGGCTTCTGAAAAGTTTGGAAGGAACTGTGAACATACTGTAGTTAGTTTTCTGTAGCCTACTTACGGTAACCTCCCTGTAACCGTTTGTAATGTAAATATGTTATATTCTAGATGTTTAAAATTATAAACTTGTTTTGAGTAGTGTCTAATGTTTCAGTGTTTTGAGTGTTGCGAACTGTCACAGGTGCGTGAAGCTACTTGTTGATGTTTGAAGGAACAGTTCTAAGCAGTGGCGCGTGGTGAACTGTTGCAAGGTAAGCTGGTGCTTGCTCACTGCTGTACATTCTCGGTGCACGCAGCAGGAGCCAGTAACCACCGGGCAACCTATAGGGAAACTGAATGCATTCCGAACAATCACAAGCGAGCAGCAAGGGACCCATTACACGCAAGCAACAGGGCACAGCGCAGAGCTTACCTTGCAACAGTTCACCACACGCCACTGGTTCTAAATACCATCACAATTGCCGCAGAAGCGATACATTTCTGGTTATAGGGAATAATTCGTCGAGTAGTCTCGGCGTCTATCGTTCCCGAATGTCGAAAATGTAGGAAATACGGGGACTTGCCGCGTTTTGTATTTACGGAGCTCAGCTGTGTTTTTCGCTGTTATGGACTGCGTTCCCGTATATTTACTGCACATTTACGTAAAAATTCCGTCAATTTACGAAAGGTTTTAATATAGTGACTTTGTTCAATTTAGACGTTGTCATATTACGTCACCAGTACTCAACATGTTAATCTTGTTTGTCAACAAATAACCCAGAACTTTTGCATGTCTCAAGAAGGCAATTCTGAAGAGTGCCTGTAATCCTACAAGAAAACATCATTTCTATAGGTGGGTTTTTTAAATTGTGTACGTAGTTTTTTAGTGTTGCCTGACCTGCGGTGAACCGGCACGGGTTGCTGCTCGTGTCACTCTAGCTGCGGGGGTGCCATTATGCCACGTTTTTTTATTGCACTCGCCGTGAGAAACGAACAAAGGAATTTCACGGCGTTGCGCCAAGAACGGATCGCAGCTCACGGCTCCCTGCCTTGACGATTCTCGTCGAGGTACACGGCCTCGCAGTTCTGCCGACATTAAAAAAAATCTGTGAGAATCCTGGGAAAACTCAGAACTATCCCACTACAGTCACGTAGTTTTTCCTGCTAATTCATTTTCCACTGTTGTTTTTAAAGTGTCACGTGTTTATTTCTCTGGTAGCCGGCTTTTAACAATCGCAATTTTTGTATCTGATTTGGTCACGTTATGCTTTTTTTTTCTGGCTCATTACTGTCGAGGGGTTGTCACACCTTTACTCAATGCCTGCATTACTGTTACAGTCGTGACAATGGGTGCATTTTATTCACTTACGTAACTAATATGAAATTGTAAGGGAAGGTATTGCAAAGACTATGTCTTACTCGTCGTTTTCTGTAACCAGAAAATCGTAGCTTCAGCAGAAGTTAGGATCACCCTACTTAGTCACATTCTGTTAAACTTAGAAAAGTAATATCAGACACCTGCAACAGTTAGCAGCACTTGTGGCTGTTGCCTGGTTGAGAATTTGGTATAGGGAAATACTGTACGTGTTAATGAAATTCGGGTTTTTGACGTTCCTGTTGAAGGTAGATATATACCACCAGGGACTTTCTTGAACAGAAAAATACGTGCTGCTTTGCTATCGAAGCCTTTTATGATATTAATGTGTAGCATGTTTCCTGGAAAAATCAGAAAACTTAATAATTTTAAAAAAGTAGCTAAAAACAAATTGTTATATTTGCCTCTATACAGAGATTGAGAGTATCATTTCTCACACTTAGGTATTGTTTCAAGTTTATATATTCAAATTTGGCTTAAAAAACTGACTTTCACTTACATGTATTTCCCTATACAAAATTCTCAACCAGGCAACAAACAGCCTTAAAACGAAAAAACAGTGATAGAAACTGAAAAAAAGTTGCTTGTGTGGTTAAGTCCCGGACTTCTAAACTTTTCATTCGGGTTCAAATATAACTTCAGTATAAAATATTTCTAACTTTAAAATTTATTTTATGCACAGTAGAAACCCGTATAGCAAAATTATTATATTTTTACATTATTAGCTATTTGAAACTGGAAGTAAAGACAAACTAACTAGCAAATTTCCGGAGAAGTTCCTTGAATACACGAAAAGTCCGTTTTTGCAAAATCAGCGTGTCCGTAATTATGAAATGAGATCTTAATAAACTTATCTTTGGGCATGAACTTTTTTTTTTAATGCTTGTGGCGTTTAGACGCCACACAAATCCCCAACCGTGTTTGAACCACCCACAGTCTACCGAACATCTGCAGCGTCGCCTATGTTCCAGACAAGCGCAACCCTTAAAACTCTGTCAAAGGACGTGTAGAGTATATTCACAATTTATTCAAACTTCTTTAATCAAACATTTCAAAAACCACCTAATGTATGACGTGTTTGAAGTTTCCTAAATATGTCAAGTATCTCAAGTATTTTATACTTACGTTAAAGTTAAAGTATAGGCAGTTCACGGAAAAATGAGCACTTTTGAAAGCCATCCTTAAGATCTACTTGTATGCACGTAGTGTATTTTCCGCCTTATGTAAAATTAACATTGTCATGGGCCTCGTCACTTTATTCATGCGTTGGTCAGGAGAAACTGTGAAATTGTCGGAAAAGAAAATATTTTTTAAATCTGGTAATTCTTACATTTCGATAGGTCCACATAAAAAAAAAACAGAAAGCGAAAGAAATAATTATAATTATCACAAACGGTTACCTAAAACATTTTATTCAACGTTAAGAAATGGAACTACTTCCCATCCATAGTTATCAACTTTACTGTGCGCATGTCACTCAGTGGGCCCATTAAAATATATGAAGTTAGGAGAAGTGACTTTTTTCTAAGGTTGATTTGAAAAATGCTCACTTTTTTCGTGAACAGCCTTTACCTTAATTTTAGTTAAATTGAACTTTTACCTATATTCTATTTATAAATTATAATATTTCATTTATAATAAGAGAGAATATGTGCGTCCGTAATGCCTAGTAAGAAATAGTTCTTATGCTAAATATTATTGAAGCGAGTGCACAAGTATGCGCTGCGTCGTCCCCTTGGTGTATATTTTTTAGGCTTAGTTAAGCTTAGTTTGCACGAGGTGGAAGAATATCCTAGAAGTCAAACTTGAGCAGGGCTTCAGGAAAGTTGGAAGCAATCGAGGATGGACTATGATATTTTTTTCCGAAGCACGTTATTATGTAAACAGTTATGTCAAGGAAGAGTTGGAGTCATACGGTACTGACAGGTCTGTTGGCTAAACAGCTGATCAGTTTTGGGACTCGTGGATCGGCTGCTGCGCAACTGCTGGTTACCCGACTTTTCCTTTACGAGGCCACCGGAGAAATCTGCGAAAACGGGCCTTTGTGTCTTAAAATGAGAGCCGATCGCTCTAAAAGTGAATCGACGGTAATTACAGCCAGTAGTGAACAGTAAGTCACCTAAGCAACGCCCACGAATCACTTCAGTCGCCGAGTTTTAACCGGTCTTCCGGTGACTCATAACGATTTATAATGAGTGAATTCTACCTATTACATCCCGTCATAAACATACCAAAATAAATTTTTTTATCGTTCCGAGTTGCTCTATGACGAACGGACGATGCACAACTACCCACAAACATTGTTATATAGATTTCATTTACTTATAAAAATCTTGCTTCAGGGAGTACTTTTTGGCCTTCCGTTGTAGAAGTCTTTTCGTGCGTGAATCATACAACACCTTTACAGTGAAAGTGTTTGTGTGTTTTAAGGACCGTTATTCTTAAACTAATTGCCAAATAATTTTCTAACACTGCTAGCTAAATGTTGTAATTTTACAACACACTGTTACATGGAACATAAAAAGTTAATTATACACTCTATCTCTATGTTTACAATAAATACAGCGGGTATACCACTAGCTTGTTAAAATAGAACACAAAATTTATTTCTATACTCCACAACAACGTGTTGTGAAATTAGCTGTGATCTACTTGTAGTGTTGTGTAAAAATAAACGTGACAATTGGTTTAAGGCAGATTAATTGTTTGTAAATATATATTTGCAACTCGACTACGGCCATTCGTTCTCCCCGCTCCACCAAATTCGCTGTTGCAGATGATTTACATAACTCTTAAGGAATTCCGCGGTGGAGGAAGTTTGAAATCCTGCAGTATTACACCGTTTTCGCTCTCGCCACAGGAAGCCAGTTTCGCGTTCACTGCACGTGACATTTTGTACCTGAGCACTTGCCACGGTATTCGAATAACTCTGCAGCTACAGCGGATACTATTTCAGCTACGTTATACGTTATTCAACCTGTGAGTGATGACATGACTTCATCTTCGGTAAATCTTCCGTAAGACAATCCGCCTAATTAGGCCACTCGATCAAGTTACGAACATAGATATTTGGAGATTTAGGTATCAAATTTACTGAGCTGGAAAAGCGCGCTAAATGATCAGATATCCCCGTAAGAGCGTCTTCTATAGTTTACATCTTATTTCGGACCTGTTTTCATGCAATTTGAGCAACGACAGAGAAGAAAAACTTAACTATGAATCACACATGCGTAATATTGTTCGTTAATCAGTTGCTTTCAACTGAGGGGGTGTCAAATTTCATACACCTTAAAAAAAATTGGGTTTGGCTGTGTTGGGGAAACGGCCGTTTGTTTTGCGTGAATACGTTTTCGTTGACGCGTTCGGACGCCTTGATGTCTTTTTTTACGTTCCCGGCACCGCTTTACTCGATCATATGGGTGAAGAGAATTGGGCGGCTCTTAACAGCGAGGTCTTGAGAGCCGATGAGGGTGATTAAAGTAAATATGGAGCAGCGCCGGAATAAGGGGCGGGGGAAACGGGAGATCCCCGAGGAAACCCACCGACCAACGGCACTTGCGAAAATCCGGTGACTCGGCCGGGGATTGAACCCGGTTTACCTTTTGGAGGGCGAGTGTGCTAATCGCTCAGCCATCGTGGCCCCTCGATCATATGGGGTTTTATGAGTATCGCTGGATTGCTTTTGAGATGCTCTTTCCAACTGTATACGATTTCTGTATTTAGACTTAGCTTTTTGACGAGTATAGACCGAAATTGTGTTAAGTTTTCTTAATTTTCACATTAAATTTATACAATTTCACCATAACCACGTCACACAAATGTTTTTATACACGCAATCGATTGATCTTGACGAGAGCTGTAGATGGAAACTTAAACGAGCGTCGTCGTAGCTTCTTCTAGTTGCGAAAATTATGAGACAGCGAAACTAACTCGAAATTCCGCCACCCCCCCCCCCTTACCACTACCTCTCCAGGAGCGATACTTCGCAGTTCTTACTCAACGTAATATATTCTTTAATCTTTTGGCAATTGAATGGTGTAATTGAATTTTGAATGTAGACTATAGATTCGGAGCTGCAATGCCAAACTGTATCCCCCGATTTTGTCATCATCGGAATGTCTCGATTGCCTCACACTATGGTCACAAATTTAAAAACGTATTCACGTCAAAATACAATTCCGCAAATTTTTTTTAAAAATGTAATTACTTAGAATTTATTAATTTTCTTTTCACTGCCTGAATAACAAAGAAAAATCGGAACACTGAGAAATTTAGTTCCTAAACTGAAATCAAACAGTGCTGCCCATTGTCATTCAAATTCAGTACCTTAAATTATCAATACTCTAAATTAGTAGGTAGCGAATTATAACACTACAATCGTCGCCAGTAGCGGATCCCACTCGCATCCGGAACGCGATGAGTTCTATTGCAGCCGGAGACATTGGGAATGGCATTTTGCCAATTGGTTATCTCTTTTCATTCCAGGCAAATGCCTACGTCTTTCTTCACCCATTACATAATTCTCCATACGGGATTCTTTGATTTATTCCCAGTGTGATATTTTAAGGAGAACTTAAAATGCGTCTTGCAATTTCTTTAGCGTTTTACCCTAACGTTTAATACAGGCATAACTTAAGCGTGTAAATTATGTAAAAAAGTATGATATACTCGATTGAAAATAAATGTTCGTATCACGTTATTTACAAAATAATTCAGATGTTAGGTCATATATCTGTAATCAGATTAAGCTAACTTGCTAGAAAAGTATCGAGGAATTTTCTTTGTGTTTTTTCTACTTGAAAGCTCAAATATGGAAGAAATCAAATTATTTGATATAGAAAATAATGCCGCACCTTTAGATACTGATTAGGTCTATTAGCCTCTCTGTGTAAAAAATCACAGTCGCAAACACGTTCGTGCATCTTCGGACCGCCACGGAAATAACCGATTCTTGACGGCCATTTTATCTGCGTGTACCAGAAAGTAGGACCATTCCGCTTTAAACGCGAACTGCTTCGAAGCTGCCTCACGTCTTCCGAACGCGAAACTAGAAATCCTAGTAGCTAAATGTTCGAAACCTTCATCAATCTCTAACAATTGGAACTGAAATTAGCAAAACAGCGTCGCGAGTCCGCAACTACACGTACTTCGGTGCAGTACAAGTTGCATATCTAGAAGGGGAACGGAACTGGCGCACAATGCGTAGAGCGCCTGCACGTAGGCCACATTAAAATGCGTTCCCGACCCTACATCGCCAATACTGCTGTTTATTTGATGTTGTAAATAAAATTCACTCATTTCTGGCAGCCTCTACTACTCAATTGCTAACCTACCATTGTTCACGTAGTTTGACACACGCGTGCTAACAAGAGACCACTAGCGGCGTCCACGTACCTCAAGTTTATAGTGTCCTATATGCAGGCGTTTTCCGCATGGCGTACCAGTTCCGTTCGCCTTCGTGATATGCAACTTACAATGCAGGTGAAGTTACGGACTCGTGTGTGTTATTTTGATAACTTCAATTTAAATTTAAAAAATACTAAATGAATTTTCCGAACGTTTGACTATTAGGAATGATTGTTTTTATTAGCCCATAGATGCTGTGGTCTGGATTTCGCTGTGGTCTGGAACTCTTGACTCAGCCGACTTGTAAAACCATGAAATATGATTATTAATTCCATATTTTATCTCTAACATTAATTTCTATGAAAGCGTTCTACTCTAAAGCTATAGCTCAGGTAGTGACATATTTAAAGCCTAGCCTCAATCTATTTCCGCCAATGTAGGCCTATCATAGCAACCTATGACGGGAGAAGATAAACTTGAATGAAGTCGTTAAAAACGAAGGTTAAACAGCTAACGAGGAAAGAATGCAGTTTGTGGAGAATGTGTGATGTGTGTGGCATGCAAGGCCGATCTCGAAGCTCGGTCGATTAGCTGAGGGCCTTCCACACATTTTGACAGGCTCGTTCACTTTCCGACGCCTTGAAAGCGAAGTTCGCGGTAGACATGAAAAAAAAGTCAAACAAGTTTTTTTTTCAGGAACATTCCGTTTTATTGACCATTTATTATTTTCCCGCTGACAGTTAGCAGTCGCATTCAGCTACAACAGTAGACGAACGAGTTAGTGGTCTCTATTCCGCCGAACAAGTATAATTTTCCCCAGCGCTGAGCTCTAGCTACAGTGGCGCCAGCTGTTTTCCGACAAGTATGGCTGCCACGTCTAAACACTCATGTTGAAGTTGTAAATTTTCGTGTTATAAGTTTTATTTCAAGCGAATTCCTAGGGATTTCTCCGTATAGCTATGTCATACGTGATCAAATTACCACATTTTAAGAAACCGCACTATTCGGCTTCGTCACATGTAAAGCATTCTTTATACTCAACGGTTCTATTGGGCTGAAATTTGTGTGCAAATGACTAGCGATTCCAACCTTCATGGCGTAGTTGAATGGCACGTCAACTCCCGTGTTCGAATTTCGTTTAAAGTATGGCGTTGCCGCTCTAGGCCGATCGCTGCGAATCACTTTCAATAACAGCATCTGACGACTGGAATTTAGTTACTGTATTCGTAAAACACATTTTACTTACGTTTAACTGCTACGTGATCTGTTGCACTTCCACACGCCAGTAATTTACCGATCGACATAAGTGAACACATATTTTTCCTATTGTGTCCACGATGAACTTTATAACTTCCTTGTTACTATGCATTGCGAACTACGAATGGAATTTAAATGAAAATCCAGAGCAAAAGGAAGCTGTTTTTATATGCCATTTTTTTTTGGGGACGGAAAATTTCGCGAGTTCAACGATCAATCGAGTAGACTGCACTATACTATATATTTTCCTATCTAGGCTATTTGTTCATTCGTTGTTGTCTCTGTGCGTAGCCATTTTACCTGAAACCAGGTGGCACGGGATTCGGGCTTTATTTCCTTGCAGGTCTGTTATTGACTCGGTGTTCATCACGGTCGTGTCTGGTAAACTGCTGGTCGTGTCTGGAAAAAATAGCTGAAAGAAACGTGTGTTTAAAAACGAGTTTGTCCTAAAATGAATTCGCGAAATTTTCCAGTCCCTAGCTTTTGTAGAGCGAAAATAAAACTGAAAGAAGAGATAGAGTCAACTCAGATTGCTCCCTCAACAACTTTGTAATTAAATGTCTTAAAATATGGAATGACAGCCCATTCTTAGTAAACGTACACTAAGAAAAATTCACATGAAAAAAATTTGCAATAATTTTAGGAACATTCATATTGGCATCACATTGATAACTATATAAACAGTTCTTTCTATAAAAAAAAAATGTTTAATGGTATTACTTGCAAAGACACAAAACACTCAGCACATTTTGTAACTAGAGTGGTGAAATTAAACTTTTGTGTTCATTTAAAACTTCTACAATACTTGATTTAAACCATTGAAGTCTCACAGTATAGTCTAAATGACGTGTCTTAAAAATATTCACATGCCTCTTCTGGCAAAAGTTCCTTTTCTGCACAATATTCATTGATAAAGGCTGTGTTCACGGTAAAGCGAGCACTTTTGAAATCAACCTTATAAAAAAGTCACTGGCCTTACCTGCATATATTTTAACGGGCGCAATGAGAGACATAAGTCCAGTAAAGTTGGTAACGATGGAGGGGAAAGTAGTTCCATATCTTAACGTCGAACAAAAAGTGTTAGGTAACCATTTGTGTTAACTTAAATTATTTCTAGCTTTCTGTTTTTTTTTTTTTTAATGCATCGAAGTGTATAAATGAACAGATTTGTCCAATGTTTACTTTTGTAATAATTTCACAGTTTCACTTGACCGACGCATGATTAGAGTGACGAGGCCCACGACAACGTTAATTTTGCATAAGGCAGAAGAATACACAACGTGCATACAAGTAGATCTTGAGAAGGGTTTTCAAAAGTACTTATTTTACCGTGAACAGCATATACTACCCTTTGGTCTTAAACACTTGACCTATACGATACACACACACGCCTGTAATACAGACAATCATTATATAATACGCTAGGAGGAGAATATGTTAAGGGATTGTTTTGTAGTGGCGTAGAAGTTTAATGTTGTGAGGTGTGTATAAACTAACAGTCCTGGAAATAGTCACGTAACTAAACGCGTAAGCATCCCGCGAAGTGAGGACAATCACACAAGAGATCCGTCTGCGGGATCGGACCACGGGTCGCAGCGGAGAGATAGGAAGCCGTCGACGGCGATGACAACGCAGAAAGTGTCGAGTTGTAGGCGCGTCACGATACGTTGTCTTGCTACAGCGGGGGGAGGAGGGGGAAGGGGCCTTCCAAAGGCATGCGGAAAACGCGTCAAGTGACTACGCCCCCCCCCCCCAACACATTTTAACCCCTTCACCCAAGGCTGGCCGTGTATGATTCGCGTAACTCATTACCGCACTCCCTCCATCGCCCAAACCATCTCAGCCGTCAGCTGTCGCCGGGAGCAAATTAAGGAGCCTGTCTACCTGTGACGCGAACTGGGTTGCACTGAGCTTGTAACACATGTTTTTAAAACAAACTGTTTCACGTGTGCACTATAGCCCATTCACGGTTTCTTCAAACTTTTTTGAATCAAACCTTTGAAGAATCGCCCTAGGTATTGCGTGTTTCGTTGTTTCCTAAGTTTGCCATGTATCACAAGCTTTTTATACCTGTATTAACACGCAAGTATCTTATTTTTCGTTAAGTTGAACTTTTACTTACATTTTATCTATAAATTACATTTCATTTATACATAATATGAATACAAGCAGAGAGTAAAAAGGTGTGTTGGTATTGCCTAGTATGAAATAGTTCATATGGAAACAATTCTTACACTGAGTACGTACAGATGCGGTGCATTTTCCGTTTGGTGTAGTTTTCTAGACTTTTTTAAGCTTTGTTTGCGCAAGGGAAAGGAATAGCCTGGAGACAGAACTTTCGCAGGGCTTCAGAAAAGTTGGAAGTAACCGCGAGTAGACTGTGTCTGTTTGCACACGAGAAGAAATAACATTTCACGCTAGGGTCGGATACAACTTTCAACACGTCACGCTTATTGTAAACACAATGCTAAGGTTCTTCAACATGACCAAAAACGACATGTCCAGACTGTTTACGGCTTAAAACATTCTGGGCGAATTCCAGAGAAACTAGAGTATAGGCCGTTCACGGTAAAGTGAGCACTTTTGAAGCCCTAGTTATGTCTTTCTTTCAACCAATTTATATTCTTCCGCTTCTTGTTAATGTAAACCCTGCCATGCGAGTAATAAACACAGTGTATACATTCACCACACCTAAAACCAAAAGTCCGAGGCCACAATGAAATGTATTTATTGGTTAATATTTCTGATGAAACAGCTTCAAGAAGTGCTCTCTTTACCGTGAACGGCCTATAGGACCCTACATTGCAAGGCAGCACTGCTATCAATTACACCATCACCACTACGTGCAATGCTCTGAACTGGCGTGCAGTGTTTTCGTGTTACGTCTACCTATGGGCTGTTCACGGTGAAGTGAGCACGTTTGGAGCCCTAGTTAATGTTTCCTTTCAGGTATTGCTGTCCTTTAATCGCCTTTTCAAATAAATATTGTCAAGTAAGTAATAAATACAGCGTGTATATCCCATCGCACTTGGAAGTTAACGTCTAAGACTAAAGTAAAATATATTGACTATTATTTCAAATGTGAGGGCTTTCAAAAGTGCTCATTTTACCGTCAACAGCCTATATGTAGAAACCTGCAGTCTAGACTCTACAGTCTTATGTACAAAGTAATATACCGATATCAATTGTGCATTGGTTGACTGCTGTCACAGTGGAAGGCGACGATTTGACCAGCGTTTTCCAGGAAATGTCAAAAACCGTGTGGACCAATAGCTAAAGTTATACAAACACACGTGTTTTGAATTCTAGCTTGTCCCAAAAGGAATACGCGAATTCTTCAGGTATCTACCTATATAGGGATTTCATCAGTGACCCTATAATTGTATTGGTGGGACATTCTGTGGCAAAGCTCAATGCGCGTTCCTATCGTAGTTTTGGTCGTGTCCGAGTAGTGCATGCCAAGATAGAGCAGTCTGGAAAAGCCATTTTTAACCAAAATAATATTTGTAACGTGCGCGATATCTTGAAAATACCATTCGGTTCTCGGCTGCAGTGCTTTTTCTTTACGTATATATAAGCGACCGCCTTAAGAGGAATCCCTAGCAAATAACTTAAAACACATCAAGGTCACGTCTGTTCCCCCAAGATTGCGATAATCATTCTCGGGAAGCTGAATTTCTCGCAAATTAGATCAATAATAGCAGGATATTACACGCGATGTAAGGCAACGGGTCGAACTACAGACGTCACTTTCTTCTTTCTTCCTTTCCCTTAAGGAAACTGAGCGGAAAGGCCCTGAAAATAGTATACTTAACCGTTTTCGCTATTTTTTTAAAACTTAGAATGTGTGTAATAAGATAAAAGTAAAAATAATGCTATGGCAGAATAATTGAAATTGCTCTTACTTTAGCTGGTAAATTTGTTTCCCCGAAACGTTTATTTACTGAGTCACGTGCATACGTGAAACGCTGATGTCAAAGATAATATTTCGCTACGGAATCCCCTTAAGTTTCTGCAGCCACGTCATTCGGTTAGAGGTGAGATTTCGCCCCGCCGCTCACTCTCTTCGACCAGAGGTAATCATCCGTGAGCGAAGCAGGCGGGCCCCCAGAGGCAAGTACCAGTAATGAGATAATAACAGTCTTTGTCCCCCTTCACACGCAATGCACCTAATCGAGAACATAAACTGATAGGCGGGGAAGTGCCCATTTTGTCTGCAATAATGACGGAGAACTATGAGGGGAGGATTCCAAGGTCTGTCTTGCGAGTCGGCAAGGATCCCGCTCGTGATGAGTTAAGCGTGTTAACCGCAGAAGGCAACGGGGTAGAAAGATGATCGGCAACACGTACCCAATATTTGTTAGTTTTACAAATAATTTCGAGCTGAGTGTATAGATTTGGGCGGCTCTTAACATTGAGGTTCTGAGAGCCGATAAGGGTGAAACTAGGTGAGTATGGAGAAGCGCCGGAATGTGAAGGCGGGGAAAACGGGAGATCCCCGACAAAACCCATCGACCAGCGGCATGGTCTGACACGGTTCTCACGTGCGAAAATCCGGGCGTGACCCCGCGGGCAACCAAACCCGGTTAGTCTTGGTGGGAGGCAAGTAGTCTAACCACTACAGCACCCGTGGAGGGGGGAGGGGGTTGACGCTTTCTCTATCTGTGTCCAATTAGGGTCCAACAGCGCGGTCCTTGGGCCCCGCCAACTTTATAAGGTCGCAGATCGCCGGAAAACAAGTTCGGATTTTATCGCGATCGTTGAAATACCTTTTCCTGCTGGTTCCCAGACTTTTTCTTCCGAGCGACCAGGATGTTTTCACTGTGCGATCGCTCGGCCGGCAACTGGCGCCAGTTCGCAACTCGCCGCTGGTTTTTTTTTTTCTTCATGACGTGTCTCCACGTTGCTCGGCTGCGCGAGGATGTGAGAAAGGACCCTAGGTCTTATTGGCTACTTAGTACCGCGAGATTCTCGCCTGTTGGTTGTAGTTACAGTTGGAAAATAGGTTACCAGGAGCTGATTGGCTGATGTCTTTCCGGCGTGTTTCTGGCTAGTGACGCCAACATGGTGGCGTGTGCTGAAGGAGTTCGCGGAATTAGCAGCTTCGGCTATTTCACCTCTGTATTTTAATTACTCTGTGATATTACTGTAGCCGGACACGAATCTCAGAGTTCAATGGTGGTGATAGCGAAGAAAGTGCTTTGTCAGCTCACCTTACGCACAGCATGAATGAAGAAGAAAAAATCGTATCTTGCAACACTCGGAACCATAAATTAAGGGTTAGTTGCACATATGGTGGAACGATACGAACTTATAGGCTAGTCACAATAAGGTGAGCACTTTTTAAAACCCTCTTATTTGGATTAGTAGTCAATAAATATAATTTATTGTAGCCTTAGACGTCAACTTCCGAGTGCAATGGAATATAAACACTGTGTTTATTACCAACATTGCTGTATTTATTTAAAAAGGTGGTTAATGGAAAAAAAAAATTGGCTGGAAGGAAAACGTAATCAGGGCCTCAAAAGTCCTCACTTGACCGTAAACAGACCAAGCAAGTTTTTTTTCTCGAAAATTCTTAATAACTCGCGCACAGACGTCTTGTAATAGGTAGAGTTGTATAAATTGAACACTTTGAGTGAGGTACAGATTTACTGACAAGACCAGCTGGAGTGACGAAAGTGGAAACACTTGGGCGCCTCTTAACATCGAGGTCTTGAGAGCCGGTGAGGGTGAAGTGAGGTGAGTATAAAGAAGCGCCGACCAGCGGCATCGTCCGGCACTATTCCCACATACGAAAAATTGGGAGCGACCCCGCCGGGAATCAAACCCGGTTCGCCTAGGTGGGATGCGAGTAGTCTAACCACTACGCCACCACTGCAATGATTTGTTTATATTCACAACTGCGTAACTATTATTACTGTTGGTCTTTGAAATCCCATTTTCAACTATTCTATTAGTTCACACAGTACCGGGCATTGCTTGCTTAATTGAACAACATTGCTACTGTTCTTTCTTATACGTAGAATGTCGTACAGTCTGACCTGTTCAGTTGTCGTAATATTACGTTGCAGAGGATCTTATGAGAACTGTTGGAGAAGTAAAATTAATTCACCCATGTCTTCAAAGAATGCGGATGTCACAATGTTACAGCAAACTCCACACAACTCAGTTAAATTTAATAGACGTAATATTTAGAGGCACCTAGTGGCGTTTGGTGATCTGTTGCAAGTTTAGCTGGCGTTAGCTCTGTGCTGTACCCTTGTTACTTGCTAGTTCACGCTTCCACCACTAAAAGTAGCTCGGCAGCTGACGCCACAGGACGTGTGTAGTGTGTCCCTTGCTGCTCGCTTGTGAGTGGCCGGAATACACTCAGTTTCTCCAGGCTGCATGGTGGTTATTGGCTCCTGCTGCGTGCACCGAGTATGTACAGCAGTGAGCAAGCACCAGCTTACCTTGCAACAGTTCACCACACGCCATTGGAGGCAGCTATAATTTCTCGTTATTCTAGTACCGTACCAAGGTAGACGGCATACAGTTATATGCTAGTTTCACAATTGTCATTTGACCTCCGTACGTCATACACGCCCTCCAGAAGTTACCGCCAATAGTAAACCTTCAGCACTCTGGTAGCTTCAACTACGTTTGACCGGGTGGAAAAAGAGAATGAATGTTGCATGTAGCGGCAGCCAATGAACAAGTAATCTCTGATATAAAGTGTAGAGGATTGTGGCATTCTAACTTGGTGTTGTATGCAATACGAATAGGCGTGAGCACTGGGGGTGGCCAGGCACACCCAAACGACCGACAAATGTATTCGTTTAAAATCGTGGTCTTCGATAGTTATTTTCTACTATCGATTTACAGCATGCCTAAGAGCTACCGCGCTGCAACTCTCAATGTGCTTCGGTTAAACTCCTAAATGTTTATAGCATCCTTTAAGCGATCATGTTATCGATTTCATCATGGAGCAATTGATAATTACAATTTTTTTTTTTTTTAAGAAACGGTCGCGTAATGTGATCTTCGTATAGTATCCTATTTTGCACAAACTTTGCATAAATAAAGTTATTTTAAACTTTAACCCATTCAGACCCAGTGTACATAATTGAGTACATTTCGCATGTGTAAGTAATTTTTGGTCTGTACTGCACACTGCGAAACTCAATGCCCAATGACTTTACCGTCTTACTGGTCCAGGTAATAATTGGTTCATATTACTGTAGCCGAACACGTGGCCTACAGCTCATTGGCTGTGACAAAGAAACAAGCGTTATATCGACTTAGGTATAGCACGCGTCATAAACTTTTTCGTTTGCAAATGCCTGAAATAGTAAATTAAAGTGGGCCTGAAAATGTTAAAAACATAAAGTTTCCTCGGAGGTAGCATACAGAACCCCTACTTCACACATGGTCATTAGCGATTCTACAACTTTGAAGGCCGCGGTGGTGCAGTGGTTAGACTACTGACCTCCCACTTAGGCGACCCGGGTTCGATTCCCGGCGTGGTCTCCGGATTTTGCATGTGGTAATCGTGCTAGGGTTTTCTCAGGGATCTCCCGTGATCCTCGCCTTTTCACTCTGACTCTGCTCCATACTCATCTTGTTTCACCGCCATCGGTGTTACGAGCCACCCAAATCTCGTCACTCACTCCAACTTAGTGGCACACCCTAATTATGAAATATGCGCACGCCTATGGCGAAACTGTAGGGTCTAATGTAATATTATGCTGGTATAGGCTGTTGCAAAGTAAAATTAGCTCTTATGAAAGCACTGTTTAAGCTCTAATTGTATGCCCGTTGTGTATTATTCCGCCTTATGTAAAATTAAGACTGCCATTGGCCTTATCACTTTATTCATGCGACAGTCGAGTGTAACTGTGAAATTATTAGAAAAGTAAACATTTTACAAATCTGCTCATTTTTAACATTTCGCTGCATAAAAAACTAAAAAGCAAAATAAATCATTTATGTTATTACAAATGGTTGACAAACACTTTTGATTCCACGTTAAGATATGGAACTACTTTCCCACCAACGTTACCAACTTTACTGGGCGCATGTCACGCAGTGCGCCCGTTGAAACATATGCTGGTGGGCGCAGTGACTTTATTCTAAAGTTGATGTCAAAAGTGCTCACTTTATCGTGAACAGCCTTTAGTACTCGAAGTGTTAACTTCCCCGAAAAAAAAAAAAACTAGCACAAAAATGCCCGCAACCAAGTAACACGCTCCTCGCAGCTTCCGCGGCAGACTGCCGCAAGAATCTCGGACTTTCCCACCCGAGGCCGAGCTAGTATGTGAGGAGGGTAACAAGTCCTTCTATGATTCTCTTCCCCGACAGACGGTTTGGTAACTTCGTCGACGCATCCGCCACGTAATCCAGTTCCTCTTGGAGCGGGCCGTTTCACCGGAAACGCGAGCGAGGCCGGAAGCTGCCTCTCCAACGCGCGCGCGCACCTCCCTGCACCCTTCCCGCGCTTTGAACCGCAGGGAGTCGTAGCCGGCCCTCTCCAGCTCCGGGATTACACAAAGACCGGCTTCACGCGCCGCCCGGGATAGCTCCGCTGCCGCAGTTGACGTCGCAATTAGACCGTTAACACATTCCTCGACTGTGCGGCACATGTTCCTCCTCCTCTTTATGACTGCCATAAAAAAAAATAAGTTTCTGTTGAGAGATTTTGGTAAACGTTCCACTGGCGGTGTCCTCGGTTTGATCACAATCCTCGAGGCGCGGGAAATCTTTTAGCGGGGCACAGAATACTTAAGAGTACAGACACGAAACAGTTACTTACACCACAAACTCCAACCGCAAACGCCAGCGAAATGGCGACAGCGGCCAGCAAAATGTTGGAACGCCGTACACCAATCAGAGCCTGGTAACCTACCCACCAGCTAGCACCCCAGCCAATAGAGAGTGGAGAGAGAGAGCGAGAGAGAGAGAGAGAGAGAGAGAGAGAGAATGTGTGTGTTTGTGTAGTGGAGAGATTTGGGCGGCTCTTAACATCGAGGTTTTGAGAGCCGATGTGGGTAAAGCAAAGTGAGTATGGAGCAGCGCCGGAATGAAAGGGCGGGGGAAATGGGAGAACCCCGAGAAAAACCTACCGACCAGCGACATTGTCCGGCGCGATTCCCACGAGTGGAAATCCGGTAGTGACCCAGCCGGGTCACATCAACCCATCATTTCATCTTTGTGTACAGATCTATTCTGTGGCAAAACGCTGGCCACTCGCTGGGTTGCCGGCTGGAGCGCTGATTGGTCAACTGCGTTCTCGTACATGCTGCCGGCCAGTGCTATCATTTTTCTGCCACGTATAGCTGGACTTCGCGACACAAGCGGCAGTTTTCGCCTTTGTGTACTTCAGTGCTCCTTGGCCGTGTACTACGGGAAATATTTATTTAAGTTATGTTATTTATTCTGAGTGTTCTTGCGCCACGTATAAAATTCTAAATTGTTCGAAACCAAAATCGCTCACTCTAACCGTCTTCTGGCAGGTATGCTACGCATGAGAGAATTTTGAGGTCAAGGCGTACCTCGTTCTGTAGCCAACCACGAAAATGGATGAGACGAGCGATTACAGCGTGACGAAAGGAGGAAACGGGAGCATCATGAGAAAACCCTAACACCACGGCAGTGTCGCCACGTTCCAAACATGAAACCCTGTCCGCCGGGGCCTGGGATCGAACAGGCGACCTCAGTATTGTGATGACAGAGTCAAAACAGAGAGTGCTGGAAATCGCCCTAATGGTGCGGTGCCTCTCACTCCAGAAAATCGAAAAAAAGTTGGTGAATTTGAAACAGGAGGAATGGCACTGTCTTTTATTTTACCTACCATATTCAACATATAATGAAGAATGGCTCATGTGTGATGAGTGTAAAGAATGGGATTGTGCATCATGTTAAAATTGCAGTATTAATAGATGTTTCGTCTGTGAACTGTGCGAAAATTATTGCAGTGCTAATAGTAAGTTAAAACAAAAGTTGAAAGCATATGTCCCAACTTAATCAACAACACGTCCCGTCTTATGATACCTAAAGCCTAAGTTCGGACAAGAGTAAACATCTTTATAACACCCCCCCCCCTTTTTTTTCTCCTAGAAAATGTTATATATTGTAATAGATATTTTGTGTATGGAAGCAATATTGTCGAAGGTTCTGCACGCATTTTTTAAAAAGAATTTCTACAACTAACAAATTTATAATTAATCATTTTTAGAAAACTGCCCCATCTTATGGAACCTTCTCCTATTTGAGAATACGTAGGTGAGATAGCCGCTTATTCCGCGAACTCCAGCCGCACACGTCAGCAAAATGACGTCACTTACCACCAACATGTCAGAACGCCTTTCGCTAATCAACGCCCGGCAGCTCAGTTGTCAGCCGGCGAACCAGCCAATAGGAAACATTTCTCAGCACACAGTAGCCAATCAGATGTAAGATCCACTTCCAGACACTCGTGCATCCAATCAGAGAATGGGCACGCCCACATAAAAGGAACCGCCACGCCATTTTGTCTCTGGGTAATAATTACTCTGCGATCAAAACCGCAAAGCCAACCGCGCGCGCGTCCCGTCCATAAGGCGACTATAGCAATATGTTCACATCATGTCAATATTACTATTGAAGTGGAATCGATCACGTCATATTGGATTTATCAATTTTCCAGAGCAAGTTCCATTCCCTACACGATACACTTTCTCGAACTTAATAAAATTGTTATAACTTCTTGGTTTACTAATTTTTAACCTGTGAGAGACGAAAGAAAAATAAATATTATTTAATGCGGACGATTATACACATACATGATACTAACAACAGCAGTCAAGTAATTCATGTTTTAACAAATGCCGAAAAGGGTTACGATCTTTTACCTTCTAATGGAAGTTTCCAGCGGTAGAACTCCAAAATGTGAAATGTCAAAAAACCACCATTGTTAAATCGAATTTTTACAAGTGACGGGAGATATAGGCTGTTCACGGTAAAGTGAGCATTTTTTAAGGCACTAAAAAATTTCTATTTTCACCCTATTTCTGTCTTTTTGCTGCTTTATATTATTAACATTGTAATGCGACCAATAAACACAGTGTATGCATTTCACCACGCTCATAAGTTAACGCCTAAGGCTGCAATAAGATATGTTTATTAGTGGTTGATGCCTGTTGGGAGGGCCTTAAAAAGTGCCCACTTTACCATGAATAGCTAGTAAATAACTCAAAATACAAACGTGAAAGCTTGTTCCTGGTATAATATACACGCTATTGGTTTCCAACTTAAAATCTTCCCTGTGACACATGCTATATTTTCGAACAACAAAACGATCTAAAACTACAAAAAATTACAGACAGTACAAAATAAAAATTATCCATGTGTAATAAAAACAGTTTCTACGAAGGTACCAGATTAGTTCAAATGCCTTCCTTGGTATTCCTGTTAAAGGCAGGACCGCGATGGCTGGGCGGTTAGACTGCTCGTCTCCCATCGGTGTCACATTCGAATTTTCGCTAGTGGGAATCGTGTCAGACGATGCCGCTGGTCGGCGGGTTTTCTCAGGATTTCCCATTTTTGCCTCGCCCTTGCATTCCGGCGCTACTACATTCTCACCTCATTTCCCCTCATCTGATCTCAAGAACTCGTTGTCAACCACCACCCAAATCTCTCAACTCAACTTGTTACCGGCAATTGTATATCACATTTTCTTTGTGGGGCTTTGCACAGTTTTACAACTTTATTTTAACGTTTTGCAGTTGCAGACAAGACCTGGTTATGCTCCGAAATATGCCATTGATGAATGACAGCTAGGAGTTTTATATCATCCTTGGCGATGAAGTGTCCAACTGGAAGGTCTTCCTGGTTCCCCAGGCGACATCTGTCCAAGGCACACTAGGAGAGTGACACATGCGGCATCATCAAATCAAAATGCGGATATTTAGCACTTGTGTCACATTAGTGCCCTATCATTATAATTGGCACAGAAAAGAATCTTATTAGTTATTTAACAAACTCATTTACCCTCAGTCCTCGGTCGCTACGAGTTCGATATGTGAGAAACGAAGAACGTTAAAACCACTAGCCTACTTTTTATAACAGATTTTTATTTCTGGGGTAACAGCTCAGTGTTGGATGGTGAAATACTGCCACAGAATAGCCAGATGAGTGAGTGACTGAATAGATTTCGGCTGCTCTTGACAGCGAGGTCTTGAGAGCCGATGAGGGTGAAGCGAGGTGAGTGTGGAGCAGCGTCTGAATGAAAGGTCGGGGGAAAAGGGAGACCCCGATAAAACCTACCAATCAGCGACATCGTCCGGCACGGTTGCCACATGCGAGAATCCGGAAGCGACCACGCCGAAAATTGAGACCGGTTCGCCCAGGTGGGAGGGGAGTAGTCTAACCACTACATCACCGCGGCCCCGATAGCCGGGTATTCAGAAGTGAAATGGCTTAGCGATTCTTTATATGTGGGCATGTCCATTCTCTGACTTAGTGCCTGACTGGTTTCTGCAACCTGCGAAGGATTCCCTATTCGCTGAGCTTCCGGATGTCGAGTAGGTTACCAGGAGCTGATAGGCCAACAACATCGCAACATTTGGCTGGCCAGTGACGCCATTTTACTGGCGTGTGCGGTTGGAATTCGCGGTATAAGCGGCTGTTTCAACTCTGTATTTACCCAGTGCTGCTCCAAAGAATGCTGGCGTTTACTCTATACTGTACCTGACGCTTACGAAGTTTTAAGCGTAAGCGTCAGTTTCTGAATCTGACTTCATGTCTCTAGTATAATTTATTTAGTCTGGTACTGAAGTCTTACTGAAGAATCAAGAGACTTCCACAGATTCGCAAGGCGACAACTTGGAAATATATTGAATGTATTAATATACACGAGCAGTATCTGTGCCGATTACGACAGTACTTTGTGGTGTTACGACGATTCACTAAAAAGAGGATTTCGCGCCAATCACCATTTCTGGAAATTTCACAATTTAAAGTTCTTGAATCTTTCTGGCAACAACTTGGCATGTAAAAAGTCGCATATGTAATTCAAGGAGAATGGTGATAGTTGCTCTTAAGAGAACTGTATGACTGGGCACCGAAGTTTGTTAGGCATATGTTACATGTATGAAAATTCTTATGTTCTGAAGAAAAAAATTTTTTTTTAAAGTAACCACATGTAAAACGGCAGTATTTCCATTTTGTATCACAAGGAAATATTTTGACAATTAGTTTCGGGGCCACGGTGGCTCAGCAGTTAGCCCACTTGCCTTCCACCAAGGTGAATTGGGTCGCTCCAGGCTTTTCGCATGCCGGACGATGCCGCTGGTCGGCGGGTTTTCTCGGAGATCTCCCGTTTCCCCCGCCCTTTCATTCCTACGCTGCTCCATAATCACCTCGCTTCACCCTCATCGACTCTCAAAACCTTGCTGTTAACGGGCCTGCCTACCAAGCCGGCAGTCGCGAATTTCAAATGGGGAATCAATGTTAAACGAAATTCCTTCTCACTGCGTCAATTTTAAAGACAACTATTTCAAACAAAAAACACGTTGACGCGATTTTCTCAGGGAATATTGATACATAAAATTGTTTTTGAAAAAAAGTTATTTATCCATCTTTTCTTTTGTTATATATAAATTTCAATATTTACATTTTATAAAAAACATATTAAACAAAAAATTGGCAAAAAATATTTTAACGTAGCATCATTCCTTAAGAAATTTTGCTTAGAATACTTTTTGTTTGAAATAGTTATCTTCAAAATTGGCGCAATGAGAAGGAATTTAGTTTAACATTGATTCGCCATTTGAAGTTCGCGGCTGCCGGCTTGGTAGGGCACCCAAATCTCTTCACTCACATAACGTGTTGCATGGTGGTGTCACCTCTCATCTTAGTTGCTTTGTGGTTATTGGTTCACCTGCTGAGTGCACTAAAGTATGTACACTTGCCCTAGCGCACTTAGCGATTTCGCAACCCGCCACTGAAGCAACTGTCGCAGCCGACCGGCGACCACGAGTTGACCTGGAGCGGGGGAAGACGCTATTCGCCCGCGGGTAGGGACCAATTGCGATTAACCCCGCGGAGGGTTTCGCAAACACCCTCGGGCAGGTGAGGCAAGCCCGTGCAACGCGCCGTCAACCTCCGGTGTCTGGCGCGGTACACCCACATGAAGACTAGACTCGTTTTCTGGAAGCCTCTTACTGTATTATCCCCGATCAAAAGCAAATTTTCCAGTGATCCATTCTTGAATAACTTAGGTAAGCCCTTGAACAGCAACAGGAATGAGCTCATACAAAATGGCGAGGACAGGTTTTTACACGAGAAGAGGAGAAAACCCATGAGAACAGGGAGAATGGCACAACAGGCACTGGCGTCAAGATAAGAAGAGGAGAAAGTGCCGTGCACTGACTTAGTCATCAGAGTACAGACTCAGGCCAGGAGGATGGAGGGTGTGTAAAAACCTGATCTCATTCCGCCGAGAGGCAAGGTGCGCACGATGTCACCGTGTGCTTCGTATTGGCAACTACGGCATGTACTGCGGCTCTTAACGTCGAGGTCTTGAGAACCGATGTGGGCGTAGTGAGGTGGGTATGGTGCAGCGCTGGAATGCAAAGGCGTGAGATATTGGAGATCCCCGAGAAAACCCGCTGGTCAGCGGCATCGTCCTGCACGGTATCCACGTGCGAAAATCCGGAAGCGACCTAGCTGGGAATTGAACCCGGTTCGCCTTAGTGGGAGTCGAGCAGTCTAACCGCTCAGCCACCGCGGCCCCTTTGTAGAACGAAAATACTATTATGCCTCTGTAATCGTAATTGGTGACTTAATCCTCCTTAATGATGAAAATAGTGGCTGGGCAACTTCTGTTTGGATGAGATTTTGTAATCCTAATATGTACGCGATATTCAAGATACCTTATTAATAGGGATAGGAAAATTTCGCGAATTCAATTCGGGACAAGATGGACGTCAAACACACGTACAGTGAAGTCACCTTTACAATTGGATCCCAGTTTATCGAACCTGCCCTGAACGCCTCTGAGCCAATAGCAGACTTACAAGGAAACAAGTAGCGAGTCCTGCGTACTGCTAGGTGTGCTGCAACACTGGCTACTCTCCGAAGCAGCAACCAATGAACACACAGCTGAGGCTCGAGTATACACAGCACTGTGGAGTCTAGCCTACAGGTCATTGAACTCGCGAAATTTTCCTATCCCTCCTTATTAATCAACACGTCTAACTATCAATAACGGTCGTCTTGTCGTTACAGTCTCAGGTGAACAGTTTTCGAAAAATCCATGCGTAATTCTCAAAATCAGTGTGTGTGTTTTGCTGACACTTGGGAACACACATAAGTCAGGCAGGTATTTTAAAATTAGGATTGTGTGGGCGAATAGAGCTCCCTTGAAAATAACTGTAGAGGAAACGTGTAGATACATTTTCGTGAGGAATAACCTGCCGGAGTTCGTCGGTGCTGATCGGAAACACCTGGTGTGACCCGTAGTTACCGAACGGGTTATAAATAAACCTGGAGCCGGCGGTGTTTCCCTGCAGAGGCCGACACCGCTCGCAACACGTGGCGGCCACGTGGGCGGTGTTGCCTTACCGCCTCGAGGGCCAGGCGGGTTGGGTTACTCGTGAGCGGTCGATTGCCGTGCGTGCAATTTGGCGCCCGGGCAACGGGAGGCGGGCGTTCCTCAATCATCTCAAATACCCTGGACCGCGCCTCTCCGTCCACGTTGGGCAACCACACACGCAGCAGCTGGGCTGCAGAGGGGAGTTGCGACACTTGCCACGCGTGGGGGGAGATCATCGTGCACCTTATAGCGTATTGAGTATCCTCGGTAGCCGCCTTAAGGGTCCAATGTACCTGCGCGTTCAAGGTCAAGAAGCGAGGGAGCGATACGGGCGACATTAACATGCACGCCTCATTGCTCCTACGCGCAAGGCGTGCAGTGTTTCCTCCCTAACGCTTTACTGTGTAAACTAGATTTGTAACTGTGGGGTTTTATTACACGCCATAAAAGTACACAGATCAAACTACCTGCGTATAATAGTACTTTTCTCTTACAGCTTAAACTTCATAGGCAAGCTTTAAAAATGCTATATTTGACCAATTTCACGTTTTTTTTCTCCTTTAATACACTTAATATGATAAAAGTAAAAATATAGCAATATACAATAGTTTTTTTTTTTTTATCCTTTCTGGCAAAACTTCGTATTTCCAGAACATTTATTTATCGAGACACGCATTTAGGCGCAAACAACAATTTCACAGAAAACGTTTCAGTACATAGGACCCTTAAAGGATCCGCCTGCCCGGCTCTTCAACTGCGTTGCAGAATATTTGAAATCTTGGTTTTTGAAGAAACTATTAACCCTTCCAGACCGACTTTAATTTACGGTGTCAGGTGTTGCAAACATAATATTTTACTATGTTTGCTGTACTTAAGTCGACACAACACTCGTTTCGCTCACAGTCAATGAGCTGTAAGCTGTACAATCGGCTACAGTAATATGAACCAATTATGTCGTAGACCAGTAAGATAGTTTGCAAATCATTTACCCACAGGTAAGATCAGTGGTCAATGAGCTTCGCAGTTTGCAGCTCAGACCAAAAATTGCCGACACGTGGGTAATGTACAAAATTGTGTACACTAGGTCTGAATGGGTTAACCATGCCTCCAGTATTTTAAACTTCGAAAATAACATCATAACACAGACGAGGAAGGAATAGTACTTTAAAATTACCTCGCATGCTGTAGATATTATTTTATAGTCATCCAACATAGTTAACAAGAACTTACTGATATAAATAATACCTAAGACTACTTTCCTCAACATGGGTATAATAAATGTTTTAATGCGTTCTGAAAAGCTGAGTAAGTAGGTTGGACTTCACCTCGCTTTGAAAGCAATAACATTAGAAATGAAACCTGAAACATATGCAACATTAATGAGTCGAGTCAATGTCAAATACATACCTTGCCCGGGACTTGAACCCAGGAAACCACGTACAATAAACTAGCGTGCAATGCACTGCAATATGGAGGTCAGATTCGGAGCATCAACTTCGGATTCAATCAGTCTAGTGTTTAGAATTATAGGGTTTACTGATCAAAAATATTCAGAGGGCCATGATTTAGAAAATAAGTGAGTGAGCCACTTAAAATATGTAAGTTTACGTGGCCTCCCTTAGAAGTACTTGTGTGAGGAATTTGGTGAAAGTCGATTGTTTGATCCCTGATATATGTCATAAGAACCTTATTTATTCGAACGACGCTATCTTACAAAATGGCGGATAAAAATGTTCGGTGTAGATACAGTTGATAGTTGTAATATCTACTACTAGCATATAATGATAAGTAGCGAATAATTACATGGTTTCCACGATACAGCATTTAAAGCTGAAATAACTAGATATCCGTCATTTTGAAAATAAATATCCTACGTACTTAAAACATGCTATTTTGCATCATCTGCCGTAGTACTACGTTTTTGCCAAATTTGGTAGGAAATGGCTAATTGTTTCCCGAGATATCACATAAAATATTTATTTATTCGCATGGCACTGTCTAACAAAAGGGAGGAAAAAAGATGAGCCATGTATATACAGTTGATAGTTGTAAAATCTACTGCCAGCATTAAAAGTTATGTTGGAATTGATTACATAGTTTCGACGATATAGCATTCTAAACTAAAATAACTATATGTCCGCCATTTTGAAAATTAGTGCCTTACATGCTTAAGGCATATCACTTAGTATTATAGTTTAGTACTACGTGTTTACCAAATGTGGTAGGAATCGGTTAATTTTTTTTAACCGAAATATGATATAATAACTATATTTATTCGTAAGGCGCTATCTTCCAAGATGGCTCATAAAAGTGATTACATGTTGCATATATGATGCTCTAACAGATACTTTCAGTATACAAAAATTAGTCGAAATCATTTATTTTGTATGGCACCCAAATTGGGTAAGAATTAGTTTAATACTTTTCGAGAGATGAGAAATATTTATTTCTTCATTTGGTGATTTTTCCAAAATGGCTGACCAACAACAATATCCATCTCAAAAGTTAATGACTACACGATGCTCCGCCAGCATAATTTTTTTTTTTTTAACGGCTGAATAGTTCCGAAATATGACATATCACCCCAAAATTTTTTAATGGCCGCCATTTTTAAAGTAAGTACCCAACGTGGTAAAAACTGTAAAATGCAGGTGTCCTTACTAAGTGCTATATGGGTAGACTACCAGATTTGGTAAAATTCTATCCACGCGTTCGAAAATTTAAAAAGGGGGACACACACTCGCACAGGCACACAGAGAGAAAAGTGAACTCATGAGCCTGATTTTTCCACACTGCCGTATCTTACAACATACTAGCCAGACACGAGCCGAACTACGGTAGGAGCCTGTATTGAACTTTGCTACAGAATTTTCATTAATAAAATGATAGGGTCTCCCCTGAAAGCCCATTAGGTACACACATCACTACGAGAACACTTGGGGGGCCATGGTGACTGACCGCTTAGACTGCCCTCCTCCCACCAAGGCGAACCGGATTCAATCCCCGGCCGGTTCACTCCAGATTTTTTCAAGTGAGAATCGTGTTGGACGATACCGCTGGTTAGTGGGTTTTTATTCCCCGGGAATCTCCCGTTTCCCCCGCCCTTTCATTCCGGCGTTGCGCCATACTCACCTCAGTCACCCTCGTCAGCTCTCAAGATCTCGCTGTTAAGAGCAGCCCAAATCTCTTCATTTCTGACGCAGACAACAAAGTGAGACGAAATGGCGTTTCGGTTCCTTTGATGTGAGCGTGTCCTTTCTCTGATTGGCTGTGCGAGGTTCGGGGGGAAGGGCCTTGTGTCTGATTGGTAGGGATAGGAAAATTTCGCGAGTTCAATTATCTGTAGGCTACACTCCACAATCCTGTGTACACGCGAGCATCAGTTGTTTGTTCATTGGCTGCTGCCCAGAGAGTAGCCTGTGTTACTACACACCTGGGAGTATGGGATTCGCTACTTGTTTCGTAACAAGTCTGCTATTGGTCCAGAGTCGTCCAGGGCGTGTCTAATAAACTGCACGATCCAACTGCAAACTCAACCTCAGTGTACACGTGTTGGAAGTCTACCTTGTCCTGAAATGAACCCGCGAAATTATCTATCACTACTGATTGGTTACTGCATGCTTCAAAAGGTTCCCTATTGGCTTGGCTGCCAGTTGGCGAGCAGGTTACCACACACTGATTGGAGGACGGAGTTCCAGCATACTACTGGCCAGCGACGCCCTTTTGCTGGCGTGTGCACCTGGACTTCATGTAAGAACATCTATTTCACTTTTGTATTCTTAAACACCATCATCTGTATTTGTATCTGCTTCTTTTCGTCGGTTCTATACAAGTCTGGGCAGGTTATTTTTCCAACGACAAGTCGTCAATATGTGGCCATATCACTTCTAATGATTAATTTTATTTTCCCTTTTATTTGTAAAGTAAAAACCTAAACAGTTTTAAGAGCCAATTAAATTTCAATTAATCTTACAGTTTAGCAATAATCTACAGCACATCCCCCCCCCCCCCGAAGTTTATTATAACAGCTTTATTTTACGAAGATTTCTTTGTCAACCGCTTCAGAAAAAAAAAACACCTCAGAAAAACAGAAGCCTCCACTTGATGGGCGACTCGGGTTTTGCCTACCCAGTTAGCTTACTTATTAAAAAGATCTGTCGTTCCGCTGGCTACCTACTCTAATGTCTTCCTGCCTGCTCCTGAAAAGCCACGAATTGGTTTTTAACCCTCCGTACTGACAAAGATTTTCTCTACTCTCCCCCCCCCCCCTCTCGCTCTCTGTAGTAGTTTTTTCCTATGTATACGGGCTGTATAATTTTGCGTATCAACTCGAGGAAAAGCTAGACCTGAACCACGTCTACCTGTCAGTTACTGCTGTGAGTGAATAATGTTCCTGAAAGGAAACAAGGACTCGAACACCATACTACTTGATCTAATGTAAAACTGGCTACTCACTGGGGGCAGCTGCCGATGAACAGGTTGCTGAAGCTCGATAATAGAGAAGACTTATAGAGTCTAGATTATATACAGTGCACCTCGTGAAATTTTCTTGCCCCTGGCTGTGCCACTGAGACAGACCCTACAACCTCTCCATTGGTATTGTGCTACTAGAGGACACTGCTAACAGCGGCGACAAACGCGATGTTTTTCGCGAAAAAATTTCAAGGCCAGTTGTACTCCAAGACACTTTTGTTCATTTGCACTTTCGTGGTTGGATGATTTTAAATGTCACGTGCCTCAAGGGTATGTCCATAAATCATAGACGTTCAGTATCGGAGTACTTTGCTCTGATTGGCCCAGTCAAATAAGAACGTGTCTTCTTACGTAGACACGAGGCCAATAACCAAAGGAAGTTGTGATTGTGGATGTAGGATATTAAAGTCTAGCATGGCCATAAATATTTTCGCGAAAAACATCTGTCTCTGCTAATAAGTTAATAAGTAAGAACACCCGAATTTCACGAAAATATTTCACGACCACTTGTATTTTATAACAATTTATCTCAGATCCACTTTTGTGATTGAGTGATCTAGATGGTACACGTGTTATGTGTTTTCCCACGAATCAGAGACGTAAAGTATCGGAGTAACTTAATTCTAATTTGCTAGTCATCTAAGAAAATGTCTTCTCACATACATGCCGCAAATAAGGAAAATGAAACTGCTTGTACGCTCGTAAGGTATTGAAATGTAGTATGTGCGGATATATTTTCGCGAAATTCAGGTGTCTCTACTAATAAGCCTTCCCTAACGCAAATAGCTCAGTTTCTCAATCGCATCTAATGACTGAAGATTTTCGCGACCTTTGTCACTTAGGTTGCCTTCGCTTTCAACTAAGGGCAGCGCCGAAGTAATAGTTTATCGATTTTTAGCCGTGCATGATAGCAGGTTTTATCAGAAACCCTGGGGCCCTATTCTGTAAATTTTTACTGTCTTTATCAAAGACAATTCTCGCATAACTGTCTTTACACGGCGAAATGGTATTGTGTCGCTCAAAATGTCGCCAAAACGATCTCTCGACTGCCTTACGACTGTCTTTAAATGAAGCCAAGACAACAAGGTGTCATTATGGACGTTAGTGGAAATAAAATGGCTAACGTAGTGAGGCTATTTCAAGCAAACGCATTCCAAAGAGAAAAAAATTTACTAAAATCCTACGAGGAGGAGAAATGTTATATTCTGACATATTTCCGCACAAATATAAGGTGTCGGGGATTTGATTTTTTGGGTGTGATACCCTCTAATGCTTCGCTCTAACATTACTATGATGCAGACAGACTCGGCCCCAGGTTATAGAGCTGCTATCTAGTGATACTCAAAGTGTACTAGGGCCATACTATCTGGACATTTGTATCATAGAGAGAAGTAAATTAATTTTTGATGTGTAATCCATAAAATGTATTAAGACACAAATCGGATTTATAATTCAAAATTATCCATATTAATTAAATACGTGACAACATACTATATAATAATCTAAAAAACGTAGGTGACATCACAAGGACAGACATAAAGAGATGCCTTACAGGAGACAGATGAAGACAATTACGAGCAACTGTCGTTTTGACTGTCATCATCACAAAGATGGGAAAATTCAAGCAAACTGAAGTTACAGAATATGACTTAGCAGACAGACTACTCATCCCACCACGGCGAACCGAGTTCGATTTCCAGCGGGGCCACTCTTGGTTCTGGCATGTGGCGGACTTTATCAAAAGCTGGTGGATCTCCTCATGGTACTGCCGTTTCTCATGCCATTGCAAAGTCGCCGCTTCATATTCGCCTCTCATCGCCACTAATGACCAAATCTGCCTCTCACTCGACTAAAGTATACAGCGAAACGTCGGTAAACTCCACCACTACGACGCGGCTCTAACTCATGAGTAGAGAAGTGCAAAATTCGCGTGCTCTTTCGGTGAAAATATAGACTCCACTGCCTCGCCAACAAGTGAGCCCAGTCAGTGGTTTCATTGGCCGATGCACTTTGATCAAAGTCACCTACCTGCTTGATATCCTTAAAAGAGATTGGCCACTTCACCACTGAAACAATACTACTGGCTCAAGAGTTCTCCTTGGAGTGCCAGATAAATTTCTTAACCAATAAATGAAGTCGGTCAAACGCACAGTAACTTGCAGTTCAGCCTGTCCTTAAATAATAACGCGAATAACTCATAAGACAAGATATCATAAACATCTACCTTCTCCAAGTATTTTGAAAATGTTTTGATAACTTTACATAGGGTCTTCACATAAGAAACTTTTGATTCCTGGTGGATACCGAACAACTTTTCAACTCTACGGGAAACTCACATATTTTCAAAAATATTGTTTGAAAAACCGGGAAGAAAAAGCAAAATAGTATAGTTGAAAGGAAAAATATAGAAATGTTTTAAATTTTTCGTGGTTTTGACATATTCATTTTTCTACTTGCGTTTAATAAAGTTAAGTTAAGAAGTGAATACACTTTATCGGAGCGTTAATCCCTGGAGCTAACATTGCAAGCATCTAAGAAATAACTTTTCGCTCGTTTGACAAGCCAGTGCCGATCTTGTCTGCGTGTATTTCCCAGGAAACAATATTGCTGATGCTACCACAGACGCTTTTCTCGGAAGAGGAAACTCCAAATATTTAAAGATTTGTGTCAAAGAGAGCACTGAAATACCGCTTTGTGTATGCAAATGCACAAATGCACGGAAATCCCTACACCGCCATCGTGTTGCAGAGCCCTCCCTATAGAAAACAGTCGCAACTCGACAGTATAACAAGAGTCAGCCGAAGAAGGTTCTACGGTGCGGTCAACTACATAATACAGAGTAAAGATCACAATTTCACTTTGTTATGTCGACAGGCAATGCAAATGAGTTTGCCTGTCTGTATTTCATTTTAATCAGTTGGCAATATTATTTTGTGTGTCTTTTATTTGCAGTAATTTTAATCCTCAAATGCTTTCGAGAAAATATAAATCATAATAACGTAGGTGAATTACAGCTTTATAAATAATTTAATTCGAATATTAATGAAAATATACGTGACTTAAACGAACAGACGCGAGTGCCACACAGACAAAGAAGCCTATATACAGCCATCTGAATTAAACGATATAAACCAAGCACGTGTTTTTACAATAACTAAAGAGAAAAATATACGTGAAGAATATTTTTTATTTACGCGATGTGCAGGTAGTAAAGAATCGTATCTTGCTAAAATGCGGAACAAATTTTTCAAATGCCGAAATTATATTACACTAGAACCTCAACTTCGTAATGGTTAGACTACTCGCCTCTCACCAAGGCGAACCGGGTTCGATTCCCGGTGGGGTTGTCCTCGGATTTTCGCACGTGGGAATTGTGCCGGACGATGCCGATGGTCGGGGGTTTTCTCGGAGATCTCCCGTTTCCCTCCCGGGGGCAACGGGAGATCCTCGAGCAACCCGCCATGCGGCGGCATCGTCCGGCACGTTTCCCATTTGCGAGAATCCGGGAGTGACCCGGCCGGGGATTGGATCCGGCTCGTCTTGGAGGGAGGCGAGCATGCTAACCGCTCAGCCAATGCAGCCCCGCTCAACGAGCATACAGAACGGTTACAGAATTCTCATGTAGGCCAGGAAACTAGCGTCAGAGACGGGAAAAATGTTGGTAATATGCAGGTAGGAGCAGTGACTTTTTTCTATGGTTGATTTCAAAAGTACTCGCTTTATCGTGAACAGCCTTTAAGTACAAAGAGGCGAAATGGCGTCGCGGTTCCTTTGATGTGGGCGTACCCATTCTCTGACTGGCTGTCCGAGAATCTAGAAACGGGCTTCGCGTCTGACTGGCTACTGCATGCTGCGAAATGAATCTAGAAACGGGCTTCGCGTCTGACTGGCTACTGCATGCTGCGAAATTTCCCTGTTGGCTGGGCTGGCGAGCAGGTTGCCAGGCGCTAGTGGCGAACGCCGTTCCTACATGTTGTTCGTCAGAGGCACCACTTCGCTGGCTAGCGACGGCTAGTTTCCGCGGGATAAACCGCTATTTCATCTCCAATATTCTTAAGAACCCTGAGGTCGAGCACTAACGATTCCCGACCATGTATAAGCTGTTCCCGGTAAAGTGAGCACTTTTTAAGGCCCTTCTAAATTTTTCCTTTCATCCTATTTCCATCTTCCTGTTGCATTTTAATATAAACATTGCTTTGTGACGAATAAACACAGTGTATACATTTCACCACCCATAAAATTCAATACTTGATGCTGCAATACGATATATTTATTAGTGGCTAAAGACTGTTGGGAGGGCCTTAAAAAGTGCTCACTTTACCGTGAACAGCCTATACTTATTTGTGTAGGGCCAAACATACATTAATTTCCCCCAAACAAAATATTTTGTTGATTACACAAAACTTGAAAAGTCACAAAATTAATTTTGTAAATATAACAAAATATACACTTGAATAAACTAAACCTCTGTCTTAATCCAAAAAATAATAATTCACTTTCAACTAAATATTTATTTGATTCAAGTGTATATTTTGGTTCGGCCACTCATTTGATTCCCTTTGTTCGGAAGTACTACATCTCGAGATTTAGTCTTAAATTTTTGCCACAACTAGGCTAGTAACAGTGTATGCTAGTGCATTTATTGATGCTTAATAATATTATAAAAATCCTCTTAAAACAAGTTCAACAGGAAACTAAAAAATAAAGCGGCAAAAGTTTAAATATTTATTCACGCACGTGTTCCAGTACGCGTGTGTATATATGTGTGTGTGTATATATGTGTGTGTGTATATATATACGAAACTGTTTAATACACGTAGACCCAAACAAATATTTCGTTGCACCAAACCAAATCTTACAGTTTAGGGTTAATTAAATAAGAACAACAAGATTATTTGGTTGAAACAATAACATATTTTATCGCTCCTACACATACAATTAATTTGGTTGCGCCAAACTAACCTTGCTTGATTCAACAAAACCTTTTTCTCAGTGTGGTTTTTTAATTCTCTTTGAGTACTGGTAATATGGCGTGAGCTTGTGGTAAGTAAGTATTTCTCAGCTTTCCCTGTGCCAGACTTAAAGAGAAAGTAACGACAAAAGTTACAGGCGTGGCGACAGAACGAACGTAACGTGTTTACACAGTGATTTAATTATCCTAAATATGCTGGCCAATCAGACGATGTAATTTTTTTTTTCTAAGGCTCCGTGTCTCGTTAAGGTTATTAGTAAACACCCCGCTACAAAGTTGTAGTGAGCGATAGAAGAAGATTGGCAAGGTTGACAATTGCATAGATTGAGTGCCGGGATCAAATTCAGCCAAGCCGACAGAGAAACACCAGAATAATTCATGCTTGTAATTATATATGATATTGCGGCACTTTAACTCTTTTATTCTCACATTAATTTATCATTTCTTGCATTGCAAATTAGAGATGTTTTGAGGCATGCTTTACTTAAACAGGCAAAGAACTCGTTTCATTATCATCACATCCAGTAAGTTACAGTCTTTGTGCTCGGTAATCAGTGACATGAACCAGCCGTAACGTAGCGCAGTGACATGGTTTAGGAAACAGTTACCCGCAAAGATCATTGGGCACTGAACCTCACAGAGTACAGTACCGGTCAAATATAAACTTCCTGTGCAACAAGTTGACGATTGCCTACAACGGGCATGAAAGCGTTAATTTAACAACGGTATTCTCTACATGGCCATGTTCTTTGTTATATTTCAGACTGACTCTACATTGCAGTGAATAAAGATAAATATAATTAACACGCAGTTAACATGACTGTTAATGCGTGGAGCAGTATAGTGAAATGTACCTAGAGGTTACATGTGCAAATAACATTCTCATTTCCTCTGCCTATATGATGAAGTCAACTGAAGATATGTAGGCGGTGACAGTGATAGCAAAACTGCCTTGAATAATTGGAAGGGGGGGAAATTATTTTTAATTTTTTTCTGTAGCGTGATAAAGCCACGCCCCTCTTTATTTTTTCTTACTGATTGGTTAATTGGGATGAGGGATATCAGCTGTGGCTTACATCCTAAACCAAATTGCACTCACATCTGAAAGCGCAAAAGATATCAAGGATCTATCCGAAAATCGGGCCCTTAACACCGTAGTGTCACAGAGTAGATAAGTAGACAGAGACGAAATGGCACGGCGCGGCGGTTCTTTTGATGTGGACATACCCATTTCCTGATTGGCTGCGCGAGGCTCTGGGAACGGCCTTTTGTGTGTAATCGGCTTCAGCATACTGCGGAAGTTCCTTATTGGCTGGATCGTCGACTGGCGAGCGCGTTGGCAGACGCTCAGTACCGTTGTTGGCCAGCGACGCCATTTTACTGGCTTGTGCGTCTGGATTTCGCGTACAAGCAGCTATTTCACCTGCAGAAATGTACTGTGTGGTATACGCTGTTCACGATACACCGAGAACTTTTGAAATCCCTGCTTAAGATCTGCTTGTAGGCACGTTGTGTATTCTTCCACTTTACGTGAAATTAACATTGCCTCGGGCCTCATCACTTTGTTCATTAGTCGGTCGAGTGAAACTATGAAATAATTAGGAAAGAATATTCCATGAATTCGCTTATCGTTATTACATTTTATGAATTAAAAACAGGAAACGAAAGAAATAATTTAAGTATTCGGGAATATTGACCTGACATTTTTAATTCAACATGAAGACATGGAGTTACTTTCCCTACGTAGTAACCAACCTCAATGGCCGAATGCCACTCAGTGTGCCCGTTAAAATATATGCAGACAAAGGCAGCGACATTATTCAGAGGTTGATTTCAACTGTGCTCACTCTATCGTGAACAGCCTTTAGTGCGAAGGTAACACTTCAGAAATCGAAGCTACGGAGGTGTGCTTGCAAATGAGGCAGGTTCGGGCGAGAGTCATGGACGTGTCTTGGAAGTCGAGATGGTCGACATAAATATGCAGGAGGCAGTAGCGCTCAGATGCACAGCAGCCTGTCGAGCGATCAAGGCTCACGACTGCTGCAACACCTTTTACAAGAACTACAGCGCGAAACCGCAACTAACTGCAGGAAAACTCCTCCGAGGTTTGTTTTTTTTTTTCCCCCCTTCGCGAAACAGGTAACTTGTTACTTGCTTCCGTCAACGAAACAGGAGGGAAAAAAAAAACGAGGCACTGTGTTCCTTTAGCGAGTTAACCGTGGCCAGGTGGGCTACCCGTGACGTAACACTTCGCCACAAAAAAACTGCCCGCCTGTTCTTTTCGCAGTAGTACCTCTCCGACTTGCACTCCATTCGTCACGAACATTTTCTACGTCTCTCGAATTGACGCGTTCCCCAAAGCAACTATAGGTTTCACACTTTGAACGGCTTAGAATGTGAGTGAGTGAAGAGATTTGAGCGGCTCTTGACATCGAAGTCTTGAGAGCCGATGAACGGTTTAGAAGTATCACTTGGTACTTTAATTAGAGTGATTAAAAACGTAGTTTACGTGAGGCCTATATTTGACATTATTCTCATTATAGTAATTTTATTTTTAACCGTCTTCTAATGTAATATGTGGGTTACATTTTCATGTAATTATCCATATACTGTATATGAAAGTCAAAGTTTGCATTAATGTATGTTTGCTCTATATACTATTCTATACATATCGTTTGAAGGATATGTATCAAATTTGGGAGAGACGTCCTTCACAGCGCTCAACTTAAACTACTGTGTAAGCCAAAATGCCCCTCGCCGCCGTATGGGCTCTAGATCTCAAAAATCCTTAAAAAGGAGACGTTTATCTCAACTCCCATTCGTTTGACGAATATATTATTCAATTTGGCAGGGATGCCCTTCAGTAACCAACTATACCAAGATTTACGCCGCTCACTAGACCCGAAAACCTCTAAAACGGGGTCGTGTGAAAACTGTTCACGATTAAATGAACACTTTTGAAAAATGTCTGCCCCTACCTGCATTTGACGGGCACAGTTAGAGACCCGAAAAATTCGCGAGTTCAGTGACCTGCAGGCTAGACTGCACAGTCTTATGTACGAATATGCCGATATCAACTGTGCATTGGTTATCTGCTGTCACAGTGGAAGGCGACAATTGGACCAGAGTTCTCCAGGAGGTGTCAAACACCACCTGTACCAATGGCTAAAGTTATATAAACACGCGTGTTTTGAATTCTAGATTGTCTCAAAAGGAATACGCGAATTCTTCAGGTCTCTAGGCATAGTACGTGACAGGTTGGTAACGAGAGAGAGAGAGAGAGAGAGAGAGAGAGAGAGAGAGAGAGAGAGAAAGTAGCTCCGTGTCTTGACGTTGATTAAAAAAAATTAGTTAAACATGTGTTAATACTCAAATTATTTATTTTGCTTTTTTTTCTTTTTCTAAATGCATATAAGTGTAAGAAGAAGCAAATGTGTAAAATATTTACTGTTTTGATAATTTCACTGTTTCACTTGACCGACGCATAAGTAAACTGATGAGGTCCATGGAAATGTTAATTTTTCATACACTGCAAGAATGCATAATATGCATGCAAGTAGATTTAAGTAGGGCTTTCAAAAGTGCTCGGTTTACCGTGAACAGTATATCCCTCTACAACCATATACCCGGGAAATGCTGGGTAGCTCTTGTAGTAATTCATCAGCACTCATCCCGTTATCAAAGTATCACCCCGTTAAGGTCATACTTCAGTTAAAGCTATGATTTTTGTTAGTTCCTTTTTGTGTACATTTTCTCCAAGTTATGGTTAGTTCCCTACTTGATATAATATTTGACGGTAAATTCCTGAATTCTAATTAACCTATTCGTATCACATTTTTGATGAAAACACTGAATTTGGAGCAAGAACGATACGACATTGCATTCCCCTTATGTGAATATGACAACATACGTTCACGTCTTCTCATTCATTGCTAGAGACAGGTGTTTTTCCTGAAAATATTTCAAGACAAATTGTACTCCAAAACACTTTTGTTCATATTCACTTTCGTGGTTGTATGATTTTAAATCTCACGTACCTAAGAGTGTTTCCGTGAATCATGGACTTTCAATAACGAAGTACTTTATTCTGATTGGCCCAGTCAAATAAGAACATGTCTGTTCACGTAGACACGCGGCCAGCAACCAAAGGAAGTTGTGGTTGTGGACGTTTGATAATGAAATCTACCATGGCCATAAATATTTTCGCGAAAAAAACACCTGTCCCTATTCATTGCTGTTCTCATGATAGGCTCCTCGGAGGTCCCTCTCGCCTGGGGCACAGAGTAGATAACAACACAGAGATGGAAATAATGGTGTGGCGGTTCCTTTGTTGCGCGTGTACGCTGTTATTTGACTGGCTGCGCGAGGCTCTGGGGACGGAACTTGTGTCTTATTGGTTACTCCACGGAGCGAAACGTTTCCTGTTGGCTGGGCTGCCAGCCGGCGAGTAAGTTATCAGGCGCTGATTGGCGAACGGCGTTGTTGACCAGTAACGCTATTTTGCTTGCGCGTGTACAAGAGTTCGCTCATTTGAAAAATTAAACAGTGAAGGGGAGGATTTGGCAGTGGGAACTAACCTAACAAAAACTGTGGTGTATACTAACATTTTGTGAGTTCATTGCTCACTATCGAATCCTACTGTTTAGTAATTAAGTTTTCAGTTGTGTAAACCTCTTATATAATCCGTTCACGGTTACTTCACACTTTTCTGGAGACCTGATAAGTTTCTACTTCCAGACTATTCCTCCGCCTCGTGCAAACTCAGCTTAACTAAGTCTAGAAAATTACACCAAAGGACAACGCACAGAATTCGTGCGCACTCGTAATAATATTTTGCATGAGAACTATTTCTTACTAGGCACTACCAACTCATATGTTTTCTCACTGTTTAATTCATATTTATTATAGATGATATTTTATAATTTATGTGAAAAATATAGGCGAAACTTCAATTTAACGAAAAATAATATGCTTTTATGTTAACAGAAATATAAAACGGTTATGATACATGGCGTGTTTCGGGAATAACTAAACACGTCATCCATGGGGTGTTTTTTTCAAAGGTTTGATTCAAAAAGTGTGAAGAAACCGCGAATAGACTGTAAGTGGAGTTCGCTGAATGAGTGTATGTTTCAGGTCTGTATTCTTAAGGTAAAAAGAGTGTGGCTTCCAGAGGAGAACTGCGACCTACTGAACAACATGCATAACTCATTATAAAGAGGAGCCTACACTACCAGAATTGTTAAAAAAAAGTACAACTTATATATATTTTTAAAAAAGAATTAGACATATATTTTGTAACAGCGTACGTCATCTTGCCATAATTTACTTTTTAATTTTTTTTATTATTTAATAAGGGTCTAATTTCTACCAAAATTTAAGCGTATTTCCAATCTGGATGCTTTAGCAAACACGTTTTGCAAAGAGGTCATCATCAAACAAGCCCGTGATAGTAATTTCTCTGATTAGATGTAATAGAAATTATCAATATTTAAATATAGTTTAGTAACTGATTTCATGCTCATATATTTAAATCACGAAAGTCGGCATTTTTACAACTAAAATGAATGTAAATATAATGATATTATCCAAACTATAGTTTGAAACATAGTGCCAATATTTTCTTACGTACAACCATTGCAATTATTGTGTAAGCCATGCATGCCTCGGGTTTCATTGCACATTGTGCATTCCGAAGCATCCAGAATTACAATATTTTTAAAATTTAACTGAACGTTAATTTTTAATTAATTTAATTTAATATTTTAAACAACTTAATTCAATGTAAATATCGTACGTGCAGTGTTAATAAAACATACGCATTCTTTTTCATATCGGCAATTTAATGTTGTATGTTCCTGAGCAATTTAGTAGTGTGTTTGGTATTCTTTTATAATATCTGCATGAAGTAAAGTCGGGCACAGTGCTACAGTGGAATCAGTGGCGTGTGGAGAACCGTTGCAAGGTAAGCTACTGCTTCACTGGTTTACGTTCTCGGCGCACGCAGCACGAACCAGTAACTACAGCGTGCAGCCTAGGGAAACTGAATGTATTTCAACCACTCACAACGATCAGGCAAGAGACAATTACACGCGCCCTGTGGCGTCACCTGCCGAGCTACGTTTTAGTTGCGGAAGTGTAAATTAGCAGGCAACAGGGCACAGCACACAGCGAACACCAGTTTACCTCGCAACAGTTCGCCATACCCCACCGATTGGAAGCGACTCTTCAGATGTGGCTTTGAGATGCTGCGGGACTGTGGGAGGCTACGTCGTCATCGACACCCATGATGGTTAACTCGATCGGTCAGGCCTTAGTTTCCGAGTTCAAGTGTTGCAATAACGCATTTTTTTGGTATGCCCTGTACTTGTGCTCAGCATTTATTTTACAACCAGTGAACATCGTGATGCGTGCTCAATGATACTGGCATCAACCAATCATGTCAAAAGAGGCGTAGAAAATTCCACAAATCAGATTAGCCTGAAGGCATACTCTCTAAGGATTGGGCACTGATACCTTGCTATGTACAGTACGGGTCAAAAACATCACTCAGATGCAACGTGTTCACGATGACAGAATGAGTTAAGGTTACTTCTACTCAGGTTGGGAATATCAATGTTAAAAATTTGACAACAAACAAATTTCTCTCCACTAGATAAGCGCTAGTGTCGCGTGTGTACCAGGTTCTCTCTATTTTCTACGGTAAAAAAAAAACAGGATAATTATAATAAACATTATTATAGTAAAAAATAACTTGGTAATTAAGTAAAATCTTGCTCTTTTATAATTCACGTAGCTTAAAATTTTGAATAAAAGTTACCTTTTGGAACACTGCGCACCTAGCGGTGGGAAATTTCCCTATACCGAACTCTCTCAAAAGAAATCTCGTTTTCTTCCCAACCTGAGCATACTAAACCTTACCCATGGTTAACGCTTGTATACCAAAGGCTAAAGATGAGGTAGACCGATCTCGCTGGCTGCGCACAACCACACTGTTAAAATTTTCCATATATTTACGGAAATTTTTACGAAAATGCACAGTAAATATACGGGAACGCAATCCGTAATGACGAAAAACGGAGTTAAAACGAAATTCGGAAAATCTCTTTTTTTAAATATAACTTTGTGTTTCGAGCACGAGCAATGGTGAGTCTACAGGAAGCTTTCTTCGCCACTGTAACCTGAAAATGATCGTTTCTGCGGCAGTTAAGGTTATCCATGTCACTAAGACCTGTTCTTTCCAAAATTAAAAAGTAGCAACAGGCGTCTGTAACACTTAGCAACACTTACAATTGACAAACTGCAATAGACACTAAAGAATCGCTTGCGTTACTAATATAGCAATTCAAATGTTTTACCAGATTCACCACGCGAGTCAGGTTGGTGCACTTCCAAATTCTTGACTCGGGTTCAAATCTTGCTAAAGTATTTAAAAAAAATTAACTTTTTTAAATATCTTTTTTTATACACAGTAGAACACCCACATTATGAAAATTAAGATAAAATAGAAATTAAACATTATTTATACTTTAAGTACAGATAACTAACTAGGGAATTAATGGAGAGGTCCCGTGAATGTTACGGAAAGTCCGTTTTTGAAAATCAATGTGTCCCTAATTTTAAGGAGAGTTTACGGACAACTCTGGATAAATTTTTACCAGCACTTCCATAAAATGAAGGAAAATTTTTTTTTTTACCGTACAATCTCCGGGTCCCAGCATTGAACTTCTTTTCTGCCAACGCATCTTGCGAAAATCGCATGGTTTGGAGGTTTGGTTAGAAAACTGATTTCTAAACAAATGTTTTGAAGTGTATGTATACTTCCTCTAGCCCATTTGTAAGGTAGTTCGATTAAATTCAAATTGGTACAAGTATTTTATACATAGTATAGTTCTTGTAATTTAAAATTAAAGTTATAAACTAACGCTTTCATCACTGCTGACTATGTCACTTTGACAGTTGTGTTCTTTTGGAGTAGGTCAATGCTGGGGTACAAGCGCAGAAGACGAATAAGCGGTCTGCCTCATCTTTAGTCTATGGGGGTCACGGTGGCTCAGCGATTAACGCGCTCGCCTACCACCAAGGCGAACCGGGCTCAATCCGCGGCCGGGTCATCGGATCTTCGCAAGTGGGAATCGTTGGTCGCCGGGTTTTCTCGCTCCACACTCACTTCGATCACCCTCGTCGTCTCTGAAGACCTCACTGTTTCGAGCCGCCCAAATCTCTTCTCACTCACTCACTTTAGTCTACGCTGTATACCCGACCAGGGCCGTATTTCGCAGGCCCCTCGCTGGCGCGGCGGGCGGACAGCTGGTAGACCACACCGAGACAAGGAAAGAGGAGTGGCTGTGTCGCCGCTAGTGGAGCTAGGATCGTCGCAAACACCGACTTTCACTCTCCGTCGTTTCGGCTACCGAGACCTGGCGTGGCTGGTTGGTCCTCGCGGAGAAGTGGGTATATGCTGTCCCCGTTAAAGTGGCCGCCTGGTTGAAGGAATTACGCACATCTCGAAGCCTAAAGGCTCGTCTACTATCAACTTGACGCAAAACGTTAAACGCTAAAACGTCTCCATAAGAAAACTGGCATGCCTACAATCGACGTTATCAGGAATAAAAGTAAAAAGAATGTAGATGTATATATACAAATATTTTTGTTTGTGTTTGAAATTTAAAAAAAGAACCTTTTGTAAAAAAAAAAAAAAAAGATTCCACATACTTAATAGTTACACTCGATTATTTGTTATGCATTTTGCGTTATTTATATATTGAATTCGTATAACATTAACAAATTAAATACGTACGGCGATGGTGGTGCTATCTGTTTCCAATCCTCTGTAACATTTGTTTTCACTTGTTTGTGACGTCTTGAATTCTGATTGGCTGGCGTAAAACGCAAAACGCAAAGACTTAAAAGTTGGCCAACTTCGACCGTGTTGCGTTTTACGTTTAGCGTCACATTGACGCAGTCCTAATATGGTGTACGTGTGCTTTGTCTGAAGTGAGCTTTCAAAATCTGATACTCGATCGCAGTAAATTCGGCACATTATTTGTTGTTACGTTGTGATTACCCCTAACTGCGTATATTTTAACAGGTGTATGCGCCTAGTAAAGTTGCTAGCAACTGTGGGAGAGTAATCCCATTTTTTCCGTTCATTTAAAAGTTTTATGTAAACAGTCAGGAATACTCAATGGTTTCCTTTGATTTCTGTTTTTTTTAATGCATATAAGAGTAAAAAATTAGAACATTTATAAAATATTTATTTTTCTAAAAATTTGACAGTTTCACTTCACCAACGCATGAATAAAGCGATTAGACACATGAAATACTAATTTAATACGTAATAGAAAAAAAAAATGCAATGTGCATACAAGTAAATTCTGAAGTTCTTGCTTAAATCCTACTTTCAGACTATACAGCGGCCTCATGCAAACAAAGCTTAAGTAAGCCTAGAAAATAAAATCAAAGGGACAACGCACCACATTCGTGCGCATTCAGTTTAACAACACATTGCAAGAGAACTATTTCTTACTAGGCAATACCAACACACCAATTTTCTCCCTATTTTATTGATGTTGGTTGTAAATGAAATATTATAATTTATGTATTAAATATTAGTGAGAGTTCAATTTTTAAAACTTTACAATATTTAAGACGTTCCTGATTAATGAAATATTTAAGAAACGACCAAACACAAAATACATAAGGGGTGGTTTTTCAAAGCTTGCATTTGAAAAGTGTGAAGATGCCAACTTACGTTGTAAATCATTAAAAATTACTTTTAAAGCGGTGATTTTAAGTGAATGAAATTATTAGTTAGGTTTCAGTAATTCAACTCGAATAATTTTACTGGTTTCCCAACCAAATATCGGTTAAGGGGAGAAATTTTAACTTTCTTGGTGTTGAGAATGAGGGGGTGCATCCCCAGATTGCCCGGCGACTCAGCACAAAAGTGTTGAATCATGTTTGTAACTGTCGAGATCTGCCATCAGACGTCGTCCTCTTATAGCAGAGATTATTTTTTTCTCGTAGGCATGTAAAAACTTGAACGGCGGAGGTGGGTCGGCGGATCTTTAACGGAGGCAGGCAGCCCTGTTTCCCAACCAGTTTCTCGCCATTGTTAGATACTCATTATCATCTTCGTGCTCGGCGTGAAATGGCAACCAGCGAGGTTCGCCGTTGTAATAGTCACCTAGTTCGCTGGCCGAGTTCCTACGCAGGCTACTCGGCCAACACGCCGAGAACACAGAATAGGTGGGAATACAGAAACGAAGGATGGAAAGTAGTTCCATATCTCAATGTCGAATAAAAAGTGTTAGGTAACCACTTACATTACTTCTTTCCTATTCTGCTTTTTTAATACATAGAAGTGTAAAAATGAGCAGATTTTAAAAAAATTTACTTTCCTCATAATTTTACAGTTTCACTTGACCGACGCATGAATAAAGTGCTGAGGCCCGTAGTAATATTAATTTTACACAAGGTGGAAGAAGACACAACGTGCATAGAAGTAGATCTTAAACAGGACTTTCACAAGTTCTCATTGCTCCTTTTAACGTGAACATTTATATATATATATATATATATATATATATATATATATATATATACACACATACACACGTGGCCAGCTAAAGGCCGGTCACGCTTTCTTATCAGCCCTGTGCCTGTCCACTTTCTGGGTAATAAGAGGGTAGAGTGAAATTCAAATGAGAAAATAAAGCGCAGAACTTCAGAACATGTCGGGATAGTCGATTGTCATTGCACGATGAAGAGGGGAGGGGTTGTTCAATTCAGTAGTGGCTGAGTGCAGTCAGGCGAGAGCTGCTCCGCGCATGCATAATATCTGTCGGCAAAACGTAAGTCCGCGTCTAAGGTATTTAACAGCGCGGTAGCAGAGAGCGATGGTATCAGTTTGGTGTGTATACCGCCGGTAGTGTGTCACGTGGTTTCCCTCCCTCCAGCGGTGAGCGTTCGGGAGAGCTCTCCCTTACACTGTCACCCCTGCGCCAGGATTATTTTCTCATTTGAACTTTACTATACAGAATGGGGTTGAATTCGACCGCCAAACTTCGTGAGGTGATTCTTTTTGCAAAATCGAGTGGCAAATATGCAGGACACTTTGTACCTAAGCTAAATATTAAGGGCCCAATAAGTCCCCGAAAATGGGGATTGTGGAATGTATTTTTGCGAAATATCGGAAACAGGTGAGATGAAAGTACAATTCGCGGAACATTGTTTTATGTAATCAGGATCTTCAACCTCAGAGCAAAGTCACAATAATAACACTCTCCGTTACGAACATAACAGGGGTGGCCACCCTCTTATTGCCGGCAACTTCGTAACCGTCGGAAATTATGAACGTTTGATGCGGTTTTATTGAGCAGTATGACCTTCGAAACACAAATGATCCCTTTGTTGCAACTGCCTAGGACCCACCGTTTTCGTTTAAAACGCCCACAAATTGTCCGCTAGATTCCGCTGCTGCGATACAGCGCCTAGTATACAGGCAGTACTACATACCCGTATGGTCACAGCACAACCGATGGTGGCGGACAAGGTTAACACCTTCTGTAAACAATGCGTACCATACACGCATGCCTTGCGTATTGCCTACGTAGAAGTCACTGTATCGAAGCAGCGGAATCTAGCGGAACATTTGTGTGCGTTTTAAACGAAAACGGTTGGTCCTAGGCAGCTGCAACAAGGGTACTATTTTTGTTTCGTAGGCCATACTGCTCAATCAACCAGCATCAGACGTTTATAATTCCTAACGGTAACGAAGTCAACGGCAATAAGAGGGTGGCCACCCCTGTTATTTTTATAACGGGGGGTGTTATTATTGTGACTGTGCTCTGAGGTTTAAGATCCCGATTCCTTGAACGATCCCATGCAAGCCTACATAGTAGCTTGCATGGATGGTTCTATGCCCGACTGCTGGCCGTTTTCATGGACGTTTTCGTAATAATTGGTCTTGTGCAATTTTCGTTGGAAGGTTTCCTACAAGGTTTAAATTTTATCCAAAAAAAGAGAGGGTGGAGGAGTCATCTTTGTTTATTTTGTGTTGATAAAGAGCGCAATACTATTAAACACGGATAAACGGTAAATAAAAAATCACGAAAATGTGTACGGATTCCGAAACAGCATTGTGTGAAAATTATGGCAAACATTCGTGTCTGTTTAAACCAACATTTCCAGTTATAATAACAAAACGATTAGGATCTGTGCGTAAACGTAAAATGCTGAAGCGAGTACGGGCAGTTCCTAAATCACAGTTGCTGAAGTAAAATGATAAAAAAATTCACTCGTCTTTACTTGTGCGGCAACAAGTACCGTTCGATAGATTATTCCAAAGAACTCTCCATAGCTGCTTGCATACAGGCTTAGGTAGTGGGTCTGGTGGAAGCTCTCTCCCGATCTTGTACGGAAATTTTATCGTGGCATACAGGATTTTTGCTGCTCGGAATAACGTAAAAATGACCATGGCCCATTGTTAAACAACAACAACCTTCTACGAAGCGGGTACAGTTTCAAAACGTGTTTTTATATCTCCACCAGCAGTTACAACGTTAATGACTAGAACGTGCCCGCGAAACTTTGCGTAACGATAATTTCGTAAATAAAAAATTCGGTCTGCGTCAAACGAGGTGTTGCAATGACAGAGCGCAGACTCTGCATGAGGGAAAGGCATGTATATTATGTATCTACGTGGGAAATCAGTTTAAATGTCAGACGTCAAAACACGTAACCCGGGTAAATTTACGTCTACATCTGCATGCCAGTGATAGTTTCCTTAAATTAATTCTTCATAGTTACGTAAATAAATAAAGTACTGTAATTAGCATACTTTCAATTTGCACGTGTGACTGGCACGCCGGAGTTCGTGTGTTTGATCTCGACAACGTTCAGGAAACAAACTTGAAAAACAGTGTAATTAAAGGGCAAGTAACAGCGTAATTCTCGAACCTAATAATGACTATGATATAAGCATGGTATTTATGGTGTTGTCTAATATGTAATACGACTTTTTTTTGTAAACTGTTACAATGGTAAGAGTTGGTGTGAATATCGCGCTCACCTTACAGGTTTTCATTACACACTAGGATGTGGGCTGCAAAAGTGCCTTCTCGAATGTGTTGTAGGAAGAAGAGGACAAGTAAACACTGCATACAGTTACATATCTCTCAATCTACTACATCCACTGCTGCCGTTCCTTATCATTTAGATTGGCTTTCTTCGAAGCCGCTGATGAGAACTCGTCAAGTGTTTGTATAACACCCCCCCCCCCCCCCCAAAAAAAAAACCATCCTAACACCGTTCAGTATCGTCCACACTATTTTCCAGAAAAGTGTTGCTGTTTCCCTCTGAAGACATCCTGCTTTCTGAACGCAAGTAATTTCATTATTGAATTTTAAGTTTTGTTTGTCCAACACAGTAACTGGTGAGAAAAAAATATAGACTGTTTATGGTAAAATAAGCACTTTTGAAAGCCCTGATTAAGATCTACTTGTATACACGTTGTGTGTTATTCCGCCTTATGTAAAATTAATATTGCATTGAGCCTCGTCACTTTATTCATGCGTCGGTCAAGTGAAACTGCGAAATTATTAGAAAAGTAAATATTGTACAGATTTGCTCATCTTTACACTTCGGTGCATTAAAAAAAACAACCAAAAAGGGAGAGAAATAATTTTAAGTTATCACAAATGGTTACCTAACACATTTTATTCAACGTTAATTTATGGAACTACTTTCCCAGCCATCGATACCAACTTTACTGGGCACATTTCACTCATTGCATACGTTAAAATATATGCAAAGTGGCAGTGACTTCTTTGTAAGGTTGATTTCAAAAGTGCTCACTTTACCGTGAACAGCCTTTACGAATAGGGTTGTTTGGCCGTACACAAACAGAAATAGGACGTGGTGGCCCTGTGGTAACACAGTGGACTCTCATCCGGGAGGAAGATTTCCGGCCCGACAATCCTGATGTTAGTTTTCAACGGTTTTCCGAAATCACTTTCTGTTGATGCTGGGATGGTTACTTGCTTCAGGACATAGCCTATTCCTCCCGTATAATGATCGAACTGGTGGCTCCGTCGCTACGCTATATCCATTCCAACCCGACAGCCAAGAGAAACAGTGCCAGTGATAAAGACACATACATTGGCTGGCTATAGTCGGTTCGTGGTACAACAGCGGCAGAAAATTGATCCGTCAGTATTCCGTAATTTTTTAGGGTAACGCGTGGCAATATTTATTTAATGGTAAGTATAACATTAAAATGTTCTGTACGCATACAAGAGAATACGTGATTGCAGCTCGTAAACATTATTTGTAGTATTGTTTCGGGGTAAAAACGCATCACGTATCTAGTATTCTGCAAGATGGCGGACGCTGTGAGTAGGGGCTGGAGTGTCGTCGCCAAGTGTCAAAAAACATACAATATGGAAGCCTCTACAAAGAAGTGTGAAAAGGGATGTGGTTTACATATATCATGCTACGTATAAAATAATTCCACTACATTGCCAAATATGTAAACAAAACAGTGCTTTAATGACGTGACAGCGAAAATAGCATTGTTCTGACAGCCGATTGCTCGTGACTACAAGCATACGAGTTTCACCTATATTTGGTAGCTTACTACAGTCAATCTATTCGGGGTTTCTTCACACTTTTTTAATCAAACACTTGAAAAACCACCCCATGTATGACGTATTTAGTTATTTCCTAAACATCCCATGTATCATTAGCGTGTTATACCTTTGTTAACATAAAAGTATATTATTTTCGTAAAATTAGAGTTTTACCTATATTTCATCTATAAATAATAATATTTCATTTATAATAAATATGAATACAACAGTAAAAAAAAGTGAGTGTTGGTAGCACCTAGTAAGAAATAATTCTCATGCAAAATATTATTACAACTGAGTGCGCACGAATTCGGTGCATGGTCCTTTTGTTAAGCTTAGTTTGCGCGAGAAGGAGGAATGTCCTGTAAGTATAAGATTAGCAGCGCTTCAGAAAGGTATTAAGTAATCATGAATGGATTATAGACGTCAAACATTTATGCTCTGTTGTTATTTCCATGATTGGACATCAGTGGTATTGCGATGCCCTGTTTAACTACTGAGACAGTAGCTATAGTCTATTCAAAGTATGCTCACTATTTTTTAATCAAAACTTTGAAAATTCACCCATATATGTTTTGTTATTCCTAAATATGTTATGTATCACAAGCGTTTTGTACTTCTGTTAACCTGAAATTATCTTATTTGTAGTTAATTGAACCTTTGCTCATATTTTACTTATAAGTTATAATATTTAATTTTTTGTTATTAATTTGAATAAAGATATGGAGACATTTGTATTTTGGCAATGTCTAGTATGAAATAGTTCTCATCCAAAGTATTATTAAAGTGAGTGCACTCAAATGCAGTGCGTTGCCCTGTTGGTGTAATCTTCAGGCATTGGTTAAGCATAGTTCGCATGAGGTAGAGGAATAACTTGAATGTTTAGCTTTAGCAAAGGTTCGTAAATGTTGAAAGCGATCGTAAGTGGACTATATCTTAGATTGGTTACAAATCTCTCAGTGAACCTGAAATTTAATCTCACTGCTCTGCTGTATCGTTGAAGCGCATTACGGATCGGGGGTTACTAGGCATCCGGCAAATGTACATGTCCTCTTTTATGAATTTTTTGCGCCCAGCTCGACTTTTTATAGAGATAAAAAATTTTCATTTTTTTTCCTGATATAATATGGTTTTCATCTACGTATTATTTTCACATTATCAATTCCTGTACGACAAAATTTTCATATTTGTGTTGAGAACATTAAATTGGTTAACCTGGTAAAAAGGCCTCTATACTGTTAACAAATCATATAAAAAATGTTACGATTTTTTTTTAAATTTCTAAATAGATCCGTTTTAGCTGCAGTGTGCGCGTAGTAAATTTTTTGTCCTTTAAAACAACTTTAAGCATACAGATTTATTTCCCTTGAACTTAGTTATCATACTTTACGTTAATTGATAGTGGGGACATTATTTTATGCCATTAATTATTAGTCTATTTTTCACTATTATCTTGGAATAATAATGGTTTATTAAACTATTGTTTTGTACTACTAGTGTTAAATTATGTGCGAAAATTATTTAATGCGTCGTTCTGCAGTGTAGGATACACTGAGAAAAAGGTTTTGTTGAATCAAACACGATCTGTTCGGTGAAACCAATTTTTTTGTTTGTATAGTGGCAATGGAATATTTTGTTGCCGAAACCAAATTATTTTGTTGTTCTTATTTGATTGCTCAAAACTGTAAGATTTGGTTTGTGCAACTAATGATCTGTTTGGCTACACGTACATTAAACAGTTTGGGAGGATATAAAAAAAGTTCCAAATTCGACCGAGTTTCGAAACTACATCACCTGCGTTCGAGCGCTACGCCTTAGTAAACTCAGCTAACGTGACAACTAATAATAACGGTAAGGTTTTAATATATATACTCTCCAAATATTGGGCAACGTGTGCAAATGAATATTTCAAGTTTTACAGCTTTACTTGTCAGTTTCTTGTTGCATTGTTTTATTAATGTGTTTATACGATTGTAAAGCATCAATAGATGCACTAACAAACACGGTTACTATCCTGATTGTCACAAAAATACAAACAAACTATCGAGCTGTATTTTCGAACGAAGGCAGTCAAATGAGTGGCCAAACAAATATATACAGTTGATTCAACAAAATATTTAGTTGACAGTCAATTTTTTTTTTGACCCAACACAGAGCTTTTGTTTATTCAAGCATATATTTTGTTAGATGAACAGAAGTAATTTTGTTGCTTTTCAAGTTTTGTTTGCTCAACAATATATTTTGTTAGGGCAACTATATGTATATTTGGCCCTATACAAACAAATATTTTGATCTATTTTCTCTCGGTGTATATACACTGCAGCGCTAATGAAATTGCATAGTCTTCCTTTGTAATGAAATATTCTCATTTTCCAAAGTAAATGTACTGCTCTCTTCTAAGTGGAGTGTCTGGCAACCTTGCGTATCTCAAGTGCAGCAGTCTGAGTTGCAGCAAGGCAACTCCTATCCGATGTGCCACAACTGTTCCCTAAAAAAAAAGGGGGGGGGGGGGTCGCAAGTTCCCAGCCAGAGTCGCTGGTGAAGGCGGAGCTTCGCCCATGGGAAGAAACACACACAAGTTTTCAACTCTCCGCCGCACGCGAAAGAAAAGGGTTGAGTTTCCCATCGCGATAGCATCGCGTGCAATTCCGTATGCACATAGACAGCGCATTCATCAGGGTCCGCGCATTCAGTTACTCTGCGCGCGCGCGCGCGCTTCATCATGAGGAAAAAAAGTCCGCGCCCTTCTTTCGCGTGGTCCTTCGCAGGGCACAAGCGCATGGATAAAGGCTGTGATTTTTCGACAGAAATAGCCATAGCACAAGGGAGACTTAAATCGCATACAGAATTATTCTTAACTCCATGGTGCACATTTTATGATACGATTACAGAAACGACGTGACACGAAACAACTATTACAACTTCTGAAATTCAGTGCGCTTAGCCAGATTATTTAAGGGATGGTGGTCTTAATCAAATAAAAGAGTTAATAAAAATTTCCTATAGGCCATTCACGGTAAAGTGAGCACGTTTGAAGCCTTAGTTACTTTTTTCTTCCAACCGATTAATATCCTTCCACCACTTGTTAATGCAAACCCTGCCATGTGAGTAATAAACACAATGTATACATTTACCATACCCAAAACCAAAAGTCCGAGGCCACAATTAAACGTATTTATTGGTTATTATGTCTGATGAAATAGCTTCAAAAACTGCTCACTTTACTGTGAACAACCTATAGTATGTCTACAAGCCCTAAAAATAAAAAACTCGAGTTAATATCTCACAATAAATTCCTATCACATTTAGTAGATTTAATCATTACAATTCAGTTACTTCAAAGAAATTAATGCAATCAAATAACCAAAATCAGTTCCAGTAAACAGTGTACCGAAACCTATTGAATATTTTGACAATCTATGTGGCCATGTTTGACGGTTAAAATATTTACAGTGAAGTCCGTATCACGCATTCATTCAGTCCCACTTGAATTCAGTCCACGTTACACCAGTCCGGAGTGTGCTCCAAGCAACCCGCCGACCAGCTGCATCGTCAGGCTCGATCCCCACATGCGGAAATCCGGGGGCGACCCCGCCGGGAATCGAACCCGGTTAGCCCTCGTACGTGGTCCGCGAAGAAAATTTCAGTTCGGCGAATAAACTTAGGACCGCGGACCTTCTGCGTTAGCACCGTCAGCTGAGACGTCAGCGTGTCTCGTGCGCCAGTCAGCATCAGGTATCATCGGACATGTCCGCGGACGTCGCTCATTGTAAACAAGTCTGTAGCCGTCCATAGACTAAAGATGGGGTAGACCGATCTCGCTGGCTGCGCACAACCTATCTCCGTGTCCCAACATTAAACTGCTTTTCTGCTTACATGTCTAGCAAAAATGGTGTGGATTGTGTTTGAGGTTAGAACACTGTTTAGTAAACATGTACTTTTGAGATGTTTTTTTACTTCCTCTAATGAATTTGTAATGCTTTTTTAATACATTAAAAATGGTAAAAGTATTTTATTACGTTAATAGTCATTGTCATGTAGAAATTAAGATGTAAACAAACACGTTTATCATTGTTGAGCAAGTGACTTTGACAGTTGTGTAGAAGTGGGGTAGGTGAATGTTGGGTACATGCGCAGAAGACGGATAAACGGTCTACCTCATCTTTAGTCTATGTAGCCGCCCACGCGGGCAGGCGCGCGAGCTGACGTGGGCGGTGTCCTTCTGCCGTCCTTTAGCGCCTCTGGACCGCGTCATGGCGAGCCATCTCTTCCGCGTTCCGCGAGCCTTGGTTCGGCAGCTGGTTAGTGTACATTAGAGACGGCGGTTGACTTGGCGGAGACTGCCCCGAGACGGCAAGGACACGGCCACCTGTTTTCAACTTCAACACGCGCGCGAGGACATTCACATGTGCTCGCGCTGCATCATTAACTTCGCTCAATGGATACTGTCAAGAACACCAAGGTTATACCTCTCATGTTTGTTTATATATTCTAATGAAGCTCGTGGTGTTAGCGTTTCCTGTTGTGTGCTCATCTCGTTAAACAAACGCCGCCCACTCAAGCCCGTTGCAGATGGTGTAAAGCATCACAACGCCCCTAAACACTTGTCCCTGTTTAAAAAGAAGGGCCGCGGTGGTGTGCAGGTAGTTGTTACGGGTTCGATTCCCGACGGGGAGGCTCCCGGATTTTCGCATGTGGGAATAGTGTCGGACGATGCAGCTGGTCGGTGGGTTTTCTCGGGGATATCCCGTTTCCCTCCCTCTTTCATTCCGGCGCCGCTCCATACACACCTCGCTTCACTCTTATTGACTCTCAAGACCTCGACGTTACGAGCCGCCCAAATCTCTTCACTCACTCGCCACGTACGAAACTCAGCCTCTAGTTGTCAGAAGAAAAAAAAATTGTGATTCGCGTACGAAGTTGCGGGCGAAAGTGACCTGATCTATTTAATTTTTGAAAAAAAAAAATCCTTTTTAATTGAAACCAATTGTGTTCTTCTGTGTCATGTCGTGTGTGAAAAAACAAAATTCTTCGTGTCTGTACTCGTCTGTGCTGTCTTAATTTCGATTGTCCTTGATCTTTTCAGTTTTTTCGTTTAGTAATTAGTTCTGTAATTTTATTTTTCTTTTCTATTTTGTTATTTATGAAACAACATTCCTTGTGGAACTTATTATACGTTTTATTTATATATTTCGACTATAGCTACCCTCGGCTCCTTTTTTTTTTTTTTTTTTTTGTGTTTGTTTCATCTCTCGGACTTGGTTTTCTGTGACGACACAGTGCAGCAATGGCGTATGTTCAACATATTTCACTTAATTAATCTGAAATTGTCTTTCTTATTTCGAGATAATGTTGATGAAATGCGAATACGTTCTCGAATTTTTACAATTCGCAGATAACACACAATAAATATTCAGCACAAAAACGTTAAACAACTAGTAAAATGTAAATTTTCTATAATCGTACATTGCCAGTAATTACTATTAATCCGAAATCATGAGGCAAAAAACGAAGAATTACAGCCAAAGGGATGGAGCTGAACCTAAAGTAGTCTCCTCGCTGTTCTAGAAAGAACTAGCAGCACCCCCACGTTTCCGACACATGACGTAGACGTCTGCACGCTTTTCGGATATAAACAGGATCAACGCCATTCTATTCAGCGGAGTATACAACACGCGTCGCACTGAACGCCGAACTATCGTATAGATCTTTCGACCAGCTTTTCAACTAAAGGCTGTTCACTATAATGTGAGCGCTTTTGAAATCATCTGTAGAAAAAAGCCACTGCCCCTGCCTGCATATATTTTAGCGGGCGCACTGAGTGACATGCGTCCAGTAAAGTTGGTAACGACAGACGGGAAGTAATGCCATGTCTTAACATCGAATAAAAGTGTTAGGTAACCATTTACGATAACTTCAATTATTTCTTTCGCTTTCTGTTTTTTATGGTGCATCGGAGAGTAAAAGTAACTAGATTTGTAAAATATTTACTTTTCTAAAATTTCACAGTTTCACTTGACCGACGCATGAATAAAATGTTGAGGCCCATCGCAATGTTAATTGTACATAAGGCGGAGGAATACACAACCTGCATACAAGTAGATCTTAACCAAGGCTTTCAAAAGTGCTAATTTTGCCGTTAATAGCCTATACCTAGAAAGATATGTAACAAGAGCTGGAGTTAGGGGTCGGAAAGAAAAACGATGCAGTGCGAACAAATTAGGGTGGAGAGATTTTGACGGCTCTTAATATCGATGTTTTGAGAGCCGATGAGGGTGAAATAAATGAGGTGAACAGGTATAGAAGCGTGGGAATGTATGGGCGGGGGAAACGGGAGATCCCCGAGAAAACTCGCCGTACAGCGGCATCGTCCGGCACGATTCTCCCTTGCGGAGATCCGGGAGCGACCCCACCGAGAATTGAACCCGGTTCGTCTTAATGAGAGGCAAGTAGTCTGACCACTACACCATCACGGAACCTGCAAGCACATCAGAAGTAGTGTATGTGCGAGCGCGATGGCGTCAAGGGTTATACATCAACAAATTTAATCCATAAATAAACCCATGCTTGAGACTTGTAATCTTCCGCTTTTCTGGCATTGTTCAATCATACACAAAAATCTGATAAATGTACTGTAAAAAAAAACTGTAAACTGCGTACGTTAATGTAAATATAGAAGCCGTATACGAACCAGGCATTTCAAGTTGCGATATCACTTTGCGAAAATCATTACGTTACTCTGTTGGAGTTTAAGAAATGCAAGTATTTATAGACACATTTGTGTCTAGAACATGTAGGCTACGTTAAAAATGCTATTTATTTCGATTTTGGATTAGTATTTAACTACCTCCGTATATGTTATTTCGTATGAAGGTACAAGTGTATACAATTATATATGTAAACTTAAAAACCAATAAATCATATTTCTAACTGTGAAAAGGATCATGTTTGAATTTTATACTGGTTTACACGGGGTTTGGAAGTTTTCAGACTGAATGACCAGCGCAATAAATTTCTTTTCTTCTCTATGGCGCCAGGCGAGGGGCCATCTCCGACCTGTCGGGAGTGTGTTCGAAAGAGAACTGGCAACAACGTCTGTGCTATACCTCTTTTTTTTTTTTTTGTTACGCTTTGCAGCTTCTGCCCCATTTAAACGATGATAGTGTTACCTAGCGGGAAACTCGTGAACTGCGTGCGCGCAATTTCGTTTGTAGATGCCATTGCATCAGGTAGATAGCTCTGCACGCAAATTACAAGCAAATATGGCGACTCATATACCCCTTAAATGAAATCATCGAACAATTAGTAGACTTTTTACGCAAACTAAAAATCTCTACCAAAAATTCGATCGCATCCCCATATCACGAATTCAATGCACCAGTTTACTAGAATTATAATTACTAGCAGAGACACATAGAGTTCCAATAACGCATTTAGGATAAGAAGCTTATTACTTTCTGAAATTTCTAAATTTAAATAAATATAAGACACCCATTTTGGGTGGCTTAGCCTAGCCAACACAGTGAGGTTAATCTCGGCTCATAATAAGTGAGTTGATGACTTATTCCCACGGAGGGTGATTTAGACGGACGTACACAAATATATACCCATGCCTCACCATTAGGTATGTAGTTAGTTCTTAACGTCTCGTCGACAGCGAGGTCACTAGAGATAGATAGATGAAACTGCTTTAATTTTTTGATCGAGTTCACTGTTAAAAATGTATGTATATCTACGGAAATTTTAACGGAATTTTACAGCATAAAAACGGAAACGCAATCAGTAATGACGAAATATTATCATACGTCAAATGTACCGATCAGTAAAGTAAGAAAAAATAAACAGAGTTACAACTCCACGAACATTTGATTCAGGCTCACACCTCGCTCAAACATAAAATATTTTTACTTTTCAAAATTCATATTTTATACACAGTAGAACACCCACATAACGGAAATTAAAGAATTCAAGTGTTCTGATCCCCCCCCCCCCAAATTGATTGGATTAAAAGTTCACGACATAAGACACTACAATGTTATAATTGCTGTTAAGGGAAATTTAATTTTGAAGTTGTCTTTATTAAAACTTTTTGTAATGTACTGAAGTTTCTATTACATCTCTACAGTTTATATAATGTTCCTGCTTAAACACTACACTTTCCGTGCTATATCATATACAGTAGCAGATATCAGTCACACATGTAGACTATCATGTGAAAATGGTGTAAATGATGAGAAATCACACAAAATAATGAGTCATATTTCGCGTCTACCCCCCCCCCCCCCCCATCGGACCATTTGTGGCATAAGAAAGACTAATCTTCCCTTTCACTTTCGCCAACCGCTGTCGCCAACCAGTATGACACTTGACACTAGCCTGTTGCCCCGACCGTAAATTTAACGGTCGCGTAAAAGCTGTTCATGGTAAAGTGAATGCTTCTGAAATCAAAATCTTTGGAAAAAAAAAAAAAAACACTGACCACGACTAAATACACGCCGCAATACACATTGGCACTTAAATTGGCAACAAATTACGAGAAAAAAAATAGTTTCACGCTTTCAATACTACTGTAACAGACAGACGTATGTGCATGGCTGAGCGCGGGGAAGCGGTAACAATGAAAATTGAGGTTCAAAATTTTTCGTTCAAGATGCAATTTCAGCTGTTTGAAGATTTATTGTATCAGGTCATACTCGGTATTTATTTTCAGGGAAAGAGACAGTGTTGTGTGGACGTCAAAAATAAATGTTTGCGTTTTGGGTTTTCTCAATAAGCTTTGTAAAACATATATAAAGCTCTTTAAAATATGTTATCATGGATGTCCCTGTTTGGAGCTACAACTAAACCAATAAATAAATTTATACGAGTACCATATGATTTAATTATTTTTACCCATCTCTCATTTGTAATATCCGTCGCTAACGAATAATGGCATGTTTTACTCCGTGGATATGTAGCAAAACAGATATGGCTCATTTATGGTTTAGAGTCGGATGCCAAGCCGGACAAAAGTTGGCCAACAGCTGGCATGTACCCGGCACCATTTATGGTCCTGAAGTGGCACCACTAACTAACCATGCTCTGCCCATAGCTGGCCTAGGTGTGGTGAACACAAATGCCCCAAGTTTGGCCCAAATGATTACAACAGCAGTGGCCCATCAATGTACAATTTCACAGCCATCAAATGGCTGGCCATGCTTCTACCATATATCAAACACCAAATCGTAAAAAATAACTATTATTTGCATCAGTCTTAACTTTTCATTGTTTTTTATTTCGTTTACTTCACTTTTAAACACATTAGACGACATGAAAATCTTATGTCTACCGGAGGAGTGGAGGGGGCGCGATCTTATGACCCTTGCAGTGACAGCCCAGCATGCTAGCCATTTTTTTTTTTTTTGTTTTCCTTATTTTGACATTGTTGTGCCATTTGTCATTGACGAAGCTCAAGTGAGACCGACTTGCTGACAAATTACCAGTGCGACAAGCGAACTGAAAATCTGCCGCTGAAGAGCCGAGGCGCGAACCCACGACCCCTCGACTCACTTCAATCACCCTCATCGGCTCTCAAGACCTCCAACGAAACGGCGTGGCGGTTCCTTTGATGTGGGCGTACTCATTCTCTGATCGGTCGTACGAGGTTCTTGGAATGGGCCTTGTGTCTGATTGGCTGTCACGTGCTGCGAAATGATAACCTATTGACTGGCCTATTGACTGGCAAGTGGTTACCAAGCAAGGTGTTCCGAAATGTTTATGGCTAGTGACATTATTTGCGCGGTTTTAATGCTCGCAGTAAGTGGTTATTTAACCTTTATAGTCAAATTTACTATATGGTTCTGTCATATACCAAGACCAAGAATACGTCTGCGTTTCATATTATTGACAGCTGCGATAAGGCAGTAAACTGTGGCCTCGACAACGAATGGTACTTTCCTTACGTGAGGGACATTTCTCATTGGACATTGTGTTTATTCTGTGCCACTTACTGCGTCACCTCCCAGATATAGGACACTGTAACTGAAAAGACTAGCGTGCAGTCCTTCCGTCGATTTCAAGTGTCGACAACAACAAATCCTAGCAGGCCTCCTTGCAGTGAAGCTGCTGGATACTTCAACATTTCTGTAGCCCTGCACAGAGTACGTCAAAATACAGAGGCAAAACAGCCCATTGCACTGCGAACTTCACCGCACACGCCAGCAAAATGGCGTCACTGACCAGCACAACGTCGGAGCACCGTTCGCCAATCAGCACCTCGAGGACCTACTCGCTAATTGGCAGCTCAGTCAATAGGGAACGTTTCGCAGCGTGCAGAAGCTAAACTGACGCAAGACCCTCGGAACACGACGCAGCCAATCTGAGAACGCATCAAAGGAATTGCCGCGCTATTTCGTATGTGTCAGTATCTACTTTTTCAAGATATTCCTCCGCCTCGTGCGAACAAAGCTTAACCACGTCTAGAGAAAAATTACACCAAAGGGACAACGAACGCACAACATCGTGTGCACTCACTTTGATAATATTCTGCATAAGAATTGTTTCTTATAGGCTGTCCACGGTAAAATGAGCACTTTTGAAAGCCCTGCTTAAGATCTACTTCTATGCACGTCGTGTACTCTTCCGCCTTATGCAAGATTAACTTTGCCATGCACCCAATCACGTTATGCATGCGTCGGTCAGCTGAAACTGTGAAATTATTAGAAAAGTAAAATTGCTCAAATTTGCTCATTTTTACTCTATGATGAATTATAAAAACTCATAAAACGAAATAAATAATGTAAGTTATCACTAATGGTTACTTATCACTTATTATTTGAAGTTAAGATATGGCACTACTTTCCTTCCGTCGTTACCAACTTTACTGGACGCATGTCACTCAGTGCGCTCGTTAAAATATAAGAAGGTAGAAGCAGTGACTTTTTTCTAAGGTTGCTTTCTAGAGTGATCACTTTATCGTAAACAGCCTTTACTCGCCATTACCAACCCACGCATTTTCTCCCTGTTTTATTGCTGTACATTATAAAATAATTTATTTATAAATAGCATAAAAGTGAAATTTTTATTTAACAAATATAATATAATTCTCAGTTAAAAGAAGTACAATACGAATAGACTATTAAGAGTGTGAATCGCACTCAGGAATCGAACTCAACCCTAGGCAAGGTCTTGGTTGAAGTCCGCAGGAAAGTTCGTCGACCCGGCGTGGGGCCTTCGCCCACAAGGCACCCGGGGGATCGCGCGCCAGCACGGCGCTGCAGTTAGCGACTCAGCGACCTTGGGCATGTTCCCCCTCCTCCCACGTCATAACACAGACCACCGCCTGGAGGACGGTATTTCAGAGCCGGCCGACGCTGGACGGTTATAGCACCAGCAAGGTCGCCGCCCATTCTTCTTCCTCCTCCTCCTGCACCACGCTGCGCTGCTGGTCATCGAACTCCCTCCCTCTCTCTCCACTCGGTTACTCACCCGCCTCCTACCGCGGCGAACAGGGTGGCTTCATTCCCGGCGGGGGTCACCCAGACTTTTACGCAAATGGGAAACAATAATATGTTGCTGCTAACTTCAGATCCGGTCATATAACTGTTTAGAATTTCCGATACGGGACGGCAGCTTAACCAAAAAGGTACGATTTTTAACATCAAGGTACGGTTTTAATAAAATCAACAAAAATGCTACATAAAATGTCAATGTTTGAAAAATATATTTATATTTTTTCTGTACATGTGTTTACTTACTCGCCATCAAATAACACTACTACAGATTCATACATAATTCCATAGACAACCGTTTTTGTTTTGTTTAGGACTTCGTTCAATTATACGCATTATTTTTTAACAAAATTCAAATTACTCGTGAGCTTCAAAAAGAACGGAATAATTCATGCATTCATGCTTATTTGTAATGGAACGTTTTTTTTTTTTTTTTTTTTCACTGAAACATGTCTAATAAGATAAAACATGCGTTTTGTTGTTACAAAAACTGGTTGTATAAACATTAATGATTTATTAAAAATAGTTTGTGGGGCAAAAAGTACGGTCAGAGCTGATGTACGACTAAGGTATGGTCGGGTGATAAATAGTACGTAAATCCGTACTTTTTGGTACGAGCAACAGGACATTCTGTTAGGTTATTACAGTTCTGATTGTTGTGGTAACAATATTAACATTTTTGAAGTGTTTATGTTGGAAGTACTGTCTGTTCTGTATTAGGGAGGCCGTGCTCTGCTGTAGCAGCCATAATGTACAGTAGCGAATATAATCACGGACAGGAATACAACAGACAGTTCTGTTGGCATTACTATCTACGTTAACAAAATTTAGGTGCTACCTACAACCCATCACATGGCTGTCCCTATTTTATCAGTCTATGTGGATTCTTCAACCAATTGTTTCTCTGTGCGACAGCTCGTATAATAAGGAACATTCTGCAGCACGCAAGAGCCAATCAGACGCAAGGCCCGTTACACAGCCTCATGTGGCCAATCAACTACCTAATGAGTATGCCCACGTCAAAGCAACAGGTCTCACTTTCACTTCTGTGTCACCTATTCTGTGTGGTTCTGTTCTGCTTATTGGAGCGCTATGAAATATCTGCCTCTGATCGTTTACAGTGCCGTACTGCTTCCTGCGGAGCTACCGACGTACAGACAACTCGAGAACATAATACGGCATTGTTCTTATGCCGGTCTCACGCGTGTGTAGTCCGTATTTGCACTGCACTTCACTATTATTCTTGATCTGCACAGGAGAGTGCAGCTGGAGCGCAGAGAACAGTGCACTTCCGAGAGCAGGCACGCACCGCAGAGTGAATACATATGAGTGGGGATAGGAACATTTCGCGAGTTCATTTCAGGACAAGGTAGTTGTCAAACATGTGTACACTGAATTTAACTTTGCAATTGGATCACAGTTTATTAGGCACGCCCTGGACGACTCTGAGCCAATAGCAGACTGGAAATGAATCAAGTAGCGAATCCCATACTGCCAGATGTGGAGTACCGCTGACTACTCACTGGGGAAGCCACCAATAAACAAACAACTGAAACTCGAGTATACACAGGATTGTGGAGTCTAGCCTACATGTCATTGAACTTGCTTGGGGCCACGGTGGCTGAGCAGTTAGCCTGCTCGCCTCCCACCAAGGCGATCCGGATTCAATCCCCGGCAGGGTCACTTGGGAATCGATGCCGTTGGTCGGCGGGTTTTCTCGGAGATCTCCCGTTTCCCCTGTTCCTTCATTCCGGCGCTGCTCCATACTCACCTCCATCACCCTAATCGGCTCTCAAGACCTCGATGTTAAGAGCCGTCCAAATATATTCACTCACTCATCTTTACTTTATGGGTCCTAATGACTAGCATTAAAAACGTCGATTAAATTACGCTGTGAAATTGTTGGAGACATATAAACTATTGTTCTTGTGCGAAAAAAAAAAAGCACCCAGTTAATTTTAACAGCGCAGTTTTCATGCACACTACGTTACTCACAGTGTCTTCAAACTTGCCTAATAAAACGTATAAACCAATAACCCCAGCTATGAAATGCTTTTCTGTGTTGCCCTAAGTAAAGCATATGTCACAAGCATTTTGCACTTTCGTCAATATCAAAGTACTTCCTGTTTACTTAAATGGATCTTTCTGTTACATTAATCTAAATTAAAACATAGAGAAAACAAGTATGTTGTTAATGGCTAGTAAAAAAAATAGTTCTTCAGTAAAATGTTATAAAAATTTAACTACACTATTTTTAAAAGTAAACTTTTATTATATTCACATTCTGGTTTTCAGAAATGCAATGCTGGAAGTAGAGCAGAATTTCAGATAAAATTAGGGAGTAATCACAAACTATTACTTCTAGTAAATGCTATTCACGGTAAAGTGAGCACTTTCTGAAACCCTCCCATTTGTAATAATATTCATAAATAAATATATATATATATTATTACAGCCTTAGAAGTTAACTTTCGAGTCCGGTGATATAGATACACTGTGTCATTTACTTATATGGCAATATTTATTTTGAAAAGTGGTGAAAGAATTTAAAATGGCTGATAGGGTAAAAGTAACTAGGCCCTCAAAAATGCTCACTTTACCGTGAACATCCTATACTGCAAGTACACTAAAGTTTAAGTTAAATATACGCTTTTGTGGGCAGATAATTTATTTTCATAGGTTGGTATTCGAAAGTGCCAATTAACTGCGAACTAGCTACAGTCAGTTCGTGTGGGAGTACACAATGTATAAATAACCTTTCTCAGAACAGTTCGATTTTGTTTCACAATTTAGACATGAATCCTCGTTATGTCGGTTCGCCGTCGTATTAACTAAGCAATGACTCAAACATTCGCAACGGATGGCAATTAGAGAGAATGGATCATAATCCTGCTACGTCTCCCATCTCCCTTCCCCTTCCTTCTCGGGATATCCTGCATGCGATTTGGCAAGGTTGCATTTGCAAACCGTCTTTCTTTTCACCCTGGAACGTCCGGGATTGCAACAACTGCTCAACTCTCTCGGATAGGTAGTCCAGATTAAGGCCACCGCCTACAGCCTAGCAGCTGCGAAATTTAAATAGGAAATCCCATGTTAAGGAAATTTCGCCCCAGTGCGCTAATTTTGAAGATAGGCGTTTCAGACAAAATGTGTTCTTCAGGATTTTTTTTTTTGAGAAGTTCTCTACAGCGTAGATGATTCCATAATATTTGTAACTTGTTTGCAAGGCATTTTTAAAATGTATTGTTGCAATTTTCTCTCCAAGTCAGTGGGCTGAACCAGGTTCGTTACGGGATCGAGGTCTTAATTAAATAAATGAATTAATTATAATTTCCTAATTTTATTTACAATAACTGCAAACAAAATTCTTTCGACTCAGCACTTAACAATAGAAGGCTATCACTTTTTGTTTACAATTAATGACTTCAATAAATACAATTTACAATTATCTCGAATAAATTAACGCAATTAAATAACTAAAATCAGTCCTAATAGACAGTGTATGAAAACATATTCAATTATCTTGCAAATTATATGCCTATATTTAACAGTTCCAATACCTACAATAAAGTCCGTATCACATGTTATTCAGTCCCACCTCAGTTTAGTCCGGGCCCCATCAGTCCGCAATGTTCTAGAGTTCTCCGAGCGCCCTCGCGCACAATAGTCACGCCCTCTCGACCATTCGCACCACGAAAACCTCGTCCGTCGTCGCCTTGCAATCTCCCGTCGTCGTCCGTCCCTCACCGCACTGCACTTTGCCTCCGCACTCAGCCAGATGGCCTCCGCCAAAGACTGCCGGGCATTGGACCGCTGCAATATTTATAGGGTCGTAGGCAATCGCCCAGATTTTTTTAAATCCCGCGTTGCGCCGAGGGTCCTAATTCCCAGAATATTCTTTCGCATCCTCTACACTTGTCGGCTTCTCCAGCAGCGAAAGGAGGAGGGGCTGTGACGCCAGCCAGGTCTCGTCGCTGTCAATCATTCCCGGCTACCCTGAGTAGGGGGCGGTGATGAGGTAGCGAGCGCGTCTGTCTGGAGGAGGGGAGGATCGAGGTGGTGACCCATTACAGAGCTAGATTATGCATAATGGTAGCTCGCGGATTGTACAAGCTACAGTACGTAATATCATGTTCTGCAAAAGAAGTACTTACTGCCTATCTACATTGAAATTATACGCTCGTATGGATATTCCAAAAAATTCGTGAAGAATACGTTCGAAACGCCTATCTTTAATATTAACGCACTGAGGCGAAATTTCCTTAATATGAGATTTCCTAATTAACGTTCGCAGCTACCAGTCGGTAGGCGGTGCCCTTAACAGGTCCGTGGTAGCACAGGGGGATTGAAAAGGAACCAGAGTACTATAAGCTATTCGCAATAAACTGAGCACTTTCGAAAGTCCTACTTAAAATCTACTTGTACACACATTGTGCATTCTTATTCATGCGCTTGTCATGCGAGAATGTGAAATTGTCAGAAAAGTAAATATTTTATATGGTTCCTAAATATTACACACAAGTGCATTAAAAAAAAACATCATCAGAGAACTTACAAACGGCTACGTAATACTTTTAATTCTACGTTAATAGACGAAACAACTTTCCCTTCGTCGTCACCAACCTCACTGGGCGCATGCCAATCAGTGAGTCCGTTAAAATGTATGCGGCTAGGAGTAGTGATATTTTTCAAAGGTTGATCACAAAAGTGCTCAATTAACCGTAAACAGCCTATAAAGTACCTTTTACAAGGTGCAAGATATTTGCAAAACTCGTAGAGGATGGCATCCTACACATTATCTCGTACCAGGATTTCTTGTGCAAGGCAGATCTAGTATGAGATCGGGAGATAAAACATCTCCTATTTTTTATGCAAGTTGCGTATTACGAACAATTCCATTAGTCCTTTTTCGTTGTCCATGTGACCAACTGTGTATAGTACAAAGAAATGTGAATATAAATGGTCAATTTAAGCAGCACGCAGACGAACGTGGCGAAGCACATGCTGTCAAGAAGACTTGGTATTTTATAAGAAGCGGAGTTCGAACTGCGATATGAGAGAGTTGAAAGACCTCATGTTAATTCGTGTGCAGGATATTTCATATTAAGATCGTGCCTATTAAATATTCACCCAAGTGGGACATCAACTATACTCTCTTACAAGGAGAAATCAAGAGAGAATTTTTCCGTGCAAATTGTGTATGAATTTGTTTTCATACAGAATTTTATTTATATTTTCTAATGAGAGATAATTTATTTCACATCGGAATGTTTTAAAGCAAAGGACGGTGTCTGAACACCCACTCCACAATCCCGTCGTCGGTGAATTTGGACGTTGGACATAAAATCAACCGCTGTTACGATTTCGGCTAACTCGGTGAAACGGGTTGGGGAGACAGCGAAGTCAGCTTCGTGAAAACTAGTACTACAAATAAAATTAAATGTTGGGATTTTACACGGTGCAGAATGAATTTCGTACAAAACTTCGCAAGCGAAGGAAAAACAAATGTGTTAAAATCACTTCGACAAAAAAAATTGTATTGCCGTAACATAGCCATCATGCCTTAATGCTGACAGTACTGTAAAGAGGTTACGTTGTTATAAAAGTAGTTCATATTACATTGACGGTAGATTACATTACCAGCCACATATTGACGGGCTCACAGATAACAAATTATTGTACTTGTAAAATAAATACTGTTGGCACAATCTTAAGACTTTTATCTGTCGCAGTTTTTTTGTCATGATACCGTTGTAACTACACCACCTTTCTGTCTACGTCGCCAACGCCACTGGCACTATTACTACTATAGGTTGATCACGGTAAAGTGAGCACTATTTTTAAGAACCTTGTCAATTTTACTTTTCAGCCAATGTTTGTCTTTCCTCCACTTGTAAAAATTTCCATGTACCTAATAAATACAGTGTATAGGCCTACACATCAACACTTTCAAAAGTTAACATCTGAGGTTACATGAAAATGCATACTGTATATTTGCTATTATTCCTGTTGTGAGGGCCTTAACAAGTGCTCACTTTACCGTGAACGACCTATACATACACGACGTGACGTGTGCTTAGCGACGCGTGTACATTTAGTAGGCCCCGCGTACGGTGCCAGATGTAACAACTTCGCTACTTAACGTAAACGTGTAAGGATGGAGATATTTAATGCAGTGTAGACACATAGTACAACATATTTAGGAACTTTTGTGTGTGACTGATGAATATTCACAAATAGCACAACAAAGTCCAATTGTAAAAGAACAAGGAATATCGCTAGGAAAAATATCTGCTGCTAATGGAAATAATTTACTCAGCAGAGACGCTGTAAGAAAAATGTGGAATATAATTAGAATTCTTGTAACCAAAGTAAATATCTCAGACAGGAAAAGTTTAATCAATTTGCAGATATTATTTTATCTGTGACTTCAACAACATTAGTCTGTCCCCTGACGTATCTGGTCCATTTACTTTATGTCTGGCAGTTAAAATTACAACTTCCAAAAAAAAAAAAATAGTTTCTCTTTGCTCCAGACTAGTTCATTGTTTTAAGCAAAAAAAAAAAAAACAACTAATAATGCAATTTTATCCGTAGTTAAATTAAACAAGGTTCAGTGTATCTCGAATATAAACGTTATTATGCGCAATAATAAAATAGTTCGTAGACTTAGCTTATTATAATTTTAAACGAAGAGTTCTTCAAGTTCTCGGCGTTCTTGTCTGTCTCGTTGTCGGTAGTTGCATCCCCCTGGATGCAGCAGGACCTCTCATAGCGGGATTCCCTATTCAGGCTCTCGGGCCTGCAGTGCCATTAAAGTCCCAGCACATTCAAGCACACGCGGAAGTGTGTACTGCCACCAATACAGGCCTGCTTCTTCCTAGGATTTGCCTCGCATCTTCGTCTCCTTCGAGACGGCCTGTTTTCAGGTTCGAACTCGGGTCCTTATGAAATGAAACTAAATTAAAACCCTGCGTGCTAAACCCACGAGGGTTAGCGCCAGGCCTTCGAACACCAAGATGGCTAGAGTGAGTGAGTGAGTGAGTAGATTTGGGCGGCTCTTAACAGCGAGGTCTTGAGAGCCTATATAGGTGATTGAAGTGAATATGGAGCGGCGCCGGAATGAAGGGGCGGGGGAAACGGGAGATCCCCGAGAAAACCCGCCGACCAATGGCATCGTCCGGCACGATTCCCACTTGCGAAAATCCGGTGACCAGACCGGGGATTGAGCCCGGTTCGCCTTGGTGGAAGGCGAGCGTTCTAATCGCTCAGCCACTGTGGCTCCCAAGATGGCAGAAATTCCTTTCAAACACTTAATTAAATAGTGCTGTTTAAATCTTACCAATCACGCAGGTACTGTAGACGCAAGAATTACTAATCACGTCACTTATTTACCATAGTAATGGGTTAATAACTGCTCAAATACTAGGGTCTTCGAAACACATTACAAAAATAACAGACTGGAAACACATATAAATGTGTTTATGATAAAATAGAAATCTAAATCTAAATGAGAAGTGAAATTATATACCAATTAACATAATTAATGGTATATTGAAAAACAGTATCGGTGAAATCAGATCACGTTTTATAAATACATAAACATGTAAATCATGAAAAGCTCCATATGGCCTAATTTTATGACGTTACACCATTTAGTATAGGCTATTCACCTTAAAATAAGCACTTTTGAAAGCTTTGCTTAAAATCTACTTGTATTTACATAGTGTATTCTTCCGCCTTATGTAAGATTAACATTGTCGTGGGCCTTATCACTTTATTCATGTATCGGCCAAGTGAAACTGTGAAATAATTTGAAATTTGAAATAACAAATCTGCTCATTTTTACACTTCGATGCATTAAAAAATAAACAGAAAGCGAAAGAAATAATTTAAGTTATCAGAAATGGTTACCTAACATTTTTTATTCGACGTTAATATACGGAACTTCTTCCCATCCATCGTTACCAACTTTAGTGGGCGCAAGTCATTCAGGGCGCCCATTGAAATGTATGCAGATCGAGGCAGTGACTTTTTTCTAAGGTTGATTTCCAAAAGTGTTGACTTTATCGTGAACAGTCTTTAACTGTTTCTAAGACTCAGTTATTTGTTCCGGGTAACTGGATGCGGTCAGTTGCTCGCACTCCGGCGCGCACAACCTAAACCCGCATGCCCGCATACACAGATATAAGACAGCCAATTATATATGGCTAGCATTACGTGGCAACCACGTCCCCCTTCCTAGTTTCTCCACTGGCGGCTGTGAATTGACCCCACTTACCCGCGGTGATTATTGCCCAGACGTCTCTCGGTTACAGTTCCCATTGTGTATGAGACAAAACACAACTGCGGCCACATCATTGCGATCATTGCCAATTAGAACCCTGGGCCCCGCAATGTAATACTGCTGTACAAAAAAAAATTGATTCGTCTTATTACTTATAAATAGAGATGATGGCATATCGCGAAAAAAATTTGAGCCAACATATCATTTATAACACTCTAACTAGTTTATTCTTTTATGATTGGATAAACAAGGTTTTGAGTCGACTTAGTTGTTTGCAGACCAATCACGAGCGTGCTGCCTTGTAGCATCAGAATCCTCGTTGGCACAGTGAACTGGGATAGTAAATTCATACAAGCATGACAGCCAATAAGGAAAGAAAACTGTGGGACATGTGTACAGTACGTTGAATCCTAGCAAATAGCCAACTTTTCCCGCGAAAAAGAATCATCTCTACTTATAAATAGAGACAAGATTATATTGAGAGTAACAATGTAACCGAAATGACACCGCAATGAATTCTGATACGCCACATAACACCGAGATTTAAATTTAGACACGAAATAAAAATATATAGCGAATGCTCTCTATTTCATCAGTTATCAAATTATATTCGGAATATTTTTGTACGAAATCGGCCAAAGAAAAATACATTGACTAGAAATTTCGTTTGTACCAGAAAGTAGTTGAATAACTAGAATGTGATTATAAATCTTAATTTTAATTTACATAAAATGCTTAGTCTTAATTATTTAATTATTTTAATGCTATGCATTATAAATTCTACGAAGATACGTGTTTAAATATGCATTTTCGCTAACTGTGTTTAGGATTTACAAAAATAAAAACCATTACACAGAAATATTAAGTTCCCTTTAAGGAAAACTAAGCAAAAAATAAAACCGTAAAATGTAGTCCTAATTTATAAAATATCAGACTGATGATGTCTTTAAACAAAGCCTTATTCGAGTCCTGGGAGAGCATCGGTTGGTTCAGGAATGTAATTTGCATAGCTCTCATATCTTGTGTCTTTGCCACACAGATGTGCAAGGGGTACAAAACATGTTGAGCAACGATACCAAGTGTAGGAAAGATATTTCAGGACACGTGGAAAAAACATTTCAAACTTAAACTAAACGTTTTGAAATAACTGCCTTAAACGGAGCTGACGTGAATATGACGACCAGCAGTGAGTTGACAGAACACTTTCACGAGTACTAAAGGCTGCTTGCACCCCTTCAAGACTTCCTTCTTCCTCCTCCATGTAAGTTGGAGACTAAGTACTACCTGCACCCTTTCCCCGTTACACTATAAATCTAAACAATTGATTTGAATCAGTAAAATTATTTTACTGAAGCTTCAGTGATTATTCTTTTATCTACTGGCGAATCGGTGGAATACACATAGACTTTACTGCCACGTAACTGCAATTCAATAGGAATTAAATAACTATGAACCACTATTTTATCATTTAAACAGCAACAAAATTGATCAGTAGAATCTTAATGAATCAAATGGAGAAGTTTCAACAGATCTGCAGTCAAATTCGTGGATTTAGAGCCATTTCCACTGTTTCGATTTTAGAGTGTATACACATGCAGTCACGTGATTTCCGCTTCCAAAACTACTTCAGGTGTTACCATCAATATTTACGTTATAACATATTGTTACTTGTCGCTAGTCCACGTCGCTGACATTGGCCCGCCCCGCAAGAGCGGTCGAAAGATGACAGAGTAGTGTTAAGCGGGGCGGCAAGTGAATGGGATGTTTTAATGACAGTCGAGCGATAAGCTTACCAGGATTTTGCGTTATGGTGGCATTCTGCCGCGATAATCCTTTGTTTGATACGATTTCTGCGTTTATCTGAAGAATGCTCTGGATTAGTGACCTCGTTCTCTCAGCGTGACTCGGAGTGCGTTGAATACTCCAGATGGCCAGGGCGAACGATATTAAAGTGTGACAGGCCTTCGAGCTGGGAGTGCAGTTGCAGTTTTTGTTGAATGAATGAGTGGCTGAGTTCCGAGCGATTGAAGACGAACGGCGAGAGAAGTGACCAGCGGAAGGGAAATCTGCGACTACGAGTATCAAGCAGTGAAGGGTGCAGCTGGTAGGCAGAACTATTTGACTAGATGCGTGAGTGAAAAACATTACAAATGATGGCAACATATTGACTGAACACGTGTTAATGATTAGTATTAGTTAATTGACTGTAACCAAACAGAGACATTAAGAAGGACGCTGATTAAAGTTTAAATAAAAATTAAATATTGCGCTCATTATTAAATAAAAAAGAGTAATAGTGGAGACGGATAATTTATTAATCTTAATAATAGTCGTGGGAATAAATTAGAAATATAATTTAGTTAATTTATTTTTATAAAGAACTCCGTCCCTCACAAACTCAGATACGCACCTCAGGTGTCCCATGTAAAAAAATGATTATTCCGAAAGTTTATTTCGGAAGTGACGCACCAGTAACGGTGGACCAAAATCAGTATTTATTTCTGGGTGGCAGCCTAAAGGTTATCAAAATAGAGAGAAGTTTTATTCAAAGTTCTTATACGACTTGAAATTAAAATTCTGGTATAAAAATTTACCAAAACAATTTTTCTTTCTATCTGGGAAAGATGTACTAGAGGTAATACATGCTACAGTCCATTCCCGATTGGAAGCCACTTATGAAAATCAACCTTTGAAAAAACACTCTAGGCATAACATGTCACCTGTTTTTTCAATAACCTGTATTCCACAAATATATAACACTTTGGTTAACTTTAGAGTACTGTATTATTGAATAAATAAACCTTTACCTTAATATCTTCTATAACTTGAAATATTTATTTCTATTTAAATATGAATTAACAACAGCGAGAGCAGCGATGTGTTTGCAACGGCCGGTAAGAAATAGTTCACAGTTAAAATATTATTTTAACCTCTTTTTTAGTATACTATTTGTAAGTTAAACGGTGCCTGTCGAAATATTTAAGTAGCCCAATGGCAACATATCTCATTTTTACAGTTTAAAATAACAGCGGAAAATATCGTGAGTAGGCCGTAATGGTACGGTATTGTTTTATCGAGCGAGAAAGCAATTGTAAAACTGTCTGCTGGCGAGGCTTGTCGCACTTTTTCTCTTTCTTTGTCTCTTTTACACTCGGGAAATTTCACTTCGCTAGTAAGGAAGGAAAGTATACATGTTTTCAATTGTATTTTATTTCATACTTATTACAGAAAAATAATGATTTTTTAATTTGTAATTTACATCTGGGAAGCGGTTTTAATGTTTGAATAGGTATTTTAATATATTTAGATACGATGGCGATGCAGTTACCTAGTGAAGTTGGCAGACTTGGCGAACCATGACATGGCATGTTGCTTTTTGTCAAACGAAACGTAAATTATTCTTACTCCGAAAAATATTTGAAATTAAAACATCACGTTTGTAGACGTTGTGTTTTTTAAACCTACCTTGGCAAGTTAAGATGTTGTGATAAATCTGTGTTCCCACTGCAGTAATAAATATACTGTGACGTGTGTCTCGTTAATCATTGCGTCTGTGAAATAGCGTGCCTTTGTACATCGTGCTCGATACGCTGGCTCTGTGTGTGCGTGATTTCAAATATTTTATTAGCACTATATCCACGTATGTTTATTTATCACATTGTATCTTTGCCCTAAGGGGTTTGAAACACAACCGTGTAACGTAATTTACCATAATCCCATAAGAAAAATACTAAGCCCAGCACGATAAAATTCAATAAACCTAATAAACAGTAAGTAGCAATACTTAGAAATATGAGCGGAATAAAAGTGATCGTAGGCTTATTTGTGTGCATGTTAACCGCTATCTTTTAAAGTTTGTATGACAAAAATGAGCAACACGAGTTGCGTGCTTGAATTTAATGTGCTTTCTTCACTGGTTGTTCCTCCGTTTTAATATTTATTCCAACGGAGGCCGTCCTTTTAAAGAAATAACCCAAAACATATCAATAACAAAAGGGTAATTACAATTAGTACAGCCATTTACCTCGCAGTTTTAACAGTGTTAAACACAGTCGCGGTAAAATGCTAACGTGCATTACATGTATTGAGCTACGTCGTGGAAAACAAATATGTTAATGTAAAATAACCGTAAGAACTGTCTTCAATTCAGGCATTTTTAAAACGTCATAAAGCTGACCTTAATAATGCTAGAGTCCTAAACTGTGAATATTCATACGGAATGGTTTTTGAAATATGACAGAATTCTTTGAAAAACTGTAAACAGTAAACAACACATTTGAGAGGTATAAAAGTAGAAGTCACATTTCAATGTTTATTTTTAGGTGTAGCAAAAGTATACGAACATATGTATACACACACTGGAATGTAAACATTGATTTTGACAGATGCTACATGGCAGTCACATGGCAATGTTTGTGTACATTTGGCGGAAGGATACGAAGCGGGCCTGCAAGTAGATATTTAGCAGGACTCCAAGAAATTTGCTTCCAATGAGGAATGGACTATAAATAGGAGCACTGAATTTTATTTATAGTTTTAAAATACGGTATACACAAACAAACGATCCAAAGCTTTCGTTTTCGAAAACAAAACTCGTGACTGATACGGCATACGATTAATATGTAGATTAATATGCAGATGTCTGACTGTCTTTACATATCCGCTGACAGCTGTCATTGTTTTCAGATGCATCTTTAAAGATGTTCTTTGACTTGACAGTTACATCGGTTCGTCCGCAGTCTTTCTTCACAACGGTAACTCGTGACGTACAAGAAAGGCGGAAGTGAGAAATAAATATACCGGCTCGAGTAGATGTCACTAAAAGACGCAAAGCTATGGCGGAGGATGCGGGGTAATTAATGGTTTCTTTATATGTCAATGACAAAAATGGGAAGGAATTTCTCTTGTGTGTCATACATACAAGCAAGTAAAATATCGTTATAGTAGTGCAGTTTTTAAATATCTGGAAGGAAAACCCCAAGTTAAATTTTACTTTTCATGTCCAAGTGAATGATTTTGCTATAATTACATCGCTGTGTATGTTAATTACTCTGATTTTTAAATCAGTAAGTATTACTTTACTCCGACTCTTATTCAGGTGACTCTTATTCACGAAGTTCTCATGCAGATTTTAAGCGCTGTCAGAATCAGTTCAGGACTCGATCTTCAACCTTTCGTAACCGGGTATTGTTTCATTCCATCTCATACTAATTTGTGGTATGATTGATTTCGTATCAGCTCCATGCAACAGCTATATAGCCTTACTTATGCAGAAAAGAAAAGCAGCCTTACACGACTCCAAACTGTCTTTTTTTTCGTAAGTAAGACTGTCAAGGGGAATATGTAGCTGCGCGTCCAATGTCAAGAAACGAGGGAATGATACGGCCGACAGTTACACGCACGCCTAGCGCCTCATCGCTCCTACGCGCAAGGTGTGCAGTGTTTCCGACGTAACGCTGTAATGTGCAAATTAGATCTGTAACATAGGGGTTCCATTACACGCTATGAAAGCCCACAGATTAAACTACGTCCGTATCTTTGTACTTTTCTCTTGCCGCTCAAGGAAACTGCATAGGCAAATTTTAAAAATGAGATATTTAACCACTTTGACGATTTTTTGTTCTCCATGGATACTCTTAATGACAAAAGTAAAAAAATAGGGCCATAGATATATATTTTTTTTATCTTTTGTGAAAAATGTCATATTTTCATAACTTTTATTCACCGAGATACGCGTTTACGCGCAAACAACGATTTCACAGAAAACGTTTCAGTACATAGGACTCTTAACATCGCTTATTTAATAAACACTCGACTCTATTTTCACGTAATTGCATACGCATGTTTTTGTGTGCGAGAAAGTGCGTACGTAACGTCAAAAATATAGTAAGTTTTATAGGCTGCTCTTTCACCTAGTAAAACGCCCATAGTGTTGAAACATTCCAACCTCGCTGTTACTCAAATCCCAGCCAAGAAATCGCAAATAAATAATTTTGATGATTTTTTTTTTATCTTTTCATCTTCACGCTATTAAAAAAAACTCGTGAGGCAAATTTTGGCGAAGACGGCTCAACTCGGTCTATAGCACCTGTTGCCAACAGATGGTAGCGGGATATTTTGGCAACAGAAAGTCTTAAAACGAGATCGTCTATTTATGTCAAGCTATATATCTACCAAGGCGCATTTGTATCTCCTAAATACCTTGGCCGCAGCGTGTTCGACAAATTTATGGTGCCAAGAATAATTGCGAGTAAATCGATCACGGATGATATTTGCTTGCGAAGCTGTAATAAAGTACGCTGTGTGACACTGTGGAACTGCTGTTTTTCAGATATCCCGGATAAGATTGTACACTACAAAGCCCGAATCAGTGATATCGTTAAGTGACATAACATTCACTGAAAGTCAGTTGATAAGCGATTGCCGACTGGTGAATCGAGCACATGAACTGGGAACAAGTTGCTTTGTGGCAGCGGAATTCTCAACATTCAGTGGGAATCACAAATAAATCAGTGAAATTCACCCATCATATTAATTATTTGTTAGGCACTCATTATCAGTCGTGCTATTTCCACTGGTTTTCACTTATTTGGCTCAATTATTACTGTTTTAGGTTTAGAGGGTAGCGAAACCTTTGTACGTCTTCCTTTTTTGGTTTAGTTGGTTGAAACGCCATGCAGCATACAGCGCGAAAGGTCCTGTGTTCGGTCAGAGCATAATTTAAGTTTAATTTAGTTTGTAGCGCCTTTTCTCCTCTATCAGTATACTAGGAAACATTAGAGGTATTTAAAGTAACAGTATAAATATCTGCGTACTAACGACATTATAAGACGCTGCCTGATTTCAGCAGAGTTTTAAGGGGACCGCCTACCTGAAGCAAAATGGCACAGGAGCGAGCGAACGCTAAGGGCGACACTGGCACGCGCATCAAGAGCCGCATCGCCACTATGCGCGAAGCACTAAACTAGTGCGCAAGCTTTTCGTCGAACCATTTTTCCTATGGGACTTTAAGCGGGAACATATTGTTTTACTGATGAAAAGTCTGTTGCAAAGTTCAATGCAGGATTATATCTGAGTTTTACATAGATCCGGTTAGCACATTTTGATATACGGCAGTCTGAAAATGCTGTTTTTAGCTATGTTGGAGGGCTTGGAAATAGTGGTTCTAACATGCGTAGTGTCATAAAAGCGACATTACGTTATCGTCTGAAGTTTGTTTTCTTTTCGTAAATTAGCACATTGGACGGACGTAGAATATTTTTGTCAAAATAACGTATTTCCCAACACACTGCAACACATTTCAAGTGCCTAGTAGGCGGGCCCCTTAAGGAGTTTGCCGTAATATTGTAACATTCCGTACTCTTTGAACACAATAGTGATATAATGTTACGTCTCCGGCAGTTTTCATGGAGTTCATTGCAACTTAATTTTTCGTCGGCGGTACTCGAAGTGTAATGTTACTCAAATGAACACAATGGACTGAATGTTATGCTACCTAGGAAGGAACATTTCATTGGGGTACTGTAAACTTGGCATTATATTGGCTGACAGATAGGCGACTGGATTATAATTTATTTTGAAGTCCTGCAAATATGTGCCGCACTCAAGTGTTATAGTCCACACATGGTTACTTACAACTTTTTTGAAGCCCTGCTCAGTTCTACTTCAAGGATATTCCTCCGTCCCATGTAAACAGTGCTTAACTTAGGCTGGTAAATGACACCAAATGGATAACGCTTCGCTTTTGTGCGCACTCAGTGTAATAATATTTTGCATAAGAACTATTTATCACTAGCTAAGTTATTACTTACACGCCTAATTTTCTCAGTTTTTATTCATATTAATTATAATACTGATATTATAATTAATATATCAAATATAAGTAAAATTTAGACATCAAAAAATAAGATATTTTTACTTTGAAAGAAACGCTTATGGTAAATAACATACTTAGAAAACAACATAGTACGTCTCACATGGCGTGATTTTTCAAAAGTTTGAAGGGAAAAAAGTGTGAAGAAACCGCGAACAGATTATACAAAAATAAATTATGTACTAATAGTGTTATTTTCAACATTATGATATGCATATTCCACGCTCGCCTGCCAAAACAGTGAGTTACGTTGCAATTTTTCACTGCTATATCCTACTACTAGTGGCTGATACAAGGGGAACGGAAAGAGGGTAAATTTCCCCTACCAAGAGCTCAAACTCCAACATGTTCAACACAGCTTATATCTAATCATGTAATCAAGATCGGAAAGCATTTTCTTCCTTGAAAATTTGTACGATTTCTTGAAGCAAACTTACATCTATTACTATGTTATAGTTTATTGTGTTTTTTTACTGCAAAATTAGTCAATAAATTTTTTTTTATTCTGCTTACGAATTTCGCATAACTGAGCTGCCGCAAGCGAAGTGTTTATTAACGTGCTTTACAATGAATCCTGGTTAGGTGATCCGGAAATATGAAAAATAATCTAAAATAAAATCCGCCAAACAGTCCCTTCTCAACTGTGCTCAAAGGTTCGTCCATATCTCTTACCAAGCATGCCGATGTTAAAACAATTACGCTGAATAAGCAGAAAAAGACAGTAAAGTAAAGAAAAAATACATGTAGCTAAGTATAAACGTTGTTATACTTCCTCCTTTATCAGATACGTATGCTTCAACAACCAGACTGGATACAGGTTACGATGCCAATGAGGTGCTTGCACGAACACTCGCGTAAGGTACACTTGCTCGATGACCCATGCCAGCCCTGTATTCTTATTGCAACAACCTTCAAAGCAAGGATTAGTTCCTTCTGACCTTTTCCAGCGTGCAGACGTCTGGCTTGTAACACCACATCCGTGTTACAGGTTCTTTGTCTGGGCTCCGCAACAGACTGGTAGCTTGCGGGCAAAGAGAGCGGATGAAAAAGAGAGCAAGATTTTCGCATCGGAAACATCAGACCTCGCGGCAGGGCGTGAAACAGGTTTACTTTTCTAGGGTAAATAAGAAAAATCGCGGTAGCCGTTCTCCAGCGGGATCTACATCAACAGAAAGGGAAATTTTGAGAACACGTTTGCAAACCAAAGAAACCGCCAAACAAACGTTATTTACCTGAACGTCACTTCCCCTTCGCAAAATTTTAGAACCCAAAAATTAAAGTATGCAAAAATTAGAAAACTGATACGAAGTATTGCTATTGAAAGAATCCTGCCTGTTTTTTTTATTCGGCAACTTGCTCGTTAGTATGAGTGATATGGGCATGTAATTTAAGTGTAGAACCGGAAATAAAAGTATAAGTTTAGATACTTACTTGACTTAAACAAAGGTATCCACTGAGGGTCGGTCCAAATTACGTTACTTCATTACTATGACGATGCAAGTATTGATTTAAAGATTCGCTAGTCTTTATAAAATATTTTGCTTGAAAGACTGGTTGATCAAACCTTTCCAAGTTAGTTTGTAAGTCATAAAATAGAACAGGGTTCACCGTTGCGTTTAATATACCTCATAACTTTAAGAGAGAAAAACATAAAAAAATAACTAACATTTATCTTTTTTAGGCCTACGGCAGAAGAAGTATTCCAGTTGAAGCGTACGATTATGTTTAATATTACCCTTACTTTTACGCTACTACAGGATTCCGTTTGCTGCCAGAATGCAATTAGTGGACGACCTAACCTGATTTTTGTACTTATACAGCAAAGCACATCACGTGCAGCTCTATGTAAAGTGAAATGTGAACCCACGACGTTCAGGTTGGTAGCACTATGACATATAGAATTTCCAGAAACTGTTTTCACCACTTGCCAAATAGCTTACACATCTGTCTGTATCAAACCAGCATTTACTTTGTATTATACATCCAAAATCAATGTGATATCAATTTTAAACTATATCGAAATTAACTATAACTACAGTAATTTATACCCGAGTCGTGTTGAATTTTTGGAAAATTCTTCAGTCCTGTGCCAATACTTGCATGTGATTTCAAAATAAAAGCATTTATTCATAAGAAAACGTCTTTGTCGGGAAATTAAAAAAAAAATGCAATTGTAGATCTGCTCAGGCGAAGTTCTAAACGCATAACACCCGAAAGCTATGCTGTTCTGTTTTCATCAATTAACTTTTAATATAAAAATGTCAAGATAATTAGAAAAAACTGTGAAGATATTTTGTATTTGTGTGTAACTGCTTATGTAAAATACTTTGGGCAATAAAAAGAATTGCTCACCGCATGTCGGAAATTGTCTAAAAATCTTACATTTCATAGAGTTAGTTTCAACAGAGATTTTTCTTGACCTAACAAATATTTTCAATCATATTATTACAATTTCTCTCTCTAGAAATTAAGTGGGCTTTACCTTCGTTAAGGGATGGAGGTCTTAATAAAATAAAATAATTAATTACAATTTCCTTATTTTATTTACAATAACTACAGCAAAATTCTCTGAACTCAAATTCTCACAATAAAATGAAATCACTTACTGTTCACAATTGACACCAATTAATAAAGTTTATAATTACGACAAAGAAATCAATGAAATTAAATAATCAAAGATCAGTCTCAATATACAGTATATCAACCTATTCAAATATTATATCAAATATGTGTCCAAATTGACAGTTCGAATATTTACAACAAAATCCGTATTACATTTCCATTCAGTCCCACCTCAGTTCAGTTCATGTCCCGCCAGTCGCAATGTTCTAGAGTCCTTCAGGCGCTCTCACGCACAGTAGGCTTCACTCGTCGATTTTACACCCTCTCGTCCATTCAAGCCACGAACACATCACTTGCCGTCGTCCCGCAATCTCCAGTCATCGTCCAAACTTCACTTCGCTCGCGCACACTCAGCCAGACGACCTCCATCAAAGACTGCCGGCCTCTGGGTTACGGCAGTATATATAGGTCTGACGTCGCCACCTAGAATCTTCCCCAACTGCTGAGGCGTCAGCCAGTCTCACCAGAACATTCTTGCGTCGTCGCTAAACGTATCGGAAACCTTAGCAGCCGAGAGGAGGTCTGTGGCGCCAGCAAGTCTCGCCACTGTCGGCATTCACGGGATTCCCAGAAGGGGGAAATAGGAGGCTGCGAGCGCATCGTTACAGGAAGAGGGGAGAGCGAGCTGGGTCTCTGATTAAGGTGCCGGACAGTCGCAGCGCGTAATAGTATCTTTTTGTTCTTGCCAATTAAAAGCTACGGTACACGTTTTGAGACAAACGCAAAAATGAAGACCAACAGTGTGATATTTAGTTTCAGCGACAAAGTATTTTGTTCGACGCAACAAAACGTTTCCTCAGCTTATGTTAACACACGACAAGATCAACGTACCCCGCTGACATGATGATATGTTTGGACTTGACTAATAATAAAAGCACCGAACACTTAAACACTGCTCTGAATTGTAACTCAACAAAGCTGCAAACCTTGTGTCCACCAACATTTGAGTGGAGTATTTTTTAAATAAAATTGGCTTCTGTCAATAAATTTTACTTTTTTGATATTAATTTATACGCCCTCGAAGGAATCACAAACTATTTTTTTCAATACGGTAATGAGATTATATATACTCAATGGGCAATCGACAACTTATAACTAAAATATTCGCGAACAAGAATTCGAGGATCAAAAAATTTTTGTGTAATTTCCCTTTGGCGTTGTCGTGTAGATTGTGATTTTACATTGAAAAGTACAACTTTTTCACTTTCAACCACTTTAAAGTTTTTTTAATAGTACTGTCCTAGGTTATGGTATCATCAGAAGCCATCAGCAACGTAAGTGTCTGTATTCACCGGCCGAACTCCCATAGCTTGGTTCATTTTCAAAAGCGTTATGTGATGACTCTTTTGAATTGCCTCCTCAGTCAATGCCAGGAATGATGCCTCCTTCCTGTACCTTACATCACGATTATCATTATTCAATCTTTTATAGCATCTTCACATCAGCAGGATTGCTTCTTCACGCCATATCCTGGGCGCTGTTGGTAGTAAACAAATAATTAAAAATAAGAAATGCGTGTCTTGGTTATCCCTTTACTTTTAAGTTAATAACAGATAAAGGATTATGGGTGGTTAAATCCAAGGCTGCACACTTCGCCACGCTGTTATCACGGGGATGTGTGGAATTGTGGGTATGGGAGAGATCACAGGAACCAAGGGCGTGTAGGGGTGAATTTATAAACTGCTGAGATCGCATGCCACCAGTCAGTCGGTTGACGCTCTCACCATGTAGTAAATTGCACATGTTTAATTGCAGGGAACTGCATGCGTGTCAAATAAATATTGCCCAGACCTGTAGCTGTGGCATAGCCTTAGCCCCAAGAATATAAATATAAAAGGCAAATTCTTTTGACGGGTGAATTTTATTCGTAGCGTCTACTTTCGCTCCCTCCTCTTCTTACTAATCAAAACTTGTTTCGAAGAGCGGTGACAAAAAATGCTGTTGCAAGGGGTAAAAGATCGCAGCTAACTACTATGAACCTGTGCCGTCCGGAGTCTGTCGTCATGCAGCGCTAGCGTTCAGCATGTAAGGTTTAACGTCAAGTAAAGGCTGTTCGCGATAAAGTGAGCACTTTTGAAATCAACCGTAGAAAAAAGTCAACGCTTCTACCTGCATATATTTTAACGGGCGCACTGAGTGACCTGCACCCAGTAAAGTTGGTAACGATGGAGGGGAAAGTAGTTCCATATTTTAACGTTGACTAAAAACAGTTAGGTGAGAATTTCTGATAACTTAAATTATTTATATCGCTTCCTGTTTTTTTAATGCGTCGAAGTGTGAAAATGAGCATATTTGTATAATATTTATTTATCTAATGCCTTCATAGTTTCAGTTGACCGACGCATGAATTAAGTGATAAGGCCCATGGCAATATTAATTTTACATAAGGTGGGAGAACACACAACGTGCATACAAGTAGATTTTAAGCAGGGCTTTCGAAAGTGCTCATTTTACCGTGAACAGCATATACCATTATTATTATTGTAGTATTTCATTCGCGGCGCTGGTTGCTTTTCCGTCGCGTCACCACCCAATAAAAACTTGTTTTGCAGAGTGGCAAGAAAGAAAACTCGGGGACCGGCTCGGCGACTAGTCGAGATGGAGCCTTGCAGCCCGCTTTAGGATGTGCGCATGCGCGATTTTGGGGAGGGGTTTCAACGAGCGGCGTAAGAAGGAGGGGCGAAGGGGTATCAGGCTGATCCACAAAGGAATCAAAAGATGCCGTCGCGCCGACTCAACGACCACTCCCCTCCCACATCCTTGTGGGGGCGAAGGCGTGTTCTCGGAATCTCTGTTAGCGCATGCTTCAGCTGCTCCGCGGTTTATTTTTATCTCCCCGCCGCCGGTCAGTCCTTTGTCCTTTTACAGCCCGCGCCTTCACGACTGCCTTTTGAGTCGTCCGTCATTTCTGTGCCAGCCGTCATTACGTCAGCGTCTCCTAAACCGCACGGAAGTATGACAGCTCTAAAATTATAACTCGTCACTATAGGCTATCCATGGTGAAGTGAGCACTTTTGAAGACTGCACTGTTAAAGTTTCCCGTGTATTTACGGACATTTTTACGAAAATGCACAGTTAATATACGGAAACGCAATCCGTAATGACGAAAAACGGAGTCAAGTGCGTAAATACGGAAAATCTCCGTAATTTGCTATAACTTCGGGATTTGGGGACGAACAATGCCGAGTCTACACGAAGCTTTCTTCGCCACTGTAACCAGGAAATGATCGTTTCTGCGGTAGTTAAGGTTATCCATGTCACTGAGACCTGTTATTTCAAAAATTAAAAAGTATCAACAGGCGTCTGTGACACTCAACCACACTTAAAATACACTAACTTCAATAGAAACTAAAATTTAGCTTATGTGACTAATATCGAAATTCAAATGTTATACCTAGGGCCACCTATTTTTCGCGAAAAGATTTCAGGACTACATGTATTCCAAAATACTATAGCTCAGATCCGCTTTCGTAATTGGATGATTTTAAATGTCACGTGTTGTAGGTGTCTGTCCGCGAATCACGAGCACTCAGCGCCGGAGTTACCTAATTCTGATTGGCCCAGTCGGGTCAAGAACCAGATCCCGAAAAAAAAAACACGTGGCCAATAACCAAAGGAGATCTGCACGTATGCCATAGGACATTGGAGTATATAGCCTTCACATAAGTATTTTCGCGAAAAACAGGTGGCCCCTAGTTATACCAAAGACACCACGTGAGAGTTGTAGGTAAGTGGTTAAGGTCGTGAACATGCAACCTTTTGACTCGCGTTCAAATCTTGCTTAAGTATAAACTATGTTAACGTTTTTAAATATATTTCTTATACATACTAGAACACCCAAATAATGAAAATTGAAATAAAATAAATATTAAAAATTATTTAAACTGGAAGTACAAAAAACTAACTAGGGAATTAATGGAGTCGTTCCATGAATTTTACGGAAAGTTTGTTTTTGAAAATCGATTTGCCCGTCATTTTGGGTAGAGTTTACGGGCCCCTCTGGATAAATTTTTACCAGCACTTTTTCGTAAAATGAAGGAAATTTTTTTACAGTGTGTAGACATTAATTTTCGAGTGCGGTGGAATGTACACACTGTGCTTATTACTAACATGACAATATTTATTCGAAAAAGTGGTTAAAGGATAAAAAAAAATGGCTGAAATAAAAAGTAACTAGGGCCTCAAAAGTCCTCACTTTACCGTGAACAACCTATAGCGTTTATCGACGTTAGCCCTTCATCAATATCAGCCGTTCCTTTGTGTAACCTTAATCAACGTAAGCGTTCGTGATTTTACTACCACAATTCTGAGCAATTTAAAAGCATTTACTTATACCTTTGAAAAATCACACCATGTATGTCGTGTTTAGTTGTTTTGTAAGTATACCCTGTATCAGAAGCGTTTTATAATTGTTTTAACATAAAAGTACCTTGTTTTTAATTAAGTTTTTTATTTATATTCTGTTTACAAATTTTAATATTTAATTTATAAATGATACGAATTAAAACAGTGATAAAATAGGGTTTTTGTTAATGCCTAGTAAGAAATAGTTCTTATATAAATACTATTACACTAATGAGTGCGTACGAATGTGGTGCGTTGCCCGAATGGTGTAATTCTATAGACTCGGTCATGCTTTGTTTGCATGGAGCGGAGGAATACCCTAGAAGTAGAACTTTAACAGGGCTTCAACCGTGAATGGACTATAACTTTTTTGTTTACATATAGACGAACTGGCATGATTGTCTGTTAGTTGGAGAAGAAAGAGGGGTCTAATGGTGCTCATGCGTAGTATTTGGTAGTTTTACAGCAAATAATATTCTCAGTGGCGTAGACAGAAATTTGTTTGTGGACGGGAGTGTGGTTTGTTCACTGATAAAACAGCGTCTATAAACCATCTTTAGCTGAAGAGCGATAGGAAGTTATCTGTACGGCCACCTGTATTTTTTAATTTACTACTTATTTTTACTATTTCATTATACAAATTTTATTTACTTTATTTCTCATTTTACTGACAGCTAAAAGTATATTTCTTATTTTTTAAATGTAGGCCCTACCTTTCACAATTCGCAGCTGGGAATCTCTGAACTCCAAACTACCCTACCCCGCCCCCTTTTTCTTACTCATATATGTCCCTAACTATATTATTGATGCACTGTAACTATAGGCTGTTCATGGCTAAGTGAGCACTTTTGAAATCAACCTTTGGAAAATGTCACTGCTCTCCGCTTGTGTATATTTTAACGGGTATATTGACTGGCACTGGCATTGTTTAGTTGGTAATGACACGAAGAAAGTAGTTGTATTCTCTAGCGTTGAATTAAAAGAGTTAGGTAAACATATTTTATTGCATGAAATTATATATTTTGCTTTCTGTTTTTAATGCACGTAAAGTGCAAGAATAAGGAAATTTGTAGTAACTATAATTTTTCTTTATAATGTCATAACTTCACTTGACCGACGCATGAATAAAGTGACGAGACCCATGGCAATGCTAATTTTACATACGGTGGAAGAATACTTATTGTGCATACAAGTAGATCTTAAGCAGGGCTTTCAAAAGTACTCAGTTTACCGTGAACAGTATTTAGTTGAATTCAAGTCAGAAACAAAATTAATTCGAACGGTTTACTTTATAAAAAGTTGTTCGTTTGTGTTTTTTGAGGCGGTGGGCACGAAAAACCAAACTTACGCATCAGACATAAGCCAGTACTGCTTATCACCAACTGTGTGAGATGTAGATAATATGCACCCAGTTACGCTGAATAGAATTAATTGTCGGTGTGAGAATATCATTCCCCTGTTCCTCCCTTCCTGGTGGTACATCTGTTCGCAAATAGTTAGACTTTAGATTTGTAAATAGCTTCTACTAGATAAAGGATCGGTCTATATTTATTAATGGCTCAGTCGTATATCTTTTAAGTTTTACGGATGCAAGTTAAGCGCCTACAAACAATTGAAGTATTTCTGACAATATCAAAAAAGCAAATTAACTTATAACCAAAAGTACACTTTTTTTTAAAGTTCGAATGACAGTTTGTTATTGACAACAAAAAGTTACCAACCCAAAATAACTCTACGCAGTCGGCAGGATTTCAACTTAGGCTCCTAGCAGGTATGTGAATTCTAGTCAGACGCCTTAACCACTCAGCCACGTCTGCCTTACATATTTAGCGAGTAGTTTGGAAAGTCATATTTGTATTCAATTAGGCTATACTGCTACACACACGACTGAGCGAAACTAGTACTATTCTTTGTCCAGAACTGAATATTTTTTTGTTCTTAAAAGGGAGGAGATTAGATTTGTGCAGACTTTCTGAATGGTTTCTTGTGTTAATTATCTACCGAGATATTAAGCAATTCATTATAGCGAGAATAGATCCCTGAACACTAATTGTACTGAAGCCATTGGCAACGACTTTCACCAAAACAGGAGGAGACATTATACTCAGTTTGGTAAAAACTAATTCACACAAAAGCCGAAGACGATATTGCACTTAATTTGGTTAAAATAATTATACAGCAATGGTTGCTTGTGCCAAATAAGTATGTAGGTACTGAAAGTAGGTGCAAAACCCGTAAGTGGCCATTGTTTATGATATTCGTACAAATAAAAGAGCATCCTGATATATGCCATTTTTCTTTGAACTAACAAAAATAAGTTTATTTCAAATTCAAACTTCAGTTTGTTTTTAATAATAATAATATTAATAATAATAAACAAAGTTTACTTCAGTACAGTGGTTTTCAACTTCGCATTTTATCTAAAAAAAAATCTTACAAGTAGTTGCCCATAAAAATTTTCATGTTCCTAACAATTACTCTGCAAATCAGAACATCCACAAGCTGACATGTTTACGCAAGCAAGACAATCTTTGCTATTCAAGAAAAAATACGCCATACATGTGACGGTAAATAGGATTTTTTTTTTGTAAATGAAAGTTGTCTTAAATTTACGTTAAAGGTGTTATTTTCCAGTTTCGTTTCACTCTTTAGATCTTGGTGTTCTAAAAATGAAACTTTCCACAGGAAGGCGATTTAGATATCTAAACAGTAGTACACAAAAAACATCATCCAACAAAGCAAGTTCCTCATTTGATGCAATACGTCATTCGTTGATGAGAACATTTTTCTCAGCCTCATAACAGATGCTGCTATTAAAATCAGACAAAACACACATTTTTATTGATCCCGACATATGACCGAGCGTTACACTTATTTTTGCACAGTTCCGAGCAGAAATACTGTTCGCAGCAACGCCTTAAATTATTTCTATGCCCGTGACTGAAAGGGTTCATTAGTCTAGTTACTTAATAGTAACGCCCCTCGAAATCTGCTAACCTGTTGAACGTACACACTATTTGTTCGAAAATATAAGTATAATCATAACGCTCTGCCATTAGCCCGATCCGATAAAATGTGTTTTGCTTTATGTTATTGGCAGCAGGTCTTTTTTATGAAACGGTAGAATGTGGTATCAACAGAGTATGATATCTCCCATCACGTGAGGCACTAACTTTTTTCGACGTTGTTTTCTACTGTGTACAGTATGCATCATTGTACACTTTATGTGCTGCGCCCAAAAATAACTAACTTACTATACCGCGTTTTCGGAAATTCACCTATGAATAAACAACTAGAGAATGTTTCTGATGTGCATCGGTGAAAACAAATCGAGAGAATTCCCGAACTTCAGGTTGTTTATATACCGTATATGTTATGTTTATAATATACATAATACTATACACCTATATATTTTTTCGAATGCAATGGAATAAATTAATACATGCCAAATAACTTTATTAGACAGGAAAACCAGATTAAACACTGTGTTAACGTAATTGCTAATTAACACGTTATTTCACTTTAACATACGAATCAAGTCTCACATTTTTTCCTGCAGTGTTTATGCACAGTTCAATGTGCACTGATTTTTTCCGTTGCACTTAAATTCGTACAGTTGCCTTTATTTGACTTCAACTGTTGATTTACACGTGTGTACGCAGGATTGTGTTCGAAAATTCATCGACTGATCACGTGGTGCATATCGACCAGATCAAGCCGGTTAAACTGGAGAATTCGACCGAACTCGTCCTCAAACAGTAGTTTCCAAAGGTACGGTATTAAACACGTGACTCGGTTAAACATTTTGCAGTAGCGGAAAAATAGAAAAAGGATTTTAAAACGTTTAATGCACACAGACAAGTTGCAAGGTCTCATTTGAACTACAAAGACAATTTTATTTTATCTTATGGGTGTTGGAATGGCTATTAAATTTTCCATACGGAATATTTACAGTTGTCTTTGGACACGCATCATACATGTATAAGCAAGCCATAAAAATACTGGATCACCGCTCGAGGTCACGTTCAGGCGAGCCGCCGGCGGAAAGACTGCAAGACGGTTGAGAGCCTTGCGCGTAGAGGCGACGAGGCAAGTGGTGAGCTAGCAAGAGTCGGCCTTACAGCTCGCGAGTTCCGAGGCCTCGAATGCGTGAAGAATCTGCAGAAAGGCGGAAAACTTGAGAGAGTGGCTCGGACGCCAAATTGAACTAATATAATTATTTTTGTCCCTACTTAGAGTTGAGATTAATTTCCGAAAATGTGACTAGGCATAGAGCACTGTTTAATTATAATTCAGATGCGATTAACATTTGATTTATTTTTATGCTATCGTTTATGTAGCCATTCTCAGAAGATAATCCATAGTTATTCACATTTATTCTACACTGTAAACCAATAAAGATAATCCATCAAATTCAGAGTTGTTCAGTAATCTGAGAATAAGAAGGAATTTCAGTAATGAAAGCTGAATACGTTTTTTGACTTTAAAAAACTGGTGACGCTACCATGGTTTCTATACCTTCTCCTTAATCGATGTGGACACCGCTAAAAGTAGATAGAGTGAGGTGAAATGTCTCCGAAAGAAAGGGGCGATATAACGCAGGTTTCACTTTTCCCATGCGGTCGTGCAGTGCAGTGTGATCCCGATAGCGGTGACGTCAGCCCCCAGAGCGGACGGGAGTGTGTTTCCTTGGCGAGCGCGAAGTGAAAGGAGGGGAGCACGTGGACCTGAGTGGTGGGAGCAAGGTGGTTCTGGACCACGATCCCGCGGCGCGGGAAACAGGAAACGGTGCGGATGGAGCGGGCGATCGCTTTTCCCCGGGCGCGCGTGTGCAGGGTCCGGACAGACAGCGAACCTTGAACCCTCTGCTGCGAGCGAGCGAGGCGGTGGGCGAGGCCTTGGCATTGCCGGGGCACGTGAGCGAGGCGGCACTGCCGCCCAGTTCCGGCTCGCCTTGACCAGCTCAATAGCTCCGCCTCGCAACCGCAAGACAACCTGTTATCTATTCACACTGCATGAGAGTGCATGACATGTAGATCAACATTTAGGGGTGGCGTTTCAACCCGAAAAGCGAGGAAGCCACAAGGGTGATACTGCCACGCGAATCAAGTACGCCATCACCGCTAAGCGCAAGGCTCTTTATTTGGCGCGCAGTGTTCTTGTCGCACTGAGGTTGCACCTATGGCACTTTCAGCGCTGACCCTATTATTTTATTCGTTAAAAGTCTGTAGGAACCATAGACTTAAAGATGAGGTAGACTGATCTCTCTGGCTGCGCATAACCATTCTCCGTGTCCCAACATTGAACGGTATTTCTGCCTACACGTCTAGCAAAAACGGCGTGGATTTCGATTTGAGGTTAGAACACTGTTTATTAAACAAGAGCTTTTGAGATGTTTTATTACTTCGTCTAATCAATTTGAAATACTTTCTGATTAAGTTCAAAGTGGTAAAAGTATTTTATTAAAATAACAGTGCTTATCATCTAAAAACTAAGTTATAAACAAACACGTTCATCACTATTGACCATGTGACTTTGACAGTTGTGTTCCTTTGGGGTAGGTCAATGTTGGGTACATACGCAGAAGACGAATAAGCGGTCTACCTCATCTTTAGTCTACGGTAGGAACCCTAGGATAGTTTTGCGTGTTTCTGAAGCGTATATTTCAGGATACAGCACTTTGAAAAAGTAGTTTTTAGCTATGTTGAAGTGCTTTGAAATAGCGTTTCTAATGTGCGTGACGTCCTGAAAGCACTCAACAGCCCTCGTCTTAGATCAACACATTGGACGCACATCTAATAGTTTCGTGGGAAAACGAGTATTTCACACTCTGCAAAGCATTTCAAGCGCCTCGAGGTCACATCCGACTGCTATAGGCTATTCACGGTAAAGGGAACTCTTTTCGAAGCCCTCTAATTTGGAGCAATAGCCAATAAATACATTTTATTTTAACCTTAGACGTTGACTTCCGAGTGCGGTGGACTATACATACTGTTTAAAAACTTACATTGCAATATTTATTTTAAAAGGTGTTCAAAATATAAGAATAGCTGAAAGGGAAAAAGTAACTAGTGTCTTAAAAGTGCTCACTTTATCACGAGCAGCCTGTAGCAAAAGAGCAAAGCGATCTGCGCAGTATTTTCCGTATCAGGGTCAAAACCAATATGACTGCGATTTGGAGAATTGGTAAATTAGTATTTGTAAGTTTCGTTTCATACTAAAAACTAAATACTAAAATACGTAATACGTCATCACTTCAATCAAATGAGTCGGGTTGCGTGGCCGTCTAGCACAGGCCTACTAAAACTACCAATGGGACACGACCTATGGAATGTATACGAGCGAAGGCCCAAATATTGACTTATCAGTGCGGAATCAAGATAACTTTACATTCCGATAACCATAAACTCCAAGGTTAAGTATTGTATTTAAATGGCGTTTTATGAAATACCTAAAGAACAATTTGTACTTTAATGCTGCAACACACGAGTGCCATTTAACATATGCGCAAAAGAACACGTGTTTAATGTCCTAGAGCTTCAAATACCCGCATAACGTAATTATGCGTTAAGTTATTAAAATTCTTAAGCGTTGAGTCGTCGCCGTTTCCCAATTTGCACCAAATCATTTACGAAATATAGACTGCTGACGGTAAAGGGAGCTCCGCTTGAATCTACTTGAATGCACGCCTTTTATTCTTCCCACAATAATATGTAAAATCGACATTGCCACGAGCCTAAGCGCTTAATTCATGCATCTGTCAAGTGGAACTGTGAAATTATTATAAAAGAAAAAATTTGATTGATTCGCTAATTTATACACGCATTAAAACAACAGAAAGCAAAAGGAATCCCTTCAGTATTCGCCAGTGTTAATCTAACATTTGAAACCCAATATTAAGAAATGGAACTACTTTCTTTCTATTATTACCAACTTAACTGGACGCATACTAGTCGACGAGCCCGTTAAAATATGCTTCCACAGGGGGGAGGGAGGGGCAGTGACATGTTTTAAATGTTGATTTCAAAACTGCTCAATAAACCGCGTGCACAGTCTATACGTCGATAACAGAAACAGAATTGAATTTCGCTAATTTACGATCCACTCATACCCGACCCTTGCGTGTGAGAATGTCAGTAGGGTTTCGCATTACTCGTATAATTTGTCCCCGTACTAGCAAAATACTTCCTCGCAGTATCTGCGTCTCAATTTACTATAGGCTGTTCACGGTAAAGTGAGCACTTTTAAAGGTCCTTCTAAATTTTTCCTTTCATCCAATTTCCACCTTGCTGCTGTTTTATAATATAAACATTGCAATGTTACTAATAAACACAGAGAATACATTTCCCAGCCCTTAAAATTTAATGCCTGAGGCTGCAAATAAGATATATCTATTAGTGGTTAACGTATGTTGGGAAGGCCTTATAAAATGCACACTTTACCTTGAACAGTCTATAGTTACTCGCAAATAGCGCTACAGTGTCCGTTATATTACTGGCCAGTGGTATAAGTAGAAGCTTCAAGGTTTCAAGCAGCATGAAACTACTAAAAAAAAAAAAAAAATGTCTTTGTGATATCGTAAAACGTTAATTTCTCTGGAGAGGGAAATTAGACGTTTCGTTGTGACCTAAAACTCCATGTAAAAAATTTTTGCTACGCAGTCGGTAGGATTCGAACCTACGCTCCCAGAGGGAATCTGATTTCTAGTCAGACGCCTTAACCACTCGGCCACGACTGCTACACAATAACAGTTCATGAGCATTTAGTAATAATTTAAAGATCACGAAAACTGAAATTTTTTTCCCTAAAACAAACTCTTTTCCCTTTTTTTTTTCGTTTACTATTCCATTTACATACGTTAGACGAATTATATTATCTGTTTGCCTTCAAATGAGACATATCGATTCGTTAATGCCTAAACAAAAAAACTGGGCTCTCATGCAAAGTTGTCGGAATTTGTATGGCTGCAAGCGAATCGAAGTCACGAACAGTACTCTGAGCAATTAGAAAATTGTGTTTATCCATCGCAGAAAGTGATTGATAATTCGCGCGCGTGTGTAAGGGGAGAAATATGTAGGAATGTTAGTAGATCAAAAGTAATTAGAAACGGAATAAAGTTACTCAAACCGCGTTCGAACTGATCATAGCGTTATTTGGTAATCTTCAGTTTGGTAGATTTCAGTTCTGATGCTGTCGATAGTCTTTTGTTCAGCATTCGTAACAACAAAGTTTTCACTGGCAAATATAATTTAATGAATTGTAAAGCTTAAGAAAACACATTTACTGGATGTTACTTAATTCTAAAATTATAAGCCTAGCACTAAATTTTACAACACAGAATATCTGTAAATTAATCTAAAATTGTCATAATGATATAAAACAATTATTCGGATAACAAAAACATAGTTCTTTATTTCACAGTTGGTTAATTTTGTATTCACGTGGCTATTTCGTAGGTTGATCTAAATGGCGCTGATCTGGCGACTTCGTTATTTTGTAAATTAGTATTTAGTAAATTCCATTACACTCTTAAAAACTAAATACTGAACTACAAAATACTTCATCATACTTAATTGAGTTACGTTACCATTTGCAACACTAAAAGTTACAATTCGAACACGGACTCAGGCCAGTAAAAAACGGGGAAACAATACGTAAAAGAACCGTTTTTAGAATTCGTCTGGAGTGATTTCGCGAAAGCATGGGGAAAAAACTCAAGATGGGCCGACCCAGGATACTAACTCGAGACCAGTACGGCCACCGTACCACCTCGCTGGGTACTAGCCTTTATATATATATATATATATATATATATATAAAGCTGTTAGGGACATAATTATACCTTCCAAATTTCGTAATAAAGTAAACATCCTGTTAAAAATCAATTATCGATTGTTCATAACTAGGGATAAGAAAATTTCGCGAGTTCAGTGACATGTAGACTAGACTCCACAGTCCTGTGTACACTCGAGCCACAGATGTTTGTTCATTGGCTGCTGCCCCAGAGAGTAGCCAATGTTACTCCACACCTGGCAGTATGACTCTCGCTACTTGTTTCCTCGTAAATCTGCTATTGGCTCGCAGCCATCCAGGGCGTGTATAATGAACTGTGATCCAATTGCCAAAGTGAATTCAGTATACACGTTTTTGACGTCTATCTTGTCCTGAAATGAATTCGCGAAATTTGCGTATCCCTATTTATAACGTAGTGCATAAAATGAAGGTGGATTGCAAACTGTGCTTAACTCAAATGTCAGCCTAATGGAAAACGACTGTGCGTCGCTGAAGCTTTAAAATAGGCGTTTTCATTTCGTTTTATCTGCCATGCCACGAGGTGGCCGTTTAAAATAAGTTGAACGATTATGCATAGAGCGTAGATTTGCAAGAACACGACTAGCACTGCTGATTATTGTCGAATGCGAACCACATTGAATTTGGCGGGGGCTGTGCGGCATTCTCGCCATTCGGGTGTCACGCCTTAACGATCAGCTATTTCGCACATTCCTCAGAGCTGTCAGTGTTGTCTCGTTAATATGACTGCATTTTTTTGTGAATGAATTCCTACTTCAATCAAACGGATAATAAGTACTTGGTGATAAAGACTGTTCGCGATAAAGTAAGCACTTTTGAAATAAACCTTAGAAAAGAAACACTGCTCCTACCTGCGTATATTTTAACGGGCGCACTGAGTGACATGCGCCCAGTAAAGTTGGTAACGATGGAGGGAAAGTAGTTCCATATCTTATCGCCAAATAAAAAGTGTTATGTAACCATCTGTGATAACTTAAATTATTTCTTTCGTTTTCTGTTGTTTTTTTTTTTTTAATGCACCGAACCGTAAAAATGAGCATATTTGTAAATATATAACGTTAATTTTACATAAGTCGGAAGAATACACAACGTGTATAAAAGTAGATTTTAAGCAGGGCTTTCAAAAGTACTCAGTTTGCCGTGAACAGCCTTGAACAACTTTTCTTACGGCGTGAAGTGAACGCAAACTGACCTTAAGGTCGTCCTAGGTAGTATGTGCGCGTGTTCGTTCTCAAACCTTCCTTGCAGAGACTCTCCACAAGGGTAAATTCCGTCACATTTACAATATTCAATACGCGCTTGTAGGTCGTTCCGTTCCTTCGATACAAGCGCATAAGTGTGCATCAAATGTTATTACTGTCGGCAAATCTTGCGCATCAGCTGCAAAAGACCTACTATAAATTACTTCAGCGTGCTCTTTCGACGCGCGTATATTATGTTAATAAAGGTTTCAACCATTCTAAGTGGATTTTCCAAACTTCATCCTACCCAAAGCCATGCCAGCCAATTTAGTATCCTTTCGTCTATGGACGTGATGACTTGATTAATGCGCTGACAAAGTGTAACTGAATAATGAGTGAGATCGTCAATATGTTTCCTGTTATACTAATTCTTACATTTATGTGCATAACTCAAACAGAGACAAAATGAATTTAATTTAATTTTCTCAAATTTACATGTTGTGTATACTTTTACGGCGCTAAAAAATGGAACTACTCTTCACGCATTTACAAAACTCAGTGGGAGCACTTTTTTTTAATATCATAGGCTGTTCACGATGAAATCAGCATTTTTGGAGGACCTGCTTCAGATCTACTGATATGTACACTTTGTATTCTTCCTCCATACATAAACTTAACACCACCATGGACCTGATAACACTATTCGTGCGTCGGTCAAGTGAAACTATGAAAATAATAGATATGAAAATACTCCACAAATTTGTTAATTATTACTAACATATTCACACATGTTTAAATAACACTTTTAATTCAACTCTAAGACATGGAACTATTTTCCTTCAGTCGTTACCAATTTAGAGTGCGCATGTTAGGTGACCGTGTAGGTGGGATCAGTGACATTTTTCAAAAGGTTGATTTCAAAAGTTCTCTATTAACCGTGAACATGTTACACCTACGTTCTTATATGGAAATAAAAGATATTTTAGGTGCACAGAATAATTTACGTAAAAAAAAAGCGTAACTACTTCTTTCTAGAAGCTTTCAATCGCCATATATGTTTTATTGGGTGCGCAACGTCATTTATGCACGACATCGCGTGTTCTTAAGGAGCTCCCTGGAAGTGTGAAAACAGAGCGCGACATGTGTTGTGTCCTGCTCTTCCGGAGTGCAGTTACGTCACTCGGCGGGCGGGTGCGAGAGAGCATGTTGTGGCACGGTTTTGATGCGACGCGGGTTCTTGTTTGCATGCTAGCTGCTCTCTCGAGTGTCGAGGAGGAGGCGTGGACCGGGCAACCAGCTTCACTTTCTTTGTCCTGATGGGGGGGGGGGGGGGACGCCTTGCTCCCCCTCCCCCCCTTTCAACTCCAGGGGTTCGCGGAGTCTGCGATCTCGGTCACTGGACCGCCCGAGAGCTGGTGCGCCTCCCCTACCCCCCCTCGTTCGCGAGCTTCGTCCACCAACGGCTGAGCGGGTTCCTTGTAATTCCGGCAGCTGCATCGGGCCCTACCCCCTCTACTCGGGACAACGGGCGCTAAGGGCGATGTGGGCACGCGAGTTACGTGCCTCGTCGCCCCTATGAACACATGACTTTCTGTATACTATATCAATTCCAAGGTGGCAGCAGATATAAGCATTGCCAGCGGCACAATCAAAGCCAGCGACTGGCTTTTCGGATCACAACATCCCTAGTATAGGCCGTTCACGGTAAAGTGAGCACTTTTGAAGCCCTAGTTAATTTTTTCTTCCAACCAATTCATATCCTTCCACCACTTGTCAATGTAAACCCTGCCATGTGAGTAATAAACACAGTGTATACATTCACTATACCGAAAACTATGAGTCCGAGGCCACAGTGAGATGTATTTATTTATTATGTATGATGAAACAGCTACAAAAAGTTGTCACTATACCGTGAACGGCCTATAGCATCGTATAGCCCAATGGTTGGTATAGGGATACTGTAAACCAACAAGCCAGCCGCTGGCTTTGATTGTGCCGCTGGCAATACTTATATCTGCTGCCACCTTGGAATGGATAAAGTTTTTTTATAGTACGGCTTGCAGGTGTACGACTTCAACAGCTAACCTTATCACTTTCTTATAGACTGTTGATGGTTAACTTGGTGCTTTTCAATTCAACCTTTGAAAAATGTCACTGCCCTTAACTCCATGTTCTATCCGGGGCACACTGACTGGAGAATGCGCCCAGTAAAGTTGGTAACGACAAAAGGGCAAAAGAGGTCCCGTGTCTTAAAGTTGGATTTTAATTGTTATGTAAACATTTGTGAATACTGAAATTATTTATTTGATTTTCTGTTCTTCGTAATGAATTTATGTTAAGTTTAAGAATTTGCAAACGTGTAAAATATTCACTTTTGTAAAAATGTGAGTTTCGCTTGGCCGACGCATGAATAAAGTCACCGTGCCCATGGCAATGCTAATTTTACATGTGGTTGAAGAACGCAAAATGTATTTACAAGTATATCTTAAGCAGGGATTTTGAAAGTGCTCAGTTTACCGTAGTAAACAGTCTATACCAGGATGTATGTAACAACATCTAAGACGATTCGTCACAGCTGCTCTAATTATTCTCTGTAGAATCTTGCAGCTTGTGCAGTGGTCTGTGATATAATCCATACAGGAAATTATTTACTAGTGGTTAACCGATATAAACTGTTTTAATTAATTATTGTGATAGACACAATGGTTCGATTTTTGTGTTTGGATTGTTCCCGTTAGTAAACTAATTAGCCGTTTCTCAGGCATATTTAGACATTTTTTGTAGAATATCTTGTTTGATTTTTTAAATTCGTTTAATTAGAAACACTGTTAGAGTATTAATACATCTTTCTCGCTTTATTCCGAACTATAGTGGCTGAGATTTTGAGAACAGTTATTTTTACAAGGGCACTGCACACACCACAAGAGAGTATTAGCTCGAGAGTTGGTAATTTTTGGGTGCGTTAGGATTGTAACAGTGTTCGTTAGTGCATTTATTCATGAGTAATAATGGTATGAAAATACAAATATATCAAGTTAACAGCAAACTGAAAATTAAAGACGTTAAACTTGAAATATTTATTAACGTACGTATTCTTGTATTTGAATTGTTTATATTTAAAAACATTCCTATTTTACCAGTAGTCAAATTGGCTGAGATTGATAGGGAGAACCGCTCGGGCGTAAACGTCCTGGCTTCGAGTCTCGGTTGGGCTCCAACTATTTTCTTTAATAAGAGAAACTATTTAATGTAAATAGAGCGAACAAAATCTTCAGTTGCACAAACCAAATAAGAACAGAAAAAATATTTGGTTTCAAAAACAAAATATTGCTTTGCCTCTATGCTAACGAGCCAAACAAACTCAGTTTAATTCAACATAACCTTTTTCTCAGTGCTAACTTTTAAAAAAAATTGCGAACGAAAATAGAAATAAATTTTGAGCGAAAAATTTTAAAGGTACCTTGCGATACTCTGCATGCACAAATCGTACTCGGGCTAACATTTCAGCAGTTTCTCTCGCGCCAAATATTTATCGGCCCGAAGCAAATTACTTCGTCAGCTCAGAACTTTTTCTAATCACACACCTGAATACACCAAACACAAGTGCCAAGGTGCAAACGCTTCAACATTCCGACTGGTATAAATAAGTCAGCAGTACGCTCCCCCCCCCCCCCCAAAACCAACTGACCCTAGAAGATGAATTAAAATTGCATTTACTTCTCGACAAGCCAGGAGCAAAAGTATTTAGAAGTGGAACGCAGTCTTCAGAGGAATACAACTGGTATTAACTCGCTGATGGTTTCATCTACCGATAGAAGATTATGTTATTATGCCTGGTACATTGACTGACGGCCACCTCTCTGTCACGAGACATGCAAACCATATTGTCGTGAGCGATAGTGGCGAGAAAATAAATCTAGATGCAAGATAAGTTTTGATATATATTGTGGGCGACCTTCGACTTTATTACGTTTTTCGCTTGTCTGCAAAATAATCTAAATCGTCAATTCATAAAACTCATGAGGACAAACAGCGATGTCACATCGTTGGAGGCACAGCAAACGCCAAAATAATATATTTATTTAACAATCAGAAGTATTTTACCATATAGATTACTGGCCCTGCTAATAAAATGCAGAAAAATTATTAAGTGCTTCGTAACATAAGACCCACAAAATATCTTCCTGGAAAACCACTGTTTCTCTTGTGTGCACTGGGACTCCCGTTCCTTTTAGTCAGCGTGGACTAAAGCTAGAGTCACGATAACCCGACGAACACGATACGACACGCCGACACGACGTCAGATCTCGACGGAATTTCACATTCTATTTTATTCTGTGTTCACAATACCGCGACGAAATCTGCCCGACAAGTGAGTTAGATGGCCATTGGGAAATTTTAAAACGGCAAGTTATACTAATAATATCCAATATTTACTTTTTAAAACTCACGATAATGCGAAGAATTATTTTACTTTTGACAATATTATAATTTATACAAGCTAAAACACGTGTTTAAAAACAAACTAGAACGCTATTTTGGCGGCAAGTTGAGTTATTATTTACTACAGTAGGTAAATATGCACGAAATTTTGTTTATAATGTTGTATTTATCTTTTCTTGCACGCTTCGATGAGTCCGACACGACGGACAGTAGAAATAGAACGTACTATTTTCGGGCTGTCGGGGCCGCAATTTTGTCGGGCTGACGTCACAATGACCTTGCTTTTCATTGGCTGCTACTCAAATTTCGTCGTGTCGGATTGTCTTGTCGGATTCGTCGGGGTATTGTGACTCCAGCTTAAGAGTGAGATGGACCCGCGCGTTTTTTGTGAAACAGTTGTTTGCGCGAATACGCGTATCTCGGTAAATAAATGTTCTACAAATACTACTTTTGGTTAGAAAATATTTAAGAAAATATCTATGCTCGTATTTTTTTTAAATTTGGTCATATTAAGTGTATTCTTGGAGAAAAAATCGTGAAAATGATCAAATACCGTTGTTTTAAGGCTTGGCTATGCAGTTTCCTTAAGCGGCAAGAGAAAAGTACGATTATACGCACGTAGTTTGATCTGTGTACTTTCATCGCGTGTAATAAAACCCCTATGTTACTGATATAATTCGCACAGTACAGCGTCACGACGGAAACACTGCACGCCTTGCGCATAGGAGCGACGAGGCGCTAGGCGTGCGTGTTAGTGTCGCCCGTATCGCTCCCTCGCTTCTCGGACTTGAACGCGGGGTTCCCACGGAGGTCCATCCCAAGATGAAGCAGTTTACCTGACGTGGACCAGCAAGGACGAACGACTAAGTAGCTACGCGACGACGAGCTAACGTGGCCGTGGGTTATGTTAGCAGGTGCTCCACTGTTGACCCACGCAATTGACTCTTCTGTTCACACGGAGACTCCTGACTTCTTCCTGCTTGGCTTGCCCGAGGTGGTCTGTAGCAAGGCACGAAGTTGAACGAACACGTTTGGAAACCTCGCAGACCTCTGTATCGCAGTTCGCTGGGCTTCCTGCAAGGGGTTCCGGGTTCGAATGCAAGATGAAGCTTGATTTGCAACGAGAGAAACGAGTACGTGCTGAACAAGTACATTTTGAAGGGAAGGCAGACAGTTCATATACGGTCCACGGTCATGGTGTATGTGTCGTGTAGGAACACACCGGACCTGTAGACGTGTACGAAATGGCGATATATTTTTTTTTTACTTGTTGCGTACGTAAGGCCAACAACCCATAGAATTGCAGGTGTAAAGAAGAATAAGAAGTAATATATTGCATTAATTGGAATATTTTATTTGTAAAGAAAAAAATTACGTTTTATTTTCCTTTACTCGTTTAAAAAAATACGTTCCAATCATGTTACTTACAAATAAAACAATACTTCTCTAAAGCACGTTAATTTATAGTCTTGTGTGATTGGTAGGTACATGTTTTTTTCGCGAAAAGATTTCAAAAACATATATACTCCAAATTACTTTTGTTCAAATGCACTTCCGTGGTTGGATGATATTAAATGTCACGTGCCTCAAGTGTCTGTCTGCAAATTATGGACGTTCAGTATCGCAGTACTTATATTCTGATTGGCCCAGTTAAATAAGAACATGCCTTCTCACGTGGATACGCCGCCAATAACCAAAGAGATTTGTGGTTGTGGATGTAGGATATTAAAGTGTAGCATAGCCACAAATATTTTCGCAAAAAACACCTGTCTGGCTGAACATGAGTACATTCGTTATGAACTACACATTTTGTACACTCTAAAGCAATTGTTTGGAAATTTACCGTACCACTGTGTACGCTTAGTGAGAAAGCGAGGATGGTAATTTTTCCCCCTATACATTCATTGTAACGGTCCTACTTTTCTCCGGAAACAGTCGAATGCGTAGGGAAGTTCCCAACTTTGTATAGTATTGACACTAAACATTCCTATACCTGCAGCTTGATGTGTGGTATTATTTACATACAGTGTGTAGGTTAAAAACTTCCATTAGAGTTTATGAAGTTTACCAGAAAATTATTTACAGTGTACACGTTCTATGCGGACGTCTTTACGTACATGAAACTGACCATGAACCAAACTTAAGGCACGAACACGTGTGTGCATGTGTAGGTGTGAGAACATGAGTATTTTTCTGAATGATTTTTACAGTAGCGGGGTAAGTAATTAAACAAAAAAAATCATTATGGAACCTTCACCGGCGTTATGTTGTCACATACAATATTCTCTCTATCCTAAGAGGAGAATAGATAGGCCTACCATTGTCGTAGAAAACATAACGTGTACATCTAAGTTTTCATCGTTGTATGAATGCATTTTTCGTGCATATATTTGTCCCACGTCTTCAACGCTATACGTTTGTCAACGGTGCTTTAATTGTATCGTTCCGAGTTATCTGCCTCGATATTAGATTTGTTTTTTTTTTTTAATCATTTTGTCCTGCTTGCTTCATTTGGTCTGTAATTTCTGAAGTAAAAAAGTATTTTAAACACTGGAATAAACTTTAAGCGCCAAAGGCGGTCAAAAAATTTGCAGCATCTGTAACCATAAGTTAAACTGGGTCTTAAAGAGATAAAGATACGTACTGAACATTCTGACAGAAAAAAGTCCTGATTACCGCTAGAGTCTATAAGCGAGCAATTACTTTATTCCAACCTTGGCATCTATTATATATACATGACCGATGTTTAATGTGTGATGAGACAAAAAAAAAGGACTCGTTAAGTGAAAAAATTAAAATGAGGGATACAAAGTCATGTCCAGTGTCCTATATTTGTAAAGAGATGTTTCATTTAGTGGTGCGGATATTACGTATGTTACACGCTCTTATTTGTAGTGGCATATATACAGTACAAACAGCAGATTACTCTTTGACAAGTTTCATATCACTGAAAAGTGATACTTCGCGCTCGTTGGACGAAAAAGGGCGTTAATATTATTTTTTTTACATTTTACAGACAATTTATTTAAAACTAGTTCCCAAGATACAGTGCAAGATAAAAATTGTCTGTTTACAACATACAGGCATATAAACATTTTAAATTAATTATATAATTCCATATTTTTAATAAAGATGACGTTTACAATACATGCTTGTTAAAATACACAGTAGGCCTACCTTTACACCTTCACAACAAAAAGTGCGTAGTAAAAATTGCTCTAATATATTTGTAGTGTTACTGAAATAATCGGGGTAGCTGGATTTAAAAAAAAAATGTTTTTAAAAATTACAAAAAATTTTCTACGCTGAATTCGCGAGTGCAGTCAATTAGATAGCGAAACTGCAGCCACGCCGGCCCGACCCCAATCTGCAGCGCCGGTTACCTCGCAGGTGGCAAAACAGCTGCAGCTGCGAGCGAGCAACTTTCTACGCAACGCGGGGGTCGCCGGGTAGACCCCTGACGAAACTGTTTCGGATTCATTACGCGCACGCCACGGGGCAAATGCCACGTTCTCACCGCGTAGTCTACATGTGGAAATTGCAACCCCCCTCCCCCTTCTTGTCACTTCATCAATCAACATGTTTTTATTCGTCTTACAACTTTTCCGGAAGATTTCTAGCGCAGTCGGCTTCGCAAACCACGCGTATATTCAAGCGTCACAGCGAACCAACACTGAAAACATGTTATCAATAAATTTGTTACAAGCTGCTTACGGATAAACTGCGAGCAAGGAAAGCTTGAACCGTCTCACGTTCGTCACAAGGCTGCGGAAACGAAAGACGGGGGTCATGGGATGCTAAAACAAGCAAGCTACAGTCGTAATGCATACTGTGTATTCTTCTGCCGTATGAAAAATTAACAGTGCCGTGGGCCTGATCACTTTATTCGTGCGCGCCGGTCAAATGAAACTGTGAAATTATTATAAAAGTGAATATATTAGAGATGTGCTAATTCTCACACTTATATGCATTAAAAATAAAAATAAAACAAAAGAAATAACTTCAGTATTCACAGATGTTTACCTAACATTTTAATTCAACGTTCAGAGGCGGGACTGCTTTCCCTTCGTTGCTGCCAACTTAACTGGGCGAACGCCGGTCAGCGTTTCCGTTAAAACGCATTCAAGTTAAGTGCAGTGATATTTTGCAAACGTTGATTGCAGAAGTGCTCAATCAACCGTGACCAACAACACAGTATGGAAAAATTTAACATATATCAGGATGTAAGAATGGAAATGTTGAGCATGCTACTATACAAAGTTGGCTACTATATTACGCATTTGACTATATACTCTGCTAATGCAGGACACAGCTACCATACATATATTGGAAAATATTTTATAGATCATGTTTTCTTGATACGTCTAGGCCCTATACCCCGATGCGGTAAATTTGGGAACCATTAATTAGAGTGAAGGATATATTAGTTACGAATCATAATTTATGTAGGACCTATTAGTCAATATTAGGATATTTTGTATTCGATGTAAATTTACACTCAGCGCTGTGATCATTGGTAATTGATTAGCATATTTAAGGATGCCGTACTAAATTTTCTCTATCAGAAACAAATATTGCTGTTCTTTTGACTGTGCACGTTTATTTGTGCAATGAATTTTTTTCTGCAGGTAAGGAAATGTTAAATATGTACGATATTTTAGGGTTTACCATTTTTTCTATAAAATATTGTGTGAACATCAATCGGTAAAGATCACAGCGTTTGTTTAGAGTATAAATGAAATTCGGCAAAATTATTAATAACAAATAAAATATAGGTAAATAAATAAATAAAACAAAATTAAAATATATATGTATAAATTAGCGATCGCTAAAGCTATATTACTTGATTAGAGTGATGTACATTTATTGGCGAACTGTGTGAGATAATAATGTAAAACTACGATAGATACAGAAAAGTTATAATTTTAATCTGCAATGTATTTTCGGCATTATGAAATTATCGCAGGAAATTTATTGAAAATGTTTAGTAATAAATAATTTAAAATTCGTCATATTATATTTTATCCGCGCAAGGCGTTAGCCAGACATTATTCGCACGATTTTAAATACATCTGGCCACATACTTAATTTAGACGAAATAATTGAATGTATATTACTCTGCCCCACGTGCGCGCAGTTGGTAAACAACAAATGAGGCGGCAAACAATGACGTGGTCATTTTCCAAAGCACGTTTCGTATAGCGAGCACGCCAGAAGTAACGGAAACCATACCGTAAACAAAATGTGACGGTCGACACAGCAGAAGTTTAAATTTTATTTGTTAAAACGCTGCGTAAGTTAACTTATGCAGTGGCAACTGGTTGTCGCTAAACAAACATGTTTTGCATTACATTGTGATGAGAACTGAGAATATTTTATGTCCCTTCCCTCCCTACAATCTCCCGAGTATCCAATTTCTTCTGGCATCATTGAAGTAAAAATGCAGACTTTTCCAAGTACTTAGGAATTTCCATCCTTCGCGAGCACGTGTTGACTTCCTGCAGACATAAATTATTCCAGATGATGGCAGCATCTGAAGCAGAAGAGAAGGGACTCACCAGCGGAAGTTGTCAACGTCAAGTTGAAAAGAGTCGCCGCTTGTCGGCCTCTTCGTCCAAACACCACCCCACGCCACAACCGGGCTATTCACTCGCGACACGCTGTTCAGTCCGGGAGAGGAGGAGGAGGCGACGACGACGGAAAGAAACTTCCGGAGCGCCGGCCCAGAAATAACAACCACCGGGGGGAGAGACACCCGCTCGCGCACACGTCGAGGGGTCTTGTTCGCGTGGCGGGGAGGTACCGGCGATCGACGGCGACCCTGCGAGACAGACAGACACACAGACGACGAGGCTGGTCGTCCGCGGCGAGCCGGCGGGCGCGAGTCTTCAGACTGAAGGCGACACCTCTCTCCGGGACCTTCTCCTCCTCCTCCCTCCAGCTTTCTACGCTTTCTCCCGCCGGCACCCTTCCCCTCCACCCCCCCTGCTCAACAGGGTGACGCCGGCCTGTGTGCGTGCGTGCGTGTTCCGGCTGCTCCAGACGCTGGCCCACGCGGGCCCATCTGCATTGAATTTTGCACGTTGTTATGCGTGTGCCTTATGGGCCTACACATGAACTAATGAGGGGAAACGTAACTCTGATGGAGAACACAATATTAATTCACTCCGTCATTTAATTGAAACATTTAAGAGTTGTCGTGTTACATTATACAGTTTAAAACACTTTACAGTTATAGGATATTCACGGTAAAATGAGCACTTTTGAATAACCTGCTTAAGATCTACTTGTATGCACATTGTGTTTGCTTCAGTCTTATGTAAGATTAACGTTGTCATGGGACGCATCACTTTATTCATGCGTCGGCAAGTGAAACTGTTAAATTATTAGAAAAGTAAATATTTTACAAATCTGCTCATTTTTACACGTCGATGAGTTAAAAAAATAACAGAAAGCGAAAGAAATAATTTAAATTACTAGAAATGGTTACCTAACACTTTTTATCGGCGTTAAGATACGGAACTACTTCTTATCCAACGTTACCGACTTGACTGGGTGCGTGTCATTCAGGGCGCCCGTTAAAACATAAGCAATTAGGGGCTGTGACTTTTTTCTAAGGTTGATTTCAAAAGTGCTCACTTTATCGTGAACAGGCTTTAAGAACTTTCGAGGCCCTAGTTACTTTTGACGTGAATACGTCTTTAAATTTGCGAACATAGTAGGGGGAGGCAATCCAGAAAATCCGGTGATAACAAAATCGGGGGGGGGGGGGGGGTACAGTTTGGCATTGCAGCTCCGAATCTATCGTCTACATTCAAAATTCAGCACCACTCGATTGTCAAAGGATCAAAGAATATGTCACATCGAGTGAGGATTGAGAATAATCGGGGTGGGGGGGGGGGGTAAGCACCGCAATTTTTAGTTTGTTTCATGGGGTCTCATAACTTCCGCGTAGTATAACTGTTGACTAGGAGAAGTTACGGCGCTCATTTAAGTTTCAATCGACAGCTCTTGTCAAGATCAATCGATTGCGTGCATAAAAACATTTGTGTGGCGTGGTAATGGCGAAATTGTATGCGTTTAATGTAAAAAGTTAAGAAAATTTTATACAATTTCGTCCTATACTTGTCAAAACGCAAAGTCGAAATACAGAAATCGTATACGGTTAGAAAGAGCATTTCAAAAGCAATCCAGTGATACCCGTAAAACCCCTTATGATCGAGCGAAGCGTTGTCGGGAACGTAAAATAAACAAGGCGTCCGAGCGCGTCAATAGACGTATTCACGCAAAACAAACGGCCGTGTCCTCAACACAGCCAAACCCAATTTTTTTCCTATCAGCCATTTTTTATTCTTCCGCCACTTTTTAAAATGTTATATTGTATTGCCATGTAAAGTCCGTATGCCACGATAAATCTTTTCGTAGAGACTCGGGCAGAAGCTGCTAAGCGACCTACTACTCGAGCCTGCATGCACGCTGTTATAGAGGTTCATTGGACTACCATATCCAACGATACTTGTTGCCGCGCAAGGAAAGACGAGTGTATTTTTTTTATGATTTACTCCTGTAACTGTGGTTGAGGAACAATTTTCACTCACGACTTTAGCGTTACGTGTTTATGCACAACGTTTTGTTGTTATAACTGCTACTTTGATGTTAAATAAAAACGAATGTTTACCTTAATGTTGGCACAATAGATAACTTAGATATTTTATTGCTTTTTTGATATTATATCTACTAACTTCTTTGATTGGCTAAAATTCCAACCATGTAGGAAACCTTCCATCGAAAGGCCAGCAGTCGTCCAATTCTTCCAAAGAACCATCCATACAAGCGGCTAAAGGCTGTTCAAGATGAAGTGAGGGATTTTTAAATCAACCTTAGAAAAATGTCACTGCCCCTGCGTGCATATATTTAAGCGGGCCCACTGAGTGACATGTGCCCGGTAAATTTAGTAATAATGGATGGAAAGTAGTTCCATATGTTAACATCGAATAAAAAGTGTTAGGTAATAATTTGTGATAGTTTAAATTATTTCTTGCACTTTCTGTTTTTTTTTTTTTGCTTCATTGTGTAAAAATCAGCAAATGTTTACTTTTCTAACAATTTCACAGTTTCACTTGACCGACAATTGAAGTGATGGGACCCACTGCAACGTTAATTTTACATAAGGTGGAAGAATACAAAACGTGCATACTAGTAGATCTTCAGCAGGGCTCTCAAAAGTGAGCATTTACCTTGAATAGCCTATATGAAGGCTTGCGTGGAGTCGTCAAAGAAATCTTCCATCGTGGCATATAAGCTTAAGTAATAAACAAAGTGTATAAATTTCACCGGACTCGAAAGTTAACGTCTAAGGCTACAATAACATACATTTATTGGCTATTATTCGAAATGAGAGGACTACGAAAAGTGCTCACTTTACCGTGAAAGTCTATACGTGCCAATACTTATAAAAAAAAAAAAACACTACATCTCACAAGAGATTTTTGCTGGCAGCGTGGTTACACAAGCATTTTTTCCTGTCGTATAATATTTTAATAAATACAGGGCACTCGAAGTGAGGGCCCCGTAAGTCTAGTTATAACGCACACTATGTCAGTAAGGAAACATTGGAAAATACTTTAATCAGTGGATTGTGAAAGTATGCGAATGATCGGTAAAAGTCAAAAGGTTTCGTTTATCTTCAAATAGTGTATAGTCTATTGGCGGTACCTTCACTTTTTGTATCATACATTTGAAAAATCACTTTATGTATGATGTGTTTGGAATTTTCCTTAATATGCCATGTATCACAACCGTGTTATACTTGTGTCAACATATAAGTGCCCCATTTTATGTTAAATTTAACTTTTACTTATATATTATCTACAAGTTATAATTAATTTATTATTAATGTGAATAAAAAATGTGAGAAATTAGGTGTGTTGGTAATGCCTAGTAAGAAATAGTTCTTACGCGAATGCAGTGCGTTCCCTCTTTGGTATAATTTTCTAGAGTCGGTTAAGCTTTGATTGCATGAGACGAAGGAATATCATGGAAGTAGAACTTCAGTAAGGCTTCATAAAAGTTGGAAGTAACAGTGCATTGACTATATATTCTTTTTGCAGTTAGTTGGGCACTTTTAAAATAAACTATTGAGAATGACCCTGTTTCAAACAGTACATTATTTTATTTGCTGGCTGTATAAAAGATCTATGTTTAAATATGTGAGTAATGATTTTTTTTAATTTGTTTTATTTAGTTCTGTGCATGTATGACTAAGTCAAAAGAATAACACATTTACGTTAATTGTTATTTAAGTAGAGCCCCGGTTCATAGCAATACCCACTTTTACAGTTGGGTTCCATTGCACAGTCGTGTATAACCAAATTTAAAAAAACTTTGGAACATTTCATTATAAATATATTCTTTTCAGGACAGAAATTAAAGTCGACATTTCGTTGCTGAGACATAAATTTGTTTACTGAAACATAAATGTGGTCGTAATATGTTTTAAACTATATCGACAATGCTGTCTATATTCTTAACAGATTGCTGTATTATTTTCACCGCCTAGAATTCTGAGGAAACAGAATACGCGCAAAGAGTGTTTAGGCTATTTTCTATCGCCGTGGCAATGCTTCTTTTCAGCCGCACATGACCTTGAAGCGTTTAAAATTTTCACTAGGGAAGCCTCTTAAGGCTGTGCGATATCCACGTAGTAGTAGGAAAAAGGGGAGTTTGGCATAAGGCCATCGGAGACGTAGCCGGCCGGCCGCCATCTTGTTAAGTCACCTTTCGCCATCTTGGATGTCATTGACTTCGACCATGTCCTTTGACTCGTGACCTTGACCTTGACCCCGGTGACCTCTGACCCCAAAAACAAAAAATGAGAAAAAAATTATGTTACGAAAACTTATATTAAGAATCGTTTAAAAATGAGGGAAAAAATGGTTTTAAAAGTTTATAAAAAATATTATTAAAAATTTTAATTAAAAAATCGTTTTGAAGAGTAAAAAATCGTTTAAAAATTTTAATTAAAAAATCGTTTTGAAGAGTAAAAAATCGTTTAAAAATTTTATTTGAAAATGTCTTACTAAAAAGTCTTAAACCCCGGCAAACATGTATCCCTTTTCCTCTCGAAATGCCCTTTATACGTTTAAAATTTAGTTAAAAAAAAAAAAATTAATTAAAAATCTTAAATTTTCGGAGGTCTCCCTCGCACCACCAATTACTCACCTCTGTTCGAATCCAGCAGACGACTGACTCCCTCGCCTCCACTACCCTCACCTATACTCAGTCCGCCATCTTGATTTTTTGTTCGTCATTTGATTACATGCTACTTAAGATTGACTCTCGCCTTCTCTCGACTGCCATCTTTTTTACATGCTACTGGAGGCAGCCATATTTGTTTATATGTTACTGGAGTCCGCCATATTTGTGTATGTCACTGGAGGCGGCCATATTTGTTTTTCGTACATAATGTGTTTATATATGTTACTGGAGGCTGCCATGTTGGAAGGCAGCCATTTTGATAGGAGCAGTCGTCCATATTTTTTTAATTGTCATTTGTTTTATAGTTTATATCTCACATTCGTGCATCAACCATATCCTATTTCATATGTATACATCACCTATGTATGACCAGGTGACAGCCATATTTCTGTTTGTGTTTAAAGTATAGGTTGCACTGTCATCAACCACCAATATTTTTCATTGGCTAATTAGTCAACTTCGTTCCATCACTTACTCACTTTAAGTCTACTCCCTCCATGTTAGATTATATTTTTCAACACACACGTCGATTATGCCACCTGATATATTCCTATACCGAATGGTGACATTGACCATTCCTGCAGAGTACTTAAATTGCCATATTTATTAGTTTTTTTGTTCTTATATATAAATCGAAGAGGTTTTTTGAAACAAAACACAGCATTTTTTTTTCATAAAATTTATCATATGCAAAACAAAATATACAGGTTTATTAATCTTCTTCGACGTTCACCGCGCGATATCCGCCTCGGCAACCCAGGAATTGTAGCGGGCAGGGAAACACCATAAGTTTAAGATGGCGATGCTCGAAGACGACTAAACAGTTATATCGTGTGAACAGTCAACTGCGATCTTGACAGTTTTTGACGGTCTTGTCTCGACAATTGTACAATGCAAGTTGGTCGTGAAGTATCAGGCAGAATGTGTATGTGTTAGTAGGAATATTTCCATGTGTAGTGAATTCGATCTTGTAGTCGATCACGTTGGAGGTAATATGCTCGTCCTGTTTACTCACATCGAATGCCATAAGCGGTGCCAAACACTTGAACATACCAGGGTTCAATATCGGGGATTGGGTGCGTCCATAATATGCAGTTTGAAATTGTGCGAACATCGGATATGCCAGCAGGTACTGGCCATCCAAAAAAGTTCGTGTTCATCTCTATGTACAGGTAGCTTTCGCTATTGAAAAATATTTTGACATTTTCTATTTGGCATGTGTCGAACTGCGAATGGCTCACTCTTACATTGTGCTGTCTTCCAGTCTGTAGCCCAACAATGACGTACCTCGGTTTCTCAGAAGCAAAGTTGGTCTTCATTATCCAGTTAATGCACTGGCTTGCTGGCAAACCGGGGTATGTCTCCAGACTCCACGACCTGAAAGCCACATCGATGTTTTTACCATCTCCCACATTCTGCAACATGTGTAGGCATTCTGCAGTGCTCAACTGCACATAAGGCAGCATCCATTCGATAGACTGTAGGTTCAGGTCCACTGCCTCCAGGTTTTATCCTGTACCCACTATGGTATCCAAATGCATATTGGTGAGAAATATCACCAGCTCCTGCTTCGAATGGACGATAATTAGTTTGTAGTCTTTGGCAAATCCCAATAGCATGGAGAGTGAAGCACATACTTCGAACCTCCCTTCACCATTAATGGGAACACTGTAGCAATGTTCGATTCTCCAGCCTACCATCTTGGCTCCAGGCAGCTCATTTGACGTCGTGAGCGAAAGGTATTTTTGATCGTTGAGGTTAAGCCCGCATCTCGCGACTGGTCCACCTCAGCACCATTGAGATAGTAGGCGATGCTATCGATCAGGTGAAGAATTCCATTGCTCATTATTTTCGTCGAAGCTGGATTGGTCCCATCTTCTTTCGTCAGAGTCTCTCTGATTCTCAGGAAAGACTGGCAAGGAAGAGTGCAGATATCTTGGTGTTGGACTGCTATCCGAACTTCCGATGGTAGTGTGTATGGCCCGATCAGGAACGGCTGGTATGCATTAAGTTCCACCTTCGTTATGCTGTCTTCGATAATGGTTGACTCTTCATAGTTTAGGAAAACTTCCATGGCGATCGACCATGTAGCCGAGACTGCAGAGGATAACCTGGCTAGCACATGTTAACTCCTTGGAGACCTGTGAGGTACTGATGGTAGGTTTTGTACTACACGTTCTTTTATAGCTTCTGGTTGGCTTAAATCTTATACCCATCTTCTTAAATGCAGACGTAGGGTGATTTCTTCGTTTCGAAAGTTCATCAACTCTCCGCGCTGGTCGACGACTGTCACGACCACCTCGTGTGTTCTCTTCACGACTACTGGAATATAAATTATTCTTTGCGGTGCCACGACCAGTTTATAACTTGGAGGGACCATAGGCGAAAATTCGTGCAGCGTATTGGTCAGCCTGCCGTTGAAGTATGTGCCGCCCCCCCCCCAAATTGCAGGTTATTCGTATCATATTGACTGACAAAATATTTACAGGCTGCGACGAAATGTGTGGTTTACCAACTTCATAGATGCGTGGCTCGAACCCCAGCATCGGTCCGATGGTATCCGGTTTCGTAAAGTCGATATCTTCGTTGCATCTGATAACACTCTTCAGAGTATTATGATTCCTACATAGTTCGAATTCAGTGTCGGAGGGCAGCGAATCTTCAATATGCCTTGCATTATCGTCTAATTCATAAGAACCAATGGGCAGCGAAACTTCATGAGAAACATTACCCCTTTTTACGAGGTACAGCTTGTAGTTTTTTCATCAATGTTCGGTATCGCAATGTAAGTTTGAAAATCGACAATGCCTATGCTCCATCCCCCCTCCAGGTCGAGTGGCGGAAAATGTACCACACGTAGATCGGAGCTACGACTCACCAAGTTAAGTGTTATCGACATGACTGATGGTTTCCTCGAGGTGTATAGCCTTTTTTATACAATTACTTGTACGAGCGAACCAGGAAGTAAAGGCACAAAAATCTCCGCAGTTCCACGTGTTAGGGAGCTGCTCCTTTCCGTAATTGTAAGTAAGTTTACAATTTTTCAGGTACTCGCGCAGTTTGGGCGGAGGACGCAAATTCCCAAAAGTATCATAATAGTCTGCGTGTTTACCCTTTTTTACGTAGGCTACCCAGTGCGTGCCGGGCCCTGCTGTCATATCTCTCATAAACACTCCGCGAAAATGAGGTATTTTCAATTTGCTAGCAAACAGTTCCAAATCCACATTCTTAAGTGCTCGTTTCGGTAGAGATTTCATTATTGTTTCTTCCTGCTGTGTAGCTTTTGCACACGTCCACCTCCTACTGGGTATGGTCGTAGGCAGAGGCCTTGCCCGTTTTTTATTATCCATGGAGATAGCTTCCGTATTTACATTGTGTCTTTGTGCCTCATTCAACTGCTTCCTTTCGTTCGATGCTGTGATGACGGCTCGAGCGATACCACTCGTGGCTCCGATTAGACCTCCGAGGGCCGTGAGCGCAGGCAAAAGCAATGGAAAAAATCAGCCGGTAGATATTTTCTTAGACTTGGCAGCTTTTCTTCTTTTTGTAAGCGCTTTTCTTTTCACCTGTGCCTTTCTTTTGCTCATATCCTCCCATGTCCCTATTCACTTTGGCATTCATGAAGTTGGAAACTCCCCGTGCTGATATTTTTTCTCCGAACCCGGCATCTGATGATTTTCTTATTTCGTCCGCCTTCTGTGCAATTATCTTGTCTGCCCGGTGTCTGGCTTGCAGATCCTTGTGCTGGGAATAGGCGATGTCGTGCTGCTTGCACGCCTCGTTCAGGGCGTTTATGCCTGTCTCGTTGCGTGACAACCTTTTAGCTAGCTTGGTTCCTGGCCCGCAAAACCTGTATCCGGGAATGTGCTACTCAAACGGTAGATTGTTGATCAGCTACGGTCTTACCTCTTCGAGACGTGATGAACTGAGCGAGAAAAGTATAAATACGGCCCTTTTATACATTTTTGTTTCAGTATCATTCTAGATTTCGAACAGTACGAACGTATCACATATTCCAACATGATATTTCAGTGCGAATTCTGCCAGAGACAGTTTACTCGGAGTGATAACTTGAAGAGACATTCTAAAATGTGCTCAATGTCATCAAGAGGCTTGTACACGCTACCTTCTCCTCCTATTTCCGAATATAGTGAGGTGCATCATCGCAGTACCATCAAACTGCGGCAAGGCGTGCGTCCTACTGAGCCTGCTGGAAGATGAGAATAGCCTTTGGTCCTAGAACGTATACCTGTACTCAAAATCACTCCAGTAACCGAAATACGGACGATTGGCATGAGTGCTGCAGGTCGTGGAAGGCATGGGTTATTTCCCTTGTAGCGATAACGAAGCAGTCGTACCTCCGAACGAAGCACTGCGAAACTTGATATTTGTCTTCGACAACATTGCCTGCGAGAAAAAACTTGCATTCAAGAATACTGTAGCATGGGTCGACACGATAAAGTGGACTGTGTGTACCTCAGCCAGACTTATTCGCGCGTACCTAAACAGATGCTTCGCGACAATGCAAACATGTTGGTGCTGTTTCGCATGGACGGCACTAATTTACGTCATGTTTACGACGATCACATCAATACGTGAAAGAGAAAAACAGATTTTTGACGATCATAAATGACTGGCCCCTATATAATGGGAGGTACAGGCGTGGGTTCGATCAGTTCATCGCCAGCCATCGAGAATGAGTTACAGCATATCGAAAATCGGGCAGAGGAGCCTCAAGATACGTCATCATAAAGACAATGGTGGCGGTTGTCTCGTACCAGGAGATGATGGAACTTATGATGCTGGTAGAAGAATAATTCGAAACGTTGATGAACCCGAACGATCTGGGGATGCTGCTACTAAACAATTCGTCCTCGAATGTGGTAATGACATCATCGCGGAACTGCACAGAATGTTGGCTGAACAAAACGAATTCTTTCTAAACTACCTGTCCGAGCTCGGAGCGAAGATGGAGCGTGTGAAGACGGAGATCGTCCGACAGATTGAATGTAGCGTTTCATAAAATGAAGAGAATCTGAAAAACCTGGAAGGATACATGACACTTACATTCGATACCTCGATTTCCTACCTCGCCACGAAAACAGATATTCAAAATTATAGTGAACATCTGAGCAAGATCGAAAGTATGTTGGTGGAGACTCACGACTAAACCTATAAAAGAGAGCGACAGTAAAGATTTTCATTCAGTATAATGGCGGACATTGCCAGCGAACTACATTGAGTGATTCAGTCTGTCCGCTCAAAATATTTGCTCGCCAAGAGAGCCAAAATTTCACGCGACCGTATAAATGAAGACATTTTAGGCCCATTACTCATCGTCTCGATGTACTCAGGGAGAGCTATGGAGCACCCGTAGCTGTTAAGTCCGAAAGCGACAATACCGCTAAGCCTTTGCAGAAGTGAAAGCATGATAAAGTACAGTCAGATCAGGATGATGGATCGGATGCGGATTTGCCACACAAGAAGAAAGTAGGGAAGAGAGCCCTGCAATCTAGTGCTTTGGCTCGACGGTACCTAAGACCGTACACATCTCGTAATAATGATACGATGTAAGACGTATACAGGCATAATTATTAATGGTTCCTCGGTGCTGATGAAATAGAGTTTCTAGCAGGTGGAGACATCCGAGTTGGCAATTACACAGTACGTGGAACCCCCGGACTATACGAACTCCTATTTCGCAAGGAGCCCAGGGACTTTAAAAGAACCTGGCCACCTGGAATACAAGTCTTTGCTCGAACTCACGCACGCACTTTACCAAGACAACGATCCCGAGACCGGTGTTTATAAGGACGAAGATCACGAAAAATCGACATTCTCGCAGATTTCTTCAGCGGCCTAGCACTGAAAAGCGGCGAAGGTATGAAGAAGATAGACCAAAGACAAGAACGTCGACTACGTATTCTGGGACGACTCAAACGAGCTGGTGGATAGGCTGCAGCTACTGCTTGCTTCGCAAAGTGTTGGAAATTACTCCCACACCAACGAGATAGTTTCAATCATCGAAGAACTTAAGGAGGCGGCCTACATAAGATGAGCCGATGGTCATCGCCAGCTTCAAGTGGTGGGTGTTTCCCTGGTCGCTTCAATTCCTGGGTCGTCGAGGCGAACATCGAGCGGTGAACGTCGAAGAAGATTAATAACCCTGTATATTTTACTACGTGTACAATACATTTTATGTAAAAAAGATATACTGTGTTTTATTTCAAAAAAACCTCCCCGCTTTATATATAAGAATTTTAAAAAATAAATAAATATGGCAATTTAAGTACTTTACAAGAATGGTCAATGTCACCATTCGGTACAGGCCTTTATCAGATGTATGTCGAAAAATATAATCTAACATGGAGGTAGTAGACTTAAAGTGAGTAATTGATGGAACGAAGGTGACTAATTAGCCAATGAAAAATATTGGTGGATGTCAACAGTGAAACCTATACTTTAAACACAAACACAAATATGGCTGTCACCTGGTCATACATAGGTGATGTAAACATATGAAATATAATATGGTTTACGTACGAATGTGAGACGTAAGCTATAGAACAATTGGAAATTTAAAAAAAAAACATGGAGGACTGCACATAGCAAAGATGGCTGCCTTCCAACATGTCAGCCTCCAGTAACATATATAAAGAAATGATGTACAAAAAAAAATATATGGCCGCCTCCAGCAACATATACACAAATATGGCGGCCTCCAGTAACAAATAAACAAATATGGCTGCCTCCAGTAGCATGTAAATAAGATGACAGTCGAGAGAAAGCGAGAGTCAATATCTAGTAGCATGTAAACAAATGAATTTTTAATAAGAATTTTTTAAAATAAAATTTTCTAAAAATAAAATTTAAAACAATTTTTTATATTAGAAACAATTTTAAATTAAATGTTTTAATAATGATTTTTTTAAATTTCTAAAACGATTTATTTATTTTTTAAACTATTTTTAAGTAAAATTTTAGTAGTAAATTTGTTTATAAATTTTTCGCAATTTTTTTTTGTCTTTGGGATCAGATGTTACCGGATTATAGTTAAAGGTTACGGGTCTAAGATCATGGTCGAGGTCAATGACATACAAGATGGTGGACTGTGACATAACAATATGGCGGCCGGCCGGCTCTGGTTCCGATGTCCTTATGCCAAAGTCCCCTTTTCTTTACTACTCACTTCTCAGTATCGTTTCGAAACACGGCGACCATATCGTTATCGGTGCGACATATCGCCCCCAGAGAGTACTGAAAATCTATAATGATTTATCAAAAATATCGCTTATATTGATACCACAAATGTCGGCATCGCAAATATTGGTCGTACACATTGCATATACCGCATATCGCTAACATCGTATATCACTGATATTTCAATATAGGATGCATTGCTCTACGCCGTTGGACCCAGCCACAATGAACTTCCATGCTAGAGTCATTCAACTGATTAAATTGCAAGCTGGTCTGGTAACTAGAATTTGTGTCTCGCCGGACACGAACCGACTTCAAATTATATAATGAAAACTAAATATTATTTACTTGTATTTAATAGCAACTGCGACTTAATGTCGACATCAGTTCTATGAAACCTCATGCTATTCAGTTTGGCTTCTTAGTTTTATTTTTACCTGTGGCTGTTTCGATATATTAAGTAACAGCTTGTCTTGCATTGGTGAGTGAAGAGATTTGGGCAGCTCTTAACATCGAGGTCTTAAGAGCCGATGAGGATGATCGGGGTGAGTATGAAGCAGCGTCGGAATGAAAGGGTGGGGCAAACCGGAGATCCCCGAGAAAACCCGCCGACCAACGGCATCGTTTGGCACGATTGCCACATGCGAAAATCCGGAGCGACCCGGCCGGGGATTGAACCCAGATCGCCTTGATAGGAAGCGAGCAGGACAACCGCTCAGCCACCGTGGCCACTTCTTGCAATGGTGGTCGAATAGTTTTAATTATTGACTGGAGTTCCGAATGTGCACTTACAAATGGTGGCGTTGAGTTTTAACCGTTCATGTCATATTTTTAGATATAAGGATGTCCCAGCGTACACCTACCATTTTGATTCGCCTAGTACTCGTGTGTCCCTAGGGTGGGGATGGCGTGATACGGCCAGACCTGTCCGGCGAGTGATGCCATTGTCAGTAAGCATGGAGCGGTGGTCACCTACACACTGCACGTTATGTGACCTCAACATCGACCTTGCAAACGTTTATTTCCATCAAGATGGAGCCACAGCACACACCGCTCGCCTGTCAATGGACACTTTACGAACAATGTTTCAGCATCGAATAATTTCGTGCTTTGGGGACATTACATGGCTTGCCCACTCTCCCGATCTGTCGGTATGTAATTATGTCCTGTGGGAATTCCTCAAAAGTCGCGTTTTCAAACACGCCCGCCAGATCTGTACACACTTAAACAGAAGATTTCCGCGGAAATTGAAGATTTTCGCGGAAATTAACGCTATACCGGCAGCAGCATTGTTGCGGGTTGTGGAAAACGTATTGCATCGAGTGCGCAAATGTGTGAACCTGGACGGACGTCATCTCACTGGAGTAATATTCAAGAAATGATTCTGTTATGTGTGTTGTCACAAATGGCAGATATGTATCTTTCGGTTTTCTGTAAGGTCGATAAATATTGTCTCTGTTTGAACATACTGCACGTGTTTCACAATGGTAGGTGAACGCTGGGGCACTCTGTATTAATGCATCATTGCAACATTTGCAGTGCTAGATCCTAATGCATTAATTTCTCGATAACAGTGGCGCTTAGCTTAAAAGCACAAAACGGCCTTTTCATTTACCATGTACCGTAGATTACAGGTCGCAGAAAGAAATATTCGACCGTTACATTTTTTAATGCATAAATGGGATTCCAACTCATCCTTTTCCAAGGAAGGGCGTTGGTTGGTAACCGCACCCAGTTTTTTATGATTTGCACCACGTCGTTGAATAATACGTTATTCAGAAACTCAGACTTTTTTCTTTCATTCTGGCTATGTTACTAGCAATAAACGTCTGCTTCAGCTACACTTTCAAGAGTGGTTGTACCCTTCGGGAATATACCTAGGCTATAGGTCGTGTGAGTATACAATATCGACCAAAAGAGTAATTGGGCACCTGTCCACAATGTTTGCTCGGTGGTTGTCACCCGTTAGAATCTCGTAGGGTTCCCTCCCTCTTGAAGCTATAACAGCAGCCACCCTGTCTGGCATGCTCTCTAAAAGTGTTTGCAGGACATCCACGGGAATTCATCGTCATCCCCCTTGCAACCATTCTATGAGTTGAGCAATGGATTTTGGCCGCGCCTGACGAGCCCTCACCCGGTGATCCAATTCGTCCCAAAGATGTTCTATAGGGTTGAGGTCGTTTCTCTGGGCGGGCCAGTCCAATCGGCAAACATTGTTGTCGACGTACCATGGCACAGTAGCCCTTGAACCATGGCACCTGGCATTGTCATCCTGGAGTAACACGGGTCCATTCCGTAAAAACGCCACAATGTTGGGAGCATTTCATTATCCAGAATGTTACAATAGGCCTCTGTGTTCATGTTACCACGGACAAACACCAGATGAGATGGTAAAGGATACCTGGTGAAATAAAGGATATTAAACGCAGCGCCACAGGAAATCTCAACGTTACAATTGCGTCAGTCGCGCTACCTTCATGAGAACAGAACAAAATCGAGGAAGTCAAAAATTGGGACGCTAATATAATATCTCCCTGATAAAAACAAGTACCTAAAAATAGTTTAGTAACCTTATTTTTATTAAACCGCTTAGCAACGTTAATTTACAGTCGTGGCCAAGTGACCAAGGCGCCTGACTAGAAATCAGATTCCCTCTGGGAGTGTAGGTTCGAATCTTAACCGACTGCGATTACAGGCATTGATTTTAACTTTTTCTCACAAACTATCGCATATGCAGTCTTTTAATTCACTCAGAGCACAGGGTATATAAGAAGACACAGATGCAACAGCCTCTTGCAATGCGAACTCATCTGCGCACCCCAACCAGCAAAATTTAGGAAAGCTGCCGTTCATCATTAAAAAATAATTTTCAATATTATTTTATAAAAAAGTAACCCTGCCTTAACATTTTGCTCGAAAGAATTAACATACAAATGCAATTTTTTTTTTAATTGTTTGTATCATTTAATAAAAATATAGCTGTAAAAGTTACTTTTGTTCTGTCCTCCTCACTCCTTGTTCAAACGCAGAGAGTAATAGTTCAGAAAATCAATATAAAATTTACAACTTAACAGTTACTTCAGTCCATTTAACCATTGTTTGCACCTCGGAGAGACTTGGGATATAAAAACATGCAGCAAAGATGAATAAAAAAACATAAAACACAACCCTCTATACAGGTCGGGTGAGCGAGGGTGGTATGTAACAGGGCCCGACCGACCAATCCACCTGGCATGAAATGTTTCATCCAACACAGTTCGAACAGGATGACTAAAATGTGCTGGAGCACCACCGTGCATGGACCACACCCTTGTGCGTACATACAAAGGCACGTCTCCAGCAATTGTGGCAAAACATTGGCGAGAAATTCCCGGTACACTTCACCTGTTAGACGTGGTGGCAACACATACGGCTCTACCAGACAATTATACACAATACCAGCCCACACATTTATTCGAAATTGTTGCCGATGTCGACGACTGATGGCAGCACGTGGATTGTCGTCTGCCCACTGATGACTGTTGGGGAAGTTAGTGATGCCATCCTTCCCAAACGTAGCCTCGTCTGTACACAGAAGCGACGAAGCAAAGGCTGGGGTGGCATTTTGTCGAACGAACCACTAGCAGATAATCACTTGAGCCGGGTATCACCAGACTCAAGAGCCTGCACTCGTTGGCAATGCTAAGGGCACAAGAGCTGCTGATGGAGTACCGTCCATACTATTGTATGACTTACAGGTAATGTAGCCGTCACATGCCTATTTGATGACACTCGGATCATGGCGAATGTGCTCGAGTGAGTGAAGAGATTTGGACGGCTCTTAACATCGAGGTCTTGAGAGCCCGATGAGGGTGATTGAGGTGAGTATGGAGCAGCGTCGGAACGAAACGGCGGGGGAAACGGGAGATGTCCGAGAAAACCCGCCGACCAATGGTATCGTCGGGCACGATTCCCGCATGCGAAAATCCGGAGTGACCCGGCCGGGGATTGAACCCGGATCGTCCTGGTGGGAGGCGAGCAGGCTAACCGCTCAGTCACCGTCGCCCTGAATGTGCTCGAGGACGCGCTCTTCCAGATGAGGAGTACGAATTCTTCTGGGTCGCCTTCGCTCAACAGTTTTAGCTTTCAATATTCCCGTCTCAGTAAATCGGCGAAACAACGCAGTAAACGTCTGAGGGTTTGACTGTGCTCTGTCTGGGACCTTAGGCTCACGCATGATGTTCACCGGGCGTGGTAACTCGCAATGTTGAACACAATTATTTTATATAAAATACATTTCCGGATATAATTGTATATAGGAATTCACGGTAAAATGAGCACTTTTGAAAGCCCTGCTTAAGATCTACTTGTAACACGTTGTAAAATTAACATTGCCATGGACCTCATTCCTTTATTCATGCGTCGGTCAAATGGAACTGTTAAATTATTAGGAAAGTAAATACTTTACAAATCTGCTCAATTTTTACACTTCGATGCATTACAAAAAAAAATAGGAAGCTAAATAATAATTAAGTTATCACAAATGGTTGCGTAACATTTCTTATTCGACGTTAAGGCATGGAACTACTTTCCATCCATCGTTACCAACTTTACTGGTCGAATTTCACTCAGTGCGCCTATAAAAATATATGCGTGCAGGGGCAGTGACTTCTTTCTAAGATTAGTTTCTAAAGCGCACACTCTATCGTGAACAGCCTTTAGAGCTTTTGTATTACTATTGGTAAAAAAAAAACAATGTCTGGAGTTTGGGTAGTGAGTTACCGAACATTCTGTATATACACCCGAACTTGGTGTATATACAGAATGTTGTTATGCATTTGGTAGAAAGATACGAAAGAAGCAGAAAATCGAGATTTTGAGAAGTGCTTGCGAACAGCCAATGGGCGGGTGTGCGGTTGCGAAACTCGCTGCCAGGGAACAGACTGCAGGTACATTGGCATGCGTGGGCCGCCTCCAGATCAGATCGCGACGAGGATCGCACGCGGCAGGAATGCCGATGTCGGGGCGAGTTGTTCGTGAGTCTCCCGTCGTGCATCCTCGGCGCAGGGACGGGCTGTGCCACCCATGGAGGTATTAGTCTATGGAGTGGAAGCCGAGACACGAAAGTGAAGCCGAAAATGAAAGACAAGGACAGGGCTAGTAGTGGCAAAAAGGACCATGTTTTAAATTGGCGGCTGACGTAAACAATCGGTCTGCGCATTCGCTGTTGAAAGAAGTCAGACAAGCAAGGCATCGGCTTCACTTGATAAACGTGGAGAAGATAGGATGTTGCCACTCCATCATCTATTACCTCCATGGTGCCACCGCGCCCTCACTGGGTTCCCAGTTCTCGTTTGCGCAGGACGCAGGGACAACGCCCGCTCTACTACCCATCCGGAGAACATTACACCTGGAAATAATTTTTATATTTGACTTTATGTACATCCATTTGCCACAATCATTTATGGCTGAAACTGACGTAAACAAAGTTAATTATAAAATTGATATGCCACTTTATTAAAGGCAGTTCACGATAAAGTGAGCACTTTTGAAATCAACTTTAGAAAAAATATCACTGCTCCAGCCTGCATATATTTTAACGGGCGCACTGAGTGACATGCGCCCAGCAAAGTTGGTAACGATGGATGGAAAGTAGTTCCATATTTGAACGTCGAATAGAAAGTGTTAGATAACCATTTGTGGTAACTTAAATCATTTCTCTAGTTTTCTGAGCATATTTGTAAAATATTTACCTCCCCAATAATTTAACAGTTTCATCTGACCGACGCACGAATAAAGCGATAAGGCCCATGGAAATGTTAATTTTAAATAAGGCTTAATAATACACAACGTACAAAAAAAGTAGATCTTTAGCAGGGCTTTCGAAAGTGCTCATTTAACCGTGAACAGCCTATAGCATGATTATCACAGTAAATATTACGACGATCTTTCTTGAAGAATATTTTCTGTTAAATTCTGCTTTCCGACGCATCAAAAATGGAAATGTGTTCAAATTTTGTTAAAAATGTGGACTCTATGGTCGATTAATTTTTTACATATAAAAATTTACTTTAGTAAAATATTTTATTATGTTACAACCTATACACACATATAATATATATATATATATTTCATATACAGCATACATCGCAATTTCTGACAATTTGTATGGTGTCTGCACTACTTTTTTAAAGACTTCTTCACATTGTGCAGTCAGTTGCAGTGCTCTATAGGCAGTTGCTTTACTTCATCCTTAAAGAACCAACAATACTAAGTAATCCGGGTATGGGCTGACAGGCTGTGCTACTGCATGCTTATAGTCTATTCGAGGTTCCTTCACACTATTTTAATGTAACCTTTGGAAAATCAGCCCATGTATGAAGTGTTTGGTTATTTACAAAATATGTCAAGTTTTACAAGCATTTTATATTTCTGTTAACATTAAATAATTAATTTTTCGTTGAACTGAACTGTCACTTAAATGTGAACAAATTATAACGCTTCATTTATAATTAATATGAATAAAAACAGTGAGAAACAGGAGTGTTGGTAATGCGTAGTAAGAAATAGTTCTTATAAAAAATGATATTACACTGAGTGGGCACGAATGCGGTGCGTTGTCCCTTTGGTGTAATCTTATAGGCTTGTATAAGCTTTGTTTGCATAATGCGGATAACTATCCTGGAAGAAGAACTTTGGCAAGGCTTCAGAAAAATCGGAAGTAAGCAGGAATGAACTATACTGCCACAGAGTAGACGAGTACACAGAGACGAAATGGCGTGGCGGTTACCTTAATGTGGGCGTACCCATTCTCTGATTGGCGGCGAGAAACTGTGGAAACGGGCCTTGTGACTGGTTACTGCATTATCAGGAATGTCCCGTACTGGCTAGGCTGCCGGTTGACGAGCAGGTCACCAGTCGATTGTTGGAGAACATCTTGCCGGCCAGTGACGCCATTTCGCTGATGTGCACGGCTGGGGGTTGGTGGTATGAGCTGGTGTTGCACCTCTGTATTCTCTAGTACTCTGTGCCAGTGCCTTTGCTGAGGTCTCGTTATCAGAACTGAACTCTCTCTCGTACCGAAGATCTTGGCACGGAATCAATTACGGTCGGTGTGGAGCTGGAGTTGTTTCGCCTCTGTATTGTTACGTACTCTGGTGTTGTGCCGGCGTGTGTCGCCACTGGCCTCACGACTTTGGCCGCACACAAGCGTACGCCACGCCTCGAGGTGTGTCGACGCCCCGCGCCTGCGCCGTTCACCTTCCTTCTGCTCCGCTAGCGCCTGCCGCTCCGGCCGCAGAACAGCTGACACTGCAGAAGCCGAACTGTCGGCCGACCGCTACCCAACCACACAGTATACAGAGGAGCAGAACCAGCGGCTTACACCCCGAACTACAGCGTCACTGCCTAGCAGTATGTAGGCGCGCCGTTAGCCAATCAGCGCCAGGTAACAACTCACCGGTCAGCACGCGGTATCCAGTCAGATGTAAGGCCCGCCCCTAGGGTCTAGATCAGCCATCTAGAGAACGGGTGCACCCATACCGACGGAACCGCATCCGCTATTTAGTATCTGCGTACTTATAATGTGATAACGTAGTGTGGGGTGCGGCGAGATTACTTGTGGTTGACGGCTCGCATCTGGCGGTGATTAGGCACCTTCCAGAAGGGCCAAGAAACGTCTGGACGTTGGTTTGGGTCGTCTTAAGATTATCGCCTACATAAATACGACCTTCATACAGCCGATGGTAGTTCTTGCAAGGTTAGGTTAGGTTAGGTTATTTTGGCTTAAGTTACTCTAACTTGTTCACTACATAATTAATAAATAAGGTGACACAAAAATTAATCCATTGACAGATTAAACATATAAAATTCTTTTTTTCGTTTATATATTGTAAGTTATAGCATATATACATTATGGTTAACATATAACAATTGAGTAAATAACAACTGACACAGGCCTGTAAGTCGGAGCGACTGCGGGGAGACATCCAAGTGCTAGTGCACGAGTACTGTTGTGTTTTTGTTTCATCCGGGCGTCGGAGTGAGAGATCACGACAGAGTGGCACACTGCTGCAAATAGACTCATCCCAGATAGCGTGTAAGCTAGTGGCAAGCTTGCTATTTTACTAGAATTGGCCTTGTTGAACAAGCTAATTCCAGCTAAATTTCTCACTACTGTCACTTGCTGAAGGAAAGCTTGCCGATGGCTTGAATTGTGCTTGTAGATTACCGAGGTAGGCTTGCGATAGGTTTTCCTAACCAAGCTTGCAAGAAGCTTGGCCTGTGGAGATACTAGAGGGCTTAATTGAAGGGTGATTCAAACTGTTTGGCTTTCATAGCAGGCTTGAATATTTCTACAGGCTTGTTATTACAAGCTTGAGTCAAGCCGATTGTGCTACTGGCGATTTATTAGAGAATAAGACAGCACCACTCCTGATAGTGGGACTAATTGTGTACTTAATGATTAAAGCAATAAGATATTCGCTTATAGTTTATTAGTTTCCACATATGACTGTAGTAGAGTGAATGATAGTGCATTGCGGGAGAAATAACTGTACAGCTTTTTGTAGTTTTGCAAACAAATGAGGGAAATACTTAACTACTTTATTAAGATTTCCAACCATCACGAATAACGAACCTGGCAATACCCAGGTACATTCAACAGTATTTAACTTTTTTGTAATTTTGTAGCTTGTAGTTTTACAAAATAGAATTTCTATTGTTGCATGAAAAACTGAGTTACTTTAACGTGAAACAAAATAGCCTGTGAGGTACTGTGATCTAGCTTAAGATATAACAAATTATTGGAGATTTTAGTACAACTGGAAAATCAGAAGAAAAAGACATGAATTGTAAACGCATGCATGTACGTGTACTCAGGGACTATTAGTAGATGGGAAATGTCCTTCCAAGTGTTATGACAAACCTTGTTCTGTCCTTTAGCAGTAATATTGCGGACGGCAACGACAAACCACTGTGGAAACATCCTTACTACAGCGCGTGCAGTACGTCGCGGTTGATACTAATGTGACGTTGCCTGAAGTCCAAACTGGCCGTCGAGTTAAGCACCTTATCATTTAACACCTGTGAACAATGAATTTACAATTTATACACAACATGGTGTTTTTGAACAATGTTGACAAACTCCGCCGGTTATTACTTACGAAAATTTAAGACGAATATTTACACGCCACTTTCCCTTACATTAAGAGAGCTACGTGTCCCCAAAAATCTAATTTTGAAATGCTTTTAGTTTAAAGTATCAGTATTTGTAACTCATTAACAAGAATATGAATAGTGATTTGTATAACGGAGAACTTGTACGTGTGAAAACGCGGTTGGTAATATCATCTCTCTCCATTAATGATGGTTGACAAACTATGTTCTCATGAAACTTTGTAAAAATAAGCTGTAAACGATTGGTTAAGATAATTTATTAACAAGAATGTTTAACTCAACATCAACAGAAAATGTCGCCTTGTCGGAACATTCTCAGGTAAACCGTTTTCTAGAAATCCATGACAAAATTTCAAAGAGTAGGAGAGTAGCCTGACACGTAGGCAACTACATAGCTTGGTATACGACTCATACGTAGAGACCCGAGAATTTCGCGAGTTAATTTAAGGACATGTTAAACTGTATCGGCATGTACCATGAAGTTTCGCTTCTATTGGACCACAATTTGTCAGACACGTCCCGGACGACTTTCGACCAATAACGTACCTGTAAGGAACACGAGGACCGAATACCGTGCTACCTGGAGCAACAGCCAATAAACCACTAACTGAGGCTCAAGTTCACAAAGTACTGAGTCTAGCTTGTTGCCGAATATGTCCGCGAAATTCTCGGGGGCCTACTCATACGGTAAAGAAGGTCTGATAGCAGTCGTGTGCTAAGCGTGTGGCTGAATTGATCGATTAGTGCTCTTACTTTTGTAAATGAAGAAGTTTGTCATTTTTAAAATGCATTCTAACTATAGTATTATATGCCTGTTACTTTTCGTTAATTTGAAGTTTTACCTATATTTTATTTATAAATTATAATATATCATTTGAAATAAATATGAATAAAAACTGTGAGAAAACATATGTCTTGGTAGAGTCTAGTAAGAAATAGTTCTCATGCAAAATTCTACTACAACTAGCTGCGTACGAATTCGGTGCGATATCCTTTTGTGTAATTTTATAGACTTAGTTAAGCTTAGTTTGCAGGAGGCGGAGGAATATCCTGGAAGTAGAACTTTAGCAGGGTCTCAGAAAAGTGTGACGTAACTGTGAATGGATTATAACGTGCGATCACCATTTGGTAATGCAACTCACCCGGACTCACGCCCAACACACGACTCTTTGCACGTTTAAAGTACAGTGAGTGATATTCGTTTTCCAGTCGCGTATCGTCCAGTCACACGTCCTGTGCCTTGAGTGTTGCCTACGTGTCAGGCCTCTCACTTTATGTTTGAAATTTTTGCACGTATTTCTCTTAAACGGTTACGCTTAGAGTGTTGCAACAGGGTGACCTTACCATTATTACCAATCGTGTTTCCAGATGAAGAAGTTCTCCCTTATCCAAATCATTATTCACAGACTTGTTACTTAATCGCATATACATTATGACAATTTTTAATAACAGTATTACAAAACCCGAATTTTGGATTGAAAAAGTGGTATACAGATTTTCGCCTTATATTTTGGTAAGGAATAAGCTGCGGGAGTTTGCCAACGTTGTTTCTTCGGTGTTTCATCTGAGTGACTAAAGAAGATTTAGGTTAGATAGAAACAGTGAAATCAGAAAATGACTCCTTTGTAATTAATAAATGTGACAAGCTCAAGTATAGATAAAAATTAGAGATAGCAATGGGACTTAACATGGAGGGAGGAAATTGCAGTTATATTTACGAACTAAGTACCCTCTCATAGTCATGTTTGTGTCTATATCATGAATTCGAGGTTGATGCTTATGTTATGAATTTTGCTACACTTTTAATAACCCTTTCAATCAATTCAATTAACCCTTTGATGTCAATTTGATATTAAATTAACTAGGCCAATCAAAAAAGTCGGCATCCCTTTGTATCTAGGACCCTTACTCCCCTACTACTGTTGGTGGTGGGGTTGGTGTGAAGTTTGGTCTGACGAGTCGAATAACAAACACTCAAGGGACTAAAAAGGTTGCCGCTCGTCTCTTTGTGACCTCCCGATTGCCGCGCCGGTGATTGATGGGAACGAAGTGCAGGTCGGGGACTGACTGTCTGTAATTACTAACACCGTTGTAGACATTATGTCTGCTTTTTTATGTCGACTTGTATTACCACTCTCTAAGAGAATCGAACCTGCGATACCTCGAGGTTGGTTCAAGGCACATGTATTGTTTCCTTTCAATAGTATACCGCTAAGTTCATTGACAAAGGGAGGTGGTGGTGGAGATGTAGTACTTGCTCTGTATCTACAGTGCACGGAAAGGCGGGATCAGTCATTGCAGTCTCCGCTTCCAGGGAGGTCACGTCGACGACGAGACGTGCTCGCGGCCTACGGATATTTACTGCTACCCCAGGTAAAGTAGGAGATAATTCGTCCCATAATAGGTTGGTAGGGAGCCGAATTAGAGACTTGGCACTATACATAAAATGTTAATTCACTTTCAGACTTAGACAAAATCAGGTAAATTTTTTCCAGTGACTAAGGTGGACCTAATATTAGAGGGTTTTTTGTTAGATGAATAAAGTAGCCATACGTTATACTCTTTACCTTTATTTTACAAACATGGCATAAGACTGCATACTAATGTGAGATACATGCTCAACTTATTCTTCATTCGTTCATAAACATTAATGACGGCTGTTTTTGTGCCGAACACTTCCTACTGTGAATTCCGGGCACTCTTATTCACATATAATGCACAGCAGTTAACACATGTGCAGATCTTGTAGACGGTGGCAAATGGACAGTGACTCTCTTCATGACATCTGGCACCGGTGCGCTTAGCGAATGTCTTGCCGCAATACTTGCGCTCGCTTCCCGACGAACATTTCCTTTGCACTCCTTGTTATGTCTATACAGATCGCTGCGGGTAAACACAGCATCACAGTGATCACAGTGGAATGCCTTGTATGTTGGACTGAACAAGTAATGGCTACTTTCATGTTGGCGTTCATGACAACTGTTTCACTAAATGTATTTCCACAGTAGTAACATTGATAACGTAATGCCTGTAGCGACTCTTCAGGACTTCTTGCTTTTGACGATGCTGGTGCTGTTACAGATGGCAAGTCTTCAACCATTGATTGCATCTTCATACTGTAGCAGAGTGTTCGATCGCAGTGGTAACATTGATACCTCACTGCTTATAGCGACTCTGCAGGGCCTATTGGTGTTGCTGTTGCTGACGGTGTTACAGATGGTGAGTCTTCAACCAATGATGTCTTCTTCATATTGTAATGGTCTGCTTTCCACCACCGTGCTTGCTGGTGAAATTACATATGTTTTGCATGATGCTCGATTGTATTTATTTATTCGAGCAATTCCTGCTGTGAACATGCCAGGCACCCTGATTCTAACATGCTGCACAGCAGCTAACACATGGGTGCTGCTTACTGTAGGTGGACATAGACTCCCCTGCTGCGCTCCACAAGGACCACTGAGATCTACCATTCCTGTCCATCAGCGAGTGTACCCCCATGTCCAGACAACCCAAGCTGATGACCACACTTGAGGGGAAGACACGAAACATCGTACACTTTGTCACCCTCATGCAGGCATTGGCACATGGGCTATTGCTAAAGGTTTATCGTGCCCCTGATTTCTACCTCGACCCGGCCTCAGACCCCGGCATTCATGGCAGATTTCGACCTCAGCGGTTACCTTCCCACTTATCCTTGATACTCCAATGCTAATGCTAAGGTCATCGGCAAGTTTAAGGATGAGTGTGGGGGGAATGACATGATGGAGTTCGTCGGGCTAAGGGCCAAACTGTATGCATATGTGTCCAGGGACAAGGTCGTGAAGTGGGCCAAGGGGGTTCAGAAGAGCGTCATTCATCATGTCATCCCCATCGAGGACTACAGGCGCGTTCTTCTGGACTACCAACTCACGAGGATGCAGGTCTACAGCAGGTCAGTAGCTCCACAACACATACCACTCTAGCAGACCACTAACACATCGCAATAGGTACATTGCTTAGCTGGTAGGAATTAAGAAAAAAACAAATGTATTGTTAATGTATTTATTTACACATATAACTAAATCATAAACACACATGCATATATATTATATAATTCAACAAAGCCTCTGGCTCTGAGTTCATCAATAATTGCATTTATCTCTCCGATGACAGAAAGATATCCATCTGTCTGAGACGATGAAAGCAACAACCAAAGTCTATCAACTAGGTCATTGGCGTCTTCAGAACCATATGTATGCCTTCGCTTGGCAAATGTTGCCACTTCATTGTCATCAGTAGAATATGCATCATCGCCAGCAACATGTTTACACTTTTGCTTTGCAGTTGTCGACACATCGTCGTCATCCATACAAGACACATCAGCATCACCAGCAGACTTGGGGGTCATAGATTCGTTGTCGGTGTCCTGGGTAGCATCTTCGGTTTCCACTTCACATGTTAATGGTGCAGGTCTAATTATTACAACTCCTGACGGTCTGTCTGGTTCATGCTCTGCAGCACTCGAAGTTCCTTCTTCGCACACTGGTTTGGAATGCCATGCATGCAGGCCCGCATAATGTTATGGGCGCTCGAACGAACGTTAGTTTACATGTCGAATCAGCAGGAAGGTTAACCTTGTCGTGCGACAATGCATGCTGCCTGGTGTCAAGCAAAGGTGGATTACCTTTACACGTACCAGTGTGTTGCTGGGAGGTATCACCTCTACCGAATGTTGCACCATGCATATCACATGTTAATAGTAGTCTAGAGGTGGTTGCCTGTGTACACTTGCTCTGTTCATGACGATGGGCATTGCAATTTCTACTGAAGACAGACCTTGTCGCAGTAATTGTATTTTTTTTACCACATAGTTGATGTTGTTGTTGATCGATCGTCGAAGTTTCACATGTAGTCGTACCCGATGGCTCACTCTCAGTGGCTGGCATCATATTCAAGCACTGACTCCACACTGCTGACTCCATGCTGCTGACTCCACACTGCTGACTCTGCACTCCTCCTTCACAGTTTAACAACTGTGTGTGAATGTCTGTTGTTGCAGCAATTTATACCACTTCTTCTACAGGTCGAAGATGGAGCATTGTTCTCGTCCTCTCAGAAGCAAAGGAAAATCAGTATGTACCTATTTGCTAATTGGATTGTACCCACTCGTTCTCAACTCTATAGCATTTACCGAAGCGAGGGTCCAACCCAAACCCTTGGCTACCATTTCTTCTTCCTCTTGACATATCTTGCATATACTATCAGCAATCACATCTCAGATGAATGACATACAGCTACAGCCGAAGTCTTGAAAGTTCGGGTACAATATTTCATCATGAGATTCTGGTTTCGTATAGCTGCAGTCCAACCATATATTATATTTGACAGCAGCATGTTGTTCTTCATAATCGATAAGTTGGTTTATTATATTAGGACTCATATTTGTGAGGAAAGAGCAAACATCGTGTGGTGTTGTTGACATATTCGGTGCAACCAAATCTTTAAAAAGATCCCTGAATCTGGATTGTTTCAGGAAAATTCCATTATCATTGAACTTCGGTGATGGTGAATATTCTTGTGGCTGTTTATCAGTAGTCTTTCCATTACATAGTTCCAAATGCCTATTTAAATCATCATCATGTACATACCTTCTTCGACACTTATCACATTGATATGCCCTACGAATGGCATTCCTCACACAAGTACTGGATTCGTGTTCCCTAGCATCGTATGCATTTATAAATGTCTTGTCACAATAGTTGCATGGATGTCTTGGTGGGAGCAAAACACTAGCTTTGTCATTTGTTGATGAACCCGCACGTTTATTTGGTAATCTTCGTCTGGCAGGCAGTACAGGGTGACCATTACATATTGCAAGATGACATCTCAAGCTGCCATATCAGGCAAAACTGTGATTTACACTTTTAACAGGCGAACACTGTACGCTCTGGATTCTGGCGACAACCGGTTTCATGTCGTCTGCAGCTGATTAATGTAGAAAAGGTCTTCTTACAGTGGCGACACAAATAATTTTCCTGTTCCATCATCGAATAGGAGCAAGTTTTCCACAGCCGATGTTCTCTCAGAGCTCAGCGACAGAGCTGATCGACCTATTCCAACCTGTTTTAAACCATAATGCAGTGACAACCTGACGAGGGTACTATTAGCAGCAGCTTGAGAGCAAGTTTTTTTTGTAACTTACAGAGTTTCCAATACAGTGCTGTTAAGCGGATAGTACTCACTCGTTCTCAACCCTAGATGATTTACTGAAGGTAGGGTCCAACCCTTGGTAATCATTTCTGCTTCCTCTTGACATAACTTTAGTATACTTCTTTCAATGATGGTTTCTATTCCTTCAACATCATACACATATACATTAGATGTCTTGAAGGCTCTAGTTTGATTTTCACGGGGCTGATTTCGTATAGCTACACTCCACCCATATACTGTAGATTACACAATCATATTTTTCCACTTCTTAGTTAAGTTGGTTTATTATATTTTTTTCATTCTTAACAGGAACGAGTAAACATTGTGTGATGTATTTGACTTATTCGGTGCTACATAATCTTGTAATGGATCCTTGAATGTAGATTGCTTCTGGAAAAAGTCATTAATAGTAGGCTTTGGGGATGCAGAATAACTTTGTGATTGTCCATCATCAACAGTCCCCGTAGTCTTTCTGTTACAAATTTTAAAATGTCAAGGTTGATGTCTATGTTATGAATTTGGTAATTATAACTTAAATGGTTCGGAAATTTCAGCCAACTATGCTTATGAGTTGACATAGGGGGTACTTGACCCCACAACTCTTCTCATAGTCGGATGTGGATGCCTATAATGTAAATTTGACATCTATAACTTAAACAGTTGGGAAATTACGGCCAACTATGCTTATAAGTCGACATATGGCATACTTGGCTCCACAACCGTTCTCTAGTCGGGGCTAATGCCTATATTATGAATTTTGCAACTATAATTTAAATGGTGTGGAAATTACACCTGTCTGTGCTTAAAAGTTGACATAGGGTGTACTTGACCCCGTAGCACTTCTCCTAGTCAGGGGTGGATGTCAATGTTGTGAATTTGACAACTATAACTTAAACGGTCCAGAAATTACACCCAACTATGCTTATACGCTGACATAGGGCATACATGACCTGGTGATTCTTCTCCTAGCTGTTGTTGACGTCTATGTTGAGAATTTGACAACTATAACTTAATAGGATCAGAAATTGCAGCCAACTACGCTTATAAGTTATCATAGGCCATACTTGACCCCACGACCCTTCTCCTAGTCGTGGATGTTGTCTATGATATGAATTTGACAACTATAACTTAAAGAGTTCGGAAATTATAACCAACTATGCTTAAAAGTGTTATGCACACACACAGACTTCAGGATAAGGCAAGTGTAACCCGAGATCCGAAATTGATCGTTCGCGACTCCAAAATGGTCGACATCCTCAGCTGGTCGCCAATTGTCCTGGGTAGACATAGATCGTCGATACCAAGATAGCCATTGGATAAGTGTTATGCCTCAAACTTGCAGGAATGCCTCGATTCTGCACGATTCAGCCACATTGGGCAAACCTCTACCACAAAGGGCAAACTGCCTGCCAGATTATGCAGTACTGGTGCTGGCTGCCAAGATGGCTGCCTGGTGGGGCTTCGTTGTGAGGACCCTGGTCGCCAATTGTCCTGGGTAGACGTAGGTCGTTAATACCATGATTGCCGCCGGATAAGTCTAATGCCTCAATCTTTGCAGGAATGCCTCAATTTCTGCACAATTCATCCACATTGAGCAAAGCTCATCCACAATGAGCAAACTGCCTGCAGGATTGTGCCATACGAAGATGGCAGCCGGATAAGTGTTATACCTCAATCTTGCAGTAATGCCTCAATTCTGCACGATTCATCCACATTGAGCAAACCTCATCCACAATGAGCAAACTGCCTGCAGGATTGTGCCATACGAAGATGGCCGCCGGATAAGTGTTATGCCTCAAACTTGCAGGAATGCCTCAATTCTGCACGATTCAGGCACACTGGGCATACCTCTGCCACAAAGGGGAAACTTCCCGCTGTATTGCGCAGTACTGGTGCTGGCTGCCAAGATGGAATGCCACGTTCTAGAATTTTCCGTGGGAAGAGAGGACAATTTTTTGACATTTTTTAAGGGCAGGGACTTTAATATGCAAAGTATGTACGGCGCCTGATGGCTGGTGGGCAGAACATACATTTTTATACTACTAATAATATAAGTAATTTCTTTACGCTGAGACTGCATGTTATAAAAATAATATTGACATACATAAATTGAAATTAGTAGTTACTCATGCAACAGCTTCACAAAATTCTGCAAATTCAGTGAACACTATACAATAATTTGCTATAGCTGTCACCTTAATAAATATGGAAATTTTTATCATTAAATATAGCTGGTTGCTGAGTAACATGTATTATCTGCTTCATGTGTATATATATTTTTATTTTGACGATTATGTTCCATTATTTCAATGATTGTCCAATGTCACTCCTACAGAACCTAGCTAACGCTTTCTCATTGGTAGGTTGGTTGCAAAAATTCAATGTATTCAAACTCGCTACAATACCAACCACCAACAACATCAACATCAACCACCAACCGCGAGATGACATGACTTTAGGACAAACCACTAAAGATCAAAGCCAACAGCTAAACCACCAACCAGAAACTGTGTCATCTCTCATATACTGCACTCTCCTTCAACAGCCGCCAACACCAACCACCATGTAAGAATTTGTTAGGGAAATGTTATTATAGTCTATTCGCGTTTTTTCACACTTTTTGAAACAAACCTTTGAAAAATCGTCCCATATATGGCCTGTTTGTTTTTCTCCTGAATATGTCATGTAACACAAGCGTTTTGCACTCGCGTTAACATAAAAGTATATATAATTTTTTTTATTAAATTGCACTTTTCATCATATTTTACCTATACGTTATATTACTTCAATTGTAACTAGTATGAATAAAAACAGAATTAATACGTGTGTGTTGGTAATTCCTAGTAAGAAATCATTCTTACGCATAACATTATTAACGTGAGTGCGCACTAACGCGCTGTGTTGTCCCGTTGGGTGAAATTTTACAGACTCGGTTAAACTTTGTTTGCATGAGGCGGAGGAATATCCTGGAAGTAGAACTTGAGCAGGGCTTCAGAAAAGTTGGAAGTAGCGGCGATTATACTAACTATAGGCTGTTAACGGTAAAGTGAGCACTTTTGAGGCCATAGTTACTTTTTCCTTTCAGCCATTTTTTACCCTTTGACAACCTTTTTAGTTAAATATTGACTTGTTAAATAATAAACTCAGTGTGTATATTCCACTGCACTCGGAAGTTAACGCCTAAGGCCAAATTAAAATGTATTTACTTGCTATTAATACAAATGGGGTAGCTTTTAAAAGTGCTCAATTGATCGTGAATGACCTATATAACGACGCCCCGTCCTCTGCAGACAGGCGCAGACCAGGAGAAGGTGGTCAGTCGCCCCAGGGCCTTGCCTCTCGGAGGACTGCGCGTGAAAGCCGGAAGACAAGGAGAGTGCGAGGCAGCCTGGAGCAGTCCGGGCCGGCTCAACTTGCGCAATTTGTACTGGGGTTGCCCCCCTCCCCCAACACCACCCGCCTCTTGCACGACGCGAATTTGCGACCGGCGTATGTACCGGCAAGGCTGCACCGGCCACGCGTCGATAAGCTGCCTTGGTTTTTTTTTTTTTTTTTTTTCGGACTCCAATGCGAGCTGCTGCTAAGGAGAGCAACACTTGTCTCGACAGTACGATGCGGGGCGTCGGAGGTCACCTGTCTGGTAGCCGTGGTTAAAGGCTGTTCACGATAAATCGAGCACTATTGAAAGCCACCTTACAAAAATTCACGGCTCCTGCCTGCATATATTTTAACAGGACGCGCCGAGTGACATTCGCCAAGTAAAGTTGGTAATGATGGATGGAAAGTAGTTCCACATCTTAAAGGCGAATAAAAAACGTTAGGTAACAATTTGTGATGTCTAAAATTATTTCTTTCGCGTTCTGTTTTTAATGCACGGAAGTGTAAAAATTACCAGTTTTGTATAATAATTACTTTTATAATAATTCCACAGTTTCGCTTGACAGACGCATGAATAAAGTGGTCACGCATGGCAATGTTAATTTTACATAAGGTGGAAGAATACACAACATGCATACAAAAATATATCTTAAGCAGGGCTTTCAAAAGTGCTCATTTTACACTGAACAGCTTATACACACTAGAGAATTCCACGAGTTAGAACGGTGCAAGAATAGATTTTAAAGGGCCTCCCTAGTTGTATCGATCGTATTGTATAGACAATTCACGGTAAAGTGAGCACTTTTGAAAGCCATCTCATTTGAAATAATAGTCAATAAATATATTTTATTTTTGCCATAGACGTTAACTTCCGAGTGCGGTGGAATATACACGCTGTGTTTATTACTTATATAAGAATATTTATTTTAAAATATGGTTAAAGGATTAAAAAAATGGCTGGAAGGAAAATGTAACTAGGGCCTCAAAAGTGCCCACTTTACAGTGAACAGCCTATAAGCAGTTATGCCTATTCTAATAAAATTAATATGGAACATTTCAATATGAATATTTTTTCAGGGCAAAAATTAAAGTCGGTATTTTGATGGAAATTCATAAATTTTGTTATTGAAACATAAATTTGGTCGTAGTAAAGTCTAAAATCCCTATAAATAGCACTTTGTTTACGATATTCACGCATCTGTAGAACAATGTTTCAATCCATAGCAATAATGCTGCATCTTTACTGAACATAATGCTAACAGAACACACATTTTTTTCTGTGTATTCGCTGTTTGCACGTTTAAGCGTATCTCAGAAAATAAATATCTTGGGAATACGACCTTTTGACAGAAAAAAAAAGTCTAAGCCCGCACAATTTTGTTTTTATAATATTCTAAGAGAAAATATCGCGACATCTTTATGAGAATCGAATCATAGACCTCCTACATATAAATATTTAAAAGACGAGTTTTAAATTTGTTCCCAAAGTATTCCAAAAACTACACACATTTTCCGAACTTTTACATAAAAAATATTGTTTACTAATTCTCACATTTACCAATTTTTTTTAAAAAACATTAGATATTTAAAAAAATTGTTTTCTATTTTTACACAACTCTACAGCTCTACATTTTTTTTTTAATTTTTAGATTTCTATATATTTTTTTCCCAACTATGAATTTTTGCAACTTTTCTCGATTTTTGGTCTTAACGTGAAGGTCATCCGTGGTCAATGTCACGGAAATCCAAGATGACGGAAGGGTTATTAATTTTAAAAATACATCTGTTGTCGCACATGGCATCACTCACTCATCAAGGAGTCTTGAATCCTCCTTGCTGCTTTGAGAACGTTTTCCTTGACAAAACATCAAGTAGTCTTTAATAGTTCTTGCTTTTTTGATGAGTTGTTCGGGAAATAAAAAATTATAAACAATAGAAAATTTTCCCGTTTTTTGGACGAGGTGGCGATTTTCGAATAACAGATCGATTTCTGAAATTATTTAGGGGTAAAAAGGAAAATTTTGACTGTTGTGACGTCCCCGCAAGATGGCCGCCGAGCATTGTGACGTCACAGTGCTGAATCTTCCACTTTACTCCATGTCCTCGAAGCCTGTGTTATAGTCTGTTCACGGTAAAGTGAGCACTTCTGAAAGCCGTCTAATTTGGAATAATAATCACTAAATATATTTTATTTTAGCCTTGAACGTTAATTTTAGAGTGTGGTGTAATATACACACTGTATTTATTACTTACATTGCAGTAGTTATTAAAGAACGTGGTTAAATGTCAAAAAATGGCTGAAAGGTAAAAGTAACTAGGGTTTCAAAAGTGCTCACTTTTTCGTGTACAGTCTATAAATGGCATGCATATATACATATGCGCGCGCGCGCGCGTGTATGTGTGTGTGTGTGAACATCGGTCATGGGGCCGCGGTGGCGGCGGACCTACTGGAGCGCTCGCCCCCACCAAGGTGAACCGGGTTCGAGTCCCGGCGGTGTCATTCCAGGACTTCCGAAAGTGTTCACTTTACCGCGAACCAAATATAAAATTATTCAGGCTAAGCTGCATGATTTATAAGTGATCATTTGTTGCCAATTTTGTAGCGCCCGTTGTAGAAAAAAGTTTTTTCTACATGCCGCTTGTAATTTAGACGCCTCACTGTGTGTATATGTAACTCCGCAAACCAGGTCAGATAGAGGTTGGACTCGTGGCAGCAGTGGTTGAAAACTCGCTGGCTAAAGGCAGTTCACGATAAAATGAGCACTTTAGAAATAAACCTTAGAAAAAAGTCACTGGCGCTGCCTGCGTATATTTTAACGGGCGCCCTGAGTAACATGGGCACAGTAAAGTTGGTAACGATGGATGGGAAGTAGTTCCATATCTTAACGTCAGATAGAAAGTGTTAGGTAACCATTTGTAATAAATTATTTCGTTCACGTTATGTTTTTTTAATGCATTGAAGTGTAAAAATAAGCAAATTTGAAAAATATTTACTTTTCTAATAATTTCACAGTTTCACTTGACCGACGCATGGATAAAGGGACGAGGCCACGGCAATGATAATTTTACATAAGGCGGGATAATACACAGCGGGCATACAAGTAGATCTTAAGTAGGCCTTTCAAAAGTGCTAATTTTTTACCGTGAATGTGTGATAGTCTTCCATACCAGGAAGTAGAGAATAAAAAGAACTCAAGTATATAGGGAGACAGCATAAAAAGAAGTACCGGGAATGCTTCGGCCAATAGTGAGCAAAGGACTTGCTGTAGTAATTATTATATCCGGTCGCCAGGCAAGTTGGCGTTCGCTTTATTTCCTGGCGGAGGGCGAACTTCCGCGCCCTGTACCAGGACTAGTTAGTTTGGTTTGTCAGCTTACTTGTAATGAACTGAGCAGGCCGAATCCAGAATATAGTCAAGCGTCAATTAGGGGATTTCTAACCCTTTCAGTCAGAACGTGTGTGGGACGCTGCACAAGAGGTGGATTTATTAACTGTTCCAAGGTTAACTGAGCACCTTTAGAAGCCCAGCTTAGGATCTACATTCCATTTTCGTTTTGTATCCTTCCGCTATATGAAAGACTAACACCGTCATGGACCAGCTCACTTTATTAATGCGGTCAACCAATTGGAAAGTAAGGAATTTCTAGGAAAGTAATTGTGTCATTAATAAGTAAATTCGTTCTAATGTCCATTCACAGTTAATTCTAATTTTTTTGAAGGCCTTCTAAAGTTCTGCTCCGAGGCTATGCCTCCACTTCATGCAAACAAAGCTTAACCAAGTCTAGACAATTACTGCAAAGGGGCAACGCGCCGCATTTTACGCACTCAATGTGATAAAATATTTTGTATGAGAAAGCTTATTTACAAGACTTTGCCAAGACACCTATTTTCCCCCTGCTTTCCGAAGGTTTTCTGGATTCAAGTCCCCGATAACGAACGTGTGTATTTGTAATTGTCTTATTAATGTTGCACACGTTTCCGGTTTCATTTATAATGTTATTGATTTCAAAGAGAAGTCAAGTCCTACCTATCAACTAAGCTTTTAAGAACTTTTTTTAAAATTAATTGCACCCATGTTGAGAAAAGTATATTTAGGCTATTACTTATATAATTGACTCCTTGTTATATTAATCTAAGTATAGAATGCTTATGATACATTTTGTATGTGGGAAACAATTATGTGCCTCATACATAGGGTAATATTTCAATTGTTTAGTCAAAAAAGTGAGAATAAACCGCGAATAGACTACATTATGTGAATAAAGCAAAAGAAAATATCCCTTATATTTCAGTAGCTATAAATTTACGTATTACACTTTGCACCAACATCAAATACGTAGCCTACAGTTTCAAAGATTTAGAAGGGGAAAAGAAAATTTTTAGTACTCTCAATACCGCAGCCAGAATTTTTTCTATGGAGAGGAGGGTGGGGCACTGATCTTGAATTTTGACACTAATGTAATTATTCATCTACAAGATAAAAAAAGCAAAGTGGACTGGTTCATATATGGTAACTATTAATATGGACAAATTCGTTGGTATAAATTTTAACGATAGCCTAAAACAATAGTTAATATTATGAAAGTGCTATTTCTGGGAGGGGGGCTTTAGTCCCCTTAGTGCCCATCCTCGGTGATACGGTACTGAATACGCTTTAAGTATACGACCTATGTTCCTTACAGAACGAACATATGTGCGCATGTGAAAATGTTCCACCAGATATTCGTGGATTCTTACGAGCCGAGCATTCAGAAATTTTAAATTTGAGTACCAACATATTATCTTCTTTGCTATGATGACGAGAACAGGATTTATTTTCACGTACGAAGTAAAAAAAACAAAATGAAGTTTTGTCGTGTGAATAGCCGAAGAAATAAATTACCCAGATTGCCGTAGCCGTACCTGATTTAATTATTCCGCCTCAACGATTTCTTCCCTGGGGGCAGTTTCTTGTAGGCGTGACCCGTTCAGGAGACATGCCAGTAATCTCGCTAATGACGGGGTGAAATGACACGGGAGTCGAGAAGGATGAAATATGTGTGGGTGGCGGCTGTCCTTTTTGTTTCATCCTCAATGAAACGCATCCGTTCTGGAATCTTACACGCCCCACGTGTATAGGCTGTTCACGGTAAAGTGAGCACTTTTTAAGGCCCTCCCAAAATGCATTAACCCCTAATAAATATATTTTATTGCAGTCTCAGACGTTAACCTTTAAGAGTGATGAAATGTATACACTGTGTTTATTAGTTATGTTGTAACGTTTGCATTAAAAAGTGGCGGAAAGGTACTAATTAATTGAAAGGAAATATTTAGCAGGGCCTTAAAAAGTGCTCACTTTACCGTGAATAGCCTATACAAGACGTGAACCTATGGTCTATTCGCGGTTCCTTCATACTTTTTTAATCAAACCTTCGAAAAAAAAAAACAACCCATGTATGACGTGTTGGATTTTTTCAGACAGAGGAAAAGGTTTTGTTGAATCAAACACGATTTGTTCGGTGCAACCAAATTATTTGTTTGTCTAGGGGTATCGAAATATTTTGTTGCTGAAACCAAATTATTTTTTTGTTCTCATTTAGTTGCCCCAAAATGTAAGTTTTGGTTGGTTCAACTAAAGATTTGTTTTGCTACACGTACATTCAACCGATTGGGCCGTTAGCAAAAGATTTTACCAGTTCGACCGAGTTTAAAAACCTGAATCACCTGCGTCCGAGCGTTACGCCTTAGCAAACTCAGCTAATGTGACAACTGATGACATGGGTAAGCTTTTAAATAGATATACTGCAAATATTGGGCAACGTGTGCAAATGAATATTTCAAGTTTTACAGCTTTACTTGTCAGTTTCTTGTTGCATTGTTTTATTAATGTGTTTATACGATTGTTAAGCTTCAGTATATGCACTAACAAACCCGGTTACTACCCTATCACAAAAATGGTACAAGCAAACTCTCGCTCGAGCTGCATTTTCGAACGAATTCAGTCAAATGAGTGGCCAAACAAATATATACAGTTGATTCAACAAAATATTTAGTTAACAGTCTAATTTTTTTGGCCCAACACAGAGATTATGTTTATTCAAACATATTTTATGTTAGACGAACAAGAGTAATTCCAAATTTTGATTGCTCAGCAATATATTTTGTTAGCGCAACTAAATGTGTATTTGGCCCTATACAAACAAATAATTTCTTCAATTTTTTCTCAGTGTAGGCCTATCGCAAGCGTTTTATACCTTCGTTAACATAAGAGTACCTTATGTTTAGTTACATTTATCTTTTATTGTATTTTATCTACAGATTGTAATTGTTTCATCTGCAACTAATATGAATAAAGACGGATTAAAAAAAGTTGTGTTGTTAATCCCTAGTAAGAAATAGTTCTAATGCAAAATGTTATTAAACTGAGTGCGCACGAATGTGGTGCGTTGTCCCTCTGGTATAATTTTTTAATATTTGTTTTCTTGAGGCGGAGGAATATAGGTCGAAGTAGAACGTTATCAGGTCTTCAGAAAAGTTGGAAAAAACCGTGAATGGAGTATAAACATATCTAGGTGGACTGCTTTCCTAATAAATGCTTTTACTCGTTCAGTTCCGAATTCATTTACGAGATCAAGTGTTGCAATCGTTTAATTTCTGGACCTGCGCGGTAGGCCTACTTGTATCGAGCGTGCTTCTCGCAGCCGTTGGACGACGTGCTATACTCGTCCGGTACGTGTCAGCATTAACAGTTCACAGACGAGAGGTACAGAAACTTCAACAAATCAGATTTCTCACTATGAGGACATTCAAAACGCCGGCAGCTAATTCCTTGCTGTGAACATTGCCAATCATAAATATCCTCGATCATGGACACAGTGACTCGACGAGTTAAAAAATTCTTCACTACATACGAATCGGGCGAGCTTACAAATATAAATAAATTAAAAAATAAAAATAATTATCACGCTTCTTGAAAATGTCATTTTCTCGTTTGATCTGTATTTTTCAAAACTTAAAAACCAGATGGCATAAGGTTGTTTTCATATTAGTTTTTAAAAGAACAAAAATTAGCTTTACGAAAATTTTAAGGGCTTAAAAGTGAGTAGAACCGTAAAGTTAATATGGTGTAGAGTCTATATGCCAGCTGCTCAGTAACCTTATCTGCGTCCCAATAATAAACGGCTCTTTTCCATTACGACTTGATATTTTATATTTATTTGACATTTATTAATCAGTAAAAAGTTTACGTTGTTATTGGGTGTATCATGTTGTGATCACAAGAAATAATTCCGTTTTTCCATAAGACGAAGTCAAATACTCGTCGAGCTTATAAGAAGGATCTGCATTTAACCACTTATTAAATTCAATCGTAAATCTCGCAATCCTACATAATAAGTAGACAATCTCTGTCTGTCTGTATATCCTTCTTTAATACCACTAAGTCCCTTGAAACTTAACAGAAGTTCTTCAAATTTTGCAGAGCGAATCCTCAGTAAAATACAAGTCAACTTCGAATTTCAGCAAGATGAGATTACGCAATCATTACCTTTTACCCTAAAAACTCATTTTTAAATTACTTTTTTCCTATATGAAAGTTTTGTATTAATGCATAGAGAATATTGCATAGAGATATGAACGTAATGAAATATAATTTTTGTTTACTTTAAATGTCTAGCTTCAATGTTGAGTTAATTTCCAAGTGGGGCCACAGTGGCCCAGTGAATAGAGCGATTCCAAGTGGGGCCGCAGTGGCTTAGTGAATAGAACTATATCATGTGGGGCCGCAATGGCCCAGTGGATAGATATATATCAAATGGGGCCACAGTGGCAAGGTGGATAGAGCGATTCCAAGTGAGGCCTTAGTGTCTCAGTGGATAGAGCGATTCCATGTGGGGCCGCAGTGACTTAGTGGATATAACTATATCCAATGTTGAGTTAATTTCACATCATTTTTTTTTAGTCTTAGTTTGTAACATCGTAACTGTTCTAGGCACGTGACAATACTAAAAAAAAAAAATAGGTCACGGGCTGGCCCTTAGTAGATAATAATTATCTTGCATTCAGAAACAATTTATTAAAAACTTACATGGAAGTATAACCAAAATTATTTAGAGTTTTACTTAGCGTACGATACGGCAAATGTAACTGTGTACACCTGCACATAAAATGTAACCACAGATATTGCCTTTTATAAAAAATAATTATTGTATTAAAATACAACTGCCAAAACTACACCTCTTCGTTTACGTTTAGCAGAATGTTAACATGAAAGATTGCTTTGTAAGGTAAATGCATGTCGGCTGATCTAAATTCTGGTACAACGTAAACAAACTGCACAACATTGTTTCGCGCACGTGATTCTAACAGATCTCGAGGCAATTCACGAGTCAATGTTTTGGACGTGCGCAGAAGCCAGAACCCAAACTCCCTCAAATTTAGCCCGTGGGTAGAGCACAGTTTCCCGCCTTGAAATGGTTGGTTCACAGCTTAAGGGCGTTGCCCATAAAAATCCATTATTATATATGTTTAAGAAACACCGTTCTACTCGTAGACATTACTTGTTGAGTTATCTTCCCTGGCATAAATTTTTTTTACATCGGATAGTATTGCACCATGTCATGTAAAAATCACAATTTTTGTTTTTGGAGACATATAATTAAAATAAACAAAAACATTTACAGAATACTTAAAAAGGGCCATGTCCTAACTCATTTATTCAATGCATGCTTAGCAAAATTAATCTAACAAAAAAAAAAAGGACTGATACAATTAAATAAAAAGGGAGAAAAATATTCGAGCACTCTTTGAACGTTGTGTCTGTGATGCATGCAGACGTTGAGTTTTCTTGTAGATAAATAAGCCTAAGTGAGTAGAGTATATTTCTATGGAAATAAAGATTTTTTGTATTGCTTTAAACTGTTAATAGGGTGATAATTCTCATGTTGATAAGTGTATAAACCGTAGGAAAAATGTATGTATGTTCAGTATGAGTGTGTGTATTTATATACGCAAATTAAAATTTTAGGGTTACACTACTTGCAATTTAGTGGTCCACCCTAATGAAAATGTCTACGCAAGTCTGTGTAGCTTTTTTGTGATTGCGCGTTGCAGTCCGTAAGGCTGAGCATTGGGTATTTGCAATATCAGATGCACGCGAAAGTGTTGCTCTTGTCCCTCCTTTGTCACTATCTGACTCAAAACCGCAAAACGATCATTCGAGCAGACACATTACGGATGTTTAAGAGTAGAAAATAGTTACTATTTTTTAACATGTTCCGTTTTTGCAACACCACAGCCCTAGCAGGCTGACAAATGTGTAAAATATTTGGGGGGAAATTTTTATAAGGCCCTCTGAAAAGTAGCACTGTGCCCATCATCGTGCAGTTGTTTGATTACACGTGGAAAGCCTTGCGTCATATCTTAATTATGTAACTTCCTCTCTGTTTTTCCCCCCACTTCCTGTGAATCTCCTCTAAGTGGACGTTCCCATGCATATTTTACGGTGGGACAAATAGGCTTAAGCTTGCTCCACAAATTGACAACTCGTCCTTTACGTCACAAATTCTTGTATAAACAGAACGTTAAAAAACGAGCTTCTTCTGGAAACACGAATAACCAACTGATTCCACAATTATCGTGTGCCACACGGTAATAATGATGCAGCATTTGTATGGCTTAGGTGTTTGAACGCATTTCTTCTTGTGTTATTCAACAGCATATACTCCGTAATATCCATCTTCAACTGCATCAAATTCAGCTAATTATGTTTCAAAATGTAAGGCCTGAAGCAAACGTTACTTCAATGGCACGCATACTCTATATACTGTACGGTGCCTGTGAATCATTTCAGCTTACCTGACTTAAGCCTTTTTTTTTTTTTTTCGTATCACTCACTAATTTTGCAGTCACATGCTTATTTATTAAATTCTTTATTTTTGGCAGATTTTTTCTTTGTTGCATAACATGAGCAATTTAAGAAACAGGTATTTAATAATAATGCGCTCCAAATGTCAAAATATTTTTACTGCTTTACATGAATATTATCCACTGTTTATATCAGGCTCGGCCTCATAAAAGCTACATTATCAAAACCATTTCACATAATAAGGTAATGCCCATAGCTCAGAAAACTAACTAACATAAGTTATGTAAACAAATTTCCACGTTCCTTCAATTATTTTATTAAAATAAACAATTCGTTGGTAACACGATTTTCTTTACAACCGAAACAATAAGAAATTACATCTTTACACAAATTACATACATTTCAAAGTGAAGCAATTAAATATAGCCTACGAAATAAAATAATCTTTCTTATCGCAACTATATAAATGCCAAACTTAGTTTTTTAAATCGGCTAAAACGCAGAGCTTAGAAGAGGAGTTCTAGGTTTAAATCCCGGATAAGACTTAATGTGTGGAATTTTGAGATACTATGATTGCGATAACCCGCCTCCCTCCCGCCCCCTTCCAAAAAAAAATAGTAGCTAAAATAATGGCCACATGGTTCATGTAAGAAAAAATTGTACTGGACATTTTGATATAATTTCATGTTAAACAAGTTCGGCTCAAAATGTTTCTTTTATGGTTAAACAAATATTAATGAGAAAAATAATTCAGGATTAAGGCCTTAATTTTATACAACCGGTTGTTAAAAAGGTCTTGCTACCCTCAGTATTTTTTTTTTTACTTTGTAGTGTATACTTGTATGTATTTCCTTGTAAAGATTTTACCTGAAAGTCTAAGGTATAATCTTCGTAATGACTATCTACAATTGACGTGTAATTATCTGACGATACGTAAGCGCTGTTATATAGTGGGTGAAAATTAGACTTATGAAAAAAAATTATTAAGTGAATTCAGCGGTCTGTAAATTTACAGTTGTATTCAACACCACATGTAAAAAGTGTTTACCGTCATACAATCGATCTTAAACTAGCCTTAAATTCCTGATGTTATAAATTATATTTGTGGATGCAGTCTGATTGTTGCGCGGTCCAAACCTCCACAGGATTAGCGGGATTATAAATGGAGGTCGTGTGTATGGCAGCCCTGGGAGAAAGGCGCGTTATTTTTTTTTTTTTTCGTTTCAAAAGTCCCCTCCTACCTGACGTCAGACACAGCCGCCTTGAGCAAGCTTGTAAAACCTCGCCTCAGCAGCGAGTATTTATAGATGCCGATTAGCATAAGAATTCTCTCTCGTCCGAAAATAGCTTCGACGAGATAAGCTATCTCGATTCGACAGTTTCTTGCACCCCCCCCCCCCCCCGCAATTCGTGTTTCTTAACATTTCCTTGCATGATCTTGTTGAAAGCGTGCGCGTCGCGTCAGGCACGACATTCCGCTATACAGGCCATTCAGGGTAAACTGAGCACTTTTTAAGGCCCTTCTAACTTGCATTAACCACTAATAAATATATTTTATTACAGTTTCAGACATTCACTTTTGGGAGTGAAGAAAAGTGTACACTGCGTTTGTTTGTCGCAAGGCAATGTTTATATTAAAAAGTGATAGGAACATAGAAATATGTGAAAAGGAAAAATTCAGCAGAGCCTTAAAAAGTGCTCACTTTACTGTGAACAGCCTATAGACTGTTCACGACTGAGGAGCACTTTAGAAATCAACTTTGAAAAGTGTCACTTTTTCAACTTGTTTATATTTTAATCGGCACACCGAGTAACATGCGTCCAATAAAGTTGGTAACGACGGAAGGTAAGTAGTGACAGTCAAATTTAAGTTGTAAGGGAAAAAATTGCGAATAAGATTTTATTTTATTTTTTTTTGCTTTCTGTTTTTTTAAGTGCATATAAGTATAAAAACGTTACAATTTTTAAAATCTTTACTTTTACATTAATTCCAGAAATTCGCATGCTCGACGCATGAATAAAGCAAGCATGCCCACAGAAATGTTAAATCTTACATAAGGCGGAAGAATACGCAATGTGCATACAAGTAGACCTTAAAAGAGTGGGACTGACCCGCGCGACCAAGGTCAAGAAGCGAGGGAGCGATACGTGTGACACTAACACGCATGCCTAGTGCCTCATCGCTCCTACGCGCAAGGCGTGCAGTGTTTCCGACGTAACGCTGTAGTGTGGAAATTAGATCTGTAACATAGGGGTTTTATTACACGCGATAAAAGACCACAGATTAAACTACGCCCGTATCTTTGTACTTTTATCTTGCCGCTTAAGGAAACTGCGTAGACAAACTTTAAAAATGCGATATTTAACCATTTTTAGGATTTTTTTCTCCAAGAATACACTTATATGACAAAAGTGAAAAAAATGGGGGCGTAGATAATTGTTTTTTGTCTTTCCTTATAAAAAGTCGTATTTGCAGAACGTTTATTTACCCAGATACGCGTATTCGCGCAAACACCTATTTCACAAAAAAAAGGCGGGGGTCCATCCCATTGTTAAGCAGTGCTTTCAAAAATGCTCATTTTACCGTGAACAGCCTATAACATTATATACTAAGTAATTAGTCGAGACAGGTGAAAGTGGTTTGTCGAAGTACAGAACGGCTGAGTTTGTTGTCGTGTCATCAGCAATGGGTGTGTTTTTCGTTGATAAGGAGATTAATTTGTAGAAATTATTGTAGGGACTTTCAGCGCAGGCTAAAATAATCTGATACTAACCCAAATTTACTCTCTTCGCATCCTCGGTAGATGATAGCTATGTCACAGTTTCTTGATTAGATTTATCGCGTGCCATCGTCATGATTGTTCTTCTGCAACTGCTGACTCTACCCTATAAGCTAGGGCCCCAAAAGCAAGATCACAGGGTTCTCATATGTATGTACAACCAGAGAATGTGGGCATCCCTTCTGCCCACTGCTTTGCAGGATGATGTAACAGAGTGGCAGTTTGGTTCAAAGAAGCAGAGCTAGGCTGGTATGGCAATTGTGTAACGCCTTTCCTCAGTGACTAATCAACGGAATCAGTAAATAAAGAAACACTTGTCAGCAGTCTCAGTTGCTGGCAGTAGAAATAGGATAAAGGACTGAGTACATAGAAACGAAATGTCGTGGCAGTTCCTTTGATGTGGGCATACCCATTTTCTGATTGGCTCCGCGAGCCTCTGAGAACGAGCGCTGTGTTTGATTGGCTGATGAATGGCTACGAAGGAATATCTTTTGTTTAGGTAGCATTCTTGCGAGTAGGTTACCAGGCGATGACTGACGAATGACGTTTTAACATTCTGCTGTCCAGTTACGCCATTCTACTAGCGTGGGCGGTTGGAGATCGCGCTATAAGCAGCGGTCTCACCTCTGTATGCACAGTACTCTGTTCAATTTACGTTGTTGTAGTTGAGACAGTCGTGGAAGATTTAAAAAACAAGGAATTATAATTTAAAAAAAACGCATAAAACATTAAAATCAGGAAATTTTCCATTGGGGAAACTGAAAAAGTGTACCGGATATTTATGTAACCGTTATTTACACTAACAGTAACTAAACAAATTTCAAACTAATGATTTCAAAAAATTGGTTTTGGACGTTTATTGTTGCGAATTTTAATATTAACCTCCAGGTATTTGCACATTTAAAAAAGAATTAATTTTTATTTGTGGGTACGCCTGTTAAATGTTAAAGTACCATACCTTGCACGCAGTCCTCATTGAAGGCGTCCTGAGGTAATGACGGGCTAGCGTCATTCCCGAAGGCACAATGATGTTCGTCTGAGCAGATGGCACATTTTCAGTCATGAACAGTCCAATTGATGTGTCACTTCGCTCACTGTAGTCAAGTACCTGTGAGCAAAAGTTAATAAAGGCCTCTTGCATTCCACTGTACTCAAAATGTTTACGACATGCAATTCTCTGTGGAGTTATGAAGCAGGAGTAATTCTTGTCTGAAAACGAAGCGATATTCATTCATAGGCTGTATAATACTGCGGCGAGATTCCTTTCCGCGTTAGTTTCGTCTTTCGGCACAATTTTAACGCGAATTTCTTGCAGCCTCAGGTTCTCGTAACTGCTGGTGGACCCCTATTCCCGTATGCTTCGAAGCACCTGCTCAGTAAACATTTTCTGTGATTGCTACAAACTATTTGTAAACTATAGTTGCCAAAGATTCTCTTGTAACTGTACAGTTATAATATTGTATATTTACAACACATTATTTTATAAAACGTACAAAACTGTTTATGTAGCTCAATATTTGTAATAAACTTGAAGTCTACATCACTTGCTAGTTATAACTCAATACTAGTTCCACACATTCACCGTTACGATTTTGAGAATGTTACTGTCTGCATTATTTATAGTGTTACAAGAATATCTTTGGCAACCATTTGCCAAAGAATACCTCGTCGAAACACAGGATTTTTTTTTTTTCAGTGTGAACATTTTTCGAAATATATTTCGTTCATACTACGACGACCATTGGTACGCCCAAATGCAAACACTTCTTTTTCACCAATCACTCAGATATGTTTTGCGTTACATTTACGACAAGCCGAACGAGAAATTCACTCAAACATCCACTTCTTCGCAATCTATGAATCCCGTAGCACACTACGCAGTTATTTATGGCTCAATAGTTCCTGTAAAACGCCATCTACGGGAGTCTAAAATTACTACCGCCGTAAGCACGTAAGGCGATTAATTCTTTTCTGGGAAGTTTATTATCCGATATTTTAAGTAGTACTTTTGAAATACAGGCTCCGGCATAGTTTATTATTGTATATTTCTTTTACTTAAAAGCGAAAATATCCTGTTTTTATATACTTCGTCGTTAGTAGATTTTCATCATCATGAGCAAAGCACACGCGAATTGGAGTATTTATATTCGTACATCCACATAGGCCCGAAGCGAAGTCTGCAGAATGAATACCATAGCGCTTGGTGATGATTGGGTCATTATGTTAGACAAGAGACGCACTATATTGTATTTCGCTCTCTAATTGTTATGGTGCGTTTGAATTGACCGATTATATCTTTGTGCGGCAGCTTACTCGCAACAGTAGTTTGTCATTACGTCACGCCACTACCGTCAGAGTAAATCATGAAGAGCAATTCCCGATACTCTATTTTTCTCAGATTGGAATATATGAAGGTTTTTTTTTTTTTCATCTCGGGAAATTTGCGGTTTGCAAAAACTATTTCATTTTTACTATATAAAGATGGCTTAGCCAGAATCTACCATTAAAGAAATTGCACACGAGTACTTTGCAAAGTAAAATTATCAAGAGACGTATAAGTATTCTGAGCAAAATGATACTCTCTAATGCTATTTTGAAACATCACTGCTTACTTATAGTCTGCTCGGTTCTGCGCTGGTAACGATCGTCTCAAGGCCTTCAATCAACTTAAACACACTGGGATGAAAATAACAGCTTAGGAATCCGTTCGGTTTTCCACTTTGCGTTCAACTATGCAGCACAAATTGAGTGCGGCAGAACATTAACGAATACACTTGCTTCAGGCCAACCTTGAAAACGAATGATACATTCAACGTCGTCCAATTCTGTTAAGCTTTCGGGATACATGTTATGTTTATTATGCCGAATTGAAATATATAAACGCTGCTTAAAAACTACTCATTCCAGCGATAATTAGCCCCGTATTAGATTTATTTTAAGACACGCGAAAATCTTTCCGCATTCTTTTGGTGAGACGATATATCGTAAATAGTTACCTTTTGGAATTGCCTCACCAATTTGCATAGTACAGGCCTAGAGGAATGAAGTAGAATATGATCACATTAATAACGAAATAACCTAATAACGGGAAGGGTAGAAACCATGTGGCTAAACCATTGCTCGCAGATCTACAACTACACAGAAAAAAAGTAGCAGATAAGTGGCAAGAGAACATTTCTTGGCTCGAGTTTCGGATAGAAGAAACCCAGACTTCCGTGTTAAAGTCAGAATACTTTGCTGGTTTATTACAGTTATAGTCGTTGCGGGAACGATCTATAAATATTGATGAAGTTTTGAGGAGGAGAAAAACCTATTCTGTAGCAGGAACACGATGTTCCGCTATAGGAACTATATGCATTAGTGCAGGTGAAATCATTAGCAGGACCTCAATAGACAGTTCTGTTGGTGTTACTCTCTAGGTTTACAGCATCTAGGTTTACAACAACCCATCCGATGGTTGACTGATACCTACAAAAGTATTTATTTTCTCGGTGTGTCGGGCTATCGCTATCTCCATCCTACAAACAACCACAATCTCTCGACGAATCAGCAGGAACATTCGCTGGACACCGCTGTTCACAACGCTCTTCAAAAACTATCATCGGCCTGGCAAACGAGCTGTATTAATACCTACCCATAAACCTTTCCAGATTATTCTACACTTGTACACATCAAGGCATGGCTTAGTTCAGCGTCGAAACGTTTCTCAAAAAGGGAGGCAGTAGTTGATTTTCTCGAACGTGTTATGTAATGCTGCTAGGTATGAGCTGACGTTCAAGTATGCACGAACCAAACAACGCCATACTCCTTCACGATCCGCACCGCTCCTATAGGCTTTTCACGGTCAAATGAGCATTTTGAAAGCCCTGCTTAAGATCTACTTGTATGCACGTGGTGTATTCTTTCGCCTTATGTAAAATAAAATTTCCTTGGGCCTCATTATTTTATTCATGTATCGGCCAAGTGAAACTGCGAAACTATCAGAAAAATAAATATTTTACAAATCTGCTCATCTTTACACTTCGATGCAGTAAAACAAACATAAATCTATAGAAATAATTTAAGTTATCACAAATCGTTACCTAACACTTTTTATTCGATGTTAAGATTTGGAACTACTTTCCATGGATCGTTACCAACTTGACTGGACGGATATCACTCAGTGAGTCCGTAAAAATATATGCATGCAAGGCTGTAGTCAATTAATTTAATAATTCAGAATGTAACTAAAATAAATCTTCTAAAATTTAGGAAATCGTTTCTCGTAAAGAAAAAAAACAGTTATGTGCACACAGTTATTCTGGAAACGAATCTTAAGAGACTCAGTACTAACGAATTATTTCATTTATTCTCATATAATTTTTGGTGGTCTTAGTTATTGAAACCGACTGGAAAACATTTATTACGGCATGTAACAAAGCGCACATAAGACTCTGCTGTCTCCTGAGGCATGGTCTAAGAAGACACCTTAAAAATATCCGCGGTCGGCAAAGATAACATACAGATACGATTTGTCGTCGCACCGATTTCCGGATGCACTTTTGTCCTGAGAGTGTTGCGAATATTCTCGCACACGTCCATAGCAAAACTACGAAAGTATCCAAAGATTTCCATTTAATTAAAAAAATTATAACTTTATTATTTATATATAATTAGTAATAATTAATTTTGTCAAAGAGAACAAAATGTAAACGAAACTTGGTCAACCTGTTGAATTGCCACATAAATTTCTACCCATGAGCTGTTAATAAAAAGGCTGGGATATAATCAAGGCACAAGGCATAGAAGGGGCTCGCTCTAACAAGGTAATAAATCTTAAGCCATCGCAACACAGTAAACTGAGAAAAACAAGGTCCCGCCTTCTGCACTAGCTTTTAACGTTCTACTAATTAAGAGCATAATTCCGAACATACTTTCCCCGTAACACTTCTGTTAAAGAGGTAATATCCATTCTATCTTTGGTTTTTCCTACAAATCTTCGTAATAAAAATGAATGACGAGACATAAAAAATCCAAGCTAAACATGAGATAGATGACTATTCATTTTTTTCTATTTGTACGGTTTCAATTATACCTGTATTTTCCCATGTGGGGTTGAAATAATTAGATCTTTCGGTAATGTTTGATTGCCGTTACAGATGTAAAACTAATCACGCAAGAAAAGAGAAAAAAAAACTTGTTTTTCGAAATAACTGGTAATATGTTCCATCTATCTTGACTAGCTTGGTTTTTAAATATTGACTCCGAAAATAAGTTATGGGGGGAAATACGTAAACCCAAGATGGCGAGGATAGATCCTCCTCAATTCATTATATGTTAATCATAATATTTTAACGGGAGGGATCTTACTCTACCTTTGCCAGTTTTTACCTCTCTTCTGAGCTATAGGTTTACTATAGGTATATTTAGGGAGGTAGCCGTAGCCCCAAATAGTGTCCATGGCTGCCCAATCACTCTCTGCTATGATGTATGCCTCCTTGTTGAATTACTTCCCCTGTAGGCATATGGAGCTCAGCCCTGAGACACACTTAGTGCCCGTCCCTACCTCAGACGTATAAACTTAACACTTAGATTAGGGTAGGTTAAGGAAAAAAAGATAATGCATCATTTTTAAGCCATTTGCATATTACTTTTATCTACGCGAGGAATGTTTTCCCACACCTGTATAAATGGATGCTTAATGCAACCGCCTACGAGACGAAATGAATGAATGTTTTCGATCTAGTTAGTTTCGTATACGTTATGAATTATTAGGTACAGTGGTCGTCCACTCTCACACAATACGACGTCAGGAGAGTGCATTCCGAAAGTTCCCACGCAGAAAGTGCTGTCTAATTCAACTGGTCGCAGGGACTAGCAGTCTTGTTGTTGCAGGAAATCGCCCATTATATCTCTCTCTTTACCGCAGAGTCCGCTTCATCCCTGGGACTGCAACTGAAACGAATGACTCGCCGAGAATGCCTTCCATATGCGGCCACAGAATACCTAAGAATACAGAAGTGTGAAACAGTAGCTTGTACCGCGAACTCCAGCTACACACGCCACCAAAATAGCTACACTGTCCAGCAACATTTCGGGACGCCGTTCGCCAATCAGCAAAATGTCATGAAAAATTCTCACCAAGTGGATAATCATTTGGGTTCAACATTTCTAAGATTTATCTCTGTTAATGAAAGTCGTCGGGTTTGTTACTGGGAAACATTGAAATGGGCGAATAACATACTACGATTAACGAACTCGCTCCACTCTTGTAGCAAAGGGCGCTTGTAGATAAGCAACCCGGAAAGGGTGCGTGCTGTTTCCGTATTAAGTTTGTTCTTTCGAACTTTTCCATTGCCGTCTGAGGCAGACGCTTGACGAGGTCGAAACTGCGGACGAGTCGTGAGAACTCCACTGCGACGCAACAGAGGAATGTGGAATGCCGACGGGAACTGCGTAAGCTTTTGGCGAGAGCTGCCGACGGTAGCCGACCGTAGCCGAACTTGGTGATGCCGTCGGCGGTTCGAAGCGAGTGCAGGCGTGGTGCCCGCGGGCTGCCAGGTGCCGCGACATCTGACCTCCTAGTCACGGTTTCCTATCGATTTGCACTCTTAACGTCACGGTCTTGGGAGCCGATGAGGGTGAAGCGAGGTTAGTACGGATCGACGTCGGAATGCAAGGGCGGTGGAAACGGCAGATCCCCGAAAAAAACCCGCCAGCCGTCGGCATAGCCCGGCACGATTCCCACGTGCGATAATCCGAGAGTGATCCCGCCGGGAATCGAACCCGATCACATCAAAAAAAGAGTCAATGACCTTTTTTACACTGCACAGTACCAAATTAGTTCAGCTGGACTGTCTTTACTAATTCTTTATCCACTATGCCCCGAAAAAATAACAGCATTTTCTTGAGGGCTATTACAGAAATCATAGTAGAAACAATAATCAAGTAATAGCGCACTTCAGCAAATGTATAAAGTAATACCTAGTTCTTTGTTGATCCTTGAAATAAAATGCAAACTATTTGATGGAGAATATGGCAGAAATTGGGTAACCCAAGATGGGGGTATTGATTCCGCTAACACATAGGCTTCTTTGCGTAGAGTGGATATGGGACAGAGATCACACATACTAAAAATTCCTGTAGCTGTCACAAAAAATTCTTTGGAAACTAGTTGTCAAAGATTTTCTTGTAACTCTATGGATGAAATATTCTATATTTATAATACATTATTTTAGAAAAAAAAAAAAAAAATAGTTTTATGTAGCTCAATATTTATAGTGAACTTCACGTCCACAACACTTGCTTGTTGATAATCAACATTAATTTTTCACTCTACACACTAAGGTTTTGTGAAATTTAGGTATTTTTTTAAGGAAAAAAGGGAAATTTTACGGGGAAAAGGGAAATTACAACATGGCGGCGGTCGGATCCGGCACTCCGACGCCCGACGCCCTTGTCCCAGACTTCTCTTTTTCCTACTACTTACATTATTTGTAGTATTACAAAAATTACTTTGGCAACTAGTTTCCAAAGAATATCTTGTGAATGAACTGTTGTAGTTAGTTCCTGATACAGTACGTGTATGCCAAATTAAATGGTATTAATCATCGTTTCCACTTGTCCTCTTCCTTTCCTGAAGAAAATTGTATATATGCCTCGAGTCAACAATTTAATGATTGTTAGATCCAAACCCGTGAGTTCACACGACAATGAATTTGTCCATTAATGGCTTGAAATATAAATGCAAAAATGAGGATAATTTTGGAAGAACAACTATAATAAAACAAATCAAGCTCGAACTCCAGATCTCCGTAACATAACCAGACATGCCACCCCAGGACCAGAGACTCTAGGCTTCTGGGGGAAAAAGGTACACTCTAAATGCTAATAAATATTTATTCCACAGGCTTAAGTTTGCAGCGAAAAATCTTACCGGCTCTCCTTACTTACCTCATCATATAGTAAAATTAAAAATGATGCATGCTCACAAATAGCAAAACAACAGCTCCGCACAGACTCTTTCTCTGTCGTCTGCAGGTCACTTTCATTAAACAGTAATATCGCTTTTAAGGATTGCTCTTAAGAGTCGTCACTGTCGGTCGAACGTTTGCGATTACTCACATGCGTTGCAGCCTTGCCGTCGAGGGTCTATGATACCTACGCTAGTTCTTTTGGTTTGTGATACAAAGCAAAAAAAAAAAAAAAATATTGGCGTTAACATGGTGAGAGGCATAAGTAGTGATTATTGCGCTTTTCAGAATCCTTATAAAACAATAATCATCTCAGCTTGGCTGAATAAAGCAAAGTCGAGAAGAAAATGCGATATCACCGGAAAAACCTACATCACGTTTCAATATAAAATAATAATAATTTTGAGTTAAATTATCAGTGATATTGCAGAGTAGAGAAGTTTGGGCAGCTCTTAAAAGCGAGGTCTTGAGAGCCGATGAGTGAGTATGGAGCAGCGCCAATATGCAAGGACAGGGAAGTGGGAGATCCCCGAGAAAACACGCCAACCACCGACATCGTCCGACACGATTCCCACGTGCAGAAATCCGAGAGTGACCCCGCCGGGAATCGAACCCGGTTCGCGTCGGTGACGGTGAACGTCAACGCTCAAGAATTAGCGAAAATCAATATTTTGCATATTATATTATATCAATATGATAAAAAATAAAGTTTAAATATTAGTTACAACGATAAAGTAGGCCTACACATAGAATTTTTTATTGTATCGATCGAACTTATAGTACTTGTAATATCGATAACACAGCGACACCGTTAGATTGATACATTTTTATAATTTTATAAAGGTTTGCATTTTTACTATCGACATTTATTATAATATCGAAATATGGAACAGCCATAGTCTTCTTAAGAGGTCATTGATTATACCTATGCCATCGTAGCTAGTACAATTTTGTGAATTCCTTAACAGCGAGACTCTTATTATAAGCTTATAAAGATATTTTAACAGACAAAGTTAGAGAACACTTTTGTTCGTTCTTCTGTCTAAACATATATTTTCTCGTACACGTTGTGACACTCAAGTGTCACCTGATATGAGCTATTAAACTGTTAAATATAAGTTGTATGTAGGTAATATGGTTATTGTATGGTGTTGAATATTTAAACTGAATGTAAGAAAACCTTAAAACGTAGAAGGTAGGCGATCGCAAAAGACACGACAACATTTGACTGTGGTTGACTGGGAGGTAAGAGGCTGGTCGCGGGTGCGCTCAACAACCATCTGCAGCTGGTAACAAGGATCACAGCCCAGATCCAGATCAACGGCTACAATAAGCATATTGTGTATTGAGGGATGGTCCAGATCAACGCAGCGATAGGGAGTTTCGTCGACCAAACTCGTGGATAGGAAGCGCTGATATAATAATGTTGGATCCGACCGAGTAGTGAACTATAGTAATCACACTATGAATGCTGGTGCTTGCTACATAATTAATATGATAACGTGGAAAATAGTAAATGTAATTAAAACATTATTTGTAATATATAATGAGCTTACCAAAGTTATTAGTTCCCATGCTTCAACATATTTTACATTATTCCATCTTTATGTTGAACGACTACCTGGACTATGCCTTGGTATTGCTGAGTTATATGTTGAGTAGTGATATAGGCTGTTCAAGGTAAAGTGAGCACTTTTTAAGGCTCTTCCAATATGCATTAACCTCTAATAAATATATTTTTTGGCAACTTCAGACGTTAACTTTAAGGAGTGGTGGAATGTATACACTATGTTTATTGGTCACATTGCAATGTTTATATTTAAAAGTGGCGGAAAGATAGAAAGTGGCTAAAAGGAAAATTTTGAAGGGCATCAAAAAGTGCTCACTTTACCGTGAACGAACCGATCGGTGAACCCTGAAAACAATGGTGCACAGAAAAAAGTCTTATGTTGTACCAAAAGTATTAATGTTACTACAACATAAACGATTAAAGAAATGCCTTAATAGTAAATGTTTTTGTTGCAGAATTAAGCTTTTTTCTGTGTTTTCGTGGGGTTGATGGATGGAGCAACCTAAGGGATGGCTCAACACTTCTTAAACATAACGTCATGTGCCTAAAAGGAAATTTACAATTTTTTGTTTTAAGAAACAGCTCGATATTAATGCGTTACTTTAATAAGATATTCCCGCTCAGATTTGATAAAACACAGTATCTAGCATTGCTCTTTCCCTTTTTTTTTATTTCCTATGTCAGCATCCACAATCTAAATGCTTCAATTAACGTGAACAGCGCCAATTTATGCTCTCGCGGAGATCTTGAAGTGTTTCGCTAGCTAGTTGAAAAAAAAATCAATAAATATTTATGCACCGTTGAAAAAAATTTCTTAGCTAAATGTCTACCAACATTTGAAAAATCTTGTACATAGATATTCTAACCTTTGAAAAAATCCTGCACATATATGTTTCTCAACATTTGAAAAGATTGTGGCTATAAAGATTTAACAACCTTTTAAAAATAATTGCGTCCTTAAACGCTTATATTTTAACGTCGAACTGTCACTGAATACTTGTTGGCGGAGAATTAGGAACATTTTATAGGTGCCTTAATGTCTTATTAAAATTTCAATGTTTAAATCGACGGGCAAACAATTATTTTTTATTATTTAATATATACATATATACAGTACGCATTGTTCGTCCAATAGTCGCTCAGCATTTCGCGACAAAACCACAAGTGCGATGGAAAGTAAGTGGTACCACGGGCGATCGGTTTGACCCCACTGACGTTCTCTCCGCTGACCGATACATGGTGTCATATTCGTGATGGAAGTGATTTAGCACCCCAGCCAAACTACGCGTACTTAGTACTGAGTACGAGGGCCTCAAAGCTTGTAGAAGGGCGTGACCTTGTGCAGTTGTGAATCAGATAGGAGTTATTGATCTGGTCAACTCAGGTGTGAGCTGGGCATGCCTGTGATGAAAGGGCCTGAACACTTTCCCCTCATCGATTGAGCTACGGCAGCTTGGATAAGTGCGCTGCTATGAAATATAAAATCACGATCACCGACTGTGTAAATAACAAAAAAGTGTAAACACATAAGCGGGAAAAAGGAAAAAAAAGGGGGGGGGGGCCTTTCAATAACGTTCATTGTCTTTTTACTAGGTTTCTAAACGGCTATGGGTTTAAGCTGGAAGACTGACTTAGAGCAAAAAGAGGGGGTTAGGGGGGAGGCAGTTTGTTTAAGGCTCGTCCATAATATACGTAACTTGACACAACATAACATAAGACAGTCGTCGTAAACGTAAACAGTATCAGTTTTTCCTAACCAATGAGAGTAAGGTATATAAATAGGAAATTATTTTTTCAGGTACAGAAATGTTGACATACTTAGGTTAGCTATATTGATTTCCAAAGTCTTTTTTATTTAGACACAAAGCGCAGGAGAACATTTGGATATGCTCTCGTGTCTCCGCTTTCTTAAATTCTTACTAAGCTACGAGTGAAAAACTGGACAAATGATTTTGTTGATGACGGGAAAAAGACGCTCCAGAGCTACGGTGGGGGTCAATTCAAGATCTTTATTTATGTGTGTGGACTTCATTTGACGACAGTATTTCCTCTTATGTACCTCGTTCTGATTAGTGGGCTTTAAAATCTTCCTATGAGAAGGTGAAATATGACAATATTTACGGAAAGCAACGTGAAGTTACGCCGGTAATGCCACGCCACAAGCCTGCTGTAGACGCTGGCATTTAAAACTCCGGTATCCAATTCCTTGTGTGACGTATTGTGGCCACACTAAACTAACCTAATTTTAAAACACGACGACACTTATTCGTGGCTTGCTCAGGAGTTGGACTCGGTTACGGATGTCGCCTCGGAAATACTAAGTCACCGTGGACCAACTAAAACAGCTTGAAAAGGTGCGCGCTGATCACAGGCACACTATTAGAAGGTGGTGATCTGAAGTGCAAGAATTTTTTTTGGCAGCAGGGGATTACTATCAAAATTAGAGACTTTGTAACTGCTATCTATATAATGGGGTACAGAAAATTTCTTACTTCCAAAGTTACAATTCGTCAGTAATTCAATTTATTTCATGACAAACTCACGTTTGGTCCTCTGACACAGATATATATTTTTGAGCCAAAATTCGTAAATAGGTATACCAGGGCGTACACAAAGTTACTGACACATTTCAATATCAAATTAATCGGAAACGAATTAAAATTTAAATGAAAATGTGGCACCATTAAATGTATAAACTCGGAAAAAAACATATTAGAATATTTCTATATTCTCTCCTTTTGATGCACGGAGAATGTCAAGACGATAATCAATTTATCCCCATGTTCGGGCCAGTACGCTGACGTCTACAGTCGCTATCGCCCTGGTTATTCTGTTTATCAAATAATGAATGTTCAATACCTTTGTCATGTACACAACAGTCTTCGACGTAACCCCAAAGGAAGAAATCCATCGGGGTTACATCGGGAGCCAAGGAACCAGACCACCACGTCCGATCCATCTTCTGAGGAAGTGTTCGTCCAAAGCGCTACTCACAATGACACCCCAGTGACGCGGTGCTCCATCCTGCTGTAAAATGATCTCGGGATTCGATTCGAGGGAACACAAAGTTTCCCAGCACGTGCAAGTAAATGACCGCAGTGACTGTCTGTTAGCCGGAGAAGAAGGGGCCGATGACGCGATCATGCATAACACCACACATTAGGCAAACTTGAAAATTATATTTAGTTGCCACAACATTAAAAAGATCATAATTAAAATTACTTTTTATAGAATTTCCTCATGCAAGGCCAGCGAGATATTGAAGTTGGTTTCCCACCCAGCAATATCGCAATGAAATAACTTTACAAATATTAGATTTTTTTTTGGTGAGGGGGGGGAGGCCATTGCCGATCGATCCCTCCCCCCTCCCTCTAAGTGCATACTCTAAGGGCATACTGTTATACACGGCCTCGTTGTGCACCACCTGTCTAAACAATACCTGAGAAGGAGGCCACAGGCGAGTCTAGTAAAATACCAAATCATAACTGCGAGCCAAAAGCGAATGTATCAACTATAATAGATATGTGCAAATAACGACGGAACAGATGGGTCCAGCAAACATCAGGACATTCCTGTATAATTACATCAAACCACGAGCAGACTCCGCCTCCAGTGCACAACAGGAGCCAATCAGAATGGATTACGTCAATACACACACGTGGAGGGGCGCAAAGAGTGGACTGGGCTGCGAGGACTGTCAGCGACACAGTCTGCGATCGTCAACGGGCGAGGTCAGCTGCGAGACCTAGTGCGGCGACCTCCTACCTCGGGGCGGCGAGGTCAGCCGCGAGACCCAGTGCGGCGACGTCCTACTTCGGGGTGGCGAGGTCAGCCGCGAGACCCAGTGCGGTGATGTCCTACCTCGGGGCGGCGAGGTCAGCCGCGAGACCCAGTGCGGCTATGTCCTACCTCGGGATGGCGAGGTCAAAGTTCCCGGTGGAACCGGCGCTGGCCTCTTCAAACCTCCCCTCCAGGTGGCCGATACCTATTAAAAGGTCATATCTGGAGCGCTTCTTTCTATCCAAACTACTTTAGCCCCCACAAACAAAAGCTAAAATCGGCTCTTTTGATCCCAGGTACCACTGGGAACTTTGCAATTTTGACACCACCATGCCGTCAGAAATTAAAAATGAATACTACACTAATCTACTCACTCAAACAGACTAACTACATTCCGCGACTGCGCATATAATTCCTCGATTGAATTTAAGTATGACGATATTTCCATAACTGCCATCTCGGCTCAGTGCGCCCGGGTTGTGCAGGATTTAGTTTTCGGAGATGTCCTGTAACCAGTAACATTCCCCGCCACCTCGCCCCCGGGCGCATGGAGCTTGTGCCTATACTCAAAACTGCTCCTCGTTACGGCACTCATGCACACACACACACACACACACACACACACACACACTCATACATGTCCAACGCTGCGCTCATTCGCTTTTCATTTTGTCCAACTATAATACTTCAAACAGGTACAAACATCTTTGTCATATTAGGTAAAAATGCCTGAGCCTTGCTCAGTGTCATCAAGTCTGGGCAGGGTTGTCTAATCCGGCAAATTGTACTCTGGCCAGGTGGATGGGGGCTCAGTGGGGAAGAGTCCTTATTTCCTATACCTTATTTGCTTCATATAAGATAGCGAGTCTGTTGTCTCACCGATCTTTTCTTCCCCAGATCCTCCCTCCACCCGGCCAGGCCCCTCCCGAGGGAGGGGAATGTCATGTTCTGTATGGCATAACCAAAACTGTTTGTAGGATGCCATCCGGGGTTGGAGGACTAGTACCGGACCACAGTGTACCCATTGAAAGGCTTGCTGTAGTCGAAAGTACGCCTCCCGTATGTACCAATGGCATCCTGAAGGACGTCAGATTCATTGAATCTTTCGCCTATACGCCAATAACACTCTTTCAACAGAGTGACCAGCTCTGCGGGTTTGGTCGGCAGGCCTGCCTGGGCGACGACAAGCCTGTCAATGGTCTCCATTCTTGGGAGAAAGACCCTGTCCCCCCTCCATGTTCCTTATTACAAGGGCTAGAGCAGATGTCAACCTTGTTGGGTCTTCCAATTTCGTCAACATTGCTCCCCTGATAAGCTTGTTGTACAGCCACTGTGGGTGGCTTGGGTCTGCCTGTGTAGGCCAAGGCTGTACTGCGACATCTACCATGCTTTTGTCATCCGGCCAATCAATTTCCACAGTTTTCATTTCCTCAGGTGTTGCCACTGATTTTTTTGGTGAGGACCTTATGGAGGAAGACTTTCCTCTCAACCTCGGTGTTCCGTGGCTGATCGGTCCGTACCTCCTCCATTGGTACTCTCGTAGACCACACCTCTTTGGCTCGGGACATGGCACTGACTGTTCGTCATCTGTTGTCGCGTTTGAGCCTGCTCATGTTACAAGTAACACGAGCAAAGCCCTCCCGCACGAACACCACAGGCTTCCAAGTACACGGCCATCCAGGTGTTACTTGGTCTTGAGGGCTTTGGCCACTTGTTCTGTGTGGTTCTAGGTCTATAACTCTCGTTATAGATGTAGACCTGGGCAGCTCTAGTTCCCTTTTCATTTTTACTTTAGTCCTTGAGGGTGTGCGCGGGGAGTGCTCCCATGTACCATCACTGAAGGTTGTCCCAAGTGGAGAGGGAGTTGGCGGGGCCACCCCCTTCATCCAAGATTACGACTGGGAAGATGTGATCACCCATTTTGGTTCACAACATCTAACCCAGTCTCATCCTCGCCGTTGTACACCTCCGACATGTCCAGGTCCCTACTCAGCCGAGGGCTCGACCACCAGACGTCAAATTCTTCTCTCCTTCTACCAATTTTTGTTAGGTGTTGTAGCACCATCTTAGTTGTGTTCCTGTCCCGGAGCATGTCCCTGCGACGAAGAGGTCCATGGATCCCCTCAAATTCCATTGTCAGATCTTCAACTTTGGGGCATCCAAGCGCGTGGGTAGAGGTGTCTTCCACCCCACACACCACGCACATGGGGTCTTAAACCAGGCCCAGGGAGGACAGCTTTGCACGGAAGTTGCTGTGGCCAGTCAAATACTGGACAGAGTAGTGTCCCATTTCGAGCCACTTCTCCAATCTTTGCCTTTCCTGTACACAAGGAAAGAAACCATGCGTTAAACGACCCTTATTACTAAGGTACCATCTGGTCTGCCAAGCTGTTAATGTGGCTTCCTTAATTTCTCTCAGTTCCGCTAGGGGAATGACTCCCCGTCTTCTCCTACAAGAAATTGCAGCCATGTGTGCCACTAATAGATCCAGAGGGATCTCCGCAGCTATAAGCTGGAGAGCGTCGCTGCAAGTCATCCTGTAGGCATTTGTTATCCCCAATAGTGCTGCTCTTTGTGCATTATTTATGGTTCTCTTTCCATGGACTCTCTCCGCCTCCGGGTACCACACCCCACACATACGTGAGGATGGGCAGGAACACGGACTTATACATTAGTTTGAACGTCCGATAGCCCAACCCTCAGTTCGCAGGTGCCACCGCCCTGAGTCGATGAAACATCGTGACGGCCTTATTCACCGCATAGCGTACATGGGCATGTAACGCCAAACGACTTTCCAGGATGACACTGAGATACTTCATCTCGGTGACCATCCTGAATACTCTGCCCCTAAACCAGATCACAGGATTATGCTTAAGGTTTCCCTTAAGCAGAATAGCTTAATCTTTTCTACTGAGCGGTCCATTTTGAACCTCTCAGCCCATTCTTCTACCAGAGATAATGCTAGATCCGCCTTTTCCTCTAGTTCTTTCCGTGACCAGGCAGGGGCAAGAAGCAAGCCATCGTCCGCGTAACCATAGACCTCGCAGCACTGCGGGAATTCCAGCCGAAGCAGACCTTCGAAGATCAAATTCTATAGGATCGGACCAAGGACCTACCCTTGCGGACAGCCCTTGGTCAGCACCTTCTCTTCTCTATGCGATCCCATTTCCAGGGCGCATTTGCGATTAGTCAAGAAGGCCTTAATCAACTCATAGATGTTCTTGGGGTACTCTAACAAGCGTAGTAGGCCACAGAATCTGCATCCACCAAGCATTGTCAAAAGCCCCTGCGATATCCAGGGATATAGCCATGACATATGCGTGGTCGTAGGTTTTCACCTGATCGACCATGTCCACGATTGCCATCTCGGTACTTTTACCTTTTATAAACCTGTATTGGCGGATATAAATACTGTGGACAATGTCCAGGTATTGCATCAGCCTCAGGTTTATGACGCGCTTAAACGTCTTCCCCATTACTGGGAGAAGCGTTATTGGCCTATACGAGTTGGCCTTTCTCGGGTTCTTCCTGGCTCCCTTATAGATAACAATAAGAAGACCCTTCTTCCACCCTGAGGGAAATTTTCCTTCAGAGAGGCAATCTTTGAACAAGTCCAACATGTCATGGCATATTCGAGGGTATGCGCGGAGGAGCATTCCCCCTGTCATCCCATCACACCCTGGTGCTTTTCTCAGTTTCGTCTTCTTGACTATCACATCGAGATCCTTGAGAGATAAAGGTGCCATGTTCTCCGTCAATATTGGGCTCAGCTGTGCTGCCCTGATCCTCTCGTGATACTCGTTCTCTCCTACCGTAGTATCATCTGGCAAAAGCTTTTCAAGCAAATGCCGAGTGATCTCTTCGTATGTCTGCAAGAGACGGTCATCTGACTCAAGGGCAGGTAGCACCTCTGAGCTTCTGATCTTACCTGTTACCATCCGGTAAACCAGTCCAAGCTCTCTCCAAGCTGTTTGTCTTTTCTTTCTAACGATTCTTCGGTACTGCACTCTGGCAACATTGCACTGTTGGACCGCTTGCTGTCTTAGGTCTGGGCGATATGTCCTCTTAAATTGTTTCTGCGAGTATTTCACTTGCTTCCGATTTTGTTCTGACTCATCATCCCACCATGGGTGATGAGGAACCTTAATTTGGGTTTTGGGGAATGGCCCGATCACAGGCAGCCATCACCATTTCCCCTATCTTTTCAGCCTGTTGATCCACAGACAAGAACAGCTTTTCAGCTCTGTACTTTTTAAGGTAATTCAACAGTACTCTGTCAAACAGAGGCCAGTCCACCTTAGCAGTGACATACCGGGGACATTCTAATCTGGTTTGGCGAATTCCATTCACCTGGATGGTAAACAGTATCATTTTATGATCAGAATCAACCTCATCCGAGACTCTCTAGTCCCCAACACAGCCAGAAGCAAGCGCCGTCGCCACGGTAACATCAAGATACGATTCTGTATCATGGGCAGGGGACACGTAGGTTGCCTCGTGTCCCAGTCTATTGACAACCTGCACGTCTTTCTCCATTAGGTATCTTATTACCTCCTCTCCGCTGCCTTCCGTCCTCGGGGAGTTCTGCTATTCCGACTTGGCGTTGATGTCCGCGCCAAGTACGATCTTTGTATCATTGGCTCTCGTCAGTATGTTCTCCTACAGACCTAAATGTTGTTCGAATGGGTCCTGAGGTTGGACGTACGACGAGACTATCGTCATGCTTCCTCCCCCAATCTCCAGACGAATACATGCATGGTGCGTGTTAGAAAGAGCCTCTAACGGAATATAATTAATCTCAGGGTTACACACCCAGATTCCTGCCAGTGGATTTTCCCCAAAGAGAGTGAACCGGCCTTGAAGAGTCAGCATTTTCCCTCTGAGCAGGTAAGGCTCCTGCATCAGTACCAAATCCAATTGTTGCTCCACCACAATTTTGTGCAGTTCCATGGTAGGAACCGCAGCTCTCTGCAGGTTTATCTACCCTAACCATAGCGGCGCATGACTACTAGTCATACTGGGTCCTGTCAAGCTCCAGCGCCGTCATTCTTTGATGGACCGGACAATCGGAGGTACCAACTGGGTGGAAGCCATCACTGCGCTTGTCTTTAAGACAGTTAGCGCACTTGGGCTTGGCATCCTTAGCTTTGCATTCTGAGAACTTATGCCCTTTCTCCGAAAGGTGGGGGCAGACTAGCTCACTTTTACAGGTCAGCCGCGAGACGCAGTGCGGCGACGTCCTACCTCGGGGCCGCGAGACCCAGTGCGGCGACGTCCTACCTCGGGGCGGTAAGGTCAGCCGCGAGACCTAGTGCGGGGACGTCCTACCTCGGGGCGGCGAGGTCAGCTGCGAGACCCAGTGCGGGGACGTCCTACCTCGGGGCGGTAAGGTCAGCCGCGAGACCTAGTGCGGCGACGTCCTACCTCGGGGCGGCGAGGTCAGCCGCGAGACCCAGTGCGGCGACGTCCTACTTTGGGGCGGCGATGTCAGCCGCGAGACCTAGTGCGGCGACGTCCTACTTTGGGGCGGCGAGGTCAGAGTGCGATACCGGGTGTGTTTCCTATCTGCCGTGCTTTCTATAACTTATTGAACCTTCCCCTTCATCCTTCTCTTCCATTGGCTTCATTGTCTTTATGCTTGTAACAGTTTGAAATGGTCAGTAGGCCTAAATACTTAAGTTACTTTTTATATAATCCATCCACTTATTAGTTTACCCTTATACCTACTACTATCCTTAATTGCCATGCTAATTTAGGAGCGGGTTTATCTCATAACAGTACCGCACTCGCGCTGATAGGGTGGCTAGCATCCGGCCTCCCACCAATAAGATACTGTTTCGATTGCCGGCAGGACCACGCCCGAACTTAGCGTGCTGTGGACGTTTCCGTTGGCCAGCATGTTTTTTCGTGGTACTCAAGTTTCTACATTGACCTGACATTCTGTCGCTGTTCCATTTCCGTATATTTTTAACCGAGATGGGCGCTAAAGGCCTAACTGTTGAAGGATCATCCAAATCTCTCAATTCAACGATGTGATTGTGCGTTACGTTTGTACCGTCACCCGAAAGTTGAGTTTCTGTAATCTGACTTGGAAAGTTGATCTGTGAGCGGCGGAAACGACGCGAAAATGGAGTCCAGTTGCTTTTCGAAACCTTTGTTTGTAACTCAAATTTAACGTTGATAGTTGGGTTGAGTGCGCGTATAAATATTTAAACTATGGTTTCGGTTGGAATTTGGCTCGGAAAGTACTAACGTGATCGGTCGTAGCAGAAATACCGAAGCGACTGTGATTCAATATAAGTTAACTATTTCTCTCAAGAATGTATTTGCTGTTGAAGGGCTTTGGTAGCGTTTATAACGTTTAAAGAATGGCAGGTTATAACACCGGGGTTACGTAGATAAGTGAAAGCTCTGACGAATATATACGTATGGCCAATCATTTGGTCGCAGCTGCCGCTACATGAATCTAGCGTGTGACCTTGTAGATGTGGTGGCAAAACTACATCACTGTAGTACAGTTATGAGGAGATGCTGATTAATGTGCAGGTTTAATACTGTGCGGCGTGTGGCCGCATGCCAGCGAATGGACGGTGAACACTTTGAATATCTGATGTAAAACCTGTCCGTATAACTAAGTGTGGTCGACCTCTCTTGAGGACCGCTAGTGATGCTTGTACTGTAGGCTGGTGTGTATTAATGTGTACGGTCACTGCAGGATGAATCACACGTGGAACATTACAATGCATCATTTACTGCCTTCTTCACAGTAATACTGTTCACCTGGTGTGGTGCCCCGCACATTATCACACGGCTACGTTCATAGAGCTGCTAACTGTTGGCCATGATAACGAAATTGCCAATATGTTTTCATCCCAGTTTTCACTTTTATATGCAAGCTTCGTGTTACAACCAGTAATTTTTTACTCGGTGTATATAATTTTGTTCAATTTTAAGTATGCATATTACAAGTTTACAAAATTGTTTACGGGCTTCGTATGTAAACGCGTTAGTTGCTAATACTGAATAGAAATAGGCTAACTATCTGGGATTGGTAATTTTTATTCTGTTATGTTTTTCTCGGATGCTATAGTACGTTTTCGATAGTCGTAGAACGTTATAACGTAGTATACAACTGGTAATGGCAGCGGACGGTCCGAACCTAAGATGTAGGTGTCTACAACTGCGATTTCCGACAAAGAGCTTTGAATAACATTAATCAGATCGCACTGAAGCCAAATCTCCAGTTCTTCTTATTATTTTTTCTCTCACAGGACGGTTCAATATTGTGGTTCGTTAATAAGAGCCAAGCTGTAAGGAAATTGGGTATATTTTTAAAACTGTAATCTATAGCTTATGTAAGTTGCTGGGCGTTTACATTTTTTAAATTCAAAATGAGTTAATTTATTAACTATATTAGGTTAGTCTATCTTGTGATGTCACATTAGCGCGCAAAATTCTGTATAACAATAACAGTTCTTCATCTTCTAACAACAAGACACATGAGTTTCGGACTTCGGGATTTCGGAAATTAGTACTGAGAGCTGTGACGTCAGAGGATCACGTGCCCCAGTCAGCAATGTGTGTCCTCGCACATGTCCTCACGGACAATGCCTATAGTAAAAAAAGGCTTAACATAATGTTTTAATTTTTTTTTACCACTGAGGACTATGTCGACTGACAACGCACAGTTCCGCTATTTTTTTTAAAGCGGAATTGTTTTAGTAAACAACAGTGACAAAAAAAATTGTAAATAAAAGCATATTTTTGTAGTCACTGAAACGAACACGACGGACTGTAGATCCAGTAACACACAAATAACATATGTTTGGAACACAGCCACCTCTGCGACTCCATTGACTGACAGACGACGAATGATGAAAATCTAGTGTAGCTAGTGTGGGCCAATAGGAAGGAGATAAGTGAGAACAAAGCCCAATAAGTTTTCCTGTAATGGAGTATATTTAGAGGCGATTTTTTCTAGATTGGTTTTAAGTTGCCTCCGTAGTTGTCATATTATATTTTACTTTATATAATATATTATATAATACCATATATATTATAATTAAAAAAACTAGAAATATTTCAACATAAATACTTTTCCAGGGCAGAAATGAAAATCGATATTCTGTTGGCAATATATAAAAAATTTTGTTATTGAAACATAAATTTGGTCGTTGAAAGTGTGAAAACCAGCAAACATTGCTTTAAGTAGCGCTCTGTTCACGATAGTTATTCTTCTATAAAACCGTTTTTGAACTATAACGACAATGCTGTATCTTTTCTGAACAGATTGCTGTATTAAAACCTCACGCTCACCGCTTGAAATTCTGAATAAATAGCAACACACGCGAAGCTTGTTTATGCTATTCTGCATCACCGCTGCAGTGCTTCCTTGTCGCCTGATGTGACCTTGAAGCATGTAATACTGTTTACTAGGTATAGGTTGTTCACGGTAAAGTGAGCACTTTTGAAATCAACCTTTGAAAAATGTCACTGCTCCTACTGCATATATTTTAATGGGTACAGTCACTGGCATGCGCCCAGTAAAGTTGGTAACCGGTGGGAGAGTAGTTCAATGCTTGACGTTGAATTAAAAGTGTTACGTAAAAATTCGTGAATACGGAAATTATTTATTTCACTTTCTGTTTTTTGTTAGTGCATGTAGCTGAAAGAATTAGAAAATATGTAATATATTTACTTTTATGATAATTTCACAGTTTCACTTGACCAACGCATGAATAAAGTGATGAGGCCCATGGCAATGTTAATTGTACATATGGTGGAAGGATACACAACGTGCATACAAGTAGATCTTAAGCAAGGCTTTCAAAAGTACTCAGTTTACCGTGAACGACCTATATTCCCCTTATCGCTGGAAAATATGCGGCGACTTGATGAGAGTGATATTTGTCAGTGTGGCCGACCTCCCATGGCACAGTCGTTTGGTGCGCCACCAACGTGGGGTGCGGAGGCTCTGGGTTCGAATCCCGTGGTAAGGCATGGTTTATAATTTAAGTTAGGTTATAAGTTAGTGTGTAAGCCTTCCCCCTGCTAAGCTTTCCAGCATAAAACCGGGGGACGTTAAGAAGCCATTTACAATTACAATTTGCCAGTGTGCAGTCAAAGCGGTTGTGCCGTGGCTTGGGTAGTGTGGCAGGGCGGCCGAGGATAAAACTTCTCTCGGGTGCGGGAGAAAGGAAATGAGGAAACGACGGACCTGCTCTTCGCTGTCAGGTGAGAGGAAGCGCCTGCCATTACCCGATCCACTTCGCCATGAAGAACGAGCAGCACTCGCAGCGTCATCTCCAGTTGCGCAAACGAGGCCTTCATCCTCGGCTGATACACTTCCACATCGCCCCAGTGCCGCTCAACACACTTGGCGGTTCAGTCTAGGCCACAAACTAGGTGCACAGGTTGCAGTGGCGTGTGGTAAACTGTTGCAAGGTAAGCTGGTGCTTGCTCACTGCTGTACATTCTCGGTGCACGCAGCAAGAGCCAGTAAAGCCGTCCCTACACGATACCCAATTTATGATACCTTCTGTTATTTATACCCACGGGCACAACAGAAGTCATAAAGATTTCAATAGCAGAAGAGAAGGAAGAATGCACCAGTTCATACCCTCACGTTACCTAAAGTGCTAACAGAATATTGTATATGGCGGCCAAAAAACAACTCGCAAATGGCAGATATTCCACAGTTGGCAGCGGTACAAATGCAATCAAATATTGTATGTAGGTGCATTGTGGTACATCCAAAAAGCACGGAGATTATTTTATTTCCTGAAGACTGCATTTCTTTAGGTTTATGATTACAAGTACTAGACTATTAATGTATAAAAAACAAAGTACTGTATTCCCATTTAAGCAAAACGGACGTTTACGCTACTAATTAAAACAGTATCTAATTATTTAAATATTTATTGTAACAGGCATAATAATAAATCTTGTGCTCTCTGTAATTAAACAAGTTTATACGGTTAGGTGACTAAAAGAAGGCTAAAATATCACAATACTAATAATAAAGCTTTTATATGCGTGTGGGTTAACATCACTCATTCTACACAGATAAAAATTATGCTTTTACACTGCTCGTTTGTAGGTTGTGAGTGTAGCTCAGTGTGTAACGTATTTTTTTTGTTATTTTATGTGATATATTATTGTTGTTTATAATTTGTGTTTTTGTTAGAAAACGTTTATTTCTAGAATTTCTTTGTATAGAAGTAATAATTAGCAAATAACGGTTCAGTGCAATCGGCTACCTGTGGTTTTTTTATTTAGCTTTGGTTTGTATTATTTCTGTGTATCATTGCTTTTATACAAAGATATTCTAGAAATAAACGTTTCCGGGCAATAACTTAAATTACAAACCGCAATAACGTATCACATAAAATACCTAAAATCATTCCGTTATTCAACGGAGATTTGAACAATGAAATCTAAAACCATCCCGCGCGACTGCGCGCGCCAACCCACAGAACTACGGACACATCTTTCAAACCACCACGTGTAAAAGGTTATATACGCTAAGTCCATAACTATCAAGTATTTTTTAACTTTTGTTTATTGTTTTATGATGACCGTGGGAGTTAATTGAATCGTTTCCCGTTTCTCACGCGTACGTCAAGTTTCATTTTGGACATAAATATGTTTTACAGAACCCGTAATTTTTTCGTAAACGGATATATACGCCTTGAGGTTGTTACTCGGGTGTCCGCCATCTTGTCTGTCGCAGCTCCGTGGGTATAGCAGAAATTAAGAACACATTCTATTACCGTTTCGGGCATGCCCATGGGTACGAAAACTGTCATACCCGGAGCTAGACCCCTCCCGAGGAGGAGGCTGGATTGTAACCTACACGGGAGTAGAAACGCTAGGAGAGAATGGTTAGGAAAACCTCTACGGAAATGGGCAGCGTGTAGAGTCGGCTTAACCACCGTACAGCCTAGGAGAACTGAATTAATTCCGACCACTCACAAGCGAGCAGCAAGGGGCACACTACACGCGCGTCCTGTGGCTTCAACTGCCGAGATACGTTTTAAAGGTGGAAGTGTAAACTAACAAGCAACATGGTACAGCATAGAGCTAACTCCAGTTCACCTTGCAACAGTTCACCACTACGCCACTGACCGGTTGATCTATCCAAAGTATCTTTCTACATTTATGGAGCCCTGCTGAAGTTCTACTTCCAGGATATTCCTCCACCTCATGCAAAAAAAAAAAAAAAACTCAACTTTGTCTTGGAAAATTGCACGAAAGGAGCAATGCACTGCATTCGTGCGTACTCAGTTGAATGCCCTTTTTGTATTATAACTATTTCCCAGTAGCCATTGCCAATACACCTATTTTCTCACTGTTTTATTCACACATACTGTAAATAAAAGATTATGATACATAAATAAAATCTAAGTAAAGTTCAATATAACCGAAAAGAAGATCCTTTTACGTAAATCGAAGTATTGAACACTTGTGATACGTCACATTTAGGAAACAAACAAACAATTTATACATGGGGCGATTTTTCAAAGGTTTGATTTAAAAATTGTGAAGAAACCTCGAATAAACTGTACAGGTACAAACGGTGTGAGGCGATCTCCAACGCAAAATTAGATAGAAAATATTACCTGACCCATGCCCTGCAGTAATTCATAAGGGAGGTATTTACCCTTGATAACATATATTCACAATGATTTTAGTTCAAAACAATAAAACCTAATTGCGTTGAAAGAACAATTCCCTGAATATTGTCGTCTTAGATTGAGATTTGGAGTCTTCGAACAGTTGTGGGGTAATACGATCCCCGTTCATTGAGAAAATATGAGATCTCGTGTTATTATACAACAAACGTTTGCATACCTTTGGTGTTTATCGCTTTTAATCACTTCATGATCGTGTGTACGTTTATGTACAAAAAGAAAATTTGCCTTGCGTAACTCTCTGAGGTGAAAGGTTGTCGATTAAACAGACAAAGTTTGTAATGGTGCAGTTGGTTGCCTGTTAGGTACACGTACAAACTTCGCCTGTTTCCTCGACTACCGTAAGCCTGACAGTAACACAAAGGCTATAGGCTATTCACAGTAAAATGAGCACTTTTGAAAGCCTTGCTCAAGATCTACTTGAATGCACGTTGTGTATTATTCCGCCTTGAAGAAAATTAACATTGCCATGGCCTCGTCACTTTATCCATGAGTCGGCCAAGTGAATTTGTTAAGTTATTAGAAAACTAAATATTTTCCAAATTTGCTTATTTTTACATTTCGATGCATTGAAAAAAAAAACATAAAGCGAAATAAATAATATAAGTTATCACGAATGGTTACCTATCACTTTTTATTCGACGTTAAGGTATGGAACTACTTCCCATCATCATTTCCAACTTTACTGGGTACATATCACTCAGTGCGCCCGTTAGAATATACGCAGGTAGGGGCAGTAATGTTTTTCTAAGGTTGATCTCAAAAGTGCTCACTTTATCGTAAACAGCCGTTACATAATGTACACATGAAAATGACGTCATTAAAACCGATACACACACAAGTGTAACACACATTTGTTGGATAATAACGTGGCACCCCACATTTTCTCACAATGAATGGCGATGATACCTATTACCCAACAACCGTTCGCAGATTTCAGATCCCGAGTCAAGACAACAGTATTCACGTAATTGTACGTGCATCTCAACTAGGTTTTATTATTTTGAGTTAAATCCTTTTGAAATATCGATTTCCAAGGGCACCTGCATCCCTTGCGAATTGCTGTAGGACATAGGTTGTGTAATGGTTTCTAAAGGCGGTTCACGATAAAGTGAGCACTATTGAAATCAACCTTAGAAAAAAGTCATTGGCCCTGCCCGCATATATTTTAACGGACACACCGAGTGACATGCGTCCAGTAAAGTTGGTAATGATGGATGGAAAGTACTTCCACATCTTAAAGTCGGATAAAAAGTGTTAGGTAACCATTCGTGACGTCTTAAATTATTTATATCGCTTTCTGTTTTTTTTTTTAATTCACGGAAGTGTAAAAATGACCAATTTTGTCTAATAATTACTTTTCTAGTAATTCCACAGTTTCGCTTGACCGACGCATGAATAAAGTAATGAGGCACGTGGCAATGTTAATGTTACGTAAGGTGGAAGAATACACAACACGCATACAAGTAGATCTTAAGCAGGGCCTTCAAAAGTGCTCATCTTACCATGAACAGCTTATATCTAATTTTGCGTACGGAGTCACGCTTCTGTAGTTCAGGATAAACCTGTATTTACAAGATAATTCTCCATTAGACCAAAGAACTTTTGGAGATGCTTCCCGACAATAATACATGTCGAAAACATAATACGACTTACGGCATAACACTATTTTTGAGGGGGCCGCGGTTGTGTAGTGGTTAGGTCATTCGCCTCCCACCAATGCGAACCGGGTTGGATTCCCGGCGGGACCGCCCCCCCCCCCCCGCCCCCCGGATTTTCGGAGATCTCCCGTTTCCCCCACCACTGCATTCCGGTGCTGCTCCGTATTCACCTCGCTTCACCAACACCCTCATCAGCTCTCAATACCTCTGTGTTAAGAGCCGCCCAAATATCTCCACTCGCTCACTCACAGTTCCTAAAGGAGGCACACCATCGTGAAAACGCTACTGTATAATGAGCTTATTTACAATAAATCAAAATTTATTGCTAGTAGGACGATGCGGGTCTGTATTATGGGATATTGTATGGGGTTTTGCAGGTGTGAAACCTTTTCTACTGACAGAAATGTCCATCGTAGTAAAAATGAGGGATTCTACCCTTCCCGTGCGATAAAATAGGGGTCCGTAACGAATTACTGCAGATAAACGCTAATAATAATTTTGCATGCCAAAAGTAACAATAGGTTCCTTTGTTACAACACTTTTGGCCAGGCCGTTTTCTAAGTAACAGCACACAAAATTGGATTGGTGCGTGTGAATTAGCAGGAATTATCACGAATTACCTAGTATTCTTTGATCCGAACGCATAGATCGCATGGAAATACTCATTACTAAAAATAAAGCCGTGAGTTTTTAATCGGTTCTGCTGCACGCGGATGAGTGTTTGTTGTAAAAGTAACCCCAAATATTTACAAAAATGACAAAAGATATGACACAAGACACTAATTAGGCAAGAGTTTCGTGTAACACAACCGGTTTGAAATACGTTATGAATTCAGAAAGACATTTAATACTGTTACGCGCCCGCTGCTTTCACGCGTGAGCGTGTGGAAGTTAAGGATAGAGTATTTGGATGATTTATTGATGCGCTCGCGCTATCAGTTGCAACCGGAGACGCAGCGACTTTTCACAAAGGGAAGTTCACAAAGCGTGCCTGTTATGTCTATCAGGGCGCGCGCCGCTCCCTACTTTGGGCATCGGGTGTCTTTGAGACATCTGAAGATTGTTCTGGATTACTGACCTCGCTTCTCTCAGCTAGATTCGGAGTGTAGACAAGGCCAGCAGCTTTAAAAGGCGCTTCGAGCCTCCGATCCGCCAGTTGTTGAATGGACGAGTTTCAGCGACAGACGACTAGCGAAATGAGAAGCGCGCGGCGAGAGAAGTGACCAACAGGAGGAAAATCTGTGACTGCGAACATCAGAGCAGTGAAGAGTACGACTAACAGGCTGGACTATTGGACTGGATGCGTGAGTGAAAAACATTACAAATGATGGCAACAGATAAACTGAACGTGTGCTAATGATGTTGTGACGCCTCACCCAAAATTTACGTCTTTTTGAGCACGGAGTTTGCTTAAAAATTCTACTGTATTTCATCACGGAAAAAAAATTGTATCTCCCTGCCCGACATTTTTCGAAGACGACGTGGTTTTTACCATATACCAGCTGATTGTACCGTGTTACGACGCCATCCTGGGCTGCACCATTCGACGTCATCACCACCAGTGTGGATTTCATCAGCAGTTCCGGGTGTCGACTTTCCACCAGCTCCCTCTCAGCACTTGTGGCGGGCGCAAGGCAGCTGGATGTTGGTGCGCGCCTGCTAGCGGCACTCCGAGGAACTATTGAGGTTGTCACGCTCAGCCGGCCAATTGGCTGCTTGAACGCCGGGAGAGTTTTGTGATGTGTGAGCACGTGTGCGCCCCATCTTTGGACATGTTGCAGTTCCAAGAGACCGGATTGGGCAGCAATAAAGTCACTCATACAAGGAGTAATGCTTGCCTTCAATGAACTTTTACCTAAATGGACATATGTTTTCCTATTGGTTGTAGTATTTGCACACCCCTCTCGGGAAAATTGCTTTGTGATTTGTATAAATGATGGGTGAACCTCTGGCTTGGGGTTGGATTCTGCCACTACCCCAGAAGGAGTCGCCTTGCCGCCAGTTAAGTAATGTTCAGTACATAAAACTTTCTGCATAGCCCTTATGGCACAATAAGTAGGCACATTTGGTGTCCTGAGTAAGAGACAGGCGCCATGTTGGCAAGAAGAAATTTAAACTTTGCAAAAGTTGAGAATATTAACATCATGCAATTATTACTTGGCATAAATTTAAATTCAATCTTTTAATTGTTTGCTAGTCATGCACCAAGTACAATGTGGTTTTAAAATGGGAATTTTCTTGGTGTTTCCCAAAAGTTTAACAAGGCAGTTTAACATGACAACATTCTAAGTCAAGTAAAATCTTTAAAGAAAATGCCGTGTTTTGCTGGAGTTTGTAAGAATAAATTAGCAGGCATCATGTTATTGGCCTAGTAAAGAGCGCATAAAGCCATGATTATTTCAGTGAAAGATTTTGGAAGAAGAACTAAAATAGAAACTCTTTCTACCTAAATTGGTGTTTTATGTTAGCTCAATAAAGGTTGAAATCAAACTTAAAATCTTGTTATCAGTTTGAATAAAGAACCAAAATAGTAATATATGTAAATTTTGACCATTTTTTAATATGTCGGCCTATAAGATAAATATAATTATAATTTTGGTGTGTAATCTCTGATAATTGTGGATAAATAAAAATATCTATATTACATATTCCTGAATTGATAGTAAAGAGTTAGCTTCCGCCTTTTTCTTTTCTCATAAATATTAAAATATGTCAATATAGTGCGAACTGCTGTAGGTATAGAGAATCGCCTTGAAGGGCGGGTTGCTTTTAATATTTACTGTGAATCTTCTCCAATTAATTAGCATGTAGGCTTATAGGCCGATATTATATATATATATATATTTATATATATATATATATATATATATCTATATATATAGTGGTTTGAGAAACACTGAACTCTAGAATTTTTATTGAAATCTATACAATCATTGTGCCCTTTGGCAAAGCAATTTACTAATATTTGTTCAATAATAGCACTTAGGTGTTTATTAATAGTTGTGTTCTAAATTGAAATATGGCAAGATGTATTAATTGCAAAACTTATGAAAAAAGGGTAACAAAAAATCAAATAAATACTCTTGAAACTATTCCTGAATTTGACTGGTTATAAGATCTCACCAAGTTTTAAACATCATGTTTATTTAACGTTTCAATTTTGCTCTGTTTTTACGAGGGGTTTGTTTTCTTTGGGAGTTTTTTGAACCGCGGACTTTTTGTCCATCTTGCCACGTCCTTGGGGGCAAGGGCGTTGCAACGTGTATGAGTTAATTGACAAAAACCAAACAGAGGCCTAACCAAAGAAGGATGTTAATTAGAGTTGAAATATACATTGTGCTAACAGAGAAATAAAAAGAGTAATATAGTAGGTAGATAATTTAATGCGGTAAATAATAGCGGTGTGAATAAATTAAAAATCAATTTTAGTTACTTTATTTTAATTGAGACCTCCATCCCTCACGAACTCAGATACGTCCTGCAGGCGTTCTTGTGACAAATCTTTTCAACTTTTACAATATACCACCAACTTGGTATTGACACATGTCGTCTATCAAATGTCCTCTAATTTTCGTTTCCAGGCATTGCTACAGTCATGAAATTTACACTATTTTAAATATTCACTAGACTTCTTAATTTTTGGGCTTCCTTCCCCCAGCGGTGTTAAAATCGATCAAACTCTTCGCAACGTTGCTATAATTATGGCAGTAGAAAGAAAAAGTATACTGAGACATTCTAAGTATCATTTTTTTTTTTGCCACACACCTGGTGCTTTTAACATGCCATTGTCTACATCACACTGGTATAGCCGATAAAACACATTTCCAATTGAAGCTCCAAACGAGATTATTTTCGGAACAGATATATCTTATATATTATAAAAAGGCAATGTACCATAGTAAATGATTTGCTTTTACAGTATAGTTAGACTATTAAGAAGGTGTACAGTATGGCATAAATAAGCTCCTAAGACGTCAATTTGACTCCACGCAAGATTTTGGAAGACAGCATACACAATCTAAGAAAGGGCAATCATAGAAACAGTCTATTTACAGTATCTTCACATTTTTAAATTAAACATTTGAAAAATCACACCATATATGACGTGTTTGGTTTTTCTTATATGTATCATGTACCAGTAAGTGTTTTGTAATTCTGTTAATATGTATCTTTTTTTTTTTGTTAGATTGAACTCTTACTTTTATTTTATTTTTTAAACATAACATTTCATTGATAATTAATATGAATAAAACCAGAGAGTAAATACGTGTGTTGGTAATGTATAGTAAGAAATAGTGCTCATGCAAAATATTATTAAAGCGAGAGCTCACGAATACGGTGCGTTGTACTTTGGCGTAATTTTCTGACTGTATGAGGCGGAGGAATATCCTGAAAGTAGAACTTTAGCAGGGCTTCACAAAATTTTGGAACTAACCGCGAATGGACTATAACGGTTTTCACCAACTCTTTGAACAAATGCCCCGCCATATTGATGCATTTATTTTGCACAATGTCTTGCAGGGCAAAAACATACACAAATTTATGGCAGAAGAAACAGCTGGGCGGAAATGTGTCACTGTGGTGAAACGTTTGCGCTCTAAATTAGTAATAACAATTATGTGGAGTTGCCCTTCTTGGTTTCTCACTAATGGCTTCTATAAAACTGTAACATGTAATTAACCTCCAAAACGTTAACGTCCCACACACACACTTAAGAGCTCGTTTTTTAGGCAAATTCTGTCTACCCAAGGTGAGTGATTTGTTTTCCCTCTGTTTCAAATATAGCCATGGCGAAGTGACAATTAATGACGTTGGAAATAAAAATGTGTCTGGAGAACGTGGTTGTAAGAGGGCGATGAGATTTGTGAGCACGTTTGTGGGTACGCGAGTAGGAGGGGAAAAAGAGGGGTAGGGGGATGGTGGTTAAGCTGTGTGGGGTCTAGGAGGATAACGAACCAAGGCGTGGACTTGAACATTTATCGCCTTTGCCCACGCATTTCTCTCTCTCTCTCTCTCTCTCTCTCGCTTTCCCTTTCTATCCTCCCCACCCGCTTCGCCAGCTCATGGTTTGGAGATGATTGCAAGAACATGCTAGCACAGTGGTATGCGTTGCGACTGCAGTTCTTAGCAACGCACCAAGACTTTCGGTTTTGGGGAAGGGAGAGAGGGCACTGTCTCTCCATAATTTTAGAAAATGTAATTAGATGGAACCATTTTTTTAAACCAGTATGATATTATTTCACTTTAGCTGTATAAAATTCACAGGAAAATTTAATGTAAATGTGAGTTTTTTTATGGGGGGGGGGGGGGTATGTCCCTTGCTCCCCCCTTCCCATCAATATCTGCCCTTGGTTCGCAGACAGTATTGTGTTGGGACCCGCGTTCGGTAGAAGCTACTATAATTTTGTTACTGTTATCTGGTCATAACTAGCTTATAGCCTGAGTTGCTATATTATGACTATACATATTTTAGTAAATAGAAAAGTCTTCTAATTTATTTAATGTGATTGCTGCAGAAATTCATACCGCTAATTTTATTACAGGTTATAATAATCTTATCGTCATAAAATAGTAAATGGAAATACAAAAATTAACCCGCACTAAAATAATTAATCACATTTTACAACAACTTTGAATGCAGGAACAAAGCTTAACCTCATCAGTAAATAGGTAGGCAGTAAAATGTCTGAGATAGTCCATTCACAGTAACTTCGTACTTTTTGAATCAGTACTAAAAAAATTACCCTACTTTATATCGTATTTGGCATTTTCCTAAATACGTAAAAAGTTGCAAGTGTTTTATATTCCCGTTAAAATAAAATTATGTTTTTTTTATCAAATTGGAGTTTTAGTTATATTTTATCTATAAATTATACTATTGAGAATATAATTCATTTTGTTACAATTAAGTGGGCTATGCCAAGTTCGTTAAGGGATGGAGGACTTAATTAAATAAAATAATTAATTGTAATTTTCTAATTTTATTTACAATAACTACAGCAAAAACCCTCTCAACTCAACTTCTCACAAGGGATGGATAACACTAACTGTTCACATTGACACCAATTTATCAAATTTATCATTACGACAGACATAAAAGAAATTAAATAATTAAATAACAGTCTCAATAGAAACTGTATCAACCATTATTTTATAATTTATGAGTCAATATTTGACAGAATATTTACAATAAAATCAGTGTTACACCTCCATTCAGTCTCACCTCAGTTCAGTCCATGTCCGGCCAGTCGCAATGTTCTCGAGTCCTCCAAGCGCCCTCACGCACAGTAGGCTTCACTTGTCGGTTTCACACCCTCTCGTCCATTCAAGCCACGAACACCTCGCCCGATGTCATCCCGCAATCTCCTGTCGTCGTCCATACTTTACTTCACTCGCACACACTCGCCAGACAACCTCCGTCAAAGACCGCCGGCCGCTGGGTTTCGGCAATATGTATAGGTATTAGGCCGCCACCTAGAATCTTCCCCAACATGCGAGATGCGTCCCCGAGGGCTGAGGCGCCAGCCAGTCTCACCAGAACATTCTTGCGTCGTCGCTAAACGTATCGGAAACTCTAGCAGACGAGAGGAGGTCTGTGACGCCAGCAAGTCTCGCCGCTGTCGGTATTCACGGGATTCCCAGAAGGGGAATCAGGAGGCCGCGAGCGCATCGTTCCAGGAAGAGGGGAGGACGAGGTGGGTCTCCGATTACGGCGCGGGGCAATTGAGTCTGCGCCAGTTACAGCACGTAACAATATTGAGAAAACAGTCGTATTGGTACTGCCTATTGTATAAACTAGTTCTCGTGTAAAATATTATAGAACAGAGTGCGCACACACGCAGTGCGTTATTCCTTTGATGCAATTTGGGACTTGTTTAAGCTTTGTTTACGCGAGGCAGAGGAACTTCCTGAAAGCAGAACTTCGACTTCAGGGCTTCAGGAAGGTTGGAAGTAACCATGAATAGACTGCGATCTACGTTCAAAGTTCTGGTATCACTGAGTGTTTCACTCAACAACTAAAGATGGGGTAGACCGATCTCGCTGGCTGCGCACAACCAATCTCCGTGTCCCAACATTGAACTGCTTTTCTGCCAATAATGTGAGCAAAAACACAGTGGATTAGTTTTGAGGTTAGAACAATGTTCAGTAAAAAAAAAAGTGCTTTGAGATGTTTGTAGACTTCCTCAAACCAATTTGTAATGTAGTTGGATTAAATTTAAGTAGGTGAAAGTATTTCATTCATATAAAAGTGCTTGTCATTTAAAAATTAGGATATAAACAAACACTTTCATCCGTTGAACACGTGACTTTGACAGTTGTGTTCCTCTGGGATAGGTCAATGTGGAGTACATGCGCAGAAGGCGAATAAGCGGCCTACCTCATCTTTAGTCTCTGGTGTCACTCTGCCCCTTGGATTGATCACAGTTTCTTCCAGGAACACCAAGTGCTCTCCTTACAGTTGTATTGGATCCGCCGATTGCTGGTTACATTCTATGGAGTTACCTGCGGCTTATATAGCTGAGCCGACCCGGCCCGGAAGGTCTTCGCCACTCGAGTAACACTTAGGGGGTAGGCGGTAACCAGAGAATTCGCTCAGCGACTACCGAATACATGCAATTTTCCAAGTAATGGAGGTTCATAACATTGCGCTGGACTGTGGGTTCGCACCAGGGGACGGCCTTGCTTCTAATTACATAGGGAGAAATGGTGAATCTGTACTTCATCATTGCCATGTTGTGACGCCCAAAGTGTTGACATTTTAAGTGGCAATATTTCTATGAGGCTATTATTTTCAGAGCGTATTGATGTTTAGCTTAATAGCGACTGTGACAAATCTTTATTAACGTATAAACTGTTAACGTATATTTGATACATAAAGAAGCAACTATATTGCCCATATTTTTGGCACCACAACATAGTGTTCGTTATAAATGTAGCTTCAGCTACGTCATAGCATGACATCTCCTGCCTATTCCAAGCTCCATGGTTCACACACTCGGCCCTCTGGCCAAGCGCATGCCAGCTCTTTCCATGAAAAACATTTTCGTTTAAACTTATTTTTAATGGGTTGTAGTGTAACTTTTTATATCATTTTTATTGTATTTTTGTACGTAGCTGCCTGGTGCTTCCTTCGCGTGGGAAGGTGCCGAGAGCTGGAGGTCAAGTTTGTAACGTTAGACGAAACGAGCGGCCAATCATAGAGGACGCCGCCGCACGTGGCGATAAACCTATCACAGCTCGCGCCTAAGTAACCCTGAGCTCATATTTCTCCATTTATCAGAATGTCATCATCTACATTACCTTTCCCACAACAACTTGGATTGCAGAGAATGTTCTAGACGGCACCTACCTCAAATATAAATACCACACGTGGGCCTCTGAAGAGTGAGTGATTAAGAGCCGAGAGTTTGATGTCTCATCCGTAGGGTTATGCAAAATTCGCATTTGCGATAAAGCGAATTTTTATGCGGTTTTATTTATTTTTATTTTTATTTATTTTTTTTAAACGAATAAACTCGGTTTTTAACTTTTCGTGATAATACTACATAAAAGTTGGGAAAAACACTTTTCAGCTGCAAATAGTGTCGTATCAGTTTGATAGCCAGTTTTCATTCCACAAATTCTCAAGCGTAAAACAATATTAATTAAATAAGGGAAAATAGAAACTAAGAAATTAGTTTATAACCTGGCTTAACTGCTAGGAAATCACCCCACTGAGGAATATCCCATGGTATTTCGCTGAGTAGGCCTAAGTTAACGACAAAGTCACTTGTTAAACCTCGGATTACGTTCGTAACATAAATACAAAAATCCATAGAGATCATAAGGCGCTGCTGTTAGTAACTTTAAAAATTTTCCATGGTTTCGAGTATTGATAGTAGCGCTGTGAAAGATTACTGGTGGTCATATTGCAATATTGTGTGCCTGCGACAAACAACAAATAAATATTTTGGATGTTTCTACAATTGTAGACATATTTTGTTAATGTCGCCTTAAATTTTGCATTGCCACCTGTTCCGGTTTGGGCTGATATCGCGTCTGGGGTGTGGGTGAAGTTAGTTTTGTTTGAATATTTACGCACCAAGTATGACGTAATTTTCTTTTTAAAATGCTGAAACCCACCATAAATACAAAGCAACGTGCTGCAGAATTTTTAAAACATGGCTTGAATTCAAGTGACGATAAAACTATATTTTGTAAATTTTGCAACGCATCAGTGACTTGGGACCGTAGAGCTTGTGCGTAAAGCACATTGAAAGTGAAAAAACAAAAAACAATCAGCTGAAAATTTAAAGTTCAAATTTATAGTCTTTATGTCTCATTTAACAAAGTGTTACTGTTATTTTCGTGTGGTTTTGTTCGTATTTACATAGTTAACTGTTAACCAAAAATAACACCGATTTTTAAGAATAATAACCTCGAATTCTGTATAAAAATACACACGCAAAGTGCATGCAAACTCATGCGACCTTAAGCGACAGTCGGGCGATTACGGACCGGCGAGGGACGACTGCAGCGATCTGCGAGAGTGCATCGGCGATTTTGTGTGCAGTGAAGGGTGAGACTGATCTGTGGGACTGTGGACTGGATACGTGAGTGAACAGACATTCGGGACGATGGAAATAGACAGTTTTAACTAAATGTGTGGAAATAATTGGAGCAGTTTGAGGGACATTAGCAAAAGTAAAGACTGTAATAAAGAATTTAATTGAAATGGAGATTAGTAATTAAATATTGCGTTCATTAAGTATAATAAGAGTTAATAGGACGCTCAGACTGGCCAATAACAGATGTTTGACTGTTTATAGCACAGAGAATGCATGTAATTATTGATTTTAGTTATTTTATTTTTATTAAGACATCCATCCCTCACGAACTCGGATATGCCTCTCAGGCGTCCCATGTAACAATATGTTTATGTGTGTTTAGTATAGATAACCTAGTTCTATTGTTTCATGTTTGTTTCACATTGATGTAGGTTATGTGGTTGAGGGCAAGAGAAGGCAAAAGCCTTCACTTTGCCACCAACAGACATAATAATAATAATAATATGTGAAGCGGCGTTATTCGCACTTCAAGGCCTCCGCGATAGAAGGCTTTCTCTGGATAGTTCACGAGGAGGGAAACATACCCGGGCGTTCCAGTACGACATTGCGCAAGACCTTGCAGGGCAACCCCGCAAGTAACAATCGGGCCGACTTCCTTCTTACCCCCCCCCCCCCCACCACACACACACACTTCCTTCACCAACCAATGCGACGAGAGTGGCAATGTAGGTGTGAGTCATTATTGTAAAGGGAAAGGGGGAAAACCTGGTTAATGTCGCAGTGGGCATGGGACATCGTGTTACTCTGTGAGTCGTGACACTGGTATGTACGTAATATTTCAAATGAATAGCCGAGGATCATTAAATATTTCATAATATACCCTCCCCCCTTCTTTTCTCAAGAAAGAAAATTTCATTAATATAACATTTATTACAAGGTCTCGAATTGACTCGGTTACTTAAAACTGCAAATTATAGCTGTTATTGCAGACCGTACGAAACGGGCATCCATACGGTCAGGTGACTTTCTGCGGAAAATGTTATTGCTGGCATACCGCAGTTCCATAACTGATTACTGTCTATGCAGTCGAATGACTGCTTTCTGTGTGTGAGCTAGAATTAGATTTTCAAACGTGCTTGGCAGATTTCACAAAAGTATTCTTAAGGGTGATCACCAAAAAATTCATTGTTTTTGTACGAAATACTGTTCAGTAAGAGTTATTTACAAACGCTATCCCCAGAATAGCAACATTTTATAGCTTACGTTATTGCATAGTGGTATATCAAAACCTCAACGTGCAAATAATAAAAACTAACTCACTTACCGAAACTAGATATTTCCCATTGAAATAAAATATCACGAGTTACTACAAGAAATCTTTACAATCACGATATGAAATGTTTTCGTAATTTATAAAAATTGCGTGAAGTAAGTAAAATTTGAAGCAGTTTGAAATTATTAGTTTAAAAATATTTGTTAAGCATACCTTAAAAATAACTGAGACATGACCTTTCCGTCACCCTTGTTGAATTTTCTGCAAAATTCTTTCGTTTACTTTATTTGTGCACCCCAAAAACACTAACATTTTTATTTTGGCATGCAATAATGCTAAAACAATGCTATATAAAATTATTTTAATTCAAGGAAAGAATACCTACGAGTAATGTCTACAAGTTGAATGGTATTTCGTACAAGTATAGAAATGTTAATATTTTTGTGACCTGCAGAAGAGTTGATATTCACTTCCCCATTCCACCTCGTACGACCTTGTGCAAGTTCTTCCGTGTGCCTCGTGACTAGAGACGGTGTCTTTCGCGAAAACATTTATGGACATGCTAGACTTTCATATCCTACGCCCACAAACCAAAACTTCATTTGGTTATTGGCCGCGTGTCTACGAGATAAGACATGTTCTTATTTGACTCGGCCAATCAGAACAAAGTACTCCGATACTCAAATCTTTTCGCGGAAAACACCTGTCCTTACTCATGACAGCATTAAAGGCTAATTTCGTCATCACCCTGTGTTTTAAAACCAAAGTAGGCCAGGAAGAGTTTTCGTACTCTTCGCTTCCTCGACTTCTTTTGTGATAATGTTTGTTTGCATGTTATATGTCCGAATACTGAGACTCTTAAACATAAAGTTCCAACTGCGTCTTCCTTGATGACATCTTGGGCATCTGCGAACCGAGCCCTGTTTTCGCACGTTCTTCAGTATTTTTTAAGTATTTGAGAATGTTGCTTCATTGTTTGGTGAAAATCAAAGCTTCAAACATCTCTCTCTCTCTCCTCTCTCTCTCTCTCTCTCTCTCTCTCTCTCTCTCTCCTCTCTCTCTCTCTCTCTCTCTCTGGGAGTCCAGTAAACCAGGGAAAAGTCAAGTCTGACGGATAAGCGGGTGATGATCGAATGGAAGGTAGCCTACTCGAGAGCGTGGAAAACCACGGGGTCTCCAGCTCGCCACGAAATTTTCCAAGCTTCCACGAACATCTAGCGCGTATCCGTGTGGGAAAGAATTCTCAAACGCAAGTTCTGTTTGCGCAGCACTCGACGTGGAAGTGTGCCCGCAGCCTTCAAGTGGCCGCAGTACAAAGACAACTTGGCTCCGCGCAAACTGACCTTTCCGCTGTTTCATGATAAAGATTTACAACACTGCCTCTGTTCAGCCTCGCACATCCAGGCTGTTCGTTTATTCGCTGTCACTTCCTGATTACACGTTGCTCTAGAATCTAGACTATGAACTCTTGATGGCACGTTGACCAGAGAACGATGTAAGATATTGTTACACGTCCTATTATTTAGGCCTACAACATTAAACTTCCTATCTTCACTATTACTGTTGTTATTCTTAGCGATCGTGATATTTAAGGTGATATTTCAACTTTTTTTATTTGGTTATCTGAAAGAGTTTTCAAAAAGTGCCCCCTCAATGCAGTCACTAGTTGCCAAATTATTATAGTTTTCAAAATACAACACTGAAAAGTCTTAATTTCCCGAATACTGCAGTATACTGGGCTTTGCACCTATATGTTATTTTTTCCAGTCAAATTGTATTTACGCCAATATGAATGGTGCGCAGAACATGCTGATTCAGTATGAGTGCAATTTATAAAGAGATGAGCGAGCATTGGCACTCTGAATTTTGTTGTAAACGGGGGTCAGACTTGTCGTAAATATATTTTTGTTCATTCAATAAATATATTTTTGTTCATTCAATCGAAACTGTTAATATTCATTTAATAAATAGTTTAAACCATAAACTGTAGAGGAAAAGTTGTTTTTGTTCCTTTAGTAGTTTGTAACACAAATGAGTATACCGCGCTTAGACTCTAATTCAACAATTTGAACCTGCCTAAAACACTTTTGTGTCGAAATTTGAGTGTTATATTTTGAAAACTATAATGATTTGACAACTTACAACTGCATTAAGGGGGCACATTTAGAAACTTCTCTCAGATAACCAAATTTAAAAAAATGAGAAATATCACCTTAATGTCTAGCTCAATTCTAATTCAAGTTCTTATTGAAGTGTCTATATTGGTTACAGTCGCTTAATTCTCACTCATTATTTACACACAATCAATCTGCTTATTTCTATAATTCCAAATGCCTGTCACACACGCATCCAGTTCTGTAGTCCCGCCCGTCAGTCTCACCCTTCACTGTACCGATGCTCGCAGTCCACAGACTTTTCACTCTCGCCTCCACTAGACGCTCTGCTGTCTCGTCACTTCGCTGTCTACGCACACCTCGCTCTCAAGGTCGCGCAATCCTCCTAACTATAAACTGTCGGCTCACAGGCCCGTCGTGGCTTAAGTGGTCTCACTGGGCCGATCTAGAAGGTTACCCGAGCCACGAGTCACGCTGAGAGAGTTACGGGCGATGACCAGAACATTCTTTTCAAAGATAACCGCAAAAATTCAACCTGCCGAGGGTCAGGAGTGCACAGGTCCCGATAGGCTCATTTGGCACACGCGGCGGCTCGCCTCTGTAAAACGCCACGCACTTCTCGCATTATCACTTTGCCCCTGGCGCACTGTTTCTGTTTCGCAGGCGAAGTCAAGCAGAATTGTGAGCATGCGACAAAATTGTTATAATCCATTCACGGTTACTTCAGACTTTTCTGAAGTCCTGCTAATGTTCTACTTCTATGATATTCCTCCGCCTCGTGCAACCTAACCTTAATTAAGTCTGGCAAATCACACCAAAGGACAACGCACCGAATTCGTGCGCAGCACTCAATGTAACAGTATTTTGAATAAGAACTATTTCTTATTAGGCGCTACCAGCACACGTGTTTTCTCACTGTTTTCTATTCAAAATTATTTATAAACGAAGCATTATAATTCATAGATAAAATATGGATAACATTTCAATTTAACATAAAAAAGAGTAACTTTTATGAACACAAGTATAAAAATCTTGTGATACATGGCATATGTTGATTTTTCAAAGGTTTGATTAAAAACTAGTGAAGAAACCGTGAATAGACTATACATACAGCCACTCCGCGTCCTTTCACTTGCCCCCCCCCTTCCCCCTCGGGCGTGCGGAGCGCAGTGCTGCTAGGGCATCACCGCTAACCGGAGAAGCACGCACTGTTGCAAACAGGCCTTCACGTACCGCTTGACGCATGCCGCGATAAGACTATTGGGACTCGTGCCACTTCCGTACTTGGAAGATTGAATGTATTTGGTAGTCGCTGAGCGAACTTTCTGGTTACCGCCTACCCCCTAAGTGTTACTCGATGGCGAAGAACCTTCTGGGCAGGATCGGATCAGCTATATAAGCCGCAGCGTGCCTCTGAGTAAACAATCCGGACTCTCGAACGGCAATTCGCTCCAGGGGTGTGGTACCGTCGGGACGGCGAGTGACAACAGTGACCAGCGAGTGTAGTCTGCGAGCATCGGGAGTATAGAGATAGAGAGAGAGAGAGAGAGATAGAGAGAGAGAGAGAGAGAGAGAGAGCGACTGACGTGCTGGACTAGTCGAAAGTCGGACTGCATTTGTGAATGGCAAACATTTGGAATGGTGTTAATGTACGGCAGGGAACATTTCGGGTATATATGTGTAAAATTTAATTAAGGATCAGGTGACTGGCAAGTATAAAGACAGTGATGAAAACTTTAATTACAATATAGATTGGTCTCACTGATAGGTAGTGAACTATTTTAAATAATAACTGTGAGCATTTTTATAACACTGCAAATAAATTAAGAACTTAACACAGTTATTTTATTTTAGTAAGAACTCCATCCCCACGAACTCAGATACGCCTCAGGGCTCAGGCAACTTGTAACAATGTGTTACCTGTACTGCACTCTACAGCGATACGTTCGTTGAAATGGCGATGTAGCGTGATGCTAGAGGCGTAAATAAACTTACCGAAATATAGTGAAAGTGAAATTAATAACAGAGTTCAAATTTGCAATGGAAAATTGTAAGTTTGATCAGTCTCTGAAAATATTAGAATGGTATTTGATGTGCGCTATTAAGTCACGTAATCCAAAAAATCAGTAAATATCTATAAGTGAATTTTTTTAGGTTTTTGTTACTTACATGTTTTAAAAACTAATTTCAAATTATTTATACTCTAATTACTTTATTTATGTTTCAAATAATAATTGCTGTTGCCAACGATGGCATGACAAATGTAATTTGGAGTAATAATTTGAACTGGCGGATAACCAAAGCTGAAAATGGCCAGAATTAAATTATTTGTTGCGACCCAACAACGTTTTAAGTTTTAATGTTTTTGTGTCATTATTGTAAGATAAGAAGTCGTTTTAAAATAACTTATAACAACTTGCTTGAAAATTACATTAGATTAGTCGCACGGAAGATGCCGATTTGAAATACCTATCACTGCATTAAAAAGAGTTTGTAAACTACTTTTCCTTAAGTACACATTTATCTCGTTCTGCAGTCCGTGCTGCAATACGTTTCCAGACTGTGATTGACTGGACCATCAGAAAAGAAAAAATCAGGTGATGTATACCTGTAAACAATGAGCCTAATGACAGCAGCTCAAGCAATCCGCATTAATCTTTGCTACAACTTGGCATTAATTATTTTAATTATCCTAAATATACACATCTCACATATTCGAAGATACTTGTTTATCTTTTCGCACTGTAAAAAATATGTTTGTATGAATACTTTGGATACTATTTGTTAAGATTACTTTATTACTCTAGGAGTAAATCACAGTAAATTGTGCTACACGTTACTGTGAAATGTGTAAAACCAACGTTGAATATTTACAATCAAGTACCGTAGGCTTCGAGTTTATTATAATGTTCGTGTCGCTGGTCTGCGCAACTGACCTAGGCCCGGCCCGCGCGAGCGGGCGGGAGAGGACAAAGTAATGACGATAATGGGGCAGCACGTCAATGGAATGTTTTGAATGGCATGGGAGCAAACCGTGTATATGTTACAAAAAGCGAGACAAAACGATAATCCCTTGCGTTTATCTGAAGAATGCTCTGGATAACTGACCTCATTTTCTCAGCGTGACTCGTGGTGCGTTGAAACTTCCAAATGGTCAGGGTGAACGATATAAAAGTATTACAGGGCTCCGAGCCGAGGAGTTGGGGTTGTTGAATGGATTAGTGGCCGAGTTCCGAGCGATAAAAGACGAGCGGCGAGAGGTGACCAACGGAAGGGAAATCTGCGACTGCGAGTATCAAACAGCGAAGGGTGCGGCTGGCAGGCTGGAATATTGTATAAGATGCGAGAGTGAAAGACATTACAAATGATGGCAACAGATAGACTGAACACGTGTTAATGAGTATGAGTTTATTGACTAAAACCAAACAGATACATTAAGAAGGACGTTAGAGTTAAAATACACAATAAATATTGGACTTGTTAAATAAAAAGAATAATTGTGGAGACAGATAATTTAAAGCTGGAAGTAATAGCTGTGTGAATAAATTAGAAATCAAATTTAGTTCATTAATTTTAATTATGACTTCCATAATTCACGAATTCAGATACGCCCTTCAGGGAGATACACAGACGGTTTAGTGCGTTTCCCACAACAATGTGTTGTAAAGATACGGCATGTAATTTATACTACTGCAAGAAAATTTTCGGGAACTGTACGTATAGTTAGCAGAGAATTGTCAGTAAAACGCACAACATTTTTTCACTTGTATTGAATAATCCTTCCTTTTATGATCTCAATATGGAACAAAAGAACGCGCATTTTCTCTTTTAGAGTGTAATTTTATCAAGCGTGTTGTGACTTAGTACTAGTAAACGAGCTGCTTCCACGAAAGTTCTCTCATCTTTTCCGACTTCCTCTATTATCGCCCCACTTCCTTCTCTACTCATCCTTTCCTGCTGCACTGCCTTATCTTCGCTCGACATGAATGATTGCCCCTTCTACCCGCCAGATAACGACATCCTCTGCCAACACCGGTACAGATATTTAAATAATGAAAATGCCTGGCGGGACACACGAAATATGCAATTCTCCCTCTTGTGTAAGAAACGAAAATACATCTTTATTAAGGACCGATAAACATAATCAGTGTTACAAGAAGACAGTACTGAAATTTTGTAATCGGCATAACTGCGCGAACATTTATTAATTATTTATTTCGTGTATCCGAACAGTGACGAAGCCTTGATAGAGGAAAGGTAAAGTTTAAGGAAGCGGGGAAAGAATCTATGTTGTCGAACTATACTAGCAGGAGTTATTTCGGAAAACCTTAAAAAAACTGAAGTCAGGATTGTTGGACCGGGATTCGAACCCGGGACCTCCCGAATGAGTTTAGGTGTTTTTTCACGGCGCCACCTTGCTTGGAATTTCAATTCGTGGAGAGGTATAGATGAAATAAAGCTAAATGATTTGTTTTTACCTAATATAATTTTATTTTCAAAGCATGATGAAGAAATAACCTGCACAATAAGTTACACCTAAGTTAATCCACTTATGCGGTAGTTTCTCATGGCAACTTTGCAGGCAATTATTACGGCTTACTGATGAATAATCTTACGAAAATTTCGGCGAGCAGCCTTATGTCCTCATTCCAACGTCGGCATCACATATAGTTGAGGGGCTGCGGTGGCTGAGCGGTTAGCCTGCTCGCCTCCCACCAAGGCGAACCGGGTTTAGTCCCCGGCCGGATCACTCCCGGATTTTTGCATGTAGGAATCGTGCCGGACGATGCCGCTAGTCGGCAGGTTTCCGCGGGGATCTCCCGTTTTCCTACCCTTTCATTCTGGCGCTGCTCCATGCTCACCTCAATTACCTTCATCGGCTCTTAAGATCTCGCTGTTAAGGGCCGCCCAAATCACATCACTCTTCACGGATAGTTGAAAAATGTGGCCCCTCAGCACGGGGGTAACAACAGGTCTCTTTTTTGGCAATCGCTTTCTGTATCGCCGTTCGATGCATGTAACACTAACTTTATAGAGCTTTTTTTCTCTCGCAAATTAAAAGAAAAATAGTTTAATTATGCCGACTACAACGCCAAGAACAATACTGAGGAAGAGAATTCCGAAAAAAAAAACTTACTGCGTAAAGGCTGTTCGCGATAAAGTGAGCACTTTTGAAATCAACCTTAGAAAAATGTCACTGCTCCTACCTGCATATATTTTAACTGCGCACTTAGTGGCATGCATCCAGTAAATTTGGTAACGATGGAGGGAAAGTAGTTCCGTAGCTTAACTTCGAATAAAAAGTGTTAAGGTAACCATATGTGACAACTTAAATAATTACTCCCGCTTTCTATTTATTCAATTCATCGAAGTGTAAAAATGAGCATATTTGTAAAATACTTTTCTAACAATTTCACAGTTTCACTTGACCGACGCACGAGTAAAGTGACTAGGCCCATGGAAATGTTAATTTTACATATGTCGAAAGAATACAAAACGTGCACACAAGTAGATCTTAAGCAGGGCTTTCAAAAGTGCTCATTTTACCGTGAAAAACCTATAGATGCGAGTGCTTCCAACGTGTTCACTGGAAGTTTTGACTGAACGGTCAATACGTTGGATAAAATCGTTGCGTGTGGACAGGCCTGTAGTGCATCTAGTGTTACATTCTGGCCAGTGGCGTGTTGTAAACGTAATTGCACAGCTATTTTTGTTCCCCTGGTATCTGTGGGCCCCACAATGGTTAATAGAGTGTGTGGTATGTGATATTGATGAGTTTGTTAACTACTAAAGAGTTGTTAATTGTTTTCGCCTGTCACTTATTTAAGTTGGTATTGCCAGGTCCACATCTCTTTGGATTATGTGATCCGATGATTACATACAACGAATCTTCCAGTGCTACAATAAAATTACAGTCGGCAGCCAAGCGGGTAGCATGTTAATCTTATTTTCTTATAGAGACATCGAACGCACTCCTGGACAACCATTCTGAACTATACGCCACTGCCTGTCGAAATAAACGTAGCTGATAAAAAAAAACTCACTTCAGTTAAACCTAAGTTCGATGTCTCCATTCGTTCTTTTCTCGAAACTGCCAAATAAACCCCCCTTTCGAAAGGTAGTTTCTCCTGCCACTCTTTTTTCTCGGTCCTTTCGTTTCCAAAACCAAAAATTAGAGATTAAGATTGGTTGCTTCTAGTCAGGCGGTCGCGGGTTCGAGTCTCACCTCGGATATTTTGTTTTCGAAAAAGTTAGATACATTTGTAAGCTGCCCCTTTGTTAGACGTCTACGTGCCCCCCCCCCCCCCCCCCGTGAAGCAACACAACTCTTAGAAATATTTTCTGATACGTGAGCAATAATACCTAATATTGAATAGCAGGCAAGAAAAAACTTTTAAGTATAAAATAAAATCATAAAACTTGAAATTCTACCGTAATATAAACAATAATAGTTATTTTGCTTTGGTAGCCTACACAGAAATAAACGCATTGTTTAATTTATTACAATTTTCTTTGCACTGATATGTTTACGTACTACAAACAAAATTATACCGAAATTATAAACCACTTAAGACAAGTGGCAAACAGTCATAACATGAAATATACTCTAATCATCAATTTTTTTCAGTCTTTATTGCAAATAAATTAATAATTTAAAAATACTGAAACATCTTTTTAATCCTGTCTTATAGTTCCATTAATATTTAAAAGAGATTTTTCTTTCTAACTCTTATCTATGTTAATTCTAAAGATATTGTAGAACATGTACTTTCTGGAAGTGACGTCATAATGTTGAAGTATCTAGCAAGTTTAAATGAGATTCAAGCGGCATGTCTCCGAATTAAAGCTCAGGTCTGTACAAATGTAGTTAGAATTAGGTGCACCGCTTATAATTTTGGAAGAGTGGACATACACGCATACACATCCATACGCATATGTGAACGTATAGGCACACATACGGTGTGATTTCAAGGGGTAGTGACGTTTATTATGTTTACCCTCATCCTCTAATCTGAGAATCAATTGGCTGTACTGGTTTTTGGGGAAAAAATTATATTTAATGCTTCCACGTGGCCCGGATTGGGAATGGAAACTGCTAGGCGAAAGACACTTCCACTGCAATCAGTTGGATATCGACCTCTCAAATATACTGCATCTACGATTGTTGCGTGATAAAACATATTCAGTACATTTCATACAACTTTATTTCTGTTGAAAACAACGCGGTAGTCACAATGTCATTTGAAAGATACAGAAATGCTTTGTATGTATGTGTGTATAGGCTATTCACGGTAAAATGTGCACTTTTGAAAGCCCTGCTTGACTTCTCCTTGTATGCACGTTGTGTATTCTTCTGCTTTATGTAAGATCAACATTGTCACGGGACTCATAACTTCATTCACGTGTTGGTCAAGTGAAACTGTGAAATTATTATAAAAGTAAATATTTTACTAATGTGCTCATTTTTACACTTCGATGCGTTAAATAAACAGAAAGCGAAAGAAATAATTTAGGTTATCAGAAATGGTTACCTAACACTTTTTATTCGACGCTAAGATATGGAACTACTTCCCCTCCATCGTTACCAACTTTACTGGGCGCATGTCACTCGGTGCGTCCGTTAAAATATATGCAGTTAGGGACAGTGACTATTTTCTAATGTTGATTTCAAAAGTGCTCACTTATGGTGAACAGCCTTTAGGTGTGTGTTTGTGTGCACGTGTATCCTGTTCCGAGTAGCTGTCTTCCTATTCGGGAAAAGGCGGCGGGGGCGGAGGTGAAGCACACGTAAGAAACCTGCTGTGCTGGTAAACGTTTATTACAACTTCGCCAGTGGTGAATCGTGAGCGTAATCGCGTCACAATTCCCCCCTTCCCCCTTTTACGAGTGGCTATAGGCATCGCACTGTCCAATTTGCTAAGTGATTGGTGCAGTCATGAACTTGTGCTTTCCGGCTACCAGCCCGTCCTCGACTACCGCAGCGCTCACATCTCGCGGGGTTTTCGCAGCCGACTGTTCAATCCATAGACTAATAGAATAAATTCATGTGAGGAGTGGATCCACGGGGAGGCATATTTGAAATTAAAATAATCGTATGTGCAATAAAAACGTGTTTGTTTCATGTGTTATGTAATAATTTTTTCGGAAGTTTGTTAGCCGTTCTAAAAAAAAAAAAAAACTTAGTTGACGTCAGGGGGTGGCTATTTCCTATACCGTTCAGTGTAAACAAGTGAAGCCAGTTTATAGCGTGGAGTTAGGTGGTTGTTTTCTGGTAAAAAAAGGTCACGTGACCAACAGTAGCCAAAAACATTGTATCGGCCTATCTTTCGCGTGTACTTTGACTAGTATTAAAATCGACATAAATTAATATACAACCATTTTTTACCTAAACGATAGTATACATAAAGCGTGAGTATGTTTGTATCAGATAACTAGATATAAATTCCGCCGTTAAATATGTAAAGTTATCAATTATTTACATTTAAATGGAAGTCTTGTATACGGTGTTTTTGTTGATTTGCTTCCCATTCCCTATATATTTGCCTTAAAAATATTCCAGGAAATAATTTTCTGACGTCTATGAGAGCTTTTTAAAGTTATGAAAAAATTTTAACCGTACTAAAATCGAATATAATACGCTATTGAAGTCGTCTGCGAGTGCGTTAAAAGTGAAGCAGCCATGCGGGAGAGAGACAACTTTTGCTTACGTTGAAAGTACTATATGAACTCACTAGTTGTTCTGAATTTTCTCTAAATTTGTGTTATTCTTGCGTTTGTGAAATGTAAATTTGGCATGTAAACACGCCTTAAAACTATAATCTATTTTTTTATTTATTCGGCGACCAACGAAAACTAATATTAATGTATGAAAATGCGTACGAGCCGGGCCATACGATTGAAATGTTTAGTGTATTCGTATATACCGTGGATACATTCGTGAAAGATATCACACAATTATTGTGTGTATAGGGATATTTTTATCTGCGTAAATTTGTAAATGAACAATTGCAGTGTGTTTAATTTTCGCAAGTGCGGTTGTGATTACTAACGTGCTGTGAATTTAATGTCTAACCTGTAAGTTGCGGACTCGTTAGAGGTAGAGGCACTTTTATAAAACTGCAGATACGTATTTTTCTAAATTCCGATTTGCTATATCAGTGTAGAAGTTTATGGAATTCATTTGTTAGTAATGGCAAATCATCTCGTAAACCAATACAAAGCTACACCTTATAAAAACTCCACTCTTACAATTTTTTTCTCCCCAAGTCAGCAGAGTTGCAGTGACAAACAAGAAATCAGCTGTTTATCAATACAAGACTATAGGCCTACAACCAAATCAGTTCTCGTAATTTAAATAGCTACTGAATGTAGCCTTCATGATTTGCAATTTCCATGGTTTCTTAAACTCACTCCATGCAATTTCTGGGGTGACTCAATAAAGACAATTTGACCAATTCCTTCCTTGTATTCCCTTCATTGTGTTCTTGGTTTATCATTCTCTAATGAACCTGCTGTCGACAAGATGTTAAGTTAAATAAATAAAGTTTACTTGTGCGTTTATATGGTTATGTATTTAAAGGTAGACTGTAATCATTACAGTAAATGACATGTTTATACATTTGATAATTTTCCAAAGGTAGTCAAAATATAGAAAACTTAGATAAAGCCAATCTTTTCGTATAACTACACCATCTGCAAAAGAGAAAAAACATCGCGTGATATTCTTAAAACTCTATTTCACCCTTCTTAATGATTTTTCAAATTATAATTTTGAGGGCAACTAATTGGGCATAAGCTTATTCTAATATTGATGATGAATCATGGATATTTAGATGAAATGTTAAATTTTTTTAAAGTCTACTTGTAAATGAAAAATGGGATGGTGTTTACAGAACAACCACGGACACTGCAAAACAACCACAAACAAAATTTTCTACAACCACCACGAACAACATTTCCGAAACAACCACGAACAACCTCTCCAGAACAAACATAATTTATACAGCAACTGAACCAAACATTGCCTGGAACAGTTTTATTAACACATTTATTTGTCATTTTAATCATGCCTTTCCACTCAAATCTGTAAAATGTAGCAGCAGCTAAAATAAAATGGATTAGTAAAGGTCTGACAGTCTCAGGACAGAGGTTAAAAACAATGCGTCAAATGCTAAGAACCCAGGGGAGAAACAAAAATGATACTGTAAGCTATACGAAAAATTATGTAACAAGTTACTTGGAGTAGCAAAGCAGAAATACAATTGGGAAAAAATAGTCCCCTCCTCAAATAAAACAAAAGCAACGTGGAATATTATTAATAATGAAATTAAACCTTATGTTAACCTTTCCTTGAAAGTTAGTGGTATCGAAATCGAAAATAGCAAGGAAATATCTAATAGTTTTAATGACTTTTTCACAAACATCTCACTAAAATTGCAAAATCAACACACAGCTACAAATATTAATCCTGCACACATACCCCAAAGACCTAAAACTTGGAATGCTAACACGCTGTTTTTCACACCTATCTCTGAAGAAGACATCATAAATGTAATTAAAAATTTCAAAAGTATAAGTTCCTGTGGAATAGATGAAGAGCCTATGATTCTGCTATAAAAAAGCATTCTTATTTATAAAACTGTCTTACATTTTCAATGAAAGTCTTTCCCAGGGAATTATTCCTGACAGACTCAAATATGCAAAAGTAGTACCAATACATAAAATAGTGACAAGGCATTGATGGATAGCTATAGGTCTATTGCTCTTCTTACGTCATTTTCAAGAATGTTAGAGAAAGTGATAGCAAATAATCTGACACAATTCTTAATAAGAAACAAGGTTATTTCATTGCATCAGTATGGCTTTGTAGAGGGCAGATCTACAGAACAAGCTATTTACAGTTTTACTGAAAAAATATTAACTTCTTTTTAAAAGACAATCCTCAACAGGTATATTCGCAGATCTTTCAAAAGTTTTTAATTGTGTCGACCACAATATTTTACTGCATAAACTTGAACAGTGTGGAGTAAGAGGTGTAACCAATAATATGTTTAAATCATACCTTGAAGACAGAAAACAGATCACCTCCATAAGAGATTATGACAAAAATCACTTTACAGATGTTTTGTCCAATACCAGAACTACTCGAGTAGAAGTGCCACAGGAATCAATAATGGGAGCAATTTAATTTTTAATATCTATTAATGATTTTACAGAATAAATTCCCAACGGCTCAGTTGTTATGTTTGCTGATGACACAAAACATTGTGGTAACTAGTTAAAATAACGCTGTTCTTGAAGAAAATATAAAACATACAGTGACTGAGATGTCCAGTTGGTTCCAGTATAACAAATTAATAACTATTAAATGTAGCCAGATATGTGCTCATGAATTCCATGCAAATAAATAAACATACAATGCAGGATGAAAGATGCACAACAATAGAAGAAGACGGGTTACAGACAGCCAACATTTCTAGGGCTCATTGTAGACAGTAATTTAACATGGACTGAGCATGTTGATAGTTTCTGTAAAAAACTGAGTCCAGTGTGTTTTGTGGTACATACGTTACAAAATATTTGTAATAATAATACAATACTTGCATACTATTTCTCAAATATTCAGTCCATAATAAATTATGGAATCATATTTTGGGGTAAATCGACAAAATGGAAAAAGACTGTTAGATTACAGATGAAAATAGTGAGATTAATAAGTAATAAGGAAAGAGAAGCCATTGTAGGCCGCTATTTATAAATATCAAAATTCTCACTCTTCCCTGCATGCATATGTACCGTAGTATTATTTTTTTACATGGAAAACATTAAAATAGTGATATACACCATTACTACTCCAGACAAGCTAATCATCTTCACTTATTCTCCTACAGAACCTCAAAATTTATATCTATGCTGGGGCAAAACTAATAAATAACCTTCCAAGTCATTTGAAGTAAATTAATAGTTTACAGAAATTAAAAAGAGCTGTTAAATTATACTTTTTAAATAAGGCCTTCTATTCCGTAGAAGAATACTTACATACAGATAAATTTCTATAATACAGAACAAGACTGATATAAGGAGACTTCATGTAATGCCTTGTGTTTCAATATAATGTAGACTTTAGATATTTATACTTTAATATCTATCTGTACATGAATTCTAACAACTTGTACTGCGACCAGATTTAGTCTTAACATGTTTGTAGAGCTGCTAGAATTAATAAGTGTGTAAATTTTATTATTTATATGTTATATATTATGTTAATGTAATTGTGTGCAAATATCCATATTGCATAACAAAATTTAGAAATAGATATATAATTGACAAGTCCTTTCCAAAGTGTATTGGATGTATATGGGATGCTAAAAAATAGTGTGCTTCATGAAACAGCGAATACTCTAGCCGCTACACCACCATGGCCTCCATGATCTTAAGACGGGAGGAGTTCAGAGAGGTTTGGTGGTTTGTAACAACCAAGGTATTGAGAGCCAATTAGGGTGAAATATGGCAGATATGGAGCAGCACTGAAATGCAAGGGTGGAGGAAAACCGGAAAACCTCGAGAAAACATGCCAGCCAGCAGCATCAATCAGCACAATTTCTAAATGTGAAAATCCATGAGTAACCTCACAAGGAAACCTACATGAATCACATTGATGGAAGGCAAGCGTCCTACCACTATGGCCACCGCAGCCCCCCTTCCCCCCTTGGGAAGGGTGGAGAGGAACCTAATTTCTTCAGCGATAATGTTTTTATTAGAGGAGTCTTTGTTTGTCAAGTTTCTGCAGCGTGGTTCTGAGATATTGAAACTGAATAGTTTTTAATGTATTCAGAGGAGAATTTCACACTAAAAATAATAATTGCACAAGTTGGTAGGTAACAACAAAGAAATTTTGTCACAAGTGTGCCTGTGGACTAATTTGTCAGTGGTTAGTAGATGTGCGCTTGTTATCGATATCATTGCGGTGCATGCGTCTTCCACCCATTGTAGTTCAACAATGTATCCTAATCTAATTAAACTACCTAAAGTAACCTAAAATGCTGGCGAATAAGTTTTCATACATTTTAAACCTAACCATAGGGTGGTTCCTGTATTATCCCTAAAAGTGTATTTATAGAAGTAATATCCTATTGTAATTTTCTCTCCCAATGTGAAATTTTTTAACATTTTGGGCTGAATTAAAATTGTGGCTACTGACTCACTAAAACCTACGCTACCATCACAGTAGCGTTCCCGTAACAAAATAACAGTGGCGTTACCATGGAAGTATGAAGATGAACTGGCTACAACCGCAGTAAGAAAACTGTTACGCGACTAATGAGAAACGAGCACAAAGAAAAAGACAGACTGTACATATATCGTGGATATTTTCAAACAGTGTGTTGGCTAACCTGATATTTATTGTTGTTAATCTACTTGTGATGAAAAAAAGTTTCGCGGGAATCGTGTTTAGGGATATTTAAAGTGTGGTATACGTGTTAATAATTGCACTGACTATTTAAATAAACGGAAATCTGAACTGTACCGCAAAATTCATTTAATAACTATGTACTTGTTATAAGCTTGCATTGCACTGACACTCGTGGTTGGAAATGTTGTCTCGTGATTGGCCGGCGTAGAACTCGGCGTAAAAGAATTGAAAATATTCAATCCTCTAAACGCCGCTATCGCGAGCAGGCCGCCATCTTACGCCATTATGTTGTGTTGTAGCTGGTGCCATATACAAGTGTGGATTCAATTTTTTATTGTTAATTCTTACGATGTTTGAAGCCGGGGCTTAAGCCCTTGGTACTAAATTGCACTTTTGGAGAAAGATGTAACACAATTTTTGTAGATATAAGGAATAAAATTATCCAAAAATGTCTCCTGTACCTTCCCTATTTCCTTCTTCTGAAATATCTCTAAAATAGATTGTCCAGTGCAGACAATTCAGTAAAATTTTTAATTTCTGTATTTTAATTATGTACCAAGGGTAACTTAACCCTGTCCTACATTGTAGATGCAAGAAACAAAATTGTACCTACAATAAGGGATAAATAAGTATAAAACTGTATCATAGCAGAGATCTAATATAATGTAAAAAGAGGTAATAACTAAAACGGGATTTGAATTTATTTACCAGAAACCATTAACTATATTGACGTTAAATATGTATAAAGGAGATGAAGTCATATTGGAAACAAACCTCTCGAGTCATTGTCAGTGTTAGGAATTTAAATATAAATGCCAGTACATAATTATTTATTCGTGGCTCAGGAACATGTGAACTTTGCCTTCCAGAAATTCTGCTAGGCTGCTGGTCGCCGTTTTGTTGCCCTCGTTACTGATACGCGACCTGCAATACATTACACGACAACACGTGCTGTTGTCGCACATAACCCAATACTGGTCCGCAGTATATATATACACACACACACGCACTATCGGTAGTTTTATGAGGAAATTATTTGATTACACAACACAAGCCAATAATAAACTAGTAAAACTTCCAACGTGAATTGTAATATATATTTATTTATTCATCAGCTTCTTTGTTCAACACGAAATGCTTCGAATGTAACCTTTCTTTCAACGTCATTCTAATGTAAACACAATGTTTTGGGATACTGTCAAGATAGTGGCTAGAGTCCACAGTAAAACCACCTATCTCCAGCGGCTTCATCTACGTCACAGCATGCCATCTCTTGTATACTCCTAACTCCGTGGTTGAAGTGCATTCTCGTCGATTATATCATGTGTATGTTCGTTTTATTGACATATCAGATAATTGAAAACCTACGATACCTTGTAATAATATAATTCTGGACATTTCCGTCGAGCGCCAATAATCGTCATTCCGCGAACGACATTATCGATCGTAAAAGTGCTTGCTTACATCTCATGCTACCGTTCAGTCGACATAACCTGTGTTTCAGACCTCGTATAGCAAACACAGGCCTGTGCGAATATTGGAATTTTCGAATACCGTTTCGAATAATGGAAGAAAGTAGTACTCAAGTGTCCGTGAACTGTACTCATTTTTATCACGTTTATTCGAGTACCTTGTTGGTGTTATAAAAAATGTTATCGGTAGTTAATTATTTTTGCATGTGCTTTCATTAGGCATGATTGTTTGCAGGCACCGTTTTAGTAGCTTTCTTGAGTGAGATGTAATATTATCGGAATATGTTTTACCACAACGGCTCGTTCCGCCATTTTTCAACTGCCGTGCCGTTACCCACGAAGCTACATACTCGAAATATTTACATCTTTTTTTTCAAGTTTTTAAGTTTGTTGGTTTCAGGGAATGGGCAAACTATTGATTTTACTGAATGATTATGCAAATAAATTATTAAAAGCAGTGATGGACAAACGTTATTGCAGTGAAGTGTTCGCGCAGGCATTTCCATATAAAAACACGTGTTCGAGAGGTTGCTAATTACAAACAGTAAGTTAACGTGTTTTGTAAATAATGTATTTCGAAATAGTTACTATAATGTTTGAAATTCAAATGCTCTAAAAAGGCAGCACTATCAACTCTTTTGTCTTGTAAAAATAATATTTGTTTACTACGCATGTGTTGTACAGCCAACGAGTGTAAGGTTAACTTCGGTAAAAGTGTGTTTATTGCTGAATCACTGTGCAATTTAAAATGACACACTCGTAAGAACTGCAAAACAATGCCGTCTCATGAAAGATGTTGTAACTGAATCTCCCCCCACCCCTCAACATATTTCTCCCGAAACATAAAATAAAAGAAACCCCCAGCAACAAAAATAGACTGTCCAGCCAACATAACCTCTTTCAGTACTTGTTTGGCAAACAAGTTCGATCATAATCTAACTGTTTTGGGCACGTTCTATTTGTGTTTGTGTAATATAAATGATACAGTGGCGCAGGTTTGTGTACTAAAATTTATGTTGTGATTTTTTAATTAGCCTTTTGTTAACGTCAAAGCTAAAATGTTAACTAAATAGTTAGGTATAAAAATCGGCTCTCTTCAGTGTGATGGATATTTCACCATAATAATTGTTAATGTAGGTTTTCGTGATCAGTATTAATTTGCAATTGTCTGTATTTGAAAACGAAAGGCTGTTTCTTTTTGCTGAATCTGAATGTGCGACATTTTTATGTAAAAACGTTTGGTCATTTTCTTGTTATACACCAGCCCCAAAAATGTATTACAAATAAGAAACATTCAAAATTATTTGATGCTCATACTTATGCGCCGTAAGGCACTTCATATACAAATTGTTAAAAATCGTCCTAGTAACCAAAACCTATTGCACACAAAGGTTAAGAAAAGAGGTTGTGTTTTCACATCAAAGCGTAGGATTTTAATTTTCCCATTTGCCCCATGTAATTATCTAAAGTACCTATACCTATTCCTGTTTCCATCAAATATTTTAAGGAAACATCGTTTGTAATAAAAATATTTTGTGCATAACCTAGACCAACTATAAATATTCAGTGCTTAAGTTCACAACGAAGCAAATTTGATGACGTACTACTTATATGAATAAATAAGCAATGCTTCTTTGACTATGAATACTTGAGAAATAGGTAATACTTATTTTGTTACTGTGCATACACGATAAGAAGTACTTCACGAAGGAATGCTTCTAGAAGCATTACTTACAGCTATCAAAATAAGCAATGCTTGTATCTGACACTATGAATTGAAAATCATACCTAAGCACCAGTATAAGTATTTCTTGTTTCAAGTATTGCTCATATGCTCACTATGTATTCCACCCTTAATGTTCGTCAAGACAGTGAAACGATGCACGGTATATGTATTCGTAGTCGTGCAATTTTTCTGTGAAAAATTACAGTAACTTTTACCTGCTAGCTATAGGAATTTCTCAGCCAAAACTATTACGATATTATTTATTTTACAATGTCGAAAATATCTTAGTTCGCAAATAATTCTTATCAGTTTGTAGGATAAAACTTCAGCAGTACACTTTAAACACAGTACACAAAACACGTTAAAAATAGAGACCTGAAAAATTCACGAGAACTGCTTCAAACAAAGTAGGCCAAAGAAATCTGGAAGGTTTTAACGTCACTAAAACATAATTACCACCGACATATTTGTTTGAAAAAGTTGGATGGCTCCAATTTCCATCAAATATTTTGTATATTGCACCAGTTCTAAAATGTCTTTGGTATTTGACGAGATCATCCAACCAGAACCGCGCATATCAAAAGCGGTAATTTCCGAACCCACAAAATTTTAAAATGGCGAAAAACGTGAACAAGTAAGGTTGGTTATATAAATAATATATATAATATATGTCAGTGCACGAATGATGTATGAAAAGCAAAGTAAACACTAAACACACTAAAAGAAAAACCTCAAGTTCACACTGAGCTTTCAAAAAGAAAAAGAAAAAAATCCATTAAAGGCAAAACATTTATCGCGTCAGAAATATAATCAAAATATTAAATTAAAATTATATTTAAAAGTGAAAATAAATCACAAAATTCCTTCCTTCCTGTAATGATATGCATGGCAACACAACAGCAATATCCCACTTTGAAAAATAGGTTTAAATAAAAACCAGACTAGGCGAGAGAAAAAAAAAAATTCCCAGTGAGACATATTTCCAAATATATTCAAGTTTATTTAACAAACTTTCTTTAGTAGAAAAATTTGATGGCTGCATTCGGTCATCAAATGTTATGTCAAATAACAATTTGATAGCGTTACAAAAGCTTTACTCACAAAGAACAGACTTTGGCTGGAGTACTTGCTAACCACCCCGTATTAAGATTCCCGCCTACCTACAGCTAATATCCTCGTTTGAGGTCGAGAAGCGCTGGGGCAATAAGGGTTACACTGCTACGCGCATCAAATGCGCCATCGCCACTATAAGCGAAAGGCTCTGAACCGGCGTGCAGTATTCTCGTCGTACTGCTTGTAAAGGTTGTTCACGATAAAGTGAGCAATTTCCAACGTCTTGAAAATTCATTAGACGTAAGCTTAATAGTTTCGTGAGAAAACGTGTATTTCTAACATTCTGCAACGCAGTTTAACAGCCTGTTGGGCAGAGCCACTGAGAGAGTAGCCAACAGAATATTTGTTTCTATAGGGCCGAAAATATATTTAGTTGCCCCAACAACATATTTTGTTGAGTAAATAAAACTCTTGAAGAGCAGCAAAATTAGTTTTGTCCATCTAAAAAATACATACTTGAATTGACATAACCTCTGTGTTTTGACAAAGAATTTATGTAAAAAAATATATATATTGAATCGACTGTATATATTAGTTTAGCCACTCATTTGATTGCCATCGTTTTAAAATACGGCTCGAAAGTTTGTTTGTATTTTTTATCACAATTAGGATAGTAACACTGTTGGTTCATTTATTGTTACTTGATACTGATATAAACAGCCTAATAAAACAAGTTTAACAGGCAACTAGAAAGGAAAGCAGTGAAACTTGAAATATTTATTTGCTCACATTGGCGGTATCAAAAATGTTTGTATCTAAAATTATTTACCTTCATCAAGAATAAATTTAGCTGAGGTTAATAAGGATCAGCGCTCGGGAGCATCTGACATAAATTCGAATCTTGTTTGGAGTTCAAATTTTTTTTTTTTTAATGTTTAAACAGAAACTTTTGAATGTACGCATTCAAAACAAATATTTAGTTGCAACAACCAAATCTATGTTTGGGGCAACCAAATAAAAGCAACAAAATAATTTGGTTTCACTAACAAAATATTTCTTTGACCATATACAAATAATTAATTTGGTTGCGCCAAACAAACTTTGTTTGACTCAACAAAACCTTTTTTCTCAGTTCTTAATCCGCGACGAGGTGAAAGTGTCCTGTCGCGATGTTTCACGCCGGGAATCGATCCCGCGCCCTGGCCTTGCCCGAGCACCGAGCCTCCGTACGAAGAGAAGAGTTAAAACGTTCCCCCTCCTCCCCCTTTCTAAACTCTTACAGCCACTCACAAACGTGTCCTAGGCCTGGGAGATAATTAGCCTGGCAGTAATTGCCTCAGAGCCGAGAAGCAGGCACCATGTTGCGCGCCCCACCGGGGAACGAATTTCGCAAATAAGATAGGAACAAAACAACAGGAACATTCCTCCTTCCCGGCTTCCACTTCAGCCAAACCCTCTATATAGCAAGAACTCCGCCGCCTTGTGTTACGCAACTTCTCATTAGCTCGCTGAAAGCATTATGAATGAAAACGAGTGCTAGTTGCAAGGGAACCGCAAGCACGAGCATCGGCTGCGAAAGGTAGGTAATTAAGAGACACTAATTGGGAGAATTAACTTCAACCCCACCCGCCTTCCCCCTCGGGTTATTTCCAAAATACTTCAGTGGCCACTTACCTAAATCTGGCCTGTTCCGTCACTCTTTTGCTCCTGGAGGGTGTTGAGCCAGGAATAAACCTGCAACGAAAGAAAAACACGCAAACCAATAAAGAGCAAGATTGTTTTCATATTGTGGGCTGCGGCCAACGAAGTAACTTCAGTATACGGGGCCGCGGTGGTGTAGTGGTTAGACTACTCTCATGTAACCTGGGGGAACCGGGTTAAATTCCCGGCTGGGTCGCCCCCTGATTTTCGCATGTGGGAATCGTGTCGGACGATACCGCTGGTCAGCGGGTTTCCTCGGGGATCTCCCGTTTCCCCCGCTCTTGCTGCTCTATTCTCACTTCATTCCATCCTCTTCGGCTCTCAAGATCTCGTTACGAGCCGCCCAAACTCAACTATACCTACTCAGTAGTGACTGGTGGCCTGTCAAGGGGAAAAAAAACTTATTTCCTTTTATGCAACGTGGTTGTTTACGACGGTAACCTAATGGGTGACGATTGCAAAGGTTCATACTGATGAATTGCAAAGGTTATCTCAGGGTATCCTTGGATCAGTGCCTGCCATGAGTGGAAAACAAGTCCCTCTTCATAGCCTGGCGAACTTTGAATGGTAATTAGCCAAGTGAACAAGAACGAGCTTGATAAATTTTTTTTAGTAGCTTGCTACCGGAGGCAAAGTTTCATTGATAAGGACACCGTGTGCTCCATCTCAACGCGGCCAAGTGGTGAAATGGGCCACAGGTTCATCAGTTTGCTGGACTAGTGGTATACATCTGTAAGCAGCTATAATTGTGTACTGTACAGCTAGCCTTATGAACGGTTAAGAGAACACAAAATAATCAGTGTCGGCCCTGGGCTTCGGCCCATGGCCCAGTGAAGTTCAAACCCTCACAAATGTTAATAGTGAATACTTTAACTCTGGTAAGTCAAGTTCCAGTGACATCGTGCGTGTGACTCTGTAGTATTAGAACTTTTGTAAAGTCTAGTGTTGCAGATAATCATGACTGAGTGTGTGAACTGGTGGGACTTCATGGGGGAAACTCCGAAAACCACAGGCCCATGGTTGAACCGAAAGGGAAGAGGGAAATGCCCAAAAGCTTCATGCTATTGGCAATCACGAGAATGATGGAGCCATATACAGCATGGAATGAGCAGTCAGAACCCGATGCAGACAGAACCAGATGGATGAAATCCGTCTGGTCATTCATATACAGAGTAAATAGAGATGTGGTTGTCTCTTTTGTTAAAGAGACATTGAACAAGAGACAGAGTACTTCTGAAGAGGTTCCAGATGAACAAGGAAGTAGCAAGACCTCAGAACAGCGAGAAGAGGCAACTACTTCCAGAAGAAAGACTGTATTCGACCCAGACAGCATTAACCAAGAGGATAACGCATTAATTGAGGGTTTAGTGAAATACTTGTTAGCCAATGCAGTGCTAAAAGGCGAAGTGAAGGGACTTAAGGCAAAGCCCGCAGCAATGGGAACAACTTATTCACAGATGGCTGCAAAGGCAACAGCATCAAAGCCAAGTGTCACTAAAAGATTAGAAGTGGAGCCAAGACCACAGAGGAAGTTTGTAATGGTACTGCCGGCAAATGAATAACAGACAAGTCCGCAGACCAAAGAGCTTCTACAAAGTGGGGTGGACACCCTACCATAGAATGCTTGAAGATAAAGAATATCTTCAGCATTAAAAAGGGTGTTGTAATGATTGAGACTGGTGATGACAAAACCCTGGAGAATTTAGGAGAGTGAAGGCTATAAAGGAAGTGGGGTTAAGAATTGAAGCACCCAGGAAGAGAGGACGAAAAGTCATGATATATGACATTCCCTGGGAGCTGGATACAGGGGAAGAGCTCATAAAGAGGATACACGGGCAATATTTCAGCCACACTGGAATTCCTCTTGAGCTGCTTAAAGCGACTATGCATGCTCAATTCAGAAGAGGCGAGAGGAATGTAAGAAAAGTACACATAGAGTTCGAATGCTCGCCAAAGGTGAGGAAGCACCTCATAGATCAAGGCAGAATATATCTAGGGTTATATAGTTGCAGAACAAAGGACTTCTGTGAGTTCTTCAGGTTCTCCAAGTGTCAGAAGTAGTGTCACCAGCCCACTCACTGTAAAGGTTCAGATGTGTGCACATGTTGTGGCGAATAGGGCCACAGCTACGAAAGTTAGAAATGTCCCATGAAAAGTAAGAAGAGGAACAGGTGCACCAACTACAAGGCAGAGGGAAAGGAGCACGATCACCGATTAGACTGGAGAATATGCCCTACATACCAAAAGCATTTGAGATGGAGTTTGCCAGAAGAGATTATGGACTATGAAACAATAAAATGTGGACAGTTCAATATGCAACATTCTGCAGTGGTCGCAGCTGAGTTGATAAAAATTGCTGAAGAGCTGAAGCTGAACACTGTATTGCTTCAATAACCGTATGTAGTGTCCGGTTCAGTACAAGGACTCGGTGGAAATGTCATAGTAATGGGAGAAACGCCAATGGCAGGAACGCGGGTCCGGAACAGTTCAGAGAGAGTCATGGCTATAGATAAAGTCTTTAATGCACATCATACGACAGTGTCGATGAAGAAGGGCAACGAGGAGGTATATCTTGCCTATTCTTACTTACAGTTCTTGGATTCACCTGAAGAACACCTCACACAATGGGAACTTATCCTAGATAAGTTAAGAGGACTTGACCACTAATTGCGGCTGATATGAACGCTAAGTCAGAGGCCTGGCATTCTCCAGTGACAGATGAGAAAGATACAAATACAACATTCCACCAGTGCATTGTTGGAAATGGGCTAACAGTTAACGACAGAGAAGGGCAAAATGTTATGTTCTGTTCGCCTGCAACCATCACACAAACATACATAGATGTCACACTGAATATGGATATGGATGGTATGACTGGAGAATCCCTCATGACAGCTCGAATAACCTGACATGGCAGAAACAGCAATGGTATACAGCCTTTCAGCATCCAAGGTTTGTACACAGAGGCACAGATTGGAAAATGTTCAACAGAGCACTTTTGGAGGAGCTCAATGAGATAGCTCCTCTGCAAGGCTTCCACGAAACAGCAGAATTGCTTACTAAGGCGATACAGAAAACTTGTGATCACACTCTGAAAAAGGCAACAGGAAGATTCTTCACACACAGATGGTGTATCAAGATCTGGAACAAGAACGAAGGGATCTTCGAAAGTGCACAAAGAGAATGAATAAGGAAATACTTCCTGAGAGAAGAGAGACGATGGTTGAAGAGTACCAATGCAAGAAGAGGGCCTATTCCAAAGAATAAAGGCCAAGAAAATACTGTCATGGAAGACCTTAGTAACCACGAAAGGAAACGAAGATCCATGGGGGATTATGTACAAGCTGGTCGCTGGAAGGCATAAACGAGCTACTGTTCTTAAAGGAATAGTGTTTTATGGTAAAGCCGAGACAAGTCAGGTAGAATGTGTGACGAAACTAATGGAAGTGGTGTTGCCAAGTGACTCCCAGGATAAAAAAAACTCCTGGAATGGATAACTTAACTACAGAGATAGTTAAAGAGGCATATCCAAGGGTAAGTTGCTTACTGATAGAACTGTATAATGAGTGCTTATGTCAAGGAGTATTCCCAGATACTTGGAAGATCGGAATGCTAAAGATACTGTACACAGGGTCAGGGAAAGATCCCACATAACCAAGATTATGCAGACCCTTGACACTAATCCCAGTGTTAGACAAATTGTACAAGAAGATGATAAATAGAAGACTGATGCGGTATCTGGAAGGGATGGGCATTTTACATCATTGGCAATATGGCTTCAGAAGAAATATGAGCACAGAAGAAGCAGTAATGGAATTGGTAGAGGCAGTAGAAATGGCACCATACGTTTACATCATTAGAGTATTCTTGGTTAGAGCTGGACCATTTCATAATGCTTGGTGGCCTGAGATCATGTGACAACTTTAGGCAAAGGAATGCCCAGCTAACATTTACTTGGTGTTACTGGACTTTTTCAGCAACAGGATTAGTTTGTACTCAGACAGAGAGCTGAGAGTATAGAAGGAATTAACCAAGGGCTGTCCATAAGATTCCATTCTGGGCTCACTGCTGTGTAATGTACTATTTGACAAACTTCTACAAGTTCCTCTGCCTGAATACTGTGAAAGTTATGGATATGTAGATGACTGACTGATACTTATTGCAGCATGGTCATGCCGAGAACTGGAAGGGAAGGTGGAACATGTTCTCAGAAGAGTAGAAGCACGGGTAGACTCTGTAAAGTTAAAATTCGCAGCAGACAAGACCAACTGCATGATGTTGAAAGGGGATCTTCAAAAGAGATATCCAGTGGGATGTTGCAGGGCAGATCCTTAAAGTTCCTCAAGATACCTGGGAGTCATGTTGGACTCTAAGTTGACATTTATGGAGCATGTCAGATATGTGTGTGATAATGTTGTGGTTCTGTTTGGAAAACTCCGAGCAGTTGCATTCACGTGCTGGGGACTTGACTTTTGAACATTGAAAGTCACATACAATGGGATATTTGAGTCAATTATAGCTTATGGGTGTGCTGTTTCGTACAATAAATCACAGCAAGTCTTAATAAAAAGAATATATGAAAATGCTCGAAGGTCCGCTCTGATAGCAGTGAGAAAAGCATACTATCGAACTGTATCCGATGATGCTTTACCAGTTCTAGCAGGAGTGCTGCCAGTCGATTTGCTAGTAACTGAAAGAGGTGGATCAAAGGAGCTGGCAAAAAGATCTCCTACTCCGAAGAGAGAAACGAAGTCACACAGCAGATTCGTTCAGTTTGGCAAGATAGATGGAAATGCTCAACTAAAGGGAGATATACACATCTGGTGTTTCCATGTAGCCGACAGGCTGAAGAAGAACTGGATAAATGTGAATCACTATGTAGCACAAATGCTGACCAGGCATGGGAACTTCAAATCAAAACTGCATGGGTTCAACTTGGTTCATTACCAATGCATGCGGTATGCGACCAACCTGATACAGTTCGGAATGTTATAGATGAATGTGCCAAAATCGAGACATAAGGATCAAGACCAAGGATCAGATATCAGGTTATGATATGGTTGAAATAGACATGAGACAAGTCCACAGATGGTGGGGCACTGCGAAGAAATTCCCAAACTTCGCACGAGAAACAGGCAGAAGACTCGAATAATTTGACATCTGGCTCGAAGGCAAAGAAAGGAATTGCTTGCACAGTGTAGAGTTTGAAGAAGAACAGGATGAATGAGTCAAGATGGCCATTCAAATGGAGGCCAGTGGTATTTATCTCTAAGACTGTGGCAGAAGCTTGGGAGTTCTGTACACACAGGTAGCAAGTGCAGCATGTGAGAAATACTATGCATAGAACAGTGTTTGATTTGTCAAGACATAGAAGATAAATCAAGTACATTGAACATGGCTGTACATCGGTCAATAGTCTTTGAGAACTGCAACCTCCTTCCAGGAGCAAAATCCTTGGTGCTGAGTGAGAAGGGCTGAAGAGGAAGTGCTTGCTCTCTACATGGAACAGGAAGAGGCTGATCGGGGCGAAGTGGTTCCACTCGAAGATATTAGTCAAACACAAAACCAGAGATAGGTAGCAGTCGATCCTGCACCATTCTATTACATGGCAGAGCTAGGGGAATGAATCCATAAATAAGAAGAAATGCTGATACTGTCATCTGTAAAAGTTACAGTAATCAGACAGACAAAAAGTGGCAACAGGATTCTGTTCCCCTATACAGAATAACATGAACCGAATGCTCTTGGCTACCTACAACATTCCCAAGGAAAGAGCAAAACTAGTGAGCTTCTTCAGAATACCTTCCGGAGAATAGGGGCGAAATTCAATCTGCAGGATGCCAGAAGGGAAGCCATCAAGACATATGGAAGGCATACATTCGACTATGGAAAGCCTTCTATCAGCTACAAAGTAGTAAGGTACTAAGGCAGGTAAGATAGAGCATAAAGAGAACAACTACTCCTCCGAAGGGACTGCACCCGAGGGAGGGGGGCAAGAAGGAGGTGGTCAATTTCGTCTGCTATCCCCCATCGGGCTTGGAGCTAATGGGGGAGCTGAGAAAGGTGATTGTCTAAACTATTTGGAATAACACCAGATTAGAACAACACAGGCCAAGGACATAATGGCTGAAAAGAGCCAAAGAAAGAACATCAGATGATGACTGATGACTCATGGTGAGAAAGCTAACCCCACAGTGATCTAGAGAAGAACTGAGAAGAAGTATAGTTGCATGAGGGGAGGAAGGAGAGACCCATATGGGGTGCTCACCAGAAGCAGTCTGATCAATTGCAAAGCATTTGCTTGGAATGAGAATATAAAACCATTCAGGGGGGGGGGGGACACCCCCATTGCAGCCAATCAGCCAAAATCGAACCTACAACCTGCCGAACTGGAGGCAGTCATGTTACCACACAAGTAAGCATGCCCGGTCCCACATTACCATGGTAATGGGTAGATCCCAGGCAGGCACGTATCTGTGTTGCAACTAGGAAACGGAGTAGCTGTTTCGCGTGTAGCCAGTGGATTTTTCGGGATACTTCCAACTCTTCTTTTTTTTTTTTTTACAATTTTATAGTTTATTGTTTGTATTAAATTGCCTTATTTTGTCTCGTCAAGAGCTGATGGCCATTCTTGAAAGGGTTCTTCGTCTCAGATCTCTAATTTATCGCTGACTCTCACCTAGTTCAGTGAAGTTTCTCAAACTGTGGAGCGCCCTCTCACCTTTCCAAACAAGGTTTGAAATAAAATTGGTGTCCACCAGGGATGCAGGGTTGCCTGCAGTCACAAACTGAATTTACTATTACTCAGTCTGCAAAATAAAACGCTAGTAGACGAATGCTGACACTATGAATAAACATTTGTGAAGGGGTTTTTCTATCATAAGAGAAGGTTAAGGATAATTTGTTTTGTAAACAGTGACTACATATTTAGTCCATGGGTGCCCTTTGGTATTGCTGAATTTCATAAATATTATTACTAATTTATAATGAGCCTAAGCGACAAACACCTATTAGAATCTAACTGGAGCTGTCATTAATAATGCTTTCTGGTGAGTAGAAAACCCAGTCAGGCACATGTTTACTCAGATTATTTGTCTCTTGGGGCATTGCTATTAGAAAAATGTTCTCGGATTTAGTCCTGCTTGTTTGGCAAAGTGATAAGTGACTCGAGTTATGGAAGTTGTGGGTTTTATCCTGACTACCTCGAGTAATTTGTTTCCCTACATGAACGTGATTTTGCGATCCCTTCACTAGTTTCCTGTTAGCTTGCCCACCGTTCAAGTTAATTTCTTGGTTTGCAACTTTGAACGCATGTAGTATGTTTGTTACTATACTGACATGGACAAAGTATCTAATTTACAACCGAGTGTCTATGTTTTGTCACCACAATGGAATGTGGTAAAGTTATACCAATATAAATATGGTAGCATCCTAGCTTTAATTTGTCGCTGAACACCTGCAATGATGGTATATTCATTTGGTGCCAAAGTGCATGCATATAATATTTCTCTGTTCGGAAGACATAACACAGGTATTAACATATTATTTTCCTTCAAACGGCACACAGTAGTTTTATTAATTCCTTGTGCTGCCCAGTACGTTCGTCATTTAAAACTTACATTTTGTTAAGAAGGCTAAGGGTGTTTAGTTTGCCAGAAAAAAAAAGGTTCCTCGTAAATGTACCATAGTATCTTGTATTGACATCCTTAGAGACCTGGAAGTTCCGGGAGTTCATTTGATGGCTAAGCTAAACTCGACATTTCGGTATACACCTCATGCGATATCTTGTTCATTGGCTGATTCCTTCATGATGAGCAACTTATTTTGTGCACTATCTACATTGTACGTGATTTGCTCTATCTCTTTTTGCACGTATATTTGGTTCACAGTCTTGCAGACCGTGTCAGGAACGAGTGGCCCAATTACAAAAGTAACAAGAGAGTACGAGTATTTTAAGTCTATCCAAGCGCTGAATGAACTCTCGAAATTTCTGGTTCCCAAACCATTCTCTAGCTTTTAGTCCCAAATGCCCACATACACGTACGGTTATTTTCCCGACTGGATTGCCGAGTAGTTTGGTGAACGGTGAGACACAGAAAAGAGTGCTTTCGTAGATGTCCGCTTATTTCCTTAAAACGTTATAAAATTACACTGTACACAATATTAGTAGGAAAGAGAGCATTGACTGCCAATGGATTGGGAAGTAGGAGCGCAGGAGCCGAGGAGCCGCCATGTTGTTACGTCACTGGCCGCCATCTTGGATATCATTGACCTTTTACCCCTGACCCATATGACCTTTTACCTTTACCTTGACCACAAGGACCTTTTACACCAAAAACACTAAAAAACTTAAATAATGCTAAAAAAATATCTTAAAAAAATTCTAAAGTATTCTAGAAATATTCCGAAAAAAATTATTATTAAAAATTACCAGAAAATTATTTAAAAATTACTATAATGATCCTCAGATAACCCTTTTTTTTTTTTTCAGAACAGCCGACAGGGATCAGCGACCCAAGTAACCTTGCGGCCAGGTGACAAGGATTAGGACCATTGGCCTTTGACCTCGACCTTTGAACTTGATATGGAAATAATTAAAAAAATTACAAAAAATTCTGAAATTTCAAAAAAGTTACTGTAAAAATTATTTAAAAATAATTTTAAAACTTATAAAATTTCTTTTAAATAAAATTATGTTTCCGAAGGTCCTCCCAGCACCACCATTAGTCACATTCGTTCCATCCCCAGCAGACGACTGACTCCCTTACCCCCACTCCCCTCACCGATACTCATTCCACCATCTTGATATTTTTTCATTAGTTTATACATTACTGGAGGCCACCATATTGGTAGGTGACCACCATCTTGGTAGGCAACCCCCTTCTTGGTAGGCATCCTTAATCTTAGTAGACATCACCCATATGCCATATTGGAAGCCAATGACCACGATCTTGACCCATGACCTTGATTTACCTTGAATATCAAAACTTGAAAAAATACATAAAAGTCAAGAAGCATAATACATTACAAACTACTACCACCTTATTAGATGCATACGACCCTGACCTTGACCACATGACCTTGAAAACAAAAACTTAAAAAAAATACATAAAATTCAACATGCATATTATGTTACTGACTACAACGTTAACACCTTGATTCCACTGCCAAGCTAACTGTTGGCACTTACAGACATAACAAAAACCTACAGTTTTCCATCCTATTAAAAACATACTTTTTTTTACAATCAATGGTATAGCTACACATATGATGCATGACTTTGACTACATGCTTAACTTATTAAATATTTTAAATACATGTTGTTGTTATTAAAAACTTAAAGGCCAACAGGAGGATACGACACACAAAAATAAAGAAAACACAAATAATGTTATAATAATATGTTATTATTATTTTGTAGATACAGCTTCAGAAGAAAGCAGTTCATCACATCATCTGATATAACCCCGATCCCTAAGTGGTCTCGTGATCGAAACCACTTCTTTCATGGTCGACTAATCCCCACATTGTTGCTCATCGAGCAAATATTTAAGTCTGTCTACAAATTTGTTGAGATCTTTAGTAAACATATCGTCAGTATACTCGGTGTCTTCTGCATTCTTCACATCACTTGACAATGGAAACTCGCTGGGGAAATGTGTTGGACCGTCTTCAACACTATCATTGTCATCATAGTCATCATCAATGCTGTCTTTATGATCGTCTTCACTTCCCGTTCCATCCGCAATATCAAGTATACTTTTCCTTGTAGTAGGAGTTGTATGTTCATCAGTGTTTAGAGCTGATGGCCTGCGGAAATGGTACCCATCGATGTAGCAGGAGGCATTAATGATATCACTTGCAGGTTCCCAGTAGACGAACCCTCTCGGCAGATAGCGATGAACTGATGGTACCCATGCCTGTACCTTCCCCTATGTAGCAGACAGTCCTTAATGATTGTCAAAAATCCCTATTTCTCTTTCCAGCACAAGGCACACATATCTTTGAAATCTGATAGACTCATGTCCGTACTAAAATGATCTTTGTAAATGTGGTGTAAATTCGTATCGCCCATGCGAAAGAGCTCCAACATGTTTGTGTTGTCGCGAAGCAGTTGTTTGGGTATGCATGAATAAGTCTGGCCGAGGTACACACAGTCCTCTTTCGCGTGTCGACCCATGCTAAAGTATTCTTGAATGAAAGTTTGTTTCTCGCAGGCAAAGCCATCGAAGACAAATATCGAGTTTCGCAGTGCTTCGCTTGGAGGTACGATGGCCTCATTATCACTGCATCGGAAATATTTCATACCTTCCACAGCCTGCAGTACATATGCCAATCGCCGGTATTTCGGTTGCTGGAGCGATTTTGAATAAGCATACATGTTCTCGAAGCGAAGGCCGCTCTCTTCTTACAGCAGGCTCAGTAGGACACATATCTTGCCACAACCCAATGGTCCTGCGATGATGCAACTCACTGTATTCGGAAATAGGCTTCCATGTCGCGATTCGTGGAAAATATCATCATCTTCAGCATTAATGCATATGGCTAGAGTAACATCTTGCTTGAAAATTTGCAATCTTCTGGTGATGGTAGCGGTGACGACGGTGGTGGTTGTGTTGACAGTGGAAAATCAATGCTGAAAATTTTAGAATTCGCATTGAAATGTCATATTGTAATCTGCGATATGTGCATACTGTTCCAAGTCTAGAATGATACTGAAACGAAAATGCACAAAAGTTTGTATTTATACTTTGGTGAAAACTCGATCGCAGAATCGACACTGGCGACAGACAGTTAGCGATGATGCAGGTTCACGGCTCCATGATCATCGAGGTCAAAAGGCAGCTCTTCAAATTCGTAATTCATATTTGTGGCATGGGAACACTCTGAGAAAACCCAAATACACGTATAATAATTTTTAATAATACATTTTTTCAGAATTTTTTAAGAAATTTTTGGAATTTTTTAAGGTTTGTAGTGTTTTTTTTGGGTCAAAGGTCTTGTAGGTCAATGTCAAAGGTCATATGTGTCAGGGGTAAAAAATCAATGACATCCAAGATGGCGGCCAGTGACAAAACAACATGGCGGCTCCTCGGTTCCTGCATTCCTGCGCTCCTACTCCCCAATCCCTTGGCCATCAGTGCTCTATTTCCTACTACTCATGCTTAACTGAACAATCCCGAGAGCAATGCTTAGTTTATTTTTTTTTTTCGCCCATTGTGAATATTGCCTTCATATACAAAATTCTCATGGTCCTTAGTCTATGAATTGATCAAGCAAGTGACACGATGAAGTTCAATTAATTTAGTACCCGTCAATGTCACTTTTCAAAAAATAAACCTGTAATAAATCTTGTTATTTCTAACACAAATGTAGATATGTCAGTCAGTATTTGCATCGAATTATTTACAGAACTATCTATAGCACCTTGCACAGTGGATAACTCCTTAGCACCCACCTCATGCCATCTAAGTGAGGAGGGGAACCAACAGCTATTGTCCCTTGGTTTCTCTGAAAATCACCAGAACTTATTTTTACAAGTAAAAACTGCTCGTATTTTTAAACTGCCGAAGTTCATAAGTACCCACAGGTATTAAAAAACTTCTAATATGCTTCAAATTGCCCTGTTGAAAATCTAGTAGAAAATGCTAAATAAACAGTTTTTGTGGAACCAAAAAAAAGGGGGGGTTTGAAGCTACCCCTTGACTCCCTTACGGGTGCTCTTGTGCCTGAAGAAGAAACGAACAGTCAGCCATACCTATAAAATATATGTTGAACACAAAGGGAAAGCTTAGTCCACAGTCAGTCTAAGGGCTGTTCTACAATTGGCTGTATCCATAGATGTATCCATATTACAATCCCTACTTTAATTATATCACATTGACACATTAATAATTGCAGTTTACAAAGTTTACAATTGCGATGTCGAATAAAAGCTTTATCATACTGTCCCCAGAGCCACATACACACAGTAAGCTGGCCGTTAATATTTTGTTGTAGTTATCTCTTTATGGAATAATTATATTGATCAGATTCATGCAATAAACATGAAAATTTTAACTTTATTTTACATTTTATACATAGGAGTTTTCAAAATTACTTAATATGTCAGTATTTTCAGCTTAACTTAATGTAATTTGTATTTAAATTCCCATTAATATATTTACCATGCAATTTATTAGTTATTAATAGTCAAGTTCAGGGCTGTTCAACTGGTGTCCTGTGGGCTGCATGTGGCCCGCAGGCCATTTTGTACGGCCTGCAAACTTAAATTTTCCTTAATGTATTACTTATTTTATTTGGGTACGTAAATATTTACCCACTTTGATTTCTCAGTAATTGAACAAGTAAATATTGTTTTGAATAATAATATTCAATAAAAATATGTTTTTTTAAACTGCCATCTAGTGGCCTAGCCTAATTTAATACCTTGTTTTCTTTCCATGATATAAGAATTTTGCCAAAACTATGGATAACTTGTTATCTTTGTACAATATAAGAAATTTGCCAAAACTATGATATGGCCTGCAACTTTGCTAGAATTTGAGTTGTGGTCCACGACCCCTTCCAAGCTGGGCAGTCCTGGTCTAGATGTTGACATAAAGTATAAATTTTCATCCTGGTTTGTTGACATTTGTTTTCTATGCTTATAGTATGTTTTGATATCGATGCGGGAAAACATACTGAAATTTCTATCATCTTAGGATAAGTTTCCGAATGCAAAAAGGAATTTAACTATTGACACAACACAAATATATACCTTAAAACAAAGTAAGAACACAAAAAAAAAAAAACCAAAAAACAGAAAAGTCCAGGATCAGCCTGCACCTACTACTTAAACCTACTCGTTCGACATTTAACATGCGAATGATGAAACTCTGAGGCAGCGCTCTGTATCTCTAGACATTGACGCTATGTGCTGGAACCTTGTCACTGGATGTACTTCTGGGCTCCACCAAGCTGCCAGTTTGGGGCGATAAACAACTCCCAGTTACTACCAAGCGCAATACACTATCGGAAACTGATAACATCATCCTGTTACATGCAACACACACATAATTGCAAACATGTTGGCCAACATAAACTTTTGATCCACCAGCTTAACAAACATAGTTACTTTTTTCGTGTATGTTAAAGGGATCACATCGAGAGAAGAAGAAAGGGGGGTGAATTTAACTCTTCTTCCATGTATTTTGTCAATATAATGTTATTTATGTGTATTTCTGTATGCCATGTTGGATATTTCCCTAAGGAAGCTCTACAAATTTCGCTATTAATTTTAATAATAGGAGTTCTGAAGGCTGCACTTTTTGAGTATCTATTGTCATGTCCTTGATTTTTATTTATATCACTCCGTATATATTTAATAGCATAAAATTAATGTTAAAATATTCCGGCCTCAATACACCACCCTCTTTAATATAAAGGAAAGGAAAATAAAAAATACGAAAAAACGCTGCAGTACATTTTATACCTACAAAACATTCATTTACAAAACAAAAAAATAAATTACACATAATTACGGATTGAAAAACAATTCCACATGACCAAGAATATGCATGTCACCAGTAGTACTAACTAATTTCCGATACAACCAAATCTGATCACCAAGTTCCATCTTCATCTTCTTACGTGAATTCATAGACGCATTACCAAAAACACTAATTACATCAGTATTGTCTGCCTTGCCCTCATGAACCTTGTTGAATGATATAGACTGGGATAGCGCAATTGTAGATAGGTTCTGACAGTATTTAAATTCATCTTTGAAAAACACCCTTGTCCTACCTGCAGATGTTTTAACGTAAAGAATGACTGGAATATTCACTATAATCTTGGCAAATTTTTAAAGGTAGTTTCCTGTCTTTTCCTCTTGGTGGCTATTGAAACGAGTTTCTTATTATTTTAAAAATATTAAATCAGGAATTAAAGTCAACTTCACCTATGCGTTGTTCCATGTGACGGTCAAAAGAATCAAGCTGGTTATTTACGTGTTCCTTAACATGTGTGGTGCTAGCTACAGCTGCCGGTCGGTTTTCTAGTTTGCGGATACGTTGTTCCACATCGCTCACCTGCATGGTGCAGCGATCTTTACCAGCTGTAACTGGTAGCTGCCATTTCTTTGCGTACAGTGTCTACATCCAACTGCACTTATTGTATTTTTGCACTTAAGCTGCTGGTTTACTGAGTGATCTGTAACAGCCTTGTTCGTTTAGTTTCACTTCTAAACGCTGTGTCTGTGCCTGAATTTGTCCCCGCTTCTGTTTTGCCTGATTTTTCATTAGTTATGCCTGATTTAGTAATTTCTCTTTTAAAGGCTGTTCACGATAAAGTGAGCACTTTTGAAATCAACCTAAGAAAAAAGTCACTTCCCCTACCTGCATATATTTAACGGGCTAACTGAGTGACATGCGCCTAGTAAAGTTGGTAACGATTGAGGAAGAGTAGTTCCAAATATCTTAACATCGAATAAAAAGTGTTAGATAAACAATTTGTGATAACTTAAATTATTTCTTTCCTTTTCTGTTTTTTTTTTTAATGTATCGAAGATAAAAAATTACCACATTTGTAAAATATTTTATTTTCCAATAATTTCAGAGTTTTACCTGGCGGACGCTTGAATAGAGTGATGAGGCCCATGACAATGTTAATTTTACATAAGACGAAAAAAAAAAAAAAAAAAAAAACAGAACGGGCATACAAGTAGATCTTAAGCAGGGCTTTCAAAAATGCTCATTTTATCGTGAACAGCCCATAAACGCTGGGTCTTTTGTCGCATTAAACCTAGCAGCATAGTTTCTAAGTTCGTGGAGGCAGTGTTAGTAGCTGCGGTCTCTACTGACTCTGTAGGTGCACTAACTGACTCTGGCCGTGTTAGGTCAGTTAGTGTCACTAGTGTTGTTCTGTTACTCTGTGAAACTAGTTTCCTGTGTGGTCTCCCCCATCTCAGCAAAGTGAGTGAGTTAAGATTTGGGCGGCTCTTAACAGCGAGATACTGGAATCCGATGAGGGTGATTAACGTATGGAGCAACACCTGAATGAAAAGGCGGGGGAAACGGGAGATCCCCGAGAAAACCCGCTGACCATCGGCATCGTCCAACACGATTCCCACATACAAAAGTACGGGAGTGACCCGGTCGGAGATTGAACCCGATTCGGCTTGGTGGGAGGCGAACAGGACACTCAGCCACCGCGGCCCCCTCAGCAACGTATTCAAGTAATTTATAGTTAATAGATGTAATACGGTTTACATTATAGGGTGTGTGCTGGCGTCTACTCATCACCATTGTATCACTATATAATTGTGTGAACTTATCCTCTGTTTCGTGGCCCCATTTGATGCGCCAAATGATATAATGCAATGCAACGCTACTGCTACAACAACATATAAATACGTATATATCGTGTAGAGGTGTGGAGGCTGAATACGGGTACTGAATACTGAATGCTGGATACAGATGTGTGATAGAAGAACACTCACAAATAATACTAAAAAAAAAAACTATTATTTAATAACAGGAAATATCACAATTGAAAAATATCTACTTCTACTGGAAATCATAACTCAGCAGAGACGTTTCAAGCAAAGTGTGAGCTTTAATTAGTATTATATTCACCAAATAATTTCTGACATGAAATGTGTAATCAATTTTCAAACAAGATTTCATCTGTGGCTTAGCAAAAATAGCCCCTCTCGTGACTGATATATTCCAATGACTTTATGCCTGGCAATTAAAATTTTAAACTTCCGAAATGAAAATTTTTAAATCGTCTTTCTTCTCCAGACTAGCTCAGGGTATTATAAAAAATACAATGCCAGAATGCCCGTAATTAAATTAGCTAGGACAAGTTCAAGTTAAGAAAAATTCGTCTTTGTTTTTTTTTTTTTTTTTTTTTAATTATTTGTTGACTTAGCTGATTATAAATTAGCATGAAGAAATCTGGACGTTCTTAAATTCCTGGGCGATCTAGTCGTCGACAGTAGCATCCCCCTGGACGTAACAGGACATTTCCTCGCGGGCTACCCTAATAAGGCTCTCGGGCCTATAGTGCTAATACAGTTCCAGCACATTTAAACACACCGCCAGGGCTCGATCTGTTGGGGGGGGGGGGGGGGTCGCCAGGCAGGACCTCGCAGATAAAAAAACCCACACAAATATGTATTGTACTCAAAACATTTTTAAATTTACAATACGTGTAAGTAAACATGTGCCTGCATCGTCACAATATTTATCAAATAATAGAATGCTTTAAACACGTATTTCGTACATTTCTTTACTGATTGATACTAAAAAGGCCACAAAACTTTTACTGTCGAAAAAAAGACGAAAATAAACCGCCTTTCTGCAGCTGTCTGCCCATCCTTCGCCTATCGGTTTCGCTTGAATTTGAAAAAAGATATGATGGAGGGGGGGGGGGGGGCTGATTGGTGCGAAAAGTGATCGAGTTTCATCAGGGGGGAGGGGGAAGACTTGCTGTGTCTTGTGTGTACGATGGTCAGCCCGAACACAATCTGATAACATAAGCTTGTAGACACTGTATGAAGTGAGAACTCAGTGCCGCAGTGACACGTTTTTTGATTATTTGATATTGTGTATCGAATGTTCTATATAGCGTACAATTATAAGTATGTTACAAAATTGTCTTTCTTTGCCATTTTTGATAAGTAGAAGCTGTCATTACATTTATACCGTCAGTTGAAAATACTGTTGCGGTAACATGTGTTTCGGAAAGTTGAAACTGTAAGTAGTTATCACAGAACAAATAGGTATGTGCCATTATAGATAGGATAAGAAATAGCAATTCTCGTAGATGCTTTTATAAGGAAATTTTTAGCTCTTCAAAAATTTTTGTGATAGTATTTCCTAAGTTCTGCAAAACATATTCCATTTTCGGATTTGATTTTCCACTAACAAATAACTTTGTAATATGTTTACTCGTTATTTCCGGCACATACAACACACGAAACACAAGTTTCCGAACCTTGACGTTTCATGTTCTGGTATAAACAAATTTACTAAAAATACCTTACTTTAGTATTAAAAACTAAAAGGGGGGTGCGGTAGAAACAAATTTCCCCTCCCGCAACAAAAATACCTAAACCCAGCAACGCACACCGAGAAGTTCGACCTATTTAAACCTGTAGAATCGGCGACCGATAGAGGTCTGCTTCTTATTAATCTTGCTCTCGTGCCTTCGTCTCCTTCGAGACGGCCTGTTAACAGGTGCGTACTCATGTCCTTATATAAAATCTAATTTAAAAATCCCTGCGGGCTGAACCCACGCGGGTCAGCGTCCTGCCGTCGAAAACCAAGATAACTCAAATTCTCATTCATAAACTTAAACAAATAACGCCGTCGAAAACTGACCAATCATGAGAGTGCTACAGACAATACTCACCATATCACTTAGATACCATGGCAACAGATCAACACCTGCTCAGAAACTAGGGCCTTCTATACACATTACAAATACAACAGACTGGAAAGCGTGTTGTTCAACAAAATAAAATCTGAAAATTATACGAGCAGTGAATTTACATACCACTTAACAAAATTAATGTGCCCACGTAAAATAACATACATGAGATAAGATTACGTCTCGAAAATACACATATAAGTAAATAATTAAAATATGCAAATGATCCAAATTTACGAAGTTGCATTAGGCAAAATTAATTTTAGGCCAAGTGATGGCAGACCAGATAATTATCCCCCAGTCTATAATATGTAAAATTAACATTGCTTTCGGCTGTCAGGAATGCTAAATATTTGTACAAGACGGCAGGGTTTGTGAGTAATAAAAGTTTTGATAAAATAAAAATAACTGGATTTAGTTTTTAATTTATTTTCAATCCTTTAAATATTCACACAGCTATTATTTACAACGTTAAACTACATATCTCCAATATATTTTTTTTTATTTCTCTGTGAGCGTAATATTTATTGCCTGTTTCAATTCTAACTTTAGTCCTTATCACTGCCTCTATCTTGGTTACAGTCACTTAATTCACACTCGTTTTGTCACATATTTATTTTATTTTCATAATTCCAATGTTCTGTCACTTACGCATCCAGTTGACGTCAGCCAGTCTCACCCTTCACTGTACAGATGCTCGCAGTCCGCAGACTCCACTCTCATTTGCCGCTCTCGTCACGAGACTCGCCGCATTCGGTGGCTCGTCGCTTCGCTGCCTTTGCACACCTGACACTAAAGCCGATATTACACGATACCTGCATCCGTAATTGGTTCTTGTACAAGTGTCTACAAGCCCTGGTGTACGAGCCGGTATACCAGCCGCTATATGAGTCGCCATGGAAGATTCATATTACATGACAGCAGTTTGCGTACTAGCATTTGACACCCTTGGTGGGTGCGCAGTGAGTGGTTTGTAGCATATATGAACCTCATTCGTAGAACTGCTACCAGTTAGTAACTTGCTTAGGTCTATGAAAAAAAAACTAGCTAGCACATGTTAATATTGCTATATTACTGTTCGCCTTTCAAATAGATTGATTTGATTACTATTATAGTTTCATTCATTTTCGTGAAAATGACGTGAAGTCGCTAGAGTACGAGTGTGTTATTTTTAATTTTGACGAAAATTACTGACCGGTTGCACAAATTTTTTTTTCTTCTCGTACCGGGATACTATCTGCATGTAAAATTCAATTAAAAAAAAAAAAAAAATTGGGGATTCGACGAAGTTTCGAATTCTCGCACAAAAGTCACATAATACGCACAAGTGCCGCCGCGACTTTACCACTGCACTACCAGTTCACAAGCGTAGTAAGCGTAGTTATTTATTGAATACAAGTTTTCAGACAATAGGTAATGTTAAGTATTTAGAACGGTTTTAAACAGTAATTAAAAGCTGCCATAGCTAGTATTATTCATCTTTGTCTCATTTAAAATCTATTTGAAAGAATTTCAACCTCACGGATGTATAATCAAGATGGAGGCGTCCTTATCTTTTTCTTCATCAACTCGTCTCAAGTAGTAGCCACGGAGAGCGTCCTACGCTATAAAATTGTGATGTCATTGACCAGGAACGTTACCTGGTCTGGGTCCTGCTACGAAAATAGGACGTGTCCAATTGCCAAACCTGGTACGAAATGTGGCCGTACAAGGCGGGAAATGCCATGACGGGTGCCACACTAACCCGTATACCGGCCGCTATGGCGGACCTTGCAAAAGTTTTTGCGGAATCTGATATCGTGTAATATCGCCTTTAAGATCGTACATTGCTCCAGACTGTATACTGTCTGATCGGAGGCCCGTCGCGACTTAAATAGCCTCGCTGATCCGATTCAGACGGTTCCCCACACAGGGGTCAAGCTGAGAGAGGCAAGGACAATGACCAAAACATTCTTCCGACGATAAACACTCCGTTGTAAATTTCCGCGCACTCCTGGGGTTACCACTCCGTTCTTGACACACTTCTTCGCTCGTTCGAGCGTAATAGAGCAACATGTGGCAATACGTTATTTATATGATAATTCTTTCTCTTACACGCATAAAGCGAATTTAAACTAAATATAACATACTCATTATTTACAAATTGAAACATTGCATTTTTAATACGACGTTAGACATATTACAGTACTACTCGCTACGAGCTTCAGTGGGAACATGATACTATAGTGTCCGTTAAGAAGAGTGTGAACATGCTCGGCCAAGGTCAAGAAGCGAGGGAGCGATACGGGCGACACGAACACGCAAGCCTAGTGCCTTATCGCTCCTACGCGCAAGGCGTGCAGTGTTTCCGTCGTGGTCCTGTGCTGTGCAAATCAGGTCTGTAACAGTGGGATTTTATTAAACCCAATGAAAGCCCATAGATTAAACTACGTCCGTATGTTTGCACTTTTCTCTTGCCGCTTTAGGAAACCGCATAGGCAAGCTTCAAAAATGCGATATTTGACCATTTTCACGAATTTTTTTCTCCATGAATGTACTTAATATGTTAATAGTAAAAACATAGAGTCATAGGTAAGAGTTTTTTTTTTTTTTACCTTTTCTAGCAAAAGGTCGTGTTTACAGAACATATATTTACCGAGATACGCAAATACGCGCAAACAACGATTTCGCAAAAAATGTTTCACTTCACACTCCTTTTAAGTGCAGTTAGGATCAGGTAATTTTTTCAGAGGATGGCTTTCAACCTTGAGTCGAAATACTCGACGCTTATTTCTCAAGGCAAGCACACCAACACAGAGCAGGTAAGTGCGCAGAGGCGGAATGGCGTGGTGATTCCCTTAGTGGGCGTAGCCATTAACTGAGTGGATGCGGGAGGCTGTGGGAGCGAGTATCTCATGTGATAGACTACTGCAAACTGCGAAAGGTTGTAAGCTGTTCACGGTTCACGGTTAAATGATGATTTTTGAAATTAACCTCTAAAAAATGCCTTCGCTGCCGAGCTGATTCACTCGATAAACGTCTTTTCTACTTCAGTCCAGGTATAGAGGGATTACATCGACTTTTTTTTTTGCCGGTTTGTTGTTATTTACTGGCCGTGTCTAGTTATTGTCCATTCGCGGTTTATTCACATTGTTTTGAATCAAACCTCTGAAATATCATTCCATGCGTGACGTGTTTGGTTGTTTCCTCTTCACGAGCGTTTTATATTTGTGTTAACACAAAAGTACCTTATTTTTTGGTTAAATTTAATTTTTGCTACTATTTCATCTATAAATTATAATATTTCATGTACAACTAATATGAATAAAAACAGAAAATAGGTGTTTTGTTGATGCCTAGTAATAAATAGCTCTTATGGAAACTATTATTACATTGAGTGGGCACGATTGCTGTGCGTTGGCCCTCTGTTGTAATTTTCTAAGCTTTTTCGTATGAGGCGGAGGAATATCCTGGAAGTAGAGCTTCAGCAGGGCTTCAGTAAAGTTGGAAGTAACCGTGACTGGAGTATATCTGTGTTTCCGGTACAAAAATAACTGAAATGGAGATGTCCAGAAGTAAATTCGTAAGATTTCCGTGTCCCTGATGGCGGGTTGAGATCCAGTAGGTTAACCCGTTCAGACACGCGTTAATCCCTGGGTTCAAACGTTGTTGCAATCTCGTATTTTATTTTGGTATGTGCTGTACTTGTGTTCAGCACTTGTCATGTAAAGGCTGTTGACGATAAAGTGAGCACTTTTGAAATCAACTTAGAAAAATGTCGCTGCTCCTACTTGCATATATTTCAATGGGCGCCCTAAGTGACATTCGCCCAGTAAAGTTGCTAACGGTGGATGGAAAGTAGTTCCGTATCTTAACGCCGAATAAAACTTTTGGGTAACCATTTTTGGTAAAATAAATGATTTATTTCGCTAAGTGTAAAAATGAGCACACACACACACACACACACACACACACACACACACACACACACACACACACACACACACACACACACACACACATATATATATATATATATTATATATATATATATACTGTTCAAATAATTTCGCAGTTTAACTTGATCGACGCATGAATAAAGTGACGAGGCCCACGACTATGTTAATCTTACATAAGGCGGAAGAATACACACAACTTGAATACAAGTAGACTTTAAGCAGAGCTCTCAAAAGTGCTCATTTTACCGTGAATATCATATAGAAAGTGAACGTGCTGCGTGCTCGATGATATTGGCGTGAAAGAGTTGTAGAAACTTCTTCGGATCGTCTTAGCCACGAGGAGGACTGGGCACTGGCGCCTTGCTGCTGTGCACAGCACAGGTCATAAATATCATCCATGTTCAACGTGTTCGCGATTGCGCACTCGGTAACTAAACGGGTTGAACTCAGCACAATCCTCACTCTACAGACTGGAGCGGCTTTCATTTGTCATCCCTTACAGTCACTGGCACACTGGCTGGCTTGCGCCCAGTGAAGTTGGTTAGCGGCGAAAGGAAAGTAGTTCTATGCCTTAACGTTTAAGTAAAAGTGTTAGGTAAATATCTGTGAATACTGAAATTATTTATTTTGTTTCCTGATTTTTTTATACACATTGAGTGTAAGTACTACTGAATCTGCAAAATATTTACTTTTTTAATATTTTCACAGTTTCACTTGCTCGACGCATGAATAAAGTGATGAGGCCCAATTAAATGTTCATTTAACATATGGTGGAAGGGCGTATGCCACTGGAGTTCGCGATGCAAGCAATTGTTTCACCTCTGTATTCTGAACCCTTTCAGTTCCGAAAGTATTTCACTAGATCAAGTGCCGCAATCGTTAAAAAAAATGTCATGGGCAATGTGACTTTGTCGAGCTTGCTTCTCGCAACCAGTGGTCAACGAACAGCGGTTTCACTGATGCCCTCAGTAACCGTTCACAAATGAGAGCTGCAGGAACTTCTACAAATCAGATTACTAAGAAGGAAGATGCTCAAAACACCTGTCACTGATTCCATGTCGTGTACAGTTATAACCATAAATATCCTGCATGGGGTCTAGTGGCGTTTATTCCACAGACGCAAAGTAAGCAATACTTACCCTATACATATTGGAAATGTTTGAACCTTTATACTCTTCGCCTTAATTTTAAACACATTTCATTCTGAGTTTCCCGTTTCCGATTCGAGAAACACAGTTTTCGTAACTCCGGTACTATACTCACATAGTGCTGCTATCTGGTATTTATTTCCACAAACGGGAGCGACTAGCGATGAGTCGAACTCGCAAGCAACAACACACTCGACCGCGTTCCTTCGGCAGGGTAAGTAGTCGTTCTGTCTGCGTCATCCAGTCCTACATTTTTCCTTGGGAAGTGGATGAAAGTACGGGAGTTTTCTTGTAATTTGTAATATGCCCTCTAAATAATATTCAGTTTAATTATTATTACATTAATTCCGTTTCCGTTTTATAACTAATGTTAGGTATTATAAAACGACAAATACATGTGGAGGGTAAGCAAATTTGGAATTTGCGTGTGTTGGTAGAAATTGTTTACCCTGTAAAAAAACTCATTAAACGCCACTGCGGGACTGAATGAATTAACTACTTTGTAACACTGACTGTAGAGCGTCTCAATCTTAGATTTACATAAGTCCTTGTTCCTACCTGCACTGTTGTCTGATAAGTTATCTTGTTGCAGCCTCAGAAAAATATTCCATTTTCGTCGTATGCGCGCAATGCAATCACAATGATACGGCTTCTCACAGGTTTCAGATTCAAAGGAGCCGCTTAGCTTTGCATCGCAGGATTGGATTCTCTTAAGAGTTGCTAGGGTGGTAAACAGATAAAATTCTCTTAACCAGGCCCTTTCCTTCGCCACCCATTTGTTACTCAGCCTGTCAGTTACGTCGCAAAGCTGGAGTAATCTGGCAACAGTGCGCGCCATTCCTGCTGTACTGCAATCTAAGAGTGGGACGGTGTATAAAGTGCCAGCAAGGGTGGCCAAAGGAAAATTCTTTCCCGAAACGCTATAAAACATCAGATTTCCGTGTTGCATCAACGTTTACTGAAACTCGCTGGTGCGAAAATAAATCACTGGGAATTTCGTAATGTGATCGGTGAGGTAGATTGGGGAAGGGGGGTACCGAGGTGGTCGTAAGACAAATTGCGAAGTTGCATCAGCGCCGAACCCGGCGTCTGACGGCCGGTTTTTCGCAATCGCCTCGTCTGCTGCGCGCGGGCAGTTTTATCGGGAGCATTACTGAAGTAGTGCCGGGTTGTGGGAGTCGGTTCGCGAAGCAGAGAGAGGCGAAGATATAGCAGAGGAGGAGGTGGATGTTGCTGGTTGGTGGGGGGGGGGGGAGGCATCGCCAAGAGGAATGCTCTCCGGCAGCGGGCCACAAGGTCGATGCGGAGACCTTGGGACACACACATACCGACCTTACGATCCTGCGGCGACGGGCGAACAGCCCCAGTTACCGCCTCTCACGTTTCAACGTCTGCCCCAGTCGCTCTACCCGCCGGCGTCTCTGGGTCGCGATGACATTCCCGCTCCATGGATGAGATTGTTTTCTTTTATTGCAAGGGAGTCTGTTTTGGTTTTGGCCGACCGGGTTCGTTTCCCGGCTGGGTCACCCGGATTTTGTGAGGGAACGTTTCCGTGGGTTGGTGGGTTTTCTCGGTGATATCCCGTTTCCTCCGCCCTTTCATGCCGGCGATACTTCATTCTCACGTCGCTTCACCCTCATTGGCGCTCATGACTACGCTTTCAATAGCCGAATATCATTTTTTACATGTTCAGCATATTTCAGATTTTTTTTTTCCGTTGTAGTACGATTTATTAAAAAAAAAAACAAATTATGAGAATAGAAAATTATTTTTTTAAAGACAAAAAATAAATTATGAAAATTAAAATTTTTGTATATATTGTCTGTACAGTTCTTAAAATTAAACAAAGTTTATATGTTAGGCTAAAACTCAAGATAATTGTGAATGCCATCAGAATGTCTTATTAAAAAAATATGTAATAAGGATTGGCCGTATTTCAATTTTAACTCTTGAGATAGAATTTCAAGTCAAAATAGCCCGAAGGTAAATCCTTCCCGCAAGTAAACCAAACGTTGGATTTAAAAATAAATTTCAACATGACACTTTTCTAATGTCGAGTAACACTTTTCAGTAACATCAAACTTAGTGTTGAAACAACTTCTGGAAATTTGTGCGGTAACCTCTCAACTTAGTTACGTCTCTGTGCAAATTTTGCTCGTCGCTCGTGCCTGGTGCACATTTTCTTACGATGAATACGCTTGTTTCGCTTGTTGTACACATCTTGTAGTGTAAAATAAGTGAAAACGGTTCTGTGTAATCAATGTAGCTTCAACCTTAACATAGGATTTTTAGGCGAACTGTAGGTGTATGGTGTAAACCTAGGATTCCTTGTAGACAACATGGGTCCAGCATGAACCTAGGTTTTATTGCGAGGCGTTCATATGGTGCTCGTCCTTCCCTCCACACGAGAAATAATTTTTTGTATTTTTTAATTATTTAATAATTTTAACAAGATATAATTTGTGAGATATATTTATTTCTCTGGAGAAAATTTCTTGACATTGGTTTTTTCGTACAAAAACAGGCGGAATATGCATTTAAATGGATTTCGTATTAAACTGTTATAATACGTAATATATCACACATATACTGTTACATGCTTCCTGCTTTCCAGCGCTTGAGCTGGCGAATCAGTGTGTCAAAGGCGAGCGGTAACCCGAGGAGCGCGCGGTAATTTACAAAGGCGTGCCGCTACCGCATAGACAAGCCCATCGGGACTCATGCTCTCCCGTCCTTGAACGGGTTGAATTTCTGGGGTTATCATGGAAAGAATGTCCCGGTCGTTGCCCTAGCCTCTCTCTCAGCGTGACTCCAGGTGCGGGGAACCTTCTAGATCGGGCCAGCCAGATTAACTCAGCGGCAAGCCGACAGTCTGGAAGTCTGGAGGTTTGTGTGGGCGCCAAGTGTGCGAATACCGCGAAGCGACGAGCCAGCAGAGTGTAGAGTGATACTGGCGGGCGGGACTATTGAACTGGATGCGTGAGTGACAAACATTTGGAATGATGGCGTGTGTAAAGAATAGCTGTGTGAATAGCGACAGTGATAAGGACTTGAATTATAATTGAGATTAAAACTAAATATTGCGCTCACTGAGAATAACGATAGTAGGTAAAAGCTGTTCACGATAAAATTAGCACTTTTTAAATCAACCTTTGAAAAATGTCACTGTCCCTACCTGCGTTCATTTAAACTGGTACACTGACTGTCCCGCTCCCAGTAAAGTTGGCAACGACGGAAAGAAAATAGTCTCATGTTTAAACGTTTAATTACGAGTGTTAAGTAAACATTTGTGAATACAAGAATATTTTATTATAATTCTTTTTGTTTTTAATACATATAAGAATATGAATTAAAACATTAGTAAAATATCTTTCCTTAGCTAAAAAATTTACAGTTTCACTTGACCGACGCACGATTAAAGTGATCAGACCCGTGGTAATGTTAATTGTACGCATGGTGGAAGAATACACAATGTACATACAAGTAGATCTTGAGCATGACTTTCAAAAGTGCTCATGTTACCGCGAACAGCCTATAATAGTGGAGATAGTTTAATGTCGTAAATAATAGCTTTGTGAATATTTATAGCAGTATAAATAATTTTACAAAGTCAAATTTAGTTATTTTATTTTCATCAAGACGTCCATCCCTCTGGAACATGGATATGCCCCTGGCGCCTTACGGGTATTTGTGAGCGATTTACATCATATACTTTGTCGTAATTACGAATAATAATTTAACTCCTAACATAAACAAGTAAGTTATAATGTATCTGGGCGCAGTACAAAATTAGCAATCCTGGCCTGCTCCTGTCCCTTAATTATAATTGCAATTGTAGGCTGTTCACAGTGAAATAAGCACTTTTGAAAGCCCTGCTTACGATCTACTTGTATACACGTTGTTTATTTCCCCGCCTTATGTAAAATTAACATTGCTATGGGCCTTATCACTTTATTCATGCGTCGGTCAATGAAACTGTGAAATTATTAAGAAAGTAAATTCTTTAGTAATATGCTAATTTTCACACTTCGATGCATTAAAAAAAAACAGAAAGTGAAAGAATTAATTTTAAGTTCTCATAAATGGTAACCTAACACTTTTTATTCGACGTTAAGATATGAAACTTCTTTCCATCCATCGTTTCCAACTTTACTGGGCGAATGTCTTTCGGTGCGCCCATTAAAATATATGCATGCAGGGGCAGTGACTTTTTTTTAAGGTTAATTTCTAAAGTGCTCACTTTATCGCGAACCGCCTTTAGCTACAAATTGCATTAAGACTGGCGCCTTGTAGGCAGAGTGCGCGAACGTATCCCACGGAGTGGAAATATTATTGCGGCGTAGACACGGATCAGAATAGAGTAAGAGGAAGCGGATGGCGCATGTGCGAACACGTGACCGCAAGGAGAAGGTAGGAGGTAGGGGAAGGTTGTCGGCACCCGGATACCCTTCGCCAGGGATATGCGAGCAGTCACGTCTGCAGAGGGGCTCAAGGACGTACACGGTATAGGCTGTTCACGGTAAAGTGAGCACTCTTTAAGGCCCTTAAGAAATTTTTCCTTTCATCCAATTCCCATATCCCTGTGGCTTTTTAATATAAACATCGCAATGTGACCAATAAACACAGTGTATACATTTCACCGCCCTAAAAATGTAATGCCTGAGGCTGCAATAATATATATTTATTAGTGGTTAATGCCTGTAGGTAGGGAGGGCCTTAAAAAGTGCTTACTTAACCGTGAACAGCCTATGATCGGCTTCGCTTAGTAAACCTGCTCTGCGTCTGCGATTCTCTTCCCATTCGCAAACATCGCCCCTCGGTACGCTGACGTCATGGAGGCGATGTTCCTGAATGGCGCTTAAGACGGAGACATGAACTAGAACAAAGACATTTAATTGAATTATATTTTATTTCTCCTGGACATGGACACAAAGGTAAAGATGACGGACAAGGGTCTTGTCGACAGCGAGATCATTAGAGACGGTGCAAGTTGCATAGGAAAGAGGGATTAGGGAAGGAATGTGAAGGAATCGGCCATGGCTTTCGTTATGGAGCCGTCCCGGCAGAAATACAGCATGTCACCGTGTAATACCATCACCAGTGAATTCTGCAGTGCCCTAATTGTGCAACTAGCTGTGCGCTGGCAGTTATGGAGTTACGGAGGACTGGGGATCAAAGCTCAGGCACTTGCCCATGGATAAAACGTACATTTTACCTGTGAAGTAGTGTAAAGAGCGTCGCCACTGGATTGTTGGACAGCTGGAGACGCGTGTTTCGGAGTGATGAATCACGCAATACCATGTAACAGTCGGATGGGAGGTTTTGGGTGTGGCGAATACCAGGTGAACGCTACATGCCTGCCTGTAGAGTGCCCATGGTAGAATTTAGAAGAAGGGGGAGGGGGCGAGCAGTGTGGGGGTGTTTTTACGCCCTCGTAATACTACGAGGCACGTTAAAGGCGGAAGGCTACAAGGACATTTTGACCGGCTGCATGTTGTCTAGGTAGAATACCAGTTTGGAGACGATAATTGTGTGTTTCTGCATGGTAATGCTCCCTTCCATAAAGCACAGTCTATTCGTGAGTTGTTTGTGGACAATAGACTACCGGAAATGGACTGGTCAGCACAGAATCCCGAACTCATTTCCATCGAACACCTCAGAAATGAAGTGGAATGACAACTACGTGCCAGGCCCCAGCGACCCATATCACTTGCTACAGCGTTGCAGCAAGAATGGGCTGCCATTCTCCTGGAGACGTCCCGACATCTGGTTGACAGTCTCCCCTGCAGGGTTACAGTTGTGGTAAAGAGCCAGTGTTAATGCTTGCTACTGGAAGGTACATCCGAGGGGTACTTACAAGACAGTTTCGCGTGGCTGTCAGGATAATTTTGATCACATAGTGTAAGAGAAATAAAGGTACAGAGAAAGCATACATATGTTATTGGAGAGAACAACCGAAAATACCAAACTGGCTGATGACGTGAGTAATGAAAATGTATATGGAGTAGAAAGTGAACTGTAGAAGCATTGCCATAAGGCAGGAAAAGGAAACCTTAGTGAGTGGATCGTGTCTTACGGAGGTACTGTGTACATATTCTATGGCTGAAGGACAATAAAATTGTAATCGAAGGAGTAATAGGAGGGTGGGGATTATGCACGATGTGCTAGAAAGAGATACAAGTGACAGAAAGATAAGGCCTGGAAACAGAGCATAATATAAAAAGCATAATGACAGATGCTGTATAGATGATGGTCATCCGCTACTTAACTATACGAAGAAGACTTGATGTACTGGCGAGTTAGTGAGCGGAGGCTTCACTGCCCCCCCCCCCCCTCAAATGTCAGCAGGTGGTCCGGAAATACAGGCTGACTTGCTGAAGTCAGCATTGAGATCGGCTCGTTCGCCAGCCGCCTTTCACCTTGATTGGTTCCTGCGTGCAGTCACCATCGCCAGTCTCAAACCGTGTTCAAGTTAATACTTTTTGTTAACAAATTGGTTACGTAAACGAATTTGTTCACAAATGTGAATTACTTATTTTATAATTTGTGTTTTGAGATTTGTCAACTTCGAAGGCCACAAATTACCAAAGGCAAGTTAACAAATCACCCCCATGTTAGTTTTCCTGAATTGAAATGTTTAATGCGTGTGCCACTTAGGTGACTGAAGAAAATACGAATTATGCTCTTATAAATATTTCAAAGTCTCTGAAAGTCATGAAATATGTCTTGCTGCGGTTAGGCGGTCTTTTCAATACCCACTTCCTAATGCGAGTGGGCCATGCGACTCAAAAAGACTAGTCCAACATGGGGTGACGTGGTGCGGGGAGAAATTGGAACATGTTTTCTTGATTAACAGTTTACACACGGACGTGGTGTAGTGCCCAGTAAAATGCCGGAGATAATCTTTTTATCGAGAAACATTTCAACGTCGAATGAGTCATCTCTGGGCGTACGTAAGAATGGTTCTGCCTGTCTGCAGTTATTTTGTGTATTCCAAGCCTCGAATTGCATGAGCTGTAAGGCCTACTCTTGTTCACTCACCATTTGCCTCATCGCCTTTAGGTGCAAGGCGCTCAACTGGCGTGCAGTCTTTCCATCGGCGACTCGGCTGAACGTGACTATGCGGTGATAATATAATGATTATGGCGAGTCTTTGGCAAGGGAAAAAAAGGGGGGGGGGGAGGATGTATCACGCATCAATCGGCCACCATGTTGAGTTTAGGTGACCTTGACCTCACGCCCGCGACCTTGACCCCATGGCCGTGACCTTGGATGACCTGGAACCAAAAATATTCCACGTAAGTTCTAAAAAATCGAAAAAAAAAAAAAATCCTTAAAATTGAGGAACATATAGCGTTACTCCACCCTCCCCCCGCTCAACCTAACCAACACCCCCCCCCCCAACGCCCTCCCAGTCATAAATATATCAATGCATCGCCTTGCATAAGCTGCATTTGATAATTGCAATGTTTCTTCATGAGGAATTGACTCAGAGAAGTAACATTTTCCGTAAGAACTATTTGCTATTAGACATTTCCAACACCCCTATGTTCTCCCTTTTTTTGTTCATTTTATTAAAAATAAAATGTTGTAATTGATAAATACTTTAATTAAAAGTTAAATTTCATAAAACATATGTTATTTTATTTTAACAGAAGTATAAAACGCTTTTGGTACATCACATATTAAAAAAACAACTAACCTCATCATACATGGTGTGATTTTCCAAAGGTTGGGTTCAAAAAGTGTGAAGTGTATATATATATATATATATATATATATATATATATATATATATATATATATATATATATATATATATATATACACACACACACACACACACACACACACACACATGCACACAGGATGTTGCAATATTGCATGCCAATACTTCGGGGGAACATTCTTCACATCTGGAGGAGGAGGAAAAAAATGTTATATGAACATAGGTTCGTAAACGCTTCGTTTCTGTTCTAAAGGCCATAATACATACCGTACAGTGTATGGCACGCGGGCTGGATCATGTTACTGTGGAATACCAATCAGCTGTACTGTAATTGGCAGACTCATACCACCCCCGAGGAGCCCTGATCTGTATCCTCCAGATTTTTTGTTTATGGGGACATTTAAAGGCACTTGTGTATGCAACCCCAATGGACGATGCGGGCAACCTCCGTAACCAAAATTGTAGTGGGTTGCGAAACAATCAGGAATTTTTAGGGATTCATCAACGCATCCGTGTGTCCATGCAGGTTGATGCATGTGCTCGTGCGATGGAGGGCATTTTGAAGATTTCCTTTAGTGCCGACAATAAGCTTTCACACAGGTGTAACTGATTCCTGTGCCGTTCCTATTGTTCTAGGTGTATGTCGTAGTGTGAGATGTCGTGTATCATGCAAACGAACGCTGCGGTGGCGTTCCACAGTAAAATGATCCAGCCCGTGGGCCATACACTGTACACATTATGTATTATGGGCTCTATTACAAAAACGAAGCGTTTGCGGACCTATGTTCATATAACATTTTGTCATCCTCCAAATGTCAAGAATGTTCCCCCGAAGTATTGACATGCAATATTTCAACATCCTGCATATATATATATATATATATATATATATATATATATATATATATATATATATATATATAAAGTGCGTTTAGAGTAAAATTTCAATTTGGAGTGGACCTGGAGTGGACTGAAGATTTCTGATTGAAAAGTGGTTATCAGATCCGGACAGGGCTGAAGTAGAAGTGTAGTGAGTAATCCACTCCAATTGGCAAGGTGAACTGGAGTGTAGAAGCGGATTGAAAATTCAGTCTAAACACTGCCGATAGGAGTGAAGTGGGAGTGAGAACAAAAAAAATGCCGCCATTCTGGAAGTGCATTGTCTAAAAAGAAGGAAATGCAAAATATTTGGACCGAAATGGATTTATACTTTTCATAATCGTAGTGTTGGAGAAACAAATATTAAACTTAGTATATACTATGGTAAATAACCAAAATATAGGAAGCGAGATATTTTTTAAATTTATAAGAGTAGAAAAAAAGTTAGCTTCACAATAACTCCGAAACAGAAACAGTTAATTTATCGTCTTTTTATTTTTCGAGTATCGTTTGTTGCCAAAAGACGTCACTAAACAGCTTTCAGTCCGAGTTCACTTCATCTTCGTACATGATTACATGTCAATCCGGACTGATGACTCCACTCCATATCCGTTCGCAGTTCTTCACACTTTTTGAATCAAACCTTTGAAAACCAGCTTATCTGTGACGTGCATATGAAGGCTGTTCACGATAAAGTGAGCACTTTTGAAATCAATGTTAGAAAAAAGTCACTGCCACTCGCTGCATATATTTTAATGGGCGGACTGAGTGACACGCACCCAGTACAGTTGGTAACGATGGATGAGAAGTAGTTCCGTATCTTAAAGTCGAATAAAAAATGTTAGGCAACCATTTAAGACAACTTAAATTGTCTCATCCGCTCTCTGTGTTTTTTAATGCATCGAAGTGTAAAACTAAGCAGATTTGTTAAATATTTACTTTTATAATAATTTTACAGTTTCACTTGACCGACGCGTGAATAAAGTGATGAGGCCCATGAAAATGTTAATCTTACATAAGGCGGTAGAATTCACAACGTGCTTGCAAGGTGATCTTAAGCAGAGCTTTCAAAAGTGTCATTTTACTGTGAATAGCCTATAGTATGGTTGTTTCCTAAATGTATAAAAGTATATTACTTTTCAATACACTGAATTTTTCCTGATATTTTGTTTAGAGATTATAATATTAGACGTGCCGTGAGAAGGGGGGCCGGGGGGGTGGGGTCAGGCCACTTTCGATTAATCGGATTATCGATTTGATTTATTGGATTAATCCGATCTTAACCCAAACAAATATTTTAATCCGACTTTAATCCGATGAAAAATTCGTTAATCCTTAATCCTAATCCGATTTGGTGAGATAAAATGTGATCAAATTTATTTGATGAAAAAGTTTGAACAAATTTCTTTAATAGATTCTTTTGTGTGTACAGTTAGGTGTACTTTATTTTCTTTCTCTGGTAAGTCCTCACCCTGGGAGCTTTAGCGCTGTACTGAGTTGTGGTGTGTTAGGGAAGGGGTGTTATAGGGGAGCGATGTTGTCAGCAAGACGACTGGCACTCGGCTGAGGGAACTTGCATATTGTATACGGTGTATGTGTGTGTGTGTATATATATATAGAAAGAGAGAGAGGGGGGGGGGTTGCAAGAGTGGCATAAGTGGTTTTTTTTTGGGTCGGGAGTGATATTGCTCGTAGATGTTGGTGGGAGATAGGCGACTTTGAAAGATAGTATTTACATTGTGTATGTTACGATTATTCCAAATGGATGACTTATAGAGCGTATTTCTGGGAAATGAAATCCATCCCATCTGATTAGATACACATTTCGGAATTAATTAATTAAACTGCTAATGAACTCAAATATGTGATTATTCCTAAACGAATTATGGAACCCAGCTACCCTGTTTTTTTTTAATTAATGAAACTGTAAACGAAAAAGAATCACGTCTGTACGGCTGCGAGGTTACTGAATGAATTACGTTAGTATAGGATTTGCGGAGACTTATAAGCACGATTAGAGACATGGAGCGCGGCCAGCGTCTGACAGGCGGCTAAGGATTTACCTACTCGAAAAGTGATGTGAATACAATTTATGTGACAAAATAATTGAAATTTCGGTAGCAATATATAAATTACACTAGTTGAATTAAAAACTCATAATGTAATCGCACAAGCACCTCTCCCAAAACACGTCTGTCCGGCTGTGAGATCAGTCAAGGAATGACTTATAGACATGGATCTTGCGGCCGAGTCGAACACACAACTATGTGAATGGATCAAAATTATGTTTACAAATTAATATTTCCCTAGAAAACAGGTTTACCGCTTATTCTAATAACTTTAAGATAAGATGGAATGAAGCACACTTTCAAAATATGCAAACTTATTAAGAACTGATTTGAATACACTACAATATGGACAATTAAAAATTTCCAAACTCGAATTTAGAATTAAATTTTAACCAGACATACTTGTATGTCTCCCTCTCATTTGTACACGTACCTTAAATGATTATAAAACATGTCTGTTCGTTGTGGAGTCTGATGTAAGAAGGAGTTGAGTGGACCACTTAAGTCGGCTTGTAAGCACGATTAGAGACGTGGAGCGCGGTCGGCAGATAACTAAGTTGAAATCACAGGAAAAACTCGTAAATGAGGGAAACGTTTTTAATGTTTATGAAATAGCAATTAAACGGAAAGAGAGTTGAACACACGCAACTACTTTAACGATGTATGTACTTATCTATACATTTCATTTCCCTGGGATAAATAAATTTCAATGTTGTAAGAAGCCATATTTTAAAATAATTCGCTTTTAACAAGCAATCAAACTTCCTTGAAGAAAAATTATTTTAAATAACGGACACACTACATTGAGTCGAATAATATTTACACAAATTTTTGTTAAGTGTGGGAAATTCATCGCACTTTTTAACGAAACAAGAGTTGAAAATCCTTTGAACTTTCGTCGACCATTCTCAGAAAGTGGGTTTGCACGATAAACGCTTATAAAATTATTAAAATTTATGGACGCACTATATCAGCTGAACACAAAAAAAATTTTCCCCGATAAATTAAAATTTATAAAAATGGCTGAAACCCGGAGCAGATACTATTCAATGAAAACTTTTAACGAGAGGTGAAGCCCACTGACTGAATTTCGCTGTTCGGGTACCTGCTAGCCCTTGGTCATTGTATGAGGCCCCGGCAACTGTCGACCCACCGGTGAAGAGGGATGCTCAGTGTCGCGTGTATCCAGGACAAGGGTTGGCTTCAAAATAAAGATGGCGCTGGTCATCGAGAAGTGGCCAGATTGCTCCTACCTGCACCCCTCCCCCTACAACAGACCGCGTCTTTGGCGATGCGTCCCCTCCCCCAACCAATCTCTTAGACCAGAACGCGTCTTTGTCCAAAAAGAGAGTTCCTGTTCCCCGCTATTGATCCAACACAGCGATCCACCAAACCTGCCTAGCGCTACGTTCTCCCGTCCTCTCTGTGTCCTTAGCCAAGAGCGCATGTTATTCCCAGACGAGAGCTGCCTCGGCTAGACACCACCTTGCACCTCCATCCCTGAACGCATCTTTGCGCACCACATCGGAGACGTGCCACCTGCCAGACACCCCTCGGGCCTGCTACTTTTGAACTGACCCTATCTCGCTAGCTCTCCTTCGCCCTCTGCCCTACAAACTTTCACTTTTGCTTGCCCGTTGACTTGTTCAGAAAGGGAGGGTTATGCCATTCTCGAAACCCTGTCTTACGTCCAGCAAAATTAAATTTTGTTACCCAAGTCCCGTTGATGAAATTATTTCCCTGATGTTAAAATGAATTAATTCTTACCCAATATTTTAATCCCCAGATAAAATTCCAAGAAATTTTACATTTTAATACAACAAATGAATTTTTAATCCAATAAACTTGAAGTTTATTCTGTTTTCCAGCAAACTTATTGTAGTTAGTCTAGGAAACTACAACTAACTAAAAGACATATTTTCACTTGCTAAATTTTTAACATTGAAAGAAAAATATTTTTTCCCAAACACACATCTTTCTGTTTAAGCAATATGTAAGTAAAGGTATTTTTTTTTACTTATTGAAAAATTGTGTTGAAAACAAATGAAATTAAATTCAAATGGGATGGAAAACATACATATTCATTCTGTTTTAAATATATGTGCATATTTCATGTGTAGACTTCTCTACAACACTAAAATTTTCTTATAACCAAAGTTTCAATTCAAAACTTTCCCAGCCTAGAATTTCGATTATACTATGTAGCATAAAATGATCCAACACAGCGATCCACCAAACCTGTCTAGCGCTAATTTCCCCCGTGTAGACAGTATTTTAAACCAGTATAAACATATTTTATTTAAAAATACAACTTTTTCGACGTAATATGAATGAAATAGCATGAATCCAGTTTGAAATGACTGCTATCGAAGCTGAAATCTGTTCAATTCCAACTTATTTTCTAAAAAAAAGTCCAAATTTAAGCAAATTGAAAGGAAATTGGTGGCCATTTTTTAACACAAGTTGGGTTTAAAAAAAATTGTTCAAAGATTACTTCTGAGTTTGTGTAAAGTATGATTGTGTTTTACCACCAAACATCATCGTGTTGGTTCCTCAGCAGTAGTAGCAGTTATTCGTTTTGTGTGACAAAATATTTCTGTTAATAAGTTCACTGGACTCTGGCTCTCGCTGCTGTAGAGTTGAGGGTCAGCGGGAAACTTTGGAGCTGTTGAGTTTCGCTAAGAGGTCTTGTACACGCCTTTGAAAAGGTATTTTTGCTGGCCCACTCTCCCTTCCTTGTGTCCACCAGGGTCCTTAAAGTTGAGTTGTGTCGATGGAGGTTTCCTCGAGATTCTATGAGTTCCGTCTCCTTTTGTTTCAAAATTCATTCAGTCATTCCAGCATACATTTTTTTTCTCCATCACTTTTGTAATTCTCCCCTTCATTCGTTCAGTGTTTGTTTTGATTAAATTTCAATTGAAATGTTAATTAGAAAATGTATAAATATGTTTTTTCCCTCACGAAGACTGAAGCAAGGAACTTTAATTTTCTTGTGAAAAGTATCCAATTATCTGGGCTTGAATTCAAACCAGACCTGAAAAGCTTACTACAAGTGACACACTCGTTTCAAGTTTACCTACATTTTTGTTTCAAATTTCTCTTTAGCATTATTAAATGTTTTATCAACTCTTCATACAACAAATAATGACTTGAGGAATGACAAGCTAATAAATAACAAATCACATTACTACTTTCTATCATAACAAAAGTTGTTTTATATTTTTAAAAATTCATGAAAACATCTTAGTTAACACTTCCAAGACATAGACTCTATATATTACATTTCATTAAAATAATCACAACAAATAATTTTACAACTTAAAAACTTTCAAACATTTCTTTAACATTTACATCTTAAAGCACTACAAACTTTAAAAAAATTGTTACTTCATGTTATGTTACAAATCATAAAAATACTTAATTTCATTAAAATGCATTAGAAACTTTTTTCTATACAATACCACTGAAAGCACTTCAAACTTAAAAATCGTTATTTATGTTACATCACAAATCATAAAATTACTTAAATTTCATTAAAATTCATTACAAACTTTTTGCAATATAATACCATTGAATGCCATACAAGCTTAAAACCAGTACTTCATCCTACATCTTTAAACTGTAAAAATATCATAACAAATCATGCTATGACTTAAGAAAAAAATTAAAGTTGAAATATTTTCACATCATATTATGTCAGAAATCATTGGCATCTTAAAACCTTCATATTACACCTCAAATACTTTTACTTTTTAGTTTATTTACACATTGCTCACCTGGTTTGATGCTTGTTAAATTTAGAGCTTCTAAGCTCTATGCCGGAGGCAACGTTGGATGCAGCAATGTAGATGCTCTCAGCGCCAGAGACGGTGCTGGAGATGGCATTTGAGGTGGCTCTCTACTTCCTCTCGTTGTTGAAGACAGCATTGTAGACACTCTCAGGGACCGGGGGGGGGGGGGGAATTCCTCTGGATGTTGAAGGCGGCAGTGTAGCTATTCTCGACGTTGTAGTCGCCGAAGGTGGCGCTCTACTTCCTCTCGATGTTGAAGTCGGTGGTGTAGCTATTCTCGAGGCTTTAGTCGCTGTAGGCGATGCTGTAGACAACCTCGATGCTGGAGGTGATTGTGATACCCCTATGGAGGGCATTGACACTAGCAATGGTTGTAGTGTAGGACCACTTTCGTCGTCGTCCAAAGAATCCATCAAACTTATAATTTAAGGATCTGAACCATTCATTATCTGATTAAAATAGTCCCAATTAAAATTTTCAAGTTTGATATCAATGTCTTGGTTGGATAAATCACGCAAGTAATCTTCACAGGAATGCGACATCGCAATGCGAACTGCACAGGTTAACTACTAGAAACAGTGGAAGGGGGCTACATGATAAACCCCTATTTATAAAAATTTTCAAATTCCAAGGTAAACGTTCAAGAAACGATATTTCTCCACTCCAACCTGAGGTCACAAAGGCAAACACCCCCTTCCCTTCACTCACCCTTGACTTTCAAATAACTTCAACACCTCATCCCAACCTCTGAGACAAACCTCTCTACTAAGTTTCGTCCTCGAAGAAATGAAATCGAATCGATTTTAATATTAAATAAAAAATAATTTATGTTTCACTACAAATAAATTATATTACGAAATTAATTCTGGTTGATTATTAACAATAATATTAGAATGATACATATCAATAAAAGCATATAATTTATATGTTGCAGATTTACCAGACTTAGTATAATCTGTAAAAAAAATCATTATGGGTATACCATAATCCCACTTTAAGTTTTTCTAAGATTAGTTTTACCATTTAAAACTGATGTTTATATAATGTTTTTATTTATGTATTCTTTTAAAGCTTTGAATTTAATCTCTGTTTAATAACATGGACTATTATGTTACGAATTATTAAAACCTTACCCAATGTTTCTGTAAACCGTAAAAATAAATTTATCTTTACCCCTGAACTTATTGACTTCAACAGTCATTTTGCAAAGTATTTTAAGTAAATTATGTCCCCTTTTTCTTATACTGTATATTATTATTGTTATTTGGGATAAAAATGTACAGATAACTTCTATTAATTTACACATTCATTATTTACTATGAATAAAAATATATTTAATAAAATAATTTTTTTTAAAGCTTTGTGTGTGAGTGGAATAAAGCTTGTTTCATAAATAATTATTTGATACAAGTCTTGACTATGTTTTTAATCAGTGTAAAATTTCATTGTTTTTAAATTCTATATATTTTCCAGCCTAATGGAGGTTGGGGAGCAGTTCTAATTTTTATTGAGTAGAAAGCATAATATTTTGCTCGAGAGTTTGCAATTCAGGTAAGAAGGCAACTTCACCTTGGTAGGCTTGGCGGTGAAATAGTTGACCTCAGTCCTAGCAGGGATGCAGATGGCCTTGACTGTCTCCTTTGTGAAAAGCTAGGCGCCTGGGTTGTCTCCAGGGTATAATTAAAGCAAAGTGTTTTATGTGAGGTTTGTCAGACTCATGCATGCACCCTTTGTGACCATGGTTTTTGGTTGGTAGCATTGAAAAGATGTTGAATTTAAACTTTTGTATTTTGTGACTGCTCAAAGGTTGGTATCACTTACAGACCTGTATAGCTCTAAACACAATGGCTTTTACATGTCTGGAGACATTTGCACATAATATAAGTTAGCAATTCTAAATCATTCAATTAGGTTAAAACATCTATAAAATTGAACAAATCTGGCTTTTAAACACCATAAGTTAGGTTAATTTTATTTTTTCCTTAGGAAAACAAGTTAATTTTTAAAAAGGGATTTTATAAATTAATGTAAAAATACATTTTTAAAACACATCTACTAATAAAACTATACAAATACAGCCTATTTCACAAATTCTTGTACATTTAATACTACAGGATGTTACAAATGTTAACTATAAATGATTTCTTTCCGAAAAAAAGTCGAAATGGTTTACTATATGTTAATAACTTGCTGATATTCAATTTGCCCTTCCTTTTATGTATACACAAACAGGTGATTTTGTTGTCTTGGTGATCCATCTTTAAGAAATATCAGATTACTTACAATCATATACTTTTTATACTAAATTTCACTCATTAGTTCACAATTTTCTCTCATGTCAAACAATGCTATATCACTCAAATAATATCCATGGGTGATTCAGGAGGAGAATCATCATAATCTGTTTCACTCATCAGACATCATTGCCCAAGTTAGCATTAATTTAGAGTTTGCCTCTGCAGAGAAGAATGTTGAATTAGATCTATGTTTTTTACATAATTGTTTGAACAATGGGCAATTGTATTTTTTTTCGAATATTTGTTACATTCTCATTCCACACACTTTCTAAAATATGTTTTTGCTCGACTCCACTTACGTATAATTCACAATTATTTAGGTAATGCTCGCAAATATCTTCAATATTCTCATACTCCATACACCAACTCTCCCATTTTAAACCATGGTGATGGTTGGTAACCCATCTATTAGTTTTCTTGTATTTGGGAGGTAGATATTTCCAGTTGAACAGTGCTTTGAAGCTGAAAACAGTTGCATGATCTTCCATATAAGTTATTTCTAATTCTTTAATGGTAAATTTATCTGGTTTGTATCCTATTGAGTAATTTAATTATTTTCACAAGCTTATCTCTTACACTGTAACTTGCTAATCTATCATGAATTATCAAAGAAAATGCTTGTGTATTTTCTGGAATGGGTTTATTTGCAATTTTTCCAATTCTTGAATCAATTATGCTATTGGTTATTGTGTCATCTTTTTTGCTTACATCAAATACAAATAACATCCTCTACTTTTAAAGGTTTCAGGTTCTAGTATCGGTGAACTCATTTTGTTATAACATGGTTCCTGAAACTTTGTTTACATATTATTGCAAATAAGAAATTCAAATTATTAAAATCCACATTGAAATCAATATAGGGATAAGCTTGGCTGTTTAGATATAGTTTAATATTTTTCACATCACAATTATCGAATAATGATCGATCTGCTTTTGAATTGTTTTGTTGGTTTGTTTGAAAAAATATAACAACAAATCACAGTTTTGCAGACGAAAAACTTTGTTTCACATGCCATACTACTTTTTGGAAAAGACTCCAGAGCCCATAATCTGTTTGCAATGTCTAAATTCCTCCCTTTTTCGACATATTTTAAAAACTTTTCACACTCACATGTGTTAATTTCGATATGTGGCATTAGCCATTCGACACTGTTTAATTCAAATGCTACACCTTCCTCGTTATTTGCTGTATCATATATGGAACTCAAATGCATGTTTGCGAATAGAATAAATAAATCTTTTTAAGTATTAAAAATAACATGTTTATAGTCTTCAGCAAAGCCCAAGACAATACTTAAGGGTATAATAACTTCAAATTTTTTGCCTGGATTTATTTTTAGTGAATAATCATTAGCATTGCTCTGCCCAGCCATCACACATGTATAAAGATTGTTTACAGTTTGCGAGAGATAGTTTCTTTTATCGTGGTAGTAATCCCAACATCTCTTGTCTGATCGATTTACACTTAATTTAACAAATATGAAATTCTATCGATTAAATTAAGTATTCCATTTCTTACTATTTTTTGTAGTAACTGGATTGCTTGCATCGACCATTTTTTCAATTGTTCCTCTAAACCTTAAACTGTATTTCAACAGAAATATGTACATATTGTGATTTTGTATTGAAATCCATATTTCAGATGGAAATGTATACGGACTGACTCAAAATGGTTCATAGACATGTATTTCAATACTTGTGATTACATCTGTATAACTGATAGGTTCTTCAACACTAAGTAAGTCTTCCATTTCGATTAACCATATATCCCAATTCTTTATAAATAACTTGTTGCCTCGTGTTAACTTCACAGGTAACTTATTTGAAGTGAGCATTTTATGCTTGCATTTATGTCTTTTTATACTTCCTTTCTTAGAAATATGTTCTTTAGTGAGATATTTCTTAAAAGAACCCCCTACTTTAAATCCATATTGGATGTTATACACAACACCCACTCTGATTGTAATGCACCTGGAATGCAACTGTTCATATAGCCTTTTTTTAAATGTAAATGGATGGTAATTTCATTGTTTCTAAAATTAATAAGTTTACTGTCTTGATCGACAATTGTAACAACTATTTCATCAACATGATTCACTATTACTGGAAGATATATCAATGTATTAGGTTTTTCAATTATTTTATATCCTGGAGCAACAGCACACATGAATTCATGTAGTGTACATGTCTGTTTCCCATTCAAATATGAACCACCTACAATGTTAACATTTATAAAACATACATTTACCAACAACATATTAACCTGTTTGGATGATTCATGTAAATCATTAGCATTCATAGCCTAACACATTTCCAATTAAATTGTCTTCGAGAAACCGATATCAACATTACTATAAATCACACTAGTTAACGTATTTGGATTCCCACATAATTGGAAATGCACATGTTTAGGTAATGCCATTTTAATAAAAATTTCTAAGTCATCCAACTTATAAAATCCTATCAGTATCACAATCTTGCAGGTTTTCTCACCATTGTTAACTGTAAATGATTGGTTGTGCAAGTTAATGTTTGGTATGCTGTTGTAAGTAATTAATTCGATTAGACTTATTTGCCATTCTACATCTAACTCCAACTCAGCAAAATATACAGTGTGTAACTGCGATGAATTACCACTTAATATTAACATTATTAACATATTACCAATATGTTTAATATTGTACTTAGGTATATATCCTATTTATAGACAAGAATGTAGACATAAAAGTCCACAATTTATTGTATTTGGTAATTGTTCTATTTGGTAAGTGTACCTTAATTGGGTGTTTTTTATAATTACTTAATTCAATTGGAGGGTGAAAATCACCAGATGGAACAATAAATTTAAGTTCTGTATTAATGCTACTCAATGTGTTCCTCTGTTTTGTTTCAAATATAAATTAACAATCATACATTCACAGAGATTTGGTTTCTTTGGTAAACTGTCTCTCATGTACACATCTCAGAAATAGGGAATATCCAGTTTCTTTACAAATACCTTAATATCTTTGTTTGTTAATGCAACTTTTGGAAGAATATTTAAGACTTACTGCATTTTTTTACAGGTTTGGAGTTTTGTCATCCTTGTCCAACTTTATAATGTGTCAAATACATTCCTTTACCCTTTGATTTAACTGCTCTACTGATAGCCGAAACTCCTCTGAGGATTGATCCAAGAGCTGTTAATGCTGGAAATAAGAACATAATGATTCGTTCTTTCTTTGTTTTTCATTTAGTTTTATGTTTTAAACCCATGCCTTTTTTAATCTTTGCGTGCATGACTTTGACAACAACCCAGGCACCTAACTTTTCACCAGTCGATGTAGATGGATTCTTCCTTATATTTGCTGCTTTATCGGCTAGAATTGTATCTGCTATGTCTTTCTTTCAAATGGTTTGTTCGACATAAACACAAGTGTTCTTTACAAACATTATCCAGAGAGTATATTCCTTTATCGTTCCGCACCAGACATTTTGCAAGTTTAGTACCAGAATCACAATAATTGTATTTTGGTAAACGCAACTCAAATGGTAATTTATGTCATTTTCATAGTTTAAAGATATGCATCATACTGTTGGACAAACAAATATGGTTTTCTGGCGATTATATCTCAAGAACTTCATTCTCCAGCCAGAGTAAGATATCCTAGAAAAAGAGTTATTACTAAAGGGTTAAATAATATCTTTCAAGCCAATTTGTGTGAAATGACATTGCTTTCGAAATACAATAAAGGATACAAATATATTTTAACCACAATATACGTTTATTCCAAATATGGTTGGGCTATACCATTAAAGGACAAAACTGGGAAACATGTTGGCGATCCAATGAAGACCGTTTTGAAAGAGAGAACCCCAAATTCGCTCCAAACCAACAGAGGAACCTAATTTTTTCTATGCCATTCCAGAAACTAATGAAAGATTATGGTATTAATCACTATGAAACTTATTCAGACCTTAAAGCCAGTGTTGTGGAATGATAGCACAAATCGATTAAGCAGTTAATATATAAACATTTCACATCGAAAGGGACTTACAAATGGGTGGATGTTTTACCTCAAATACTAAAATTTTATAATTCCAGATATCATAGAACTATCAAGATGGCCCCAAAGAAATTGCAGACAATAGTTTAATGAAAACCATTTATAATTATGTTAAAGCCATCGACAAGAGAAAACAAAAGTTCAAAGTTGGTGAATATATACATATTTCAAAACAGAAAGGATTCTTTGCAAAAAAAATTATGGTTGATTGGTCTTATGAAATATTTAAAATTATTTCAATTAGACAATTACATTCCAGAGTGTATTACCTAGACACCTATGAAGGACAGCCCATAAAAGGTGGTTTTTAAGAACATGAACTGAAAAAGTTAGTTCTCTAAATGAATATTTGATTGATAAAATCATTAAAAGGAAAAAAGAGATGTCCTTGGTTCTATGGAGGGGTTACTCAAAATCACACAACTCATGGGTTATGAATAAAAATAGTAAAAGATTGTAATACAATGATTGTAAAATTATGATACTAAATAAAAATATTTTAAATAATATTTGATGTGTTTTTAATTTAATAAACCTATCATTATCAATGGTGTCTGGATGTGCAATTTAATGTGCAATCCATCCACTTTTTGATTGGATTAGATTTTAAGTGGTAATCTGCTGCATTTATTTCCTTTTATTATTATAATTATTGGAAAATTGTTTAAGTTAAAACCATTTATAATAGAATTACTCCTTTTAATGGGGATGACTATATAGTTTTCCAAAGTTATTTATTTCTTCACATCTATTTTACCAGAAAAAAGTATTTTTAGGGGAAACTTAATTTTTTTTTTACAAACAATGTGTATGACAAATGAAAGGGCTTATTGATCCTGCGTTAATGATCAGATGCAAAAAACATTGAAGAGAGATGGGAGGACAGTGAGTGAGATAAGAGAAAACCTAAGTCGGTGTTCCTAACAAGACTTTCATGTAGTTTCCCAAACATTTGGAATGGGTTAGAATGTCCTATAAGCAGGATTCGCTTTCAATGTTATTATTAGCGAATCTAATGCTATGTAGGAAATTATAGTTTAACACTGAAAGAAATTAGCATACTTTTCTAAAAGTTTCATCAATGAATTATAAACATTTTTGACTACGCGATTCGAGAGTTGATAGATTTCGATAGAAAAGGTGATAAAAATGATTTATCATGTTAGCTAAAATTATTCGGAATCCATAAACTGGAATTCCGTAAATACATTTACATATCAACGGATATTACTTTTTTTGTGTAGCTTTTAATGTTGAGGGGATATTTTTTAACAGCGGGAGTTGACTAACATATTTTATTTCACTGAAAATAAGATGGGGTTTTAGAGATGGAGAAACAGTTTTCTCGATGAGTCAGTCTCCAGGCGAAAGTGAAAGTTTGTAGGGCAGAGCGGAGCTAGCCAGGCAGGGTCAGTTCAAAATTCATTGGTAGTTTTGAAACAAATAAACATTTTGGAAGATTCCAAATTGGTATCTTGAAGGTAGGTAAGCAGTTGGAGAGCTCTTGTGATGGACAAAGATACATTCTGAGCTGGAGGGTGAGGAGAGGATTCATATGGGATGCAAGGAACTTTTTGTCTTGTACAAAGACTCATTATGGACTATGGAGTTGGTGAGCTGGGTGTGGAGGAGGTCGGGGTAAGTGGTCTAAGGCAGTCCTCGAGTTAACCAAAGATTCGGTCTGGTGTAGGGGAGGTACAGGGGGAAGTGGGTGCAGGTAGGAGCAATCTGGCCACTTCTCGATGACCAGCGCCATCTTTATTTTGAAGCCAACCCTTGTCCTGGATACACGCGACACTGAGCATCCCTCTTCACCGGGTGGGTCGACAGTTGCCGGGGCCTCATACAATGACCAAGGGCTAGCAGGTACCCGAACAGCGAACTTCAGTCAGTGGGCTTCACCTCTCGTTAAAAGTTTTCATTGAATAGTATCTGCTCCGGGCTTCAGCCATTTTTATAAATTTTAATTTATCGGGGAAAATTTTTTTTGTGTTCAGCTGATATAGTGCGTCCATAAATTTTAATCATTTTATAAGCGTTTATCGTGTAAACCCACTTTCTGAGAATGGTCGACGAAAGTTCAAAGGATTTTCAACTCTTGTTTCGTTAAAAAGTGCGATGAATTTCCCACACTTAACAAAAATTTGTGTAAATATTATTCGACTCAATGTAGTGTGTCCGTTATTTAAAATAATTTTTCTTCAAGGAAGTTTGATTGCTTGTTAAAAGCGAATTATTTTAAAATATGGCTTCTTACAACATTGAAATTTATTTATCCCAGGGAAATGAAATGTATAGATAAGTACATACATCGTTAAAGTAGTTGCGTGTGTTCAACTCTCTTTCCGTTTAATTGCTATTTCATAAACATTAAAAACGTTTCCCTCATTTACGAGTTTTTCCTGTGATTTCAACTTAGTTATCTGCCGACCGCGCTCCACGTCTCTAATCGTGCTTACAAGCCGACTTAAGTGGTCCACTCAACTCCTTCTTACATCAGACTCCACAACGAACAGACATGTTTTATAATCATTTAAGGTACGTGTACAAATGAGAGGGAGACATACAAGTATGTCTGGTTAAAATTTAATTCTAAATTCGAGTTTGGAAATTTTTAATTGTCCATATTGTAGTGTATTCAAATCAGTTCTTAATAAGTTTGCATATTTTGAAAGTGTGCTTCATTCCATCTTATCTTAAAGTTATTAGAATAAGCGGTAAACCTGTTTTCTAGGGAAATATTAATTTGTAAACATAATTTTGATCCATTCACATAGTTGTGTGTTCGACTCGGCCGCAAGATCCATGTCTATAAGTCATTCCTTGACTGATCTCACAGCAGGACAGACGTGTTTTGGGAGAGGTGCTTGTGCGATTACATTATGAGTTTTTAATTCAACTAGTGTAATTTATATATTGCTACCGAAATTTCAATTATTTTGTCACATAAATTGTATTCACATCACTTTTCGAGTAGGTAAATCCTTAGCCGCCTGTCAGACGCTGGCCGCGATCCATGTCTCTAATCGTGCTTATAAGTCTCCGCAAATCCTATACTAACGTAATTCATTCAGCAACCTCGCAGCCGTACAGACGTGATTCTTTTTCGTTTACAGTTTCATTAATTAAAAAAAACAGGGTAGCTGGGTTCCATAATTCGTTTAGGAATAATCACATATTTGAGTTCATTAGCAGTTTAATTAATTAATTCCGAAATGTGTATCTAATCAGATGGGATGGATTTCATTTCCCAGAAATACGCTCTATAAGTCATCCATTTGGAATAATCGTAACATACACAATGTAAATACTATCTTTCAAAGTCGCCTATCTCTCACCAACATCTACGAGCAATATCACTCCCGACCCAAAAAAAAACCACTTATGTCACTCTTGCACAAAACTTAATATATATATATCCTATACAATATACCAGTTCCCTTCCCTCATCGAGTGCTAGTCGTTGTGCTGACAACATCGCTCCCCTATATACATCCCTTTCCCAACACACACACACCGCAGTACAATGCCAGAGCTCCTAGGGTGAGGAAGTACCAGAGTTGCTCCCACCTCAAAAAAAGAAAGAAAGAAAATAAAGTACACCTAACTATACACACAAAAATCCATTAAAGAAATTTGATCAAACTTTATCATCAAATAAACTTGATCAAATTTCTTTGATCACATTTTATCCTATTAAATCGGATTAGGATTAGGAATTAACGAGTTTTTCATCGGATTTAAATCGGATTTAAAAAAATTATCGGATTAAGATCGGATAAACCCGATTAATCCAATCAATCGTATCGATAATCCGATTAATCAAAAGTGGACTGAATTTCCCCCCCCCCCCCCAATCTTAACTACTAATATTTCATTTACAATTAATATGAATGCGAGCAGAGAGAAAATAGCCTTGTTGGAATATAAATAGTTCACATGCGATTTATTATTAAACTGAGTTCTCACGAATTCGGTGCGTTGCCGCTCTGGTGCACTGTTCTAGACCTCGTTAAGCTTTATTGGCATGACGCGGACGAATATCCTGAAAGTGAAAAACTTGAGCAGGGCTTGAGAGAAGTTTGGAAGTAACCATGACTTTAAACATTGTTCACGATAAAGTGAGCACTTTTGAAATCAACCTTAAGAAAAAGTTACTGTCCATGCCTGCATATACTACAACGTGCGCTATGAGTGACATGCGCCCGGTAAAGTTGGTAACGATAGATGGAAAGTAGTTCAATATCTAAACGTCGAATAAAAAGTGTTAGTTAACCATTTGTGACCATTTAAATTATTTAATTCGCTTTCTGCTTGTTTAAATGCAGCAGTATGTAAAAATTAGCAAATTGATAAAATGTTAACTTTCTAATAATTTAACAGTTTCACTTGACCAACGTATTAGTAAAGTGATGAGGCCTATGGTAACGTGAATTTTACATAAGGCGGAAGAATACACAATGCACATACAAGTAGATCTTAAACAAGGCTTTCAAAAGCGCATATTTTACAGTCAACATCCTATACTATATACTGCCACGCTCATCAAGTGTGCCATCACCACCAATCGCAAGGTTCTGAACTGGCGTGCAGTGCTATCGTCATGAAGCGTGTACCAAGGGACTCTTAAGTGGTGGTCCTAATATTTTGTTGGAGGGAATTCTGTGGCAAAGGTCTGTGTATATTTTCGTGTGTATCCGAAGCCATGTTTTGAGATAAAACGCTATGTCGTAGTGCTCTGAAATGATGTTTCTAATGTGCGTGATGTTATGAAAGCACTTAATAGCCCTCGTCTGAAGAGTGTGTTCTTTTCGCAGACCACTACATTGGGCGCAGCCAGGTTTAATATTTTAGTGGGAAAAACGTGTATTTCAAACACTCTGCGACACAGTTCAAGCGGCAGTTATACGGGAGCCTTAATAAGAAAGTGGATGCTGGAGCAAAGTATAATATATGCAGTTCTGTACAAGGAAAACTAAACAGAGAACAGGTAGCCTTAACTAGGACTGCGGCCCGTAATACCTCGCTTTTACATGCAACTGGTCTTACCGAAAAAAAAAAAAAAAACCCCCTTGTTTAAAACTGTTCAAGGGCAAGTTATTTTCTGAGGGTGTGAAGACTTTTTTATGATTTCTTGAAATGATATCGATAGTACTTTGATTAAAATACGAAATAATTTGAAATACAATATTCATCGTATATATTTTTTCCATAAATTTGAACATTGTAACAAAAACTTGGTTTCATCTTGATAAGTACTGAAGTCACAGGAATGGTATCTAGCAATTTCTTTGAAATTCGACACTTAATCACCCGCTATTCACGTGCTTTCTACTGTTGTATAACAGTTTCTTAATATTACATATAGCTCTATAGTGAATTGTAATGTGATAAGACTGTATAACGTAACTTCGTTACCCATGCTACGTCAGTTGAGGTATCCTTCCACCTCCCTTCACGAAGCAGCAATCGCTTCACCAGTCGCATGGATTCTGTCCGCCCATGCCAGTAAGTACGATTTTTCCTAACCTACCTTAAACCTAAAAGGAGAGTCAGACGTTCCAGGTAGGGATGGGACCTAAGTGCGTCTCAGGGCTGAGTCACATACGCCAAGGCATGCAGGAAAAGTTCTAACTACAAGGGCACATGCATTGTAACTTTACTGGGCTCGGGAAAACACGGGCGCGATGAAGGCCATGATTCCCTCCCATACTAACTTCTGACATGAGCTACAAAGGGAGAGGGCCTAACCGCCAAAGACACCGTAAAAACCCTTGTTCGAAAAAGAACTGAAAAATTGCATGCCATTTATGAAGTAGAAAAACATCTCTACCAGAACAGAGGACAGGGAAGGATAATCTCTAATAAAAGGGTGTTTTAAACTCTAGAAGAGAAACGATTGGTACAATGGACTTTCATGGTCACATTGGTATTATTTGTTTGTAACCAGGAAGGGTGGGATGTACTACACCGCTGGTGGAGGGCGTAATGCACAATTGGGTATGTCCCCTTCCATGTCCCCAGTAGACACCTGAAATTGCAAGTATAGGCTGTTCAGGTAAAGTGAGTACTTTTGAAATCAACCAATTAGAAATGTCACTGTCTGTACCTGCGTCGATTTCAATGTGCACGCTCATTAACGTTAAATTAAAAGTATTAGAAGAACGTCAGTGATTACTAAAATAAGTACCTAATTTTATTTTCGATTGTTTAATGCATCTAAGTGTTAGAATTAGTAAACTGGTAACATATTTTCTTTTGCAATAATTTCACAGTTTGACTTGGCCGATGCATGAACAAAATTATCAGGCCCATAGCAATGTTAATTTTACATGGTGAAAGAATACGCAATGTGTATACTAGTATATCTTACGCGGGGCTTTTAAAGTGCTCAGTTTACCGTGAACAACCTTTAAGAATCAATACATAACTTTGGAATACTGACGCTTCCTTCTATGTTTCTCGAGGGTAGCTCATGGAACACTTTGACGGTGACGTCTGCCGCAACCTTGGACTTCGAGGAAGCTCGTGCAGGTGTTCCATAACTCGCCTCGAACAGTGTTCATAATCGTCAACCTGGATCACGGTCGGACCGTCACGTGGTGCTAATCGCACACCTGACAGCCCGTCATCACATGGACACAGGTATTATTTCCCTCCCCGACCTTGTTCCTTCCCCGCGCTGTCGACGAAGGTCGACTGCTTTTCGCCGCAGGTTAGCGAGCTAGTCCGGAAGAGAGCTGGTTCACCTGAGATCGACCGGACGACGGGAGAAAGTAGATCTTACACATGTCGCGCGAGCAAGGTCGTCCCGCCGCACCAGAGTTTCGCTCCACAGATACTGATCGCGAGGCATATAGGAGCTACAGTTATCTGAAAACTAGCTCACTTGCTGTTGTCCAGTGTACTCTAGTCTGGTCCACTAGCGAATAAAGGTTATATTCCGTGTCCTGTTACTTCGGCGAATTATTTTAGTACGTCAGTACTATTAGTTACTGATGTATACGTAGGGGCAGGAAGATGTACACTCCAGCCTCACATGTTTGTTCGTTGGTTGCTACCCCAGTGAGTGGTCTCACAACTGGCAGTATGGGATTCGCTACTTGTTTCCTTATTCTTCGCAAGTCTGTTATTGGCTCAGACTCGTCCAAGGCGTGTCTAATTAAACTTTGATCCAATTACGGAGGCGACTTCAGTGTACGCGTGTTTGGCGTCTATCTTGTCCTGAAATCAGTTAGCGAAATCTCTTGTCCCTATGTATAAGCACTCTCCATGATCAATGACCGTGTGAAACCAAGCCAAGGCGTAGCTGGTTACAGTGACAGCTTAAGATGCGAGGAGTACTAGATTCTAATCTCAGTTATGGCATGGGTGTGAATTTCTGATCTGAATTTTGAGTTAGTGGGTTGTGTTACTACTGCAAGTACGTATGCTCTAGTAGTGATGAAAGATTTTAAGGCCGTATGAAATGTAACCACTTGAAACTGTTGTTGCTACCGAGGGATGAACGCAAACATTTAGAAGCACAGGAGATACAAAATAAATTGCCGTCTTATTATCCTTCCTTTAAAATATTTAAAACTATTAAAAATATATATATATAACTAGTAATTTTTCAGCAGATAAATATCAGTTTCCACAATTTTATAATAATTATTTAAAAAAAAGGCAACTTAATTATAAGCGTAATTCTTGGCATTACGAAACATAACACTTGTTCTAAAAATGGGCTGATAGGTTTACATTTCAAAGTGGATAATGTAATTTAAAAGGCAAGATATATTTAAAATTGTAACATTTAAATTTATCACAGACCATGCCACTGCACTCGTGGCGAACTCTGCCATCTGCTCTGGGCACTTGCCAACTCTGGAAATCAATATAGCTTACATATTTGACAATTAAACGAAACGTGACGTGGCAGCATGACTGGCCCCTTAAGGCACCACACGCATAAAATACACTTTGAAAGAAACTTTATAAAACTTCCCATGAAATAATTAAATCAGCTGGACTACGACCAATAATCAATATTCCTTTAAGGCCTTCCCAAAGCACCAGCCATAAAAAATAGTGAATACACACACATCTAAAAGACGAATACGCAAGCTATGGAAGTCGTTGCAACGGTAAAAATGGGGGCGGCAGAAATGACCAAGCCTACATGTTTTGAAAACACTAACCAACACAGCATTTCTAACTAAATGAATTTAAACCAAAACTACTTTTGGAAGGTGCACACCAAAACATGATTTTGACACGTAATTACTACTACAAGCTCACAGATTAAACACACTCTACCAATGCGAATGAATAATTACGACTCTAATTGTCCTAATTTAATATAATAATTGACGTCCACAACTCCACTTCTCTTCTCCCTCGCGGGCACACAAAATTAAAATCAAAAATATAAACCTCTGCTACATAATTAGTCGCCGACCATATCATTTAGGTTTCTTGGTTTACAGTTTCAATGAAATATGTACAAACTCTCTGTAGTAATATTTCAGTAATGCGTTATTTGTGTAGTATTATATTAAATAATGGCTTATTGTTTTAAAATGGTACACAAATAAATCACCTCAATGACTACACTCATTGTTTAGTAGAAAAACTTAATTAAAAATATATGTAAACAAATGTTTTACATAACTATTACTAAGTACAAATGTTTTGCCCAGTTGCAACATTTATCGTTACCAAATTGTAAGTTAATTGTACTGTACACTCTTTAGATGTGCAAATATCAGTCGCCAATTTCATAATTTGAAACGACAAACAGCGTAAAATTAATCTGAAAATTAAATGTTAATTATTAAAAGATTGTCGAAAGTACAGTCAATGCAGCGCCTGTTTTCAGAACACAGCTTAGCGTACCATTTATAATATTATCAGTTAGTTAATTGAATTGAAATTTTTACTTATTTGAAGGAACCTTTGAAATGTACAAAGCCGATGGCTTGCCTATGGATCATTTAATTTTCTGCAAGACAAGAACAAACCGCCCGATAGACTGGACACAGTAAGTAGAACATTAATCTTGATGGTTTCAAGCAAAATTTATTTTATGTATACGTATGCTACCATCAAAGGAAGGGTTACTTCTTTAATGCAGTAATCTGCTAAGTCGTCTCTAATTTTCTGAATGTAAGAAGGAGATTTAGGAATGCTTCTCAAGGGGGAATCACGGAAGTCTTACTTTTTTCATGTCTCCATGAGCCTTCTACCAATGTTCCTTCTTAATAGTTCATTGACTCTTGCGGCGTTCACAAGTTTCTTGAATGCTGTCTCAAGTGATTATGTAAATGGAAAATTCCCACGACGCATAAGTTGGCCTTCTTGGGATCCAAAAGCATTAGTTTCCTAAAATGACTATCCCGAAAACATTCTCCACAACTCTACGTGCTCTGCATAATCAGAAATTAAAAATCCTTTTACATGATCATTTTACACAATCTCCTGAGTAAGACTTCACTAGGTTTTCGCCGAGGGGAAAAGTGCTATCAGCAGAAAAAAAATGGCAATTTAATTTGCCTCTCAGGAAGTTCAATTGCATCGGGCAATCCTAAAGTGTTACTTGCTATTTGGCATCGTTTTATATAACTTGCTATTACAGAAAATTCCACCATAGGAAATTCTCCTCTGACATCCAGCGTCTGCAAATATGAAATTGTAATTTCCGTCTACAAGAGTAAACAAAATAATACTAAACTAGGACTTATAGTTGAAGAACTCGCTACCGGAGTTCGCTGAAGACTGTAGAACTACGTGCTTGCCATCCATAGCACCAACACAGTGAGGCAAATTCCAAACTTCTTCGAGAACTTTGCATATTGCTAGCTAATCAGCTGGAGTTTGGGGAAGCTGAAAGAAAAAATAATTTATAATTACATTTCATAATTATATCTTTCCTATGTTAAATACCATATGTACGTAGAATATTCTGCAAATTTATACTGTCGTATGTTTAATGTATTTAGCAATTATGTTCTTCGTATATAAATACAATAATTACCTCCATAATAATAGCAATGGCCTGCTAGCTCTGTATGTCTATGTGAATATTTAATTGGATAGCCCTGTTTGTTTTGCTATTATTGCCGGATAGAAATAAGAAGACTATTGACACCATTTCTAGAATGGGGGACATGTATAAATGACTCTAATGCTTACTTCAATTCTGAAATTTTTCAAGTATTGGTTACAGTTTATTCGAATATTTATGCTTGCGTGTTGCACGCAAAAAGGAAACTTTCTTTTACAATTACTGCCAGAACAAAGATGTTCTTGCTAATATCTGTACGTAATTAATGTTTAAGATGTTACGAGTGTATATTAATTAATTAAGTACTTTTAAATCATTCTGTAATATAGCCCAAAGCAGTAAAGTGTTACTTTTGCTTGTATGGCATTTACCCGAAGAAATCTTGGAGAGTTGATATTATCATTATTCTTATCAGCGTTTTAATAATTTATATTTCACTTTTCAATAGTAATTGTCTTTCTGACCTTTTCCAGGCACTGGCAGTCATGAATGAATGGGATCCCGAGATAGTGACTGAAATTGGTGCGGAGAAGTCTGGTGGTGAATTCGCGTCTCCGAGACGGGTAAAAGGTCGTCAACAAGAAGACAGAGCGATGCTGGTAGACGACATAGGCATTCTTCAAGTAACCACCGGCAGGTTGAACACAACTCTGAGGATGGTGAAGTGAAGTTATTTTGTGCTCACTTAGCCTCCGAAATGACGTCATATACGTCGGTACAAGGCTAAAGGTACAACATGCAATTTATGACATATTAATAAAAGCAGATAGAAGCGTGTTTGAACCACAAACATATGGCAACCAACCCTTCATGCCTACAATTTATCACCCAATTTGTCATCCAACTCTCGCTCAACAACAGTCACAGCCACTACATCCTAGCGCTTCCCCCGTCGGGAACTTCACTGACAGAATTAATACCAAGATCGCATGTTTCATCTCCCTTGGAGGGTTCTCAGTAGTCAGTGTTTTCGCCTTCCTCCCAGTATTCTGACATAAATGACTATATTTAGATCTTGATACACTTTGTTCCTACATCGAAGGGTGTTTTTTGATACATGTCAAAGAATAGTGTCATTTGGTTTGACAAATTTATTATACTACGATTATTGAGGTTACAAAAAGAAGAAAAGCATTAAAATTTATTTTTTTTAAATTCCTTTATTTTGTTCCTTGTATTGCAGTTAGTTTATGACTGAATTGTTTGCATGCACGCAATTTAATAACTACATGCATAGCCAAAATGTTCTCTTCAATTTCCTCATTATCGTATGTATGATTCTACGTTCATTTGATAGAAGACTATTGCAGATATTGGCACAACTAAAAAATTTAACTAAAATTCACATAAATGTCTCACTTTCAAGTATAATTTTCCTCATACCTTCTGAAAACATGCTTCATCCCTTCAATTTCAACTCCAAAATCAAGATAATTTGATCCAAATCCTCATTCTCAATCAAGCACACTTTTTTAAAAACATACTTTGTTCACTTTTTGATCAGTGGTCCATTTTAATGGTGAATGATGGTAAAATTAGGTTAAAAAGGCAAATATTTACAAATAATATCACAAGAAAAGTACGAAAATTCTTGAACTTACATCAAAAATATGATAATTGGGCTTGAAAATGAGTCTTTAAAGAACCACACACAAAAAGTAAACACAAGTTGAAAATTGATTTTGATTTTGACCCCAAATATGATTGAGTTTGAGTTGCGCTTTGAAAAATTTGAAGGGGAAATATAAATTTGTTGAATTTAGCGTGAAATTGATTGATTCTTAGTTAAATTATTGAGTTGCACCAATATCTCCAATAGTCATCTACTGCATTTATAAAAATGCTTACCTTTAAACACAATTTTTTAAAATGGCAAAACTCCTGTGGAGAAATCCCCATCTCCTCACCGTGCAATATTTACAACCTACCTATTTACAATGAGGGGATGGGGATTTTTTGTGTCCCCATTGCATAGCATCTACACAACAGGAGCAGAGTGAGGTTTTGGCTCAAATTTTGAACGGTTAGGTGATAATCTAATATTGTGAATATGCCGGACACACATATTAAATCATCAGCTCAGACGGCGGATAGAAACCCCAACATTTGCATTACAAACCAAACACCCTGTCACTCGAACCATGCGACAGGGCGAGGAACCAGGCGACAATTTTACTGCATCTTGTTGCGAGATGTGGCGAGCTGAAGCCTGTTATCATGATCGCTGCACTGCACCTCGCCGAGAGTTCAGCGCAGCTCGAGTAGATATCAGCACATTTGTGTGTTAACATGCTTCCTGTTGTGGCCAGAGTTCACTGTGGTCGGACGTGCACGACTGTGCATTTGAACTTTGTCCTTTTGCTATGAGAGTGCACTGCAGTCATGGATGAAAACTCGTGTCGACACAGAGTACACTGTAAGATTGCCTTTCCCTGTAGTCGGTAGACTGGGCGACGGTCGTGAAAACAGATAAAGAATTCTCATTTACAATTCACAAGAAAGAGTTAAAATATAAAGTTTTTTATTTGATTCCGATATTTTCCACTGTCCATTTTTCTACTCAAATCATGTGTTAAAACCCATAATTTTTCTCCCAACAAAATCGATATATATATTTAAAATTTGTTTCATCTTGTCGAAATATACACAGAAAATAAACATCAATATTTTTATGCCGACCTCTAGTACAACATTTGCAGACTACATCTTGCTCATCCAATATTACATCATCAAAAATTACTAAAGATTCTATTTTACATTGATCTAGTGAAACCATTTCACCATTGCTACTTTAAAAATAAGCCATTTTTTCATTAAATTTTTTGGATATCACTTCAAAATCATCTTGTAATTGAATATATTTCGGTTGATTCAAACTTTTAGAGCAAACATAGAGTTTATTGAAATTTAATTGATTTTCCCGCTGTTGCTGGGCCCTACCCGCGAATATTATCGGGCAATAACTCACCATTTTTTTTTATTCTTGCAAGTTTCCTAAGAAATTAAAACACTAACATCGCAGTCAACTTTTTTCATTTAATTACAATAATTTTTGTAATAAATTGATAATAATAAAGTTTTCAAGTTAACAAACAATAGTTATATCCTAAAGAAGAAACTTCACTATGATATAATTCATAAAGATAAATCGATAGCATTTATTAGTTTTCATGCAACATTTTTAACGTCAAATGTGGAGAATAATACTATAACTGCAATTGAAAAAATGATTCTTGTTGTTGATAAAAATGACATAATAAATATTTCCAGAGGCCAATATGATGTCGAATCTTTGAAAGAAGCTATAAATTTAATTGAACCATTTCAACAAACACCATTGACATAGCAATAGACAATGTGAAAAATATAATTTCTATCAAAACTAAGTTTGATGTTAAACTTGATGATCCTTTGTCTGATATTCTCAGTTTTGAAAGAAAATTAACTATGGAAAAGACACAGGTGTCATGGGCACTAAATTGCCTAATTTTAATCCATATAAAACAATCAATGTTCATTGGAATTTAGTATATGGCATGTTAAAAAAATATGACAAATCTAACCATTTGGAGACTAATATAATTCCTAGTTTGCCACCAAAAACCATGTTTGGTTTTAGAGATTATATAATTTATAAGCCATCATATTCAATTTTTTATCAAATTAATAATGAGCAATTTAATATCATTGTTTCAGAAATTAGAGACTAAAATGGAAAATTAATTGATCTTGATGGTTCTGTTATCGACATTGTTTTGGAAATTAAGGAAATTTAAAATATAAAAATTTTCTTTCAGAAATAGGTGTAATGAATAATGTTTGTATAGCACCAAGTGTTGGTGATTCGCTAACACCAAATTCGCCGTATGACTTTTAATATTTTTCTTACTCATCACATCTCTCATTAATAAAATTATGAAGATTTGACTAGCGGTGTTTCACCACTAGTGGAGAATAAAAATATAAATTTTAAATATTGATATCCATATGGCAGTGTATCTATTTTATTTTCTAGTATAATTCTCTTGTTATCACAAGGACTCAATGCAATTTTATTAAATTCGATTGTAAATATTTTGTATTTCTCATCCTTATCAAATTCATTGTCCTATACTGAATTTTCTCATCAAACATATACACAATCGGAAAAGGGGGAAATTTCTTTTAAAGCCTTTTTAGCTTTTCTATATATTATTTTGCCATTTGGAAAAGGTAAATTTGCAAAGTTTCTTTTTCTTTGTCCATTTCTAATTATTGGCATAAGAGCTGTAATTAAATACGCTTTTCTTAAATCGTACATATTTTTTATGATAAAGTTTTTAGCTTTAGAACTTAATTTCAGAATTGTTGAATCATTAAGTTCTCGATAGGATTTTTTAAATTTATATTCGCATTTTTTAATAATATTAGCAAAGTCTTTATGTAATGTATATAATGTTTTTATTTTTAATTCTATGCCCATAATTCACACTCGCGCAATATCTTTTCTCTCAACTCACCCACTAGGTTGCTCTTCTCCATATTTGTATATAATAAATTTTATTATAATTAAAATTTATGAAGTCGGCGAATACTGAGTTTCACTTAGAATATCTGTTGCTGCAATGTATGATTTAATAATTTTATGCTTTGTTAGAGAATGGTTATATACATATTTTCCGCATTCGCATTGCGCTTTCTCTTTTTTGACTCATTATGTCGTTTAGCATATTCGGTATAACATTTTTTACAAGTTTTAAATGCTTATCTATTGTGTTTTTATGAGATGCGAAATCATCGATAGATCTATTCTCCCTGCATACTATGCAGATCTTGCTTGAAGAATCGTATTGCAAAATTTCATAAGTATTGTGCAAGTTAGTAATTTTGTGCTTTTCGAAACTCACTTTGCAAACAGATTTTCGACATTCGCAAAGTACTACTTTTTTTTATTATTATTTAAATCTTAGCGATTCTTTAAATTTTAGCGACTTCTAGAATATTCATTGTAACATTTTCGACAGGTGTTAATGTGCTTATTTTTTGTGTGTTTATGTGGTGCAAAATTACCCAAGGGTTTTTCTTCATCACATTTGTTACATTACTTGCTATTCTCAGTTTTACAAGAGAGTGGCGATTCCATTGTTATTTATAAAGAAATTAATTTTATTAATACAAATAAAAATAAAAACAAGTCAACTATTCTATATAAACCATATTCATTGACAAATTTAGTAATTTTTGTATATCTTCAGATAGCACCATTAATTTATGGGGTGTATTAAAGCTTATGAAATGCATGGCAATACTTGCCACACGATTAAAAGAGGCAAAAAAAGAACTTTGGTGCTATCCAAGAAAATTCACACAAACAACAATTTTATACTTGAAACACTACTAATTTTTTAACACTTCTTCTATTTGCTCTCGAAGTTCATATTTGTCGTCAATGTTATCTAAGAGTGATAATTGCAAGCTTCGTAAATAAATGAAATGCGTGAACTAAATTTTTGAGCTCTTCAAATGCTTTACCTAATTTATAAGACAGCAACCTTGCGTCATCGCCACCTTAACAATATTGAACAAGCTGCAAGGAAAAATAGGCGAAGTCATGATTATTCATAAAGAAACAAATTTGTTTAAAAGAATAAAAACATTTTAACTAATGCTTTTAAAATGTGCTTAAGAGAATTGTAGATCATGCACAGACTTTCCATATTTCATTTCTTTCAAACCTTTATACTTTATAAACATTTCTTTCTCATTTATTAGTTTCAAAGAATTTTTATCGAGTATCTTGACATAGCGTTCTGGTAATGACATCTTAAATCTGTCATCTAGAATACAATTAATTTTTTTTTACCAAAATTAGATTCGTAAATTTCAAAATCTGTTACCCTAAACCATTTATTATTTTCTACATCTTGTAGTTACTCTGCAAGTTGAACAATTCACTTCAAGTGAATTGTTCAACTTGCAGAGCAGAGAATCCATTTTTATTTGTTTTGTGTTATTTAAGAAGAAAAAATTATTAAGAAGGAAAAATTTGGTGCTGAAATTTTATCAAGATAAGCTTATTTAGCTTGCAGAACTGTCCCTAAAATAGGGACACCTTCAAACATGAAATCACATACAATATTTATCAATGAATTTGGGTTATATTTTATAGAATAATTTTCTTCAATTTTTCGTTTTCTTCATAAAAAGAATATATATAAAAAAACTTGTTACAACTCGCCAATTTCACTTGCGCATAGTTTCGCATATAAAAATGGAGTCTATTCTGGATATAATTAACAACAAATTTATTTACAATGGTAAACGAATTTTTATGATTATCGATGAGAATAATAATCCTTAGTTTTGTGGAAATCAAGTAGCCGAAATATTGGGTTACGAAAGACCTAGAAAGGCTATTAATGATCATATCAAAGAAAAATACAAGATATTTTTTATGAATTTAGATAGCACCAAAATGGTGCTATTTAAAAAGTGCATCCAAACACAATATTTATTTACGAACTGGCTATATATCAACTAGTAATGAAATCAAAATTGTCAAATGCTTTAGATTTTCAAGATTGAGTTTATGAAAAATTATTACAATCAATTAGAAAACACGGCGAATATAAGATTAAAAGAGATATAATGCATTTATATAAAGGTCAAATAGAGCATATATATATATATATATATATAACTAAATTAAAGTTAATCATTTAAAATATATAAATAAAATTCAAGATGATAGCATAGAAAATTTAAGAGAATCGGTTCATATGGCTTTCGATGTAATAAATAGCAAAAATGAAGAAATCAGCGAAATGATTCCACATGTTGTACAGCAAACACAAGATCCAAATTTATATCCAACTTCTATTCTTCTAGAATTGTTCAATGATGATTGAAAATGTGATTATTATGTAAATAGAACTCAAAGAACAAATCTTCGAAAACAGTTGCAAAGACTCGAAGATATACATCCAAATTGTGAAATATTTTTGAGATTTGAATATATTCCAAATTCTATCAATTTATATCAAAGAATGAAAGAAATCATGAATGGCAACATTGAGTGTTTTCGCAACTATTTTAACATTGATAGAAATAACTATACTCAAACAATTAATTAATGATATAAATATTCTTAGTCGAATTGAGTAAGAAACTAATTTTTTTTTCTGAACCCGGCCACGGTGGACGGGTTGGTTGGCAATGAGAAATGCCCTATATTTATCAATGATTTTTGCTTAATATTTCATCCCCTACGCTGGTACGGCCTGAATTTGGTCAATATTTTATAAAATTATTTTCTCCAATTTTTCATTTTCTTCATAAAAAAGAATATACATAAAAAGCATATTTCCCCACATATAAAATGGCCGAATCACTAGAAAAACAACTAGAGAACCTACAACTAGAAGACAACAATGAATAGCTTACATTATTTTATTTAAATAATTAAATTTTCAACAATAAAGAAATAGATGTTAACAATGAGCCTTGGTTTAGAGGAACATATATTGCTGAAGTTTTAGAATATAAAGACACTGATAAAGCTATAAGAAAACACGTATATGAAGAGGACAAGCTGGAATTCGAAGATATTACTACTAACCCGCCAAAATGGCGGGGTTGATAGGCAATGAAAAAAGTACAATCTATATAAATGAATCCGGGCTTTATTCATTAATTTTATCATCTAAAAAAGAAGAAGCTAACAAATTTAAACAATGGGTTACAAAAAAAGTTCTTCCTTCAATTAGAAAATATGGCTCTTATAAATTACAAAAAACCATTCAGTTAAAAGACCAGCAGGTAAAAATGACCAAACATAAATCTGAACACGCTTTAGAAAATAAAAAACTTCAGCATTTTAACATGAATGTGAAAAATTTTATAGACAAAGTTAAACAGAAAACAAAAAATGGTTATATATACATTGCAACATCTAGGCGATGTGCCTCAATTAACCACTTTAAAGTTGGTAAAACAGATAATTTAATCACCAGAAATGCTAATTTCAATTCTTCGCACAATGAACAAGATAAATTTTACACTTGTTTCCATAAGAAAGTTTACGATTTAAACAAAACAGAAAAGTTAATTCACGAATTACTCGACAATTTTCGTGATAAAAAGAACAAGGAAATATTTGTTTTGCACTACACTTATTTGCTTGAAATTGTAGAATTAGTAATTGAAGACATGAAAAAACATTTTGATTACATCAATAATCTAACCCAAAATTATTTTGCAGAGATGGTGGCTGAGCGGTTAGCCTGCTCGCCTCCTGCCAAGGCGATCCGGATTCTATTCCCGGCCGTTTCACTCTGGATTTTCGCATGTGGGAATCGTGCTGGACGATGCCGTTGGTCGGCAGGTTTTCTCAGGGATCTTGGCTTCCTCCGCCCTTTCATTCCGGCGCTGCTCCATACTCACCCCAATCACCCTTAGCGGCTCTCAAGACCTCGCTGTTAAGAGTCGTCCAAATATATCCACTCACTCATATTTGCACGCCTGCTTAGGACTTGTTGATCGACTATGCGTCAGAGCAGTAATGTCTGCACGAGGCAGGGCCTGGTTCTCATGAGACTTCAGCCATACCATTCTACATACGAACGGTAAGTCGTGGTGCAGTCGGAAACTGGTTTAAATGTTTTGATCGACAGGATTTTCTGGCCGCAGTGTAGTTGGATGTCGGCAGTTTGTAGTTATTCTAAATTCATTTTCTTTGCGGTGTTCAAAATTATGTTTTGGCTTAACTTTAACTGTGGGCCGTCCCCATTTGATATGAGTTTGAATGCCTGTTTTGTAACTTTAGGAACTACCAGTGCTACGATTTGCTGGGCGCTTCACGCCTCCCTACTCTGTTTCAATTTTTACGCCGGCTCAATTATTTTCAAGTTCAGGTTCATTTTTTGTGCGTGTTTTGATTCGGGAGACGGCTTTGCCGGGCACGTCAAGCTTGGTAATATTCCACTTGTGAGTGATAAAATTGGGGAGGCTTACTGGGCCAGAACGGCACCCCTCCCAGCCCTTTTTATAGAGTTGTTTCGTTCGGTCACGTGGTTTGTCAAACGTTTTCAATGGAGCGCGTAAATTTGTGGATTGAATTGATTCATGTACTTTTTCCCAATTCAGAGTGGTTATGGGGCGTTTGGTTTATGTAATTTTGAATTAAAGTGATTTGCCTTGAGAACATGAAGTCCACGATATAAGAGAGTGGACAGGTCGGTAGTTTCAAAGAAAGAATATTTTACATGAGCGTTGAAGGAAATTCTTACAGTAAGTCACGAGGATGGCGACGTCAATATTTTTAGCTGCGTGAAATTTTGTATTTCTTTAAAGTGTTTGTAATAGGGTTCCTGGATGCTCGATTGAATGGGAAAACGAGCCGTATAAAGTGTTTGCTCTTTTTTTCATATTCTTGTGTGAGTTGAATAATTTGGTAACGGCTTGTCACGATTAGTGACGTCTTGTTAATGTGGGAAGTAAAAATATTATTGAAATATATAGAATTCAAACCAAGGCAAATTGATGTCGAGAGTGACATCAAATGTAAATTCATAAATTGTTTACAAAATTTCCAGCAAGTTTTGTCTTAAGTAGTAAAGCATAGTTCCTTCTGGTGCTGGAGCGTAGGAGCGCGGTTCGGTGGTTCTGGCCGCCATATTTGATTCCGCCATTTTGGATTTTTTTTAAATTGCGCGTTTTTACCCAAGAATCACCTAAAAATTTTCTGTTTTGCCCAGCTACAAAAAGGGCTCCCCCAGAAAATTCCTTCAGGGGATTCTGGCCGCCATCTTTGATTTCCCTTTTTCCCTCAAAAATTGGTCATCTTCACTCAACATTTCTCTTTTCTCGTAAAAATAAGTTATTTTCACCTTGAAAACAGTACTTTTCCCTAAAAATCGACAACCTTAACCTGAAATTTCCCAAAAAAATTTCCCTTTTCTCTAAAAAATTTGTAAAAACTAAATAAATGTATCTCAATACCTCGGATTTTTATTAGTTTTCCTAGAAAAAATCTTCCGTGACATTGACCATTCCAGCAAAGTACTTAAAATACGTTAGCGTCGGGGAACATTAATATTCGGTTGTAGACTGAGTCCTTAGAGCAGGAGATTCGCGCGTAGACTGTACCAACGCGATGTAGCCCGACCGCGATGGTGAATGACAAAGGTGAGGTGGGGTCTGCAACACATCCGCTGCCGACGTGACCATCCCGACGTCGTGCGGCCGTTGCGTCGGCGAGCTTGCGGCACATTTATTACAGCCAAATAACTGTTTCCACAAGGTGCATGACTCTAAAGAACAAATTCAATTTGCCATATGTCCTACATACTCATACATATTTCAGGGAAAAGTTTATTCGTTTATCAATAATCGAGAACGTACAGTACTGGTTTTCCAGTGCCATTTTATTAAAAATCGCAGGAATAAATGAATGGTGTTCGACAAATTTTTGGACAAAGAATAAACATGATTTCGGGACTCCAGTTCGAATACCGACCTGTGCATTGGATCGTTTTAAACAAACTTTTTACGTGATTTTCTAACTAATTATGTTCTTATACGCAACAACTATAAACATTTAAGCAATATCCATTGGTTAGGCATTGCGTAACGACTCCAGTTCGAAGGCCGAAAGAATAGAAATATTAATTTTTTTGTCGGATATATATATATATATATATATATATATATATATATATATATATATATATATATATATATATATATATATATATATATATATATATATCCGATATATATATATATATATATATATATAAGTATGTTGCTTTAACAAGAAAGAGTCTTGTAAAGAAAAAATAAATCAGATAGCAAACAGACTATTACTTCGTCAAAAAATACTAATCAGATAAAAATATATTTGAATCTGACAAAAAGATGTCTGCTGAAAAAAAAAAAAACATAAAATAAGTTGTTAGATGTTACCTGCCTCCATAGAGGTATCAGATTAGGCAAGGAGGCTCTGGGTTCGAATCCTGGGTAAGGAATGGTAAATTGTAATATATACTTTGCGGGTTCGATTCCCAGCTAAGACATGGTTGATATAAGCTGGTTTCAATTTCCCGCTTAGATCATGTATGACAGTAATCTAGTTTCTCACTTTCAGTGCTGTGTGAATATATAGATTCTGGGCTCGATTACATGTTACGTCTTGTATGATATTAGCTAATTTGTAAGTTATTAATTGTTAACTAAAAGAATTAATCAATTAAATATTAAAATTACAAACAAATGATAGTAAAAACAGTAATTCGTGCGTATATGTAAAAAGAGTGTTGAATCGTAGCATTAAATTGATTTCACCTCGTTATGTTAAAAATTCGTATTGTAATGACAATTGTTCATGTAAGAAGTAGTTATATAAGAACGCAATTCAAACCTAATGGCTTAAAAATGGACAGTTATACATTAAATTCAGATATAAAAGTTAAAATACAGCATATCCATGCTAAATTATAAACAATCATGTAAAATTCTTTTTAATGCATTAGAATTGCTTAAAACATGTTAAAATGTCTTAAAACATATTAATAGTCTATTTGATATCCATTTCAAGTGAATAGCATTATTTTAATTTATGCGACAAGGGAGGCTGGTAAGGGTATAAATAGCACCTCCCACCCACTGGAGCTCATTTGCTTGTGTGACTTCATCTCCCACCCTCTCGCACGTGGACAGCTAGTGAACCGGTCCGCAGTGCCTAGCTCAAGGACACCGGTCGCTTGTCCACCAGCTGCTACCGGAACCTGACGCGACAGGGCTTTGTGAGCAAGGGACCCGCTTGGCCGCCCATCGCTTCTGTCGCGATGGTGAAACCAACCCACCTAGCCTGCCGGAGAAGTTACCCACGGAGTACACTCGACCACTTGCTAGGCTGTCGGGCTAGTCTCCCACGGAGCTCTCAAGGGGATTGTGAGCGACCAGCCGCCCGCCTGCCTCGATGCTTTTCTGGTGGAGTGGGGTAGCGCTCAGCTCGACTAACCTAGGTTTGGGTCTCCGTCATCAACCAACATCTTCGCTACACGAGTGAATAAGTGAATAATTTTGAATATAAAAAGTTAAGGGTTTTCGGTATTTCGTTTAAAATGTTTCACGTTTTCTTTCAACTTTGAGTAAATTGTATGAATTTCGTTGAACTTTTAACAAAGTCGTTAAGACTTAAAAGAATTTTTTTATCAAACTGAATGATTGGTCTTTTAAATTATAAATCAAATCTTTGGAATCGTTAAAAATTTTAATGAATTTCGTTAAACTTTTAACAAAATAATTACAGCCAAAAGAAATTTCTTTAAAAATCATTACAACTGAATGAATTTTCTTTATAAATTGTTAGAACTGAATAATTTTTCTTTAAAATCAAATGAAACAGTTTAACACTTAAGAATATTTGTTAAGTTAAGTGTTTCAAGGATGTTTAATGATGTTTAAGGTTGTTTAAGGATGGGTTTTGGTTAGGTAAGTGTGAGTGAGAGCGTGAGTGAAGGGGAAAAGTCATGTAAGTTTAATTCCAGACGTAATATTTTTATGTACTTTTGAGTTCATTTAGCAGAGTTGAAAGGAGAGGTGAACCACGAGTGGTAGCATCTTGCACTATATGGAACAAGAGTATGCCAATAAATCATTCCTACAGCCTCTTTTCACTGTTTAAATATTCACAAACGTATGTGAAAAAAAACATCTAGAATATATAGTTAAGTACTCTGAGAAAAAATTTGGTTAGGTAGGTGTGAGTGCAGGAGAAAAGTCATATAATTTTATTTAATTTTACGTATTTATAAGAAATGTTTAAGGAAAGGAAGCTGTGCGTATGAGTTATGAACTTTGGAACAGCTAAAACAAGGAAGAACTACGCCCCTGACACCAAGTGTGATGGGAGAGATACATAATCTCAGCTCCCAAGCTTGTTCAGTGTGACCTGACTGGTGAATTCTAAGTATTTTCATTTAAGAATTTATTTTAAAAGTGTTTAATTTATAGCGTATAATGTTTGAATTTTATAAACGTATTTTAATTGCTTTGAGTATAACAGATTAATTACCCTTGCGAAAACTTTCGTTACTAAACATATTTTCGAAAAATTTATAAAATTATTTTTATAGAGTGATTTTTTTATAGTGTATGACTACTTAAAAATTTTGACGGAGTCAATAATTTTATGGTATAAAATTTTCATAAATTATTTTGGCAGTGTAGAAATTTTAATTTTTTAACGATGTAGAAATTTGAATCTTTTTACAGTGTAGAAATTTCAATTTTTTTAACGGTGTAAATGATTTTACAGTGCACAAATTCATCAATTTTTGCAGTGTCGAGTAATGAACATTATTTTAAAATGCACATGAAAAAAATGTAAAGTTTCTAATACTGGGGTCAAACTGAAAAGCAATAGCGTGGTTTTAAATTGCACTGTTATATTCTAAACGAAAGCCGAACACCTGGAGCGAAAAGAAAATTTTTTGAAAGACGAGGGCAAGGCAGGTCGCAAAGAGTGGTCAATTCTATACTGGAAAAACCCGGGCTGCGGACTGAAAATTGGTGGAGGGGCGGGCTGGAGGGGAAGTGCCAAGTTTCTCCTTTTCCCATCCCTCGTCACAACTCAGAGATACCTGCAGGGTCTACCCGATGTGTCGTTGCAGGGGAAAGGGAGAATATCGAGCGGGTGGGGTAAGTTCTCCCTCTGTCGCGCATGCATGGAGGCGACCAGCAGGCTTTGCATGACAGTGGGGGAGAAGGGGAAGTTGTCGGGTGGCGCAGAAGGGGTAGAGACTCCTTATGTTGGCACACACGGGCGCTAGCGGCAGTTTAGTGTACTAGAGTTCCCATTCTCTCGCTCACAGATCTGCGCACGGACCGACATGTGTACAAAATTTCTTCCGCAGGCTTTGCACATCTTCTATTGTGACACAGATTCCCTAGTATATTTTGTTGCTTGTGATGACATATATAAAGTAATTACCCCAGATTAAAAGGCACAGTTTGATACATCCAACTACGCGCTTGATAACCCGCAAGGATTCTCTCACAGGAACAAAGGGGGTGATGAAAGATGAATGTGCTGGGTGCATAATCACACACTTTGAGGGTTTACATCCTAAGCTTTACGCATATGTTGTTGCGAATGAGCACTGTATTCGTAAGACGAAGGGTGTAAAATCCAACATGTTGCAATCACTCAGGTACAAGGATTATCGAGATTGCCTCGAAAATTGCACAAGGGTAATGGGAACCCAACATCAGTTCCGTTTGCGTGCTCATCATGTCTCCACTGAACGTGTAACAAAGGTATTGCTGTCAGGTATGGATGATAAGTGGTACATTGAGGCAAATGGAATATCAACCTTACCTTAGAGGCACTATTATATACCTGATTTTAAAAATGTATTTTCCTCCATATATTAATTTCAGCACCACGATAAATTTATAGACCTCCCAGCACCACATGCGCCTCCTGTTCCACATTCATCGCAGCTGTCTACAATCATATTCTCAGCTTACTACACCAACTACAATTAGTGTTACCATTAAATGCTGCTGCTCCCTGTTTGCCTAACAAGTTTACTGCTACTACTACTACCTTCAATATATTTACCCTTTGTCAAAGAAGAAAATGAAATGCACAGTGGAAACTGCATGCGTGTGAGTGTGTGTTACACTCTGTCTTTGGCATATGTGTGTATGTGTGTCGGATAAAAAATACCGGATGTGACACATACAAAATAATGCTCCACAGTAAGCGTCTACGAACACACTACACGAATGTGTAGTTAGTGTAAATATTGTAAATAATTAGGAAAGAGACGAACTACACATCGCTATAGTTTGTAAATATAAAAAAAAAAAAATTAGAAGATTGTTTCTTGTACATAAATATCTTCAATTGTGTTTTTAGTCTGATGTAAAATAATGTCTTTTTTGAAAAGAGAAAAATGTTAAATGTATAAACTCAATGTTTGATGTAAGTACTTGTTCTTGCTTTTTCTATACAAATGTGTGAGCTCAATGCTTGTTGCAATTAGTTGTAACTTTTGTATATAAATCTGTTAAGTTGTGTTTTAGTGTGTGTGTAAATAATGATTGTCTGATAACAAAATAATGAATATTTTTAAAACATGTTTGATTAAGTATCAATACATTGTATCTGATAATATTTGAAAATAATGATTTTTGTAACTTAATAATGTTTTTATCCCAAAGTGATTAATTTGGCAAAAGAAAATTTGTGGATAGTGAAATGTTTGTTGTAAATTGAATATTTTTGCATGATATTATAAATACTTAGGTTTAAGGATGATTTTGAAAAAAAATTTTTTTTAAAAATAATAAACTGTTAAAAAGGAATAGTTTGTGCCTCGTTATTTATTTCTTTAATACCTCATGTCACTAACTTTTTTCAATAATATCTTATGTATAATGAGTTATGATAAAATAATCTTTTGTTACAATGCTATAAGTGTGGGTGTCTATCAGTATCGGTAAGCTGTTGACTTGTATTTAAATCCAAGATAACTTTTTGCTTGCTTTCATGAAGAAGAAAATGAAATTTTCTTGACTTAAAAAAAACTTACAAACATTTAAATTAAATTTCGAATAAAACTAACTACCCTGAAGGGCTAAAAAAAGGGGGGGCATAGCTGAATGAATGAAGTTTTGCAAAGGAACGAGACAGCTGGTTAGTATCTTGAGAGAACCTCGATCCATTTAAGTTGAAGATTGAAGTAGGATACACGACGCCCTGCTGGCCAACTTTTGTAACATCCCAGGGGAACATATTGAAAGCGAGCCCCGAATAATTTTACAGAGGCAGATAGCAAAGACCTCTGTTCGTCATTGCCTACAAGAAAGTTTCTCCAGCTAAAACTTTTATGACTGCACCCAACAGAAACCAGCATACAGAATCCAGCAAACATTTTAAATATTTAATTTTACATATACACAGATTACAAGAGTTCCTGTTCAAGATAAAAAAAAAAAAGATGATGCCTGGAGAAGAAGACAAACACAATATAATACATTTAAACTATTTTTTAAATAAAATAAAATTCAACTCAAGTTATGTAAAAATAGCAGTATATTTTCCCTTAAATTTCCAAGAGTCTGGCCTACGCTCATCTCTAGTGATAGCAGCAATTTTCGTTAAGAGATATTATTTGTTTCGGGGTTTACACCTCGTTCACAGTATTCGTAAACTATAGTGTGAAATATTTTTTTAATTTATCGGGAAAATATAAATTTTCGTGTGTTACGTCAATATTGCGATAAAATTTTCAATTTCTGTGTTTGGTAGATGGAAAATTCCTAAAATACCATTTGTGTTAACAAGTGTGCTCTATTTACGGAAATTTGTAGTACGTCTGTTATTATAAAAATAATTTTCTCTTTGAGGATGTTTGTGCATCACTTTATAGTGATGTGGGGTTAAGCTCTACACAAGTTGGTTATTTTGAAAAAAAATCACTTGGGGTAAGATTTTCTATCATTAATTTCTTTCGTGTAGATCATTATATATTTATTATTTATCAGAATAGACATACGTTATTGTACCTGGTTTAAATCGTATTCAGAGTTTTTTTGCTGTAAGTAATATTCACCAGGCTGAATCGTGTAATTTGTACGTGTTAATGTGTTATTTATTCATACTGACTAGATGGATTTCATTTATTGAGTTTGCACTTGTCGACATCAGATGTAATTTACCTAGTTAAAATTCTCTCTAGTGTTAATTATATTTCTAAGCTCGAGACTCATGTTACGTTTAAGACTTATGTAATTACGCTTATTATTCACGTAGTTGTTTGAAATTTGCGAATCGATGCGTGTAATTTATTCATATGTAGAACACTGAATATCTCTAATGTTTAATTGCATTCGGAAAACAGATCGTTTGTCATTACTAACACATTAATCACATCTTTCAAAGTCGCCGATCTCCCACTACCATTTATGAGCAATATCCAGAATTCTCTCGTGTGTTAAATATATTCGTAAAAAAAGCGTATCTACCACCAACATCCCTACAAACACCTCAAAATTAGAAAAATTTGAAAAAAATTATCCTTAGCCCACTCTTGCACTAAACTCTACACCTTTGTAAGACATTGTAACCCACCACTCTGGTCAGTCGCCTCTAGGACACCACACCGTCAACATCGTAGAGTTCCTGTTACCCCTACCCAAAAAGAAAGAAAGAAGATCAAGAAAAGAATATAACCCTTTCAATAAATTTAACCCTTTCAATAAATTTAACCCTTTCAATAAATTTAACCATTTTTATTAACCCTTTCAATTTTTCATGAACCCTTTCAATCGATTTAACAAACCCTTGATATCAATCGACCCCTTTCAATATATTTAACCCTTTTTTCATTAACCCCTTTCAGTTTTTGATTAACCCTATCAATCAATTTAATTGACCCTTAGATATCAATTTAATCCTTTCAATCAATCAAAAGTGAAGTAGAACCCCCCTGGCACTACTATTAACTACACAATTTTTCCAGCTTGAGTAAAGCTTAGATCAGTTCAGGGGTAAGTGGTCCAGATCCTGGTCTCACAGTCTGTAATAGACTCAAACCAATCATCATCAGGATTCTGACCACTAGACAGCCCACGCTGGAAGAACACGGTCTCTGAAGATGCCTTCATAGTCGATGTCAGCCGCCTCAATGTCTACAGCCAAAGGTATCTCGTCGCCCTTACCTGACTTCCTACCTAGAAAACCATCCCTTTCTACACTCACGGTAGCAGGACGTACGGACGTCCCTTCTGGACTGCACATGTAAAGTTACACCCCACCTCCCTCTTAAGAGTCGAACTCAAATACTCAGACTGGAATTAATTTTTATGCAGGATGCCTTTACCTGCCAATTAATTCTTAATTACTAAACTAGATTAATTATAAGAGCTACTGATAAAATTAGGGCAATGGAAATAACAAAAGCTTGAAGAATTTCATTTAAATATAATATTTTTAAAGAGTAAGCCATTTACCTTTTGAAGTTTTTCTTTTCAACAACAAACATCTTTTGTTTTATCAGAGCATTACATAATAATTAGAGCTACCACATTTGACATTATTCATTGTTTTTTTTAACACCTTCCGTCAATAAAAAAATGTCTATTCCAGAAATAGAGAAAAAGAAATTTTTTATATCAGTCCTACATCTCGACAGAATCTTTCAAGAGAAACTTTGGATACTGCCTTGGTTAAACTGTCAGCAATCTGGTAGTTAGTGTTAATATATTTCAGATTAATCACTCCACTGTCAACTTTTTCTCTTACAAAATGAAATCTGGTGTCTATATGCTTCATTCGCCGATGAGAGGTTGGATTTCCAGCCACATAAATAGCAGCCTGGTTGTCTTCGTTGATGATTATAGGACAGTTGTTCTTCACACCTATGTCCTCAAGTACATTTTTTATCCAGCAAGCCTCACTCCACTGCTTAACGCGACGTACTCTGCCTCTGTAGAAGACAAACTGACACACTTATGCTTTAATGAGATCCATGAAATGGTACATCCCAGGACTTTAAACAGGAAACCTGTCATACACCTTCTGTCTGTGGGATCACCTGCATGGTCAGAATCAACAAAACCTTCCACAATAGGTCCATCAGAGTTCTAGCTGAAAACTAACTTGTAATTGATGGTTCTTTTGACGTACCTCAAAATTCTTTTGAGAAATGTAAAAAGATCTTTACTTGGCTGACTTTGGCATCTGCTAGCAAAATTTAAACAGAATGCCAAATCTGATTTGGTTCCTAAAACTGCATACGTTAATGGCCCAATGATACTCCTGCATGTGTTGTCCAAACTTTCACCACATGTAGCAGAATCAATCTTTTTAAAATTTGGGTCTATTGGGGTTGACGTTGGTCTGCAATCTTCCATGTCGAATCTTTCAAGTATTGATTTCAAGTACTCAACTTGATTAATTTCAATTTCTCCTTTCGAAAGATCTTGAACAATATTTAGTCCCAAATAACTGATCTTATCTTTATAATCTTTCAAATGAAAGGCAGATTTGAATTTTCCTTTTAAGGTTTCAATGAGATGCAAATCTTAGCAAAAGAATAGGATATCATCAACATAAACCAAGATATAAATAAATTTCCCTCTGTGGTTCTTGACATATAAACAATAATCTGCTTTGGATCTCGTAAATACTTCCCTCAGCATAAAATTATTAAATTTTGAGTTCCAATTCTTCGGAGACATTTTTGATCGATGTAAGGATTTATTGAATAAAAGAACCTTTCCGTCTTGTACCATTACTTCTGGTTTCTTGAGGTAGACTTCTTCAATTTCCCCATGCAAAAGGCATTCTTCACGCCCATTTGATGGATATTCATGTCCCTGTTCACAGTAATACCTAGCAATATTCTTAGTGTTGGAAGTTTTGCCACTAGAGCAAAAATGTCATTAAAATAAAAATCTTCATCTTGTTGCAAACCACGAGCAACAAAGCACGCTGGGCTTTCAATACAATATTCTTTTCTTTCTGCTTCTTTCTGAAAACCCACTTTGTGTCTATTGTTTTCTTTTCTTCTGGTAGACTTACTTCAACCCATGTTCCATTTATTTTTATCACATCCAGTTCTTATTTTATTGCAATCTTCCATTCTTCCCTATTTGGTCCTTTAACAACTTGCTCATAAGTTAAATTTTCTTCTTGAAATACTATGAGACATGTTTCAAAGTCATTGTATTTGGATGACTTCTTTATATTTTCTCTTGATTGGAGATTTTTTAAAATTTCGTGAACGATCTTGGATATTTTCATTTTATTAATACTGTAACGAGATTTCTTCTGGATGGAAGTTATAGAAATCATCTGATGAGTTGGTTACTAAATTTTTATGAATTCTCCAGAATGTTTCCTAGTATATGATTCCCACTTTGATCCTGTCTTTTATCTTCATTTGCCGTTCCTTCAAATATTTTTGTAACCATCCCAGCTTCTTCAACCACAATCTCCTCACTTCCTCTATCAGAGGTAGGCTGTGTTCATTTATATACATACTTGCTTGTTAGGCAGAGATGATGTCGTCTTCGGCCGCCACCCTAGTTGTAGAGTTACTCGCTAGATGGCGCGCTAGTTCGATCAATCGATACATCAAGTTCTCGCATCAACTGCTAGAGTGTGCGAGTCGCTCGACCTCCAAGAGCCAATGTTACTCGTTGTTGTTATTTGTTGATAGGAGCGCTGGGGTAGACTGTAAGCTTAAGACGATTGTCTGCATAGTATATGTAATCATCAGAACTGTTCTCAACTTTTCTGACTCTATCCCTAATGTTTTCTCTTCTGCAGTAAGCCCTCCTCTGACTCCACAGTTGTTTTTAGGTTTTTCTGAAAGAAAAAAGCTACATTCCGTGTTACTATTACTTTCTTCTCGCCAGGAAAACAAACCCTGTAGGATTTTGAATTTATTTCATAACCTACAAATCTTCCTTCTTTTCCTTTAGGATCAAACTTTTTTCTCTTCTGGTCAGGAATATGCACGAAAACCCTTGATTCAAAATTTTTGAGATGATCTAATTTTATGGTCTTCTTAAACCACAATTCATATGGGGTTTTCCCTTTGACTGGACTTGTACCTGTCAAGTTAATTGTGTACACAGCCGTATGTACTGCCTCAGTCCAGAAACGCTTGTCCAGTCCTGATTCGATTAACATAGTTCTTGTTGCTTCCACTAAGGTCCTTATTTCCTTTTCAGCTCGCCCATTCTGCTCTGGTCAATATGGAGCACAAACTTGGTGCCTAATTCTTGCATATAAATAGTAATATTCCGTTTCTTTAATTGAAATTCCTGTCCCATTGTCTGATCTCACAGCATTAACTCTTTTTCTGGCGTCCCTTTCTGCCATTTGGATGCATCTTTTAATCAAATCAGGAATTTCAGGCTTGCATTTAACAAAAAAACTAAATTTAAAATGAGAGTAATCATCCTTCACTAAAAGGAAATATTTAGATCCACCACAGCTTGTGGTTTCAAAAGGGCCGCAGAGATCAATGTGCAGAATCTCACATACATCTAATGTTTTTGATTCACTCTGTGGAAATGATGAACGATGCTGTTTCCCTTGGATACAAGAATCATATGAGAATGGCTCGTCCATAACAGAGCATTCAATGTTTAGTTTAGATAAAATGTCTCTTACTTGCTTGATATTTTAATGAGCAAGTTTGCTGTGCCATATTTCAACAGATCTTAAGTGAGATACACTGACTGCTGCTGTCTCGATTTTCTGAACATCTAAATTTACAACAAAGATATTTCCTTCCGAGTTTGCTTCTGCCATCACTTCATTATTTTTAATTAACCTACACTCATTTCCCTCTGCTATTAATGTATGTCCTTTAGCCAAAGCTTGAGAAACAGAGAAAAGGTTCAATTGTAAATCCGGTATAAAAAGAATATTTTTCAGCACACTCTGAATTTCTTTATCAGCTACATGGCAAACAACATTTATATCACAAACACCCAATGCCTTCAATAATATTCCATCTACTATTTTAATTTCTTTTGAGCAATCACTAAAATTTATAAAATAATCTTTGTAAGGAGACATATGCTCACTGGCTCCACTATCCAAGTAAAAATTATAATTTTTGATCATGTCTACTTGATTAGTAACACTGGCCATGCTAACAAGAGCATTTTTGAAAACCTTACCACCCTTTGTATTCGTACTTCCAGACTTTCCTGAGGTCACTGCACTAGCCATAGTCTTGTTCAAATAAAAACGACAATCCTTTTTAAAGTGACTTGGTTTATTGCAAAAACAACAAGTCCGAGTTTTTTTACTATTTGCTGCATTAGTTTTATTTTTAAAACATTTCTTAGTTGTGTGGTTCCTTTTATTACAAATAGTGCAATGCCTTTGAAAAGCTGTAAAAGCCTGATTTTGTGAACAAGATGTATCTTTCAGCTTACTTTCCTCTATAATAAGTCCTGGAGTCCACTCATTTAGCATTTTGTTTGACAGGATCAACAAATTCCCATGAGGACACAAAATGTCCGAATTCTCTGGGAAGGGACATTAGTATTTTCGTAATAACTTTGGAGTCTGAGATTTCTTCCCCAAAGGATTTTAGTTTTCTCGCAATATCCAGAGCAGAAGATATGTGAGTAGCTACCACTTTTCCTTCATATTGAAAACTAAAGAATTTTTCATGAAACAAATAAATTGATGTTTCAGACTTTTGTTCATATACGGACAAGAGCTTATTCCACATTTCAGCAGAAGTTTTGCAACTTAAAATATGAACAATATTTTCCTCCTCCATTCTAAAGGCAATTAGTTCCTTGGCCTTGAATTCCTTTCCCTTCCAAATATCTTTTGACTTACATTCTTCATTAGGTATGTTAACTTCACCCGTCACAACATCTAAAAAGCCTTATGCTTCTGCTGCTACCGAAATTTGAAATTTCCAGATGTTCCAGTTGACTTCTCCCTTTAGTTTTGTTACGTGAACTTCCATTGTATTAATTCTTTTTGCGTATTTCCGTTTGGTTTTTACAATTTTGACTGGGTATCGTTCCGTCAAAAATAAAAGACATATTTTACATAAAACCACTTCCTCAAAAACCAAACACCACTTGGCCCATAACCTGATAAAATTAGGGCAATGGAAACAGCAAAAGCTTGAAGAATTTCATTTAAATATAATATTTTTTAAGAGTAAACCATTGCAATAGGCTTTTGACTATCCCCAGCCTGAGTAAGGCCGAGATGTCCAAGGTTTGTTACCGATCGCCCAGACCTGCAGTGAGACAACTCGAGGTCGCCTGATCCATACATTTTGCCACCATCTCGATCCCGGGCTATGGCTAGATTTAGGAGATACTGGCAGCCGCCTGGTGTTTTTGAGATCCCTTATTGTCGAAGGACCACTTACGATATTCAATTTCAATGTATAATTTTCCCCCTCTGATAGACACATAGGAAGCTGAGATTTCTGGACCATTACCAACTTGAATAAGGCCAGAATTCCTTAGCCTGAACAAGGCCAGGACCAGGATAGAAATTCCCCGAGCTGTCAAGACCTTCAGTGGGACACGAACACCAGACCACAGGCCTATTTATTATTCTTTGCTTCAGTCCCAACCTGAATAAGACAAGGATACAGGGGCATTGAATACCGCCATCTGACCCGGGAGTGTTCCCTATACTATATATTTAAAATGCCATATACGAACAAGGGACAACAGAGTAAAATCGGAGATTAGCTCGCCGAGACCTGCAGAGGGAATTAGATGTGTTAAGTTCTAATTTGCCAATTACTGTTGAAAGTACCCACAAATTACCGACGTCAACACTGAACAACTATTTGGGCCGTGTATAAAAATAGATACCTCAGATCACCCATGAGTAGAGGCGATAGCTCAGGGTGGACAAAATGTACTTGGAATATATTGGCCACAGCATTTGATTGATTTTGACTACTCCATTCTCATCTGGAGCCAGAAATGACCCCCACGCGTCAACTACTAGCTCTACATGCCAAATATGTATGGCAACCGGAACGGTAATTACAATTCGCCTACCTCCACCAGGAGTGAACCATAGGAAGGTAATCTCAGTACTGAATAGCCCCAGACTTAGAACTCGTTCGGAAGCCCAGTAGACTGGCTCCTTATAGGGGACGCCGACAGTCAGAGACTCATGACTCGGAATAAGAGGCGGGATATATTTTTATTTTTCCTATTTGTTACCATGGCCACTGGCATCATAATTTTTGGCAGCCGCCACCACGATGAGCCTGATCAAACTCCCAGGATGGGAAACCTTTTTGATTAAACTCACCCTGGGGTTTGATTCACCTCCTGCTACCAAGGTCACCCGCTCAAAAGGACGTACCTCTATGCCTTCAAAGGAATGTTCCATGACCCAGCCAGGCAAACGTTTTCCACAACAGTCCAATTATAAAGGTGATCCCCAACTTATTAACTACCAGGAGAGGAATCAGCATCCCGACTTCAGAAATTTAATTTATTAAATTTTGCGAAGTGGGAGTTGTGTCAATACTAAATATCCAAAAATCGAAGGTCCATTAAACTCACAACAGTCAAAATCGCAGAAACATAAATGACGCCAAGGTCCAAATCGAACCATCATGGACGGTGGCTACAGAAGAGATGAGAGAATTTGATAGAAGCCAGACTCAGTGATTTGCAAATTCAAAATGTTTGGTTTCAAAAAGATGGGGCCACAGCTCACAAAGCAAGATGATCGCTCGGAGCGCTGAGACAGCTGTTCCCAGGCCGTTTGAGTTCTTTATGTGGCGACATCTCCTAGTCAGCACGAGCGCCAGATTTTTTTATCTCTGGGGGTTATCTCAAGGCAGAGATTTACAAATCTTGACCAGAGACTGCAAGCCCTTCAGAAATCAATACGTGAAGAAATAACGTGTATTCTTCCAGAAATGTAGGCAAAAGTGATAGCATCCTTCCAAAGTTACCTACAGCAGTGTATTGACAGCAAGGGACAACAAATGGCGGTTTATCTTTTCAAAACTATTTAAACTGTAATTTCCAAGTATGTAGTTTTGCACGGCCAGAATAAATATTCTTTATTGTGTACCAATTTTCTTCAGGGTGTTTTGTCTCATCCTATATTTCTATACAATTTTGTATAAAACCTGTTGGTATTCTGTTTATCAGAAAATTTATTTCTCATTAAAAAATACATTTGTTGAAATCAACATTTTTCAGCAGGGTTTTCCTTCGTACACCACACAGCTTTCTTTCTGTTAGTTCTTTCCGCCACCTCCGGATGGTGGTAAGTGTTACACTTTTCTCTGAAACTGGCATTAAGTCTGCTGGCATTAACTCACTGGCATTAAGTCTGCAGCAGTCTCTAAACAAGGCTCCTGCAGAACTCTATTTTAATGCCTTAATGATGCCTTGGTACATTGGCTGCAGAACAGAGCTGGTGTTCGCGGAAATAATAACCACTTGCACATTTTTAATGTCCCAAATCTTTGTGATGAGCAGGGGATTGATCAATGAATAGAATAATTTTTCTTTCCATTACTGCCATTCTTCTATCTAGGGCAATAAGAAATTCTCAAAAAATTTCCCCAGTCATTCATGCGGCTTTGTAATTGTGGTATGTTCGTCGGGGATGCTTTGGTTTCTCAACAATAAGGATTGGTAGATTTTTCTGCTACTTTTTTGCACCCACAAGAACAGTAATTCGACCTTTCTTTACTTTTCAAAATCTCACCTTTAAAAGTGAATGCATGAAGAGAACAAATTTAGAACAATGTTTTGCTCCGCTTCAACCTTGTATTTGTTGACACTGTTGAATTCACTACTGACTTTTTTGTACACCAAACCACAGTGTTTCTTAAATGTATCAATCCAGCCATTCACTCCACATTTAACCTGAACAATTTCTTTGGTTTGCTTCTCTACAATTGGCCCATCAACGAGTAGGTTGTGTACATGTTGACACATGACGCCTCAGGCTGACTAGGCGTTCACTACCTCAAGAAGGGGCTGGTTTTGTAGGGCACTAGATAAGGTGCACCCTTTGGCAGGGTTTTCGGGTTTCTACTTAGTACCTATGTGGTACTGGTGCACATCTAGTGTAGAGGACCGACTTGGTAGCTTTGCGGCAGGGCACAAAATCTGGTTCAGCTAGCGTGATCTTTCGCTTCAGATTATTAACTTTCGACAGGATACCTGGGCGATGTGTAACCTTGGACGACGGCTTGACCTGATCCGTCTCTGACAGGCGTATGTGAGCGACAGGTGGGTTAGTGGTCCGGAATTCTAAGCTTGTGTGCACTGTCGGAGTTGGGGCTGCTGAAGCAGTCTGAAACTGTAGGTTGGGACTTCCAAGGGCTTTTCTGGCTGGCTTAAATTCTCTGCGACCCAGAGGCGTGTCTCCCCATTCTAATGTGTGGGAGCCTCGAAAAGGTCCTTGGGCATCTCTGAAGTGATAGGTAACTGCAAATGGCGCAATGCCTGGGCTTGATCCTTTGGCGAGAGCTGGTTGAGCACGGCGATGAAGGAGGGGATAAGCTCTTGCAATCGCCCAGAGGAAGTTAGCACCTGTTTTACCTTCTCGCGGATACCACTCCACCGGGAGAAAGGCATCTGGAATAGAACACACACTCACATCCGTGAAGTGAGCGCAAGTGACACGTAATCCTTGATGCGTGACAGGTTAGATTAATAGTCACGATGGTCGAGGATTCTGTCTGCTAGACCAAACGCGGGGGTGGTTGAGTTAGCTAGGCGGCGAGAGGCGAGGGGTGTTGGTTAATATTCACTTACTCCTGCTTCTTGGGTGACGTGGTTGTGGTGGGTTTTGTCCAAACGTAGCGAGCTTGGCCCACACCGAAACTGCGATTCCACAGGCGAGATTCGTTGGTCCAGAAGTGGATGTTGTCCCAACCGAATCTAACTTCTGTACCGATCAACAATCCTTTTACCACATGATGGCATGATGGGTGAATCCGTATACACGAAGATACGAATAATACCACAACTGGAGCAGTCGATACTGACTCGTGCCTCAGTTGGGCGGCACGATTCTGTTCCGCCTGCCTTTCCAGTGTAGGCTGAGGAAGTACACTCAACTGTCTGGTGGCAAGAAGCGCTGTGTGTCGCTCCCAACGCCTTTGGCCGAAAGGCATCAAGTCTCCGTTCACAGATTACAAGTTACACTGTAAGTCCGGTTTTAGCTTGCTGACCAGGCTCTGTAGTCTCCACTGATCCCCCACGCTAGGTAGGCTGATTAGAGACGGGGAGCTGTTTGGGTCACCAATGCCGCCACTGGATGTGCGTCCACACAGGAACAGACGGCAGATCTCAAGCCACGGTATATCCCGGCACTGGCAGCAATGCTGTGATATAAGGCAATAACTTGAGACTGTCGCCCCTCTCCGAGTAAAGGTGTTGCTAGTGGTCGTGGCTCCTCCGTTCCTCTCCACCGGCACTGGAAGCAATGCTGTGGTAGTTTGGAAAGCAACAGATGGCCGTCTAATAGGTGTGTGGAAATTAGACGGACCCCTGAAGGGCACCCGTGGTTGAAATTAATTCGGTAGTTATAAATTCCCCAGTCCTTGTCAAAGGTGTACATAGCATCCTGTATCTAGCAGGCAAACACTCTAAGAAACAAAAGCTCGGAGGTAGAAACAACAGTATGCTTATTGAAGGCTCAATAAACATCTGGTGTATGCTACCTCCTACCAGGCAATTGAGTGCTGAAGGTTACTACGCTGGTCAGGTGTAGGCGACCTGGTTCTAATGGAGAATGGGAAAGAATTAGCTCAATGAGAAAATATATAATGCTTCTAAACTGTCTAATAAAAATGTCTTGAGGAGACAAAGTGAATTTAACAAGTTGGTAAACGTGTTGACTGGTCGTCGATGGTGAAGTAGCCATAGGGGGCGTACTTACAGCTTCTATGATCTCTGGCGGTCCCAGCACTGGCAGCAATGCTGTGGGATATCACAAGAGATGGAACAAGAATGAGTGCTCGGGCCCGGCAGCATCTTAACTTATATAGCAGAAGCTTGTTGGCTACCGGCGCGGGGTGCAGGGAAGGCGTGAAGTTCTTCTGCCATGGTTGGCATGGGAATACTGTGGTCAGCATTTCTGCTTCGTGTCTCGTCGGTGGCGATCGGCCTTGCCCGAGGTCTGGACAGCTAGAAGGGCTCTCAGAACAAGAGTAGGGGGGGGGGGGGGCGTGCCTGCCAGGTTGCGTGTCCTCCAGGTGAAAGGAATTTGCTCACATCTGTAGTGGTGAAAGAGATACTCTTGGCGATGAGTCATTATCGTATTAGATTAGTTGTATAAGCGGCACACGTCATCCTACTTGGTGTAAAACCACGTGGAACGTCTGCCAACTAAATGGACACCTTTTCATAGCGCTCGGCGCCTAAATGTGGTGAACTTCGTCGCTGACAGTCCCTGCACGTGAGTGTGCGCCTCAGAAGCACTCAGTGTTCCCAACTTAGGGAACGACCCCTCTGGCAAACAAAACGTGGCAGAGAGGACAAACAATGAGTCGTCAAGCTGGACTTGAGAGATGGTATACCTAGGTGTGGACTCTATCTTTCCGCCTACAGTCGTATGCAGAATAGTGGCCAGCATTTGAGCTGTGGGTCTTCTGACAGGGTGTTTGCTCGAATGAGTGAAGTTTCCCGGCATCACCTGCAATCTCTTGCTTGGTGTGAGGTACACTAGGAGAGGTGCTATGTCTACGGGAAAGGATACACTTGAGTTATAAAAACCATTGTTTATTTAGTTTGATGGGAAATAAGCAAGTGGTGAAGCACTACTTCCTAAAGCTGGCAAGAGCTTAAGGAAGTTTAAACCTATGTTATCCGGGTAGCAGTGACCTGGTCCTGAGTTAACAACGATGGGGTAGATGAGCGCTATTAAAATAACTTAAACTGGTACTATTCCCTACGCATGTGTTGCCCAGAAGGGGCTGCAGTGTTTCAGTGTGTAGACGACATGTGGCATGAATCTTCGGCGCGTATGCAGTGAAGATTAAACAGGTGGAGAAGGATGACTCTGGCGACGAGCGGTGGAGACCAAGGAGAAAAGTTTTCCTTTGGCACGAATGTGGTGAAGGAAGGTTAGGTAGAGTTAGGAGCGAGGCAAGCAGTGCAGCTGGTTGCGGACCGTGAGGACTGAAGCAGGCTGGTCAGTTCTCCGGCAGTGAGTGTGGTGGAGATGCGAGACTGGTCACGAGTCAATTTTTTTTCTGTCGAGCCCCCAAATCCCACTACACCAGCATGAGCACCTTCACAGTTCTGTGTACCCTCTGACACGTATGTTAGTTGCCAAGTCATTTGGAGAATGGGATGCGTCTCAGGGCAAGCCCTTTACGCCCTAGGTCGGGTTTAATTTTTATAATGGGTGCATGCATCGCAGCTAGCAGGGTTATAGTGCCATGGCCGCAATTGTAGCGATGCGCACCCCGAAAGAAGAAGGGTCTAAATGGAAGGGCATAGCAAACCAGGCAAAGCGGAGAGGGCCGTGGAAAATCTATGCGAAAGTCGCGGAGGATAAATATAATGCCTTTTAACGGGATTAGGGCTGGATAAAGTAGGGTATTTGTTAGTTCGGGAAGAAAGACTTCTGTTGGTTTGATGCGGGTTGAAATGGAATGAGATCGCAGCTGTATGTAATTAGAGGGGGGGGGGGGGCAGAACAGCCCCCGCGCCGATGCCAGTCATCATGTGGGCGCAGGCACCCTTGATGTTGAGCTACTGTCAATAATGCAGTGTAGGCAAACCAACACTGCAGTACCGACAGCAACTGAGGATGTAGGGGGCCCCCCCTGCTTCTTGTCGAGTGCGTCGGAAAACCGGCCAGCCCAGTCATGACACAGACTCCATCTTCGCCCTACCACGCTGATGCCAGGATCTCCACTTCATGGGTGAAGGTGGGGAGAGTTCTTCGGGGAGCCACCCCTCCCCTTCCTTCAAAATAACCCATCAGTCTGGGAAATGCGAGACATCCGGGGCCTATCAGTGGTGGTGGCGAATCTGCTGGCTCAGGAGTGAAGGCTGACATCGGGGTGCTTCCAAGGTCCGATACATTCCAATCCATTCATCACGCACCTGCAGTCTGCAGAATCCTCCAGCTACCCCAGAGCCTGGGGATTTCTTATCCACCACCTGGGGACGCAACATTTTTGCTGCCATGATCCCATCGCACGCACACATGCGCCTCACTTTTGCTGGTCAAGTCGCGAGCAGTTCCCAGTGAGCCACGAGCACGATGTTCATTCCATTACAGCTTAGCTTGGTCCCGAGTCGACTTGTAACTCGCTATTTATACTCTTTCGGGTCCTTCCCCTTCAGCCAACTGGATAGGGAAGACACTGGAGGCGGGGTGGCGAAGCATACTGGTGTAGCCATCTAGCAGCATGCAGTGGAACTTTGTGCCTTCAACACAGTCTCGGTGGGCCAGTGAATAATACAATCTGCTGGTCCCTATATTGCCACAAATGCATTGTACCGCTTATTCTGCTGACGCTGCAAACCCCAGACATGCCCTATGCCAGGATTTTCTAAAAGTGGTATCTGCCACCCAGGTTAAGCTTGAATCATAGGCAATCATGATGGTGGTGCCTGGTGATGGGTCGGTCGACTCATTTACGGTCTGTGGGACCCTAAAGTTGAGTTTCAACATGACTAAATTCAGACTGGAGGGGCCACTTTCGGGTTCGCCTGTTAGTGGAACACCCTAGATGGAAAGGAAGAACTTATGCTGGCAGTGGGGAGTGCCTGGACTATATGTCATGGTATCTGCTATTGTAGTGGAGTTTTCCTGAATGTAACAAAAACAGCAAGGGCAGGCGACAGCTGGCGCAGCAAAGAGAATGTTCCTGATGGTGGGAGGGGAAGCAGGGCCTGAGGACGAGTTCTCCCACTATGTCCAAGGGTCCTGCAGCCCCGAACCCGTAAAATGGACAATTTAAAGGATAATCCAAAAACCCCAGAAAGGCCCCTGGCTAAGATGTATAGAGAAGTCCAATAATATATATATATATATATATATATATATATGTGTGTGTGTGTGTGTGGGGGGGGGGGGGGGAGAGGGGGCGTAGACAGTAAAAGTTTGTGATGCCTCGTTGCATGGTCAAAAATAAAACCTTGTTGAGATGAGGCGCAAAGCTTGCTAGCTGAACGGAAGTTGTTTATACCATTGTTGAAAAGACGTCATACATTAATGTTTCTGTTGGAACCATTCCATCATCACTAATTCCCCTGTTCACTAACACTTTGTCGCAGTATTTTTTTAAATTCTAGAAGACTGTATTCAAGGTTGACACAGGTATCCCGAACTGTTCTGAAAGTTTATTGCATGGGACATTGGCGTTAATCTCAATTTTGTCGACGATAACTTTTTGCTCAAGTTAAAGTGGTTTGTGTTTAATTTTTCCTTTTGATGTGGATGGGACAAACATACTGACATGAAATGGCAATACATACAAACCAATTAGATTACAACAGTAAATACAGTATGTATGTACAAAACTGATCGCTTTTCGCTTGACACCATGATGTAAACAATGGGATAGTTGCACCTGTTCCCACAGACAGTTGGATTGTCGAAATGGACTTGTTTAATAAGCTATTGATTAGTATCCACGTACAACAAAAACAATTTAATGCTCATTTTTCACTTTACTTGATTTTTAACAGGTATGCCGTGTTTCCATTTCAAAACAATTCTTAAAGTGGAAAAGCATTATCAATACCAAAATGTGAACTTTCTTCACATGAAAACATGGTTAGCAATTATAAATGAAATTTGACTTTGGGCATGTTCGTTGATATACCTCATACGTTTGTAAAGCTTCAGTACACTCAAAATAATTACGTTTGCGATCATGACTGGGCATAAGACATTTACAATTTAAGTTTGTTTGAAACCAAGATACACAAATTGTTTAAACAAGACAAGTTTCCATTGATACAGGTGACCGTGGAACAAGATGACCAAGTGGAAATGTGTTTACATTTTTTGTTGGTTCTGAATGATCACCTGTGGTCATTGTGATAAGTTCCAAACACATCTTGGACAAAAAAAAATTAAAATACAGTACTGAGGCAACAGGAAATTGTAATAAACAAAAAACGTGCTTAAAAGGCTGGTTATACATAAATTATTTGACATTTCCGTACCTATAAACAAAGACGTCTTAAGCAGAAAACATTATAGCCGTGTCATCTTAAACAGGTTCAACTGTATATGTAGGAATGTTATAACAGGGTTCTACTGTTTTATACTTTCCTTGTCGCAAATGTTGGGTCCACATTTACACCTATTGTGCCGGACGATGCCGTTGGTCAGTGGGTTTTCTAGGGATCTCCTGTTTCGCCTACCCCTTAATTCCGCCGCTGCTCCATATTCACCTCAATCACTCTCATCGGCTCTCAAGACCTCAATGTTAAGAGCTGCCCAACTCTCTTCACTCACTCACATTTACACCTTTACTTTAACACTTCCCCGAGGGTATATCGACACATTTCTCAGCGGACTTCGTAGTGTTGACAAAAAAAACATTGGTGCCAACCTTGCCATACCTGCCAGTGAAACACTGTGACCCACGCAAGTATGTGGAAAATACGTTCATCTGACATTGTGTATGTGTGCCTATTTATGAGTACCGCCCTGTGGGTACTTATGTTTTCTGTCTCATTTTAAAAATTTAATTAGTATTACATCAAGAGAATAATCTTTTGTCTTATCTCACCTTAATCCGAAACGCAACTACTCTGGCGACCAAAGGTAGGCAATCCAGCCACTGTCTGAATGACACAAAGCACACCACCCATCCTGGACACAAGGAAGTCTGAGACAGTGATGTGCTACTAACTGAACCTATTCACACCTGGCAGAAACATATACATACACTCGCAATTAGGCTACCGCCCGGTGGCGAGCTCTCTCAACTTGAAGGTGGTGCAGACAGAACCCAACCTAGGCAAGCAGGAAACTCTGTACCTGCTACAAGGGTCATCTTGCCTTGTCCCAGCTGGATGCGAGACCAGAAAGATATAACAGCAGCAAGAACAAAGAAAGATTGCCCACAAACCTTTCCTTGTGATCATCATCAACTATCCTATCTATCTCTGCTGGTATCCTTAGATGGTAGCCTGTTCTTTGACAGGGATGGATAAAACAGCAGGAGAACCAACTGCCCCCAGAGTTCGACTTGGGTCCATTCTGCAGACCCAGGATCACAGAAGGAAGCCAGGATGCCCAAAGAGAGGGGGAGAGGAACTGCAGAGGTCACAGCAATGGCGAAACAGATTCCCATGTTGAACTCTCATGACAGCAAGCCAGCTTAGTTCGTAATACCATGACCAAGAAAACATGGTATGCTAGTCATACACACACCTGTTAGAAAACATAGACATTGACATTCGTGGCTTACATGAAGAAAGCGCCGAGAAAACGACAGTATCACCCTGATGATTTCATGTGCATTCTGCAAAGAAATAACTGGGTAGCCTGTTACACAGCTTTGTGCATTTGAAAAATCCCACACTACCATAACAGATGGATTTGAAACATGTCGCTTTCTAAAGCCTGATCTGAGACATGGTCCATGTGGTTTTGGTTGCGCTAGGATCAAGGTTACATGTTACTGTCGGAATACTGGGGCCTTGACTCATGTGCAGTAGGTCGAGTTGGCCTCTGGCTTGACACAAAGTCTGTGACTACTAGCGCACCTTACTTAGTCAGGTTTCCTTACCTTGCCCACCTGACTTGTAGCCTATTTCTCTAACTGCAAGGGTGGTTGGGTACCATTGGTGCTGGCCCCAAGCCCTGGTGTCTTACTGCTGCTGTCGAATGCTGGGTTCTGCGGTAGGCAGGCTGGCTGCTTGTCAACGTGTGTTGCGAGTAGGAAATACACCTCTTGAATAAACAACACCTCTGGATAGGAACAATACATATTTATTACGTAGTAATAAACAAGGTTATGTGTACTATCTCCTACCAAGCAAATCGTGGTCGGAAGTAACCTACGGTAAACAGGTGGAGGAAACCTGCTCCTACTGTAACTTGGTAATAGATTGACTTTGACAGCTATAAAAACCACTCAGTTACAGCTACTTTAACTCTGGATGTCTCAAAAAGACTGGTTGTTGAACCAGGAGGAACGACAATGGAGAGTGTGGTAGGGGTGTCTGCAGGCTTAGTATTGAAGAGCTGGTGGTAGATACTGCAGAACCTTTACAGCTGCAGGGTAGCGGTTGACGGCAGCCTCAGGAGCTGCTGCTGGCTGGTGGTAGGAGCCACTGGAACTCCTGGTGGCTGTTGAGAGAAGCCTCTGGAGTTTCTGGTCGTTTGTAGTGACAGCCTCTGGAGCTGCTGGTAGGCTTGGCTGAAGCCTTCGGAACTTCTGGAGCCTCAGCACACGAGTGCTGAGGCGAACTACTGGAGAAGATAAATGGCATCTTCGGCTACACACTGCCTTATATTGTGCGCTTGGCAGGCCCACGCCTGGGCTGGAGTGGGAGGTGTGGCGTCGCTCTGCTATGTCTGCCTGGAACGAGAGGATGAAAGAATCTACCCTTGCACTCGGCTATATGGCCTCTAGTGCTCGGCGGCGGTCGGCCAACTTCAGAAAGCTTGGCAGCACTCTGTCTAGCAGGTGCTTCGGGGAGGCTAACGAGTTCCGTGGCCGCTCGCTTGGAACAATGTTTATTTCACGTGCTAGGATTGCCCGCTAGGTTGGAGCGATCCTGTGTGCATTTGTGAATAACGTTTTGTGTTTGACCCTTCCTCGGGATACATAGATACTACGTGAGTGGTGAGAGGAAGTTGGGTCTGGAACATCAGGAAATACCACGTGTCTGTAACTGTTCATGCACAGGAACAATCCTGTAACCATCTATGGTTGTGGTTCCTGGTAGATGCAACATGTTAGGATGAGTCCTAGTTGTGTTTAATTTAACTCATATAAGTAGCATGCGTCAGATTACAAATATTAACTGAATTGACAATTACATTGTCTAACAGTACATTGGGTATTCACAACATGTCTATACCTGCAGTGTCTACTGGAGGAGTGGACAATATGAGGAAGGGAATAAACAACATATTCCACTTGTCACAATGCTTACTTTGCCTACTGTACTAACATGACAAGCTTGGCTACCACACATCAGTATGATCCATACCAACCAAAAGTGCCATTATCAGATGGCAGTAATCAATTTTTCTTATGGTTGCCACCTTTCAAGTTATTTCAGATGGGGTAACTGAGAAACTTAAATTTGTCTCCTGACAACTGTATAACACCCAACTTCTGCTGTACTATGTACTGTTAAAAAGACACACACAAAAAGGTAAAAATGTACATTGAGAGGAACAGAGGGAGAAGCAAGATACATCTAAAATAGTTTTGACTATTCTTAAAGGGTTTAGAAAACTTTCATACACATATATTTCAACAGATCTGCACAACATTTGGATGCCACACAGTAACTTCACTACACTGTATAGAATATACACAAACAATTTTACAACCATTTTCACATAAATTAATAGTACCAATCGAAACACAGCTACAAAGCTTTATCTTTACCAAATTATTTCATTACATATTTTGAATGCAAATGAAAAATAAAAAGTATAACTGCTCATATATTTCTGCAAACCCAATTTGGAAATCCAACCAGTGTAAGGTAACAGTGCCAGCACTAGAAACATTTTACATTTTTTGATGGCAAGAAATTTAAATATTGTCATGAAAAATCCATAGTAGCTGAACTCCGTGATGCTTATTAAACTAACAGAATGAGTTTGCAATGCACATGAATGAGAAGATAAAGAATTTTGTTTCACAATCCCTTAACACATTTGGGTCTGTGGAAGATTGCATTATAAGCGAAATCATACTCTACAGTAATCTAATTTCTAAATCAACAACACATCCCTGTACATAAAAAATAATACTCAGAATATTACACACATACAGTCAACATTTTTAACAACAAATAGGATTTAGGCCTTCATTTTATTGAATCAGATTCTGTGAAGCTAACTCAGGCAGTAATAAAATCAAAGTTAGTATGAGCTCAATAATCACAAAATTGATCACCAATATAATCTTGTACACTTATGCATGAGAGAATAATTTTGTTGGCAATGAAAACCAGTTATGGTCTGTGTATGTACACAAAAGAGGAACCATTAACATTATCAAATTACCGATACAGCCAACTCCAGGTTTATTCACACAAATGGAAGGTAATGAAAGCAGTGGATAACTCAAAAATGAAGATAACATACATTCTAAAGTGAAACATGCAAGTTTATCCAATATTTAGTATTCTGTGTACGAAACTTTGCACAATTGGAAAAAAATACTCCTTTTACTATCACAGTGATTACATATGAACCTAATAAGCAGCAGCTGAAACCCCCGCCATGTAAGGTCAGTCATCACCAATATCTACAACCATTCCAGGTCAGTTTCGTAAACTGTCTCCATCTTTATACATATTTTTTACCACTTTCTTGTCCACATTCTCTAAAAACCTCTCTCTTTCTCCTTAATTCCCCCTTTTGAGATGGATGTGCAACACTAGAATGCAAGGGCGAGGGAAACGGGAGCTCCCCAAGAAAATCCAGCCGACCAGTGGCATCATCCAGCATGATCCACAAGCACGGAACTCCAAGTGAGACCCCACCAGAAATCAAACCCTGGTTCGCCTTGGTTGGAGGTGAGTTGTCAACCTAATAAACCAGTATTTTAAGTCTAGCATTGTATTTGGTACTGTCCCTCCCTTTCCATGTCCATACCAATTCTTTCTTGAAGAAAATGAAGTGCAAGAATGACACTGTACACCCTTTGGCAGATGTATAGCTCTGTTCTGCCTGGCTATTTTTTGTCCGACCTTTCTTTCCAGTGTTAACACCTAAGCGTGACACTGCAGTTAAACTGGCAAATGGTTAACGCCGAGGATGAACAGATCTTGTAGTGGTAGGAAGTGGAACTAGTGTCATGCAAAAGATGCCAGCATTTATGAATGCACCCCACCCAAGCCATCGAAAGTACCGTTACAAGAGAGGGCACTGTAATTAATGAGAATTTAGGGATTCTAATTAATGTAACAAGAAGCCCAAAGGTTAATTAAGACTAACCATGTGTCGTTTCACAGGACATAATTTATTATAGACGTACGAGAGATAAAGTTTTAATGTTTTTTGTTAATAAATTTTTGTGTAAGTTTGAGGGCAATCTGAAATAATATAAATTAATAAAAAATATGTATACAAAATCTGTGCCTTGCAACTGATGACATCGGAATGGGTTGATGCCACTCACCAGATGGAATTTTGGTTTTCCAGACTTTTGAAAGACAATATAATTAAAGGAATCAACGTGCCCATTAATTATAAAACGTTAATAAGAGTAAATGCTAAAAGTCTCAAAATTCCACATATTCAACAAACGCAGTTGGACGTCACATGATACAGATCACGCTCGACTGTGAAGGCATAACTAACAGAAAGGGTATTTCTAATGTACTTGTAATTATATTAGGGTTTAACTGTATATAATTTATAAAACTCTGTTAGTGTTAAGCATCCTCTCTGCAATTATTGGAGATTTTTGGACTGCAGATCCAGTGCCCATTTTCCTAGTGTTGACAGTGTGCTTCGGACCCTTGCTAGGAACTGACATGCACGTTCCGTGGTGAGGAGTCAACCTTTGTTCATCCTGCTTTTTGTAATTCTGTCGTGTTGTAAGTAACCTCAACGTTCTCGTATATCTACCCCACGTTCCCAGCTTGTTCTTTTTTTGTTTTAACCACAATTTTGAACTTGTGAGTTACTGCCACAAACTTTATGTGCACTTCTGTAATGCCCTTGTGTCTATGCTGTATGAGCTTTGCGTTCCTCGAGTGGGTAAGTAAATACCAGTGAAACATACCTACTGTTGTGGCCCACATTATTTATGTTGTCAGTGAATGTCACCCTTATGTACCAGTTTCAGGGTCACAGTTAGGCTTCACCATTTTCCTGGTGCTAAAGTATTGAAACTCATCTAGCTAGTACTCTCTCGCTCCAGCAGGCCAGCGGCGAACATCCAGCCAACGAGGGATTTGTAAGTGCATGTATGCGACACCGTTCGTCGAGGCGAGCACAGGGCACAAAAGTTCCTTGATCTTGAGAACAAAAATGTTGTTGCTCAATGTAACAGTGTAGCCTTTAATTGCACGACCAACAAAGACCCAGTGGTGTCTAGACGAAGAAACTTAAGTTTTATAGTAGTGCATGCAGAGCTTAAAAATGTTTTCAATTGTTATGTATTTCCATACTGCACAACTCATTTTCAACATCCTCCTGGATTCCATATTGCTGCCTGAACCGACCTTAATAATCAAAAACTTGCCTTTGGTCAACATGTTACATAGAGTCAACTGTATTTCTATGGATGCAGGTTTTTGACTAAACCACTTCAGCATCACACATAATAGTACTGCTATATTTTTCTCATCCATTACCACTTCAAAATATGAGCTGCTAGCATACTTGGTTTTCGTACAACATTCTAATGAGTATTTAATCTTATTTAAAATGTAATTGCCCTTAGATTTTCTGAGTACAATATGCTAGCTGGCATCACAATCCCACTACATACTTTGGATCACAAGTAAATGAACCAAAAAACATTGTTGTTGCAAACTTGTAACACTCACGTAAAAACATTAAAATGCTCAAATGAAATCAACCCATTATTGGCTTTTACAATGCACTTATTTATTACAATGGTTTGCAAACACAGGAAGTTTTCCAGTTAATGCACAAAGGGGAAAAAATTCTTTGACTTAAATGTTTTACTATCAGCAAACAAGCCATAGCTCAAGCATGGATTAACTGGAGTTGACTGCATTTAAAACACCTCTTATTGCTGCAAAATTATTTTAGCATGATGTATAGGAAACAATTCATTATTTTATATTGGTAGACTGTTTTACACTTGTAGACATTATACATGTAATGACATTTCCCCTTGGATAAAAAAAAATTGAATTCCACAGTCACACGATGCTCTGTTTGAACTTACTTTTTCAGCATCAATGAGGGGATGTAAATATTCATTTTTTAAACGTATTTTATATTCATTTATATATTTTTGTGTTTATCTCATTATACATGAATAAAGATTCCACTTTTATACTTAGTAATGAAAGTACTTGATACTAAAAGTATTATTTTTTAAACTGGGCATCATGGAAATATGACACAATGAGGCTATATATATATATATATATCCATCCACCACATTAAACTGCACAAATTACATCCAGCAAAAAAAAAGTACTGCGTGGTTTGCAAATAATACACGCTGCTTACTTAATGGTGGAGTTTCTTTTGAAAAATCACACCACTGTGATACTATCATAACACTGAAGGAAGATTATTCCAAAAAAGTTTATCTTTAGAAATAAGTTATTATTTCAGTAAAAAAAATCTTTGTTATTTTACTCACAATAAGCACTTAAAAAATGACATTGCACTTGGTAAAACCTATTGATTTTAATTAATATTTCATATTGACACGTTATGCTTTACTGACATATATTTATTACGACTTTGCCTCATCTTCACGTGTCATCACGTCACCCCTGGCAGGGTTTGAACACTGGACAACTTGCTATCAGAGCCTACCAGCATTCCAGTGTGGGAGAAGACCACCGCCACTGCGACAAGCACCTGCCTAAGATTCTCTTCACTCTCAGGAGAAGAATCAATGAGGGAGTGAATAACAGTCCCAGCCAGCTCATTCTGTTATAAACTCTCCACTACCAAAGTGACTAGCAGTGTGAACAAGCCCTGACCAAGATGTTGCAACCAGAGGATGTCAGTCAGACTAGTTGCCTTAGCTCGGACCATGAGGGTGCGTGATGCCCAAGACCAGTACATTACCAGAAAGTACCTGCAACCAAGTACATAGGTAAGGAGCTTCCGGATGGGTGAGGCTGTGTTATTCCGCAACCACCTAATCAGCAAGGCAAAACGACAGTTCAGTACGGGACTCGCTGACAAATGGGAAGAACCCTATAGGACCATATATACAGTTGTGGGGCACCAATTTAATGTATACTGGGCAGAAGACAACAGGGACGGATCTGCAAGCCACCCAAGGGCAGATGTACGCTTCCACCGCCGGAACCCAGGACCACCAGATGGAGGCACCGGAAAACAAAACGGAAGAATAGGCGGCAATAGAGGATGACCCCCAGTCACAACCACCTGCCGAAATCGAGTCACCAGTCGCCCAGTATCAAGCGGCCTTCCGGGACTCCAAACCACGCTTGGACACAGAACAGAAAGGATAAGCCCAGCCACACCAATAAGGCAGGGGTACCCGAAGAGCCCCTACCTCAGATAGCAACTCCAAGCACGTCCACTCAAAGAGTACATGGGTACCACCAGAACCTTGATGCTGGACGGCAGTAAGACCGCCGCTGCACCACCTTCCATAAAGGAGGATAAGCCCTCCAGAGCAGAGGGGCAGGGAAAGCAGGAGAGTCCCTGCCCTTGACGGCAACCCTGATGCTGCCCCTCCAGGAGGAGAAGATACCCAGTTTGTCTCGCTACCTGGTGGCCCTGATCTGGCCACTACCGGAGACGACACCCAGAAGCACAACAGCCGACCCACGACCAGCAGGATGAGAGAGATGCCTCTCTGCACCTGTCACACTGCCTCTCAAAGTCAACTGAGACGATATTGTGAGTCGCCATGGCGACCTGCGTTCAAATTGACCTGGCCATGCCGCAGCACAAGGGCTTAAGAAAGAAGTAAGGTCGTCCATCAAGACAAAGACTTCCACAGTGAGTGAAACTAAGCTGTAAGACAGCCAGAGTTAAAATGAACTACACTATGATGCAAAAGTTTACAAGGGTACAACAGATTTCTGTAAATATTTGTAATAATTTTGAGTAAAATACATTTTTTCATTAATTGTAGGTGGCCATATGCCAACTGATAGAATAAGTAATTTGAAATACTCATGTCGTAAATATTAGATAAATAGAAGCCAACCTAAGTACCAGAAGACTTAGAGATGGCACCACTAGAGATTTGTTACACGTAAAATTACCTGCCGTGCAACCATTTAGGCGACTACAGAGCAGAGCCACTTGAAATGCCTTCAGCATCATGGCAGGTAAACCAGTAGAGTTGACACACCCCTCATGAGTGGGACTTGTACATACAACTAGTGTTCAATAATTTTTCTTCATGTCCGCCTGTAAATTGGCTTGTTCCAGGTTAAAACTTGTCAATATTCTTGTAAATAAACACAACCCTCACTGACTTGTGTGAGTGACACACACATTATATAATGAAAAGAAGGGATGTGAGCATTCAACTGACACCAGGACATTACAGCATGACAGCTATCCTCCCCAGGGGGCAGAACCCATTAGTAGACAGCTTGCCACCAGTCTGCATGCTAGAGAGAGACAGCATTATACTTACAAGAAGGAAAGCGATACGCCGCATTCTGGTGCACAGAAGAGGAGCACTACAGAAGCCAACCCAGACTTTTCTGAGTGACAGTTCTACATCCCCACACAGCTTTCTATGAGATAAGTCTATGTCGTAGTCTCGGAGGGGGGGGGGGGGGGAGGCGGCAATTGACGTGTGACACGTTCCCAACATATTTATTTAATATGACTTCACCTCATCTTCATGTGTCATCACGTCACCTCAGGCAGGGTTTGAATCCTGGATGACTTGCTACCAGCACGCCCCAAGGCAAGGGGCATCCATGGACACGGCAGCACGCCCCAAGGCAAGGGGCATCCATGGACACGGCAGTCAAGACCATCTTCATCTTTATGTCAGACGCCACACAACCCCCAGCGTGTAATAGAAGCCAGCCAAGTAGCCCAGCGCTGCCCCTAAGCTTGCGGGAGCGATGCAAACCGCGTACAAGGAAAATCACACTTTCAGTCTCCCCCAAGAGATACTGGCCTATGCTGCTAAGGGAAGAGCTCTAGTTCAAAGATATCCTAATGGTCAAAGAGAGCCGAAGGGCCCACAGCCGGCTGTCCATATAGGCAAGTGCACAGTCCCCGTCTTGCCAATTGATACTCAGCAGCTCGTTCCACCATCTCGTGTGCTGGAGCTCTCTGCTACTACTGCCTTTCTCATGAAAGACCACTACTACCTTCAAGACATCTTCCAGACTTTCAACCCCTGAAGAAGTCTTCAGCCCCCCTTAACACTCTACCACTCTGGTAGTGACACCCCGAGTCCCTTCCGGACAACAGCATTAGAGTTAGTTAGGGTCAGTTAATATTATAGCTACCTAGCGCAGTTGCTCTTGTCTAGCTCAGACCTAGGTCCCCTTCATCACGTACTACCATAGTTTACTTCCATTACAGTTCATAGATAGTTAAGAATTAGTATGGACCACTGTGTCTATTACTCACGGGAATAAACATGATCTTACCTAACCTCCGAGTACTAAAGAAAAGCGGAAGACCGCGTCATTGAAACCCTTTTTGTCAAGCAGTTAGCCTGCTCACCTCCCACCAAGGTGATCCGGGTTCAACCCCCGGCCGGGTCACTCAGGATTTTCACATGTGGGAATCGTGTCGGACAATGCCGCTGGTCGGCAGGTTTTCTCAGGGATCTCCCATTTCCCCCACCCTTACATTCTCCAGCGCTGTTCCATACCCATCTCAATCACCCTCATCGGCTTTCAAGACCTCAATGTTAAGAGCCGTGCAAATCTCTTCACGCACTCCCTTTTTGTTGAACTGTGGCCTCCCTTAACCGGGCGCACATACGTCTCAAACACACACATTAGATGGCCACCCATACTGTGGATCAGGTACAGTCAGGTACCTGGTGCACACGTACGATAGAACCATAACCACTAGAAACTCAATCCACAAGGTGGCTAGTAAGCCAGTCCAGACAATTTACTCCATCCACAGTGTTATTTACACTGGAAGGAGTGATAAGACTGGTTCTGGAGGTCTGACCTATTTTAGACAACACCCATGACATGACTAGACATTCTGATAAGCCTAGTGCTCCATCCAACACGTTATTTTTGTCGGAAGGAACAAGTGGCCCAGTCACGACTCGCTTCATACTTAGATAGGATTCTTCATTGCCTGCTCTCCCTTAGCGTGGCTGGCCTTAGTTCCTTCCATTGTGCCATACACCCATAGGAGTGGTGCAAAATGGAGAGCTAAGGAGGCAGATACTGTCTCTGAGCCCAGCTTGAACTGCAACCCAGCACCAACTGCCCTCTGCAGTGTTACCCCATGGGAATGAGCTCAAACCACCCATCAACTGGAGAGGCCGCCGGGGAGCCGCATCCTATCGCCGAGAGATTTTGCCGAGAACTTCCTGTACCACTGTGAATAGCCAACTCGTGGTTAAGACCCAGCAGGACCAGCAGCCCTCTGCGGGCTCCCACCAGCAAGAGTTTCAGCTGGTCCCAGTAGAAATAGTGGTCGAGTCAGGAGATACCCCGGGCCATGTCCAATACAGGTACACCCGTGACTGTGTGCATACCAGTGGTATGAAGAACTGCTAAGCCCACACCAGACTTTGTGCCATGCCGTCAAGCAACACACTCCAGCTTATATACCAGCTAGAGACCTATTAGCAGCCAAAAAATCCAGTTATATATAGCCCGTATCTCTGACCAGCACATTAAATCCTTGCCTGACAGTGACATCGTCGTCAGTCACCCGTAACGCGTCAATATAAATATAATTTTGATTTTATGTGGCAGATGTTTGGAACACTGTCTTCAGGGGAAAAAATACACTTGAACACTCAATTTATAGATTTTTTTAAGAATTTAAATCTTTCACTTAGATTTACACAAGGTTCACGATTTTACAAATCATTTTCGTTAACGTTGTTTAATGTACGTTATGAGATGCGGTACCAAAACATGAACATATATTATATATGTTCATGTTATGGGAAGACTATATATATATATATATATATATATATATATATATATATATATATATATATATGGCTTCTTATTTATACATTCACACAAGGATTGATGGCGTTGCGAGTTAACAGCGAGAATCAACATTACTCAGCAATCTGTGTGATTTTTTACGTGTAGTATTGGAAAATAAAATAGATTTAGGTTATAAATGATAAAAACATATTGAAGTAGCTTTATGTATAGCCCACATATGAACACATTTAATGAATCCCATTTTTGAAGACACAAGGTAAAATAATCTTTGCTGTACTGAAATTAACCTACATTTTGTATGTCAAACTAAAACATTTTTACATAGTTTACATAGTATATTTGGATGAGAATTGAAAAACATATGCTATAGTAAAAATACGTTAATGTGAAGTGTAGATTCCAAGTAGCTTGCAGGCTACCAAAAATATATAAAAGGCAAGTACTCACAGTGAAGCACTTGTCGAAAGGCACACACACACACACACACACATGAAGAAGGACGACACATTTTCCAAGTGATTGTGCAACCACGTGGAACATGTGTTGTACTCTGTGCATGTATGTGTGTGTGTGCGCGCGGCTGTCGACAAGTACTACACTGTGAGTACTAGAATTTCTGTCCTTTTATGTATATATTTAATGTGAAGTATGTTATAACACAATTTTACTGTGTAGTGATGCATGATGTCTTCTCTAAAATTATAAACTACATGCCTAACAGCGCTTGTCCACGAGTCACGTCGCTGCTGCTGACATCTGCAAGACTGTATTACCTACTGGGCTGGGACAGGCGTCCCAATGATAATTATTATTTTTCCAGATGAGCCACCGAGACTATGCAAGAGGTCTGTGACAAGTACCGCAGCGCGCCGCTAGATGCCGCCACATACAAGAGACGTAGATCCTGGCGCTCTTCACTACGCCGCCTGCTTGGAGGATCCAGATGCCCAGCTCACACCTGCTGTGCCCACTCCCCAAATGCACAATGCCAGCAGAAGAAGGGATGGCCGAGAAGAGAGAGAGAGTGTGTGTGTGTGTGTGTGTGTGTGAGAGAGAGAGTGTGTGTCATATATATATATATATATATATATATATATATATATATATATATATATATATATATATATATATATATATATATATATATATATATATATATATATATATATATATATATATATATATATATATATATATATATATATATAGACACACACATTTTTGCCCAGAAATCATGAAATAAGTTCATGTGAAAAACCATACCTTTTATCACAAGTTTTGGGTTATAGGGGTTAAATTTGGCCTGTCTGTGATTTTTCAAAAGAATTTCCAAGGAACCATGATCCTTTGTAAAATCGAGGTTCTTACATGACTGTCTGCATGTAGTGCGTACGTATACATTTAAATTTCCTCCCTTTTATTAACGAGTTCATTTTTATGACGTAAACAAAACTCATGGAATTTATTCTTTATTTATTTGCAAATGCATAGCATGATGATTTCTGCAATATAAATAACCAATAGTGTTAGCTGCAAATACAAAACAATGAATTTTTTTGTTTCCTAGCAACTGTAAAAACTTAAAATCTTTAATTCCTTATAAGAATGACCACATGTAAGTGAAGTTCAATCTCACCACTTCTGAGTACGCAGAAAAAAATTTATTCTAACAATAAAAACAACCTTCAATAGTTCAAATGACTAGAATATTTATGTTTGGTGCAAAAATTATTGCAACTGATCAGGCACTAATATTTTAAAGCCTTAATTTACTGTACTATTACTAGGGCATTATTATAATTCATGTATGGTTTCATTGCTTGTAGAATTCTCAGAAACTGTACACCACTGTAAGCACCAGATGCCATGGCAGATCCCTAGTCTTACGTTAATGGGACTGGACACAGCCAGGTGCTGCAGCGGGCAGCTTTAGAAATGGCACAGTCATCAATACCCTTTAACAAAAATATTTTCCAAGGTTTTTGTTAGATAAGTGTTTCTTAACAGCTGGATGGTGATGTGGAACCAGGTTCTTGAATCTGTTACAGCAGGCAGCAAGTTTCTTCTGGATTGTAATTATTGATTTGCTCCACAACTACGAGATGCACGAAAATAATCCGCATTTCCTTTACACCTCTTTTCCACACTATTGTGGAATTTTATAGCTTTCATATTTATAATCTCTGCGGCTGTGCAAGATAGGAATATGTATTTTCTGGCACTGCATTGTCAAAAAGGACAAAAACCAGAGTATAATATTTTCAGGCTAGAAGCTACACAATCAGAGCTTCGCACACAGTTGTTTCCCCTCTCCCTAGCAAAAGCACATGGCTCTGCTGAAACAAGTGCCTTCACATCTGGCATAAACAGTACTACCGCATTTATTTAATACTATACTATGGTTTTAATCTGTCTTATGTTAAACATTCTCAACTGCAACGAAGCTGTTTGAAAAGCCAAGAAAAACACTAAGATGTTTACAAACCCTGGAAAATTAACCTCGGACATCACTAATGCCTTCCTCCTGAATTTGAAATTTAATAGTAATCACCAAAGATAAGATTTAATTTACAACATTTCATGCTTAGTTTTTGATGTGGCAATAATTTGTTGCACTAAACATAGAATTTGTATCTTAAAAAAATCGACTTTAAGCACAAATGACAATTTCAAATTCTACTACACCTCAAAAGAAATAAATACACAATACTACTTCATTATACACAAATATGTTTTCGAAACCCAGAATTATATAACCAATTTATATTGTACAATAAAAATATTTACAAAAATCTGAGTTATGGCACTAACACATGCACCAACATGTTTCCTTTACCGCACTGACAGTTTTGTACGATAAAAGACATGCAGATCATATTCTTCAGTTCTCCAATAGTTTACACACCATAAATAAAATGGAAAAAAATAACAACTGTATAATTTACACTTTGCAAAAATGTACAAATAAACTATACTTCCTCGCATTAATGAACAAAAATGCAGGCATCTAGAGTTTTTATTTACATACAACCTCTATTCGTGCATATCCATTATATAAAAAACTATAATCTGTTCGCACTGCTGTTTTTATCACAAGACAGGGAGGAAAGCTGGCACAAGGTCGAAAATGTGGAGGCAGGACTATAAATAACCACAGTCTCATGTGCTGCTTCTAGTGTCACGACAAAGCTATGATCTTCATCACCACAAAGCAACAACCTATGGGCCAACTCCAAAAAAGAGTCATTAAAACGTGGGCAGTGAGAAATGTTTCCTGGTTCTGGCAGGACACACACAAAATTAACCTTGGTTCACACTGCCAGGACCATGCAGCTCGATGAAACTCTCGAGGGAACGTGGCACCTGCCCTTGGTACGTCAACCGGTACGTGTTCACAGCCTTCGCAGCCATACACTTGAGACACAGCTTGGCCTGTGTTCGCAGGATTATCTCCGCAACACCTGCAACAAACACATTTCCTCTCTACTGTGCCAGAAAAATAAAGTAGTACCACTACTACCCCTGGCAGTGATCATAATTTATTTTAAATCCTGTCCTGCAGCTTCATTGAAAATTACAACTTCTACATAACTGATGCGACATCAAGCTGTGTTAGACCTATATGCAATGGCACTGTCTGGTTTTTTGTTAATTTCGACTTAGTAATTGTTCCTGCACAACTGGGGTATCATTTCACTCAGAATATGTGCAACGACATGGTCCGGTTTTTTTCTGTTAATTTTGACTCACTAATAGTTTCTTCACAACTAGGATATAATTTTGCTAAGAATACATTACCTCAGCAAATCCTTTGATATTCTCACTATAAGTCGCTAAAAATGGACTTTGCAATCAGTAAAACTTATATGCTGATCAAAGATTGTAAACATTTTTGACAACACGGGGAGTCAACTATACAATTGATGTGCGACACTTACTGATCCAAGCAACTACGGCTTAGTTTCATCTGCGCATGATTTTCCTGGCACACCGGATGTGGTCTGAACCAGTGAAATATGTACCAGAGTGCCTACATGTTACTCCCTTGTTGCGGGGAGTAATACAGACACGTCAGTGTTATACTGTGCATCACCCATGGTCAGTAAGCTTTGCCACGCCACCTCTCAGAAAATATGAAGAAAGAGTGAAACAGCGGCTGAGCCGCCGTTAATAACCCAGAGTGCTTAAGTAGTTCAAGGGCGCATCGAGATATAGCACCACTGGCACTCCAGCCAGCAATGGAGACCCAGCAGAAAGCCCTTAGCTCCAACCACAAGTGACTGACCACCCATACCGAGCAGCCCCGGCGAGGGCGGGCCAGCTGGTATATGTACCTGCACACATCCAAAGATCGCCAGTTGTTCGTCTGCTCTTATTAGAGACACACAGCCCCGGCAGCTCACTCCACCATCTACCAGACCTTCCAGAAGATCTCCCCAGGAGACCTTGGAGATGTTGTCAACCCCCATTGCCGATGCCCCTGGTAACGGCCGCCTCACAACCCTTCAGGAAGTGGGCCAAGTCCCTTCAGGACATGGTACAGAGTAGCAAGGGAAAGTTACAAGCTACATAGTCAAATCTGCCACACCCTAGTTATAATAAGGTCTTCTTCACTTAGAATCTGCGTAGTTTATACTTCCGGTCAGCTCAAGGTAGTTAGGAGGTAGTACGGACCACCATGTTTATTCCTCCCTGGAATAAAACACGTGTTCTCACCTACTTTGACTTTCATTTCCTTAGGTGACCGTAGGATCCCACAGAAACACTACGCCCACCAGAGTGGAGCAGGAAGACCGGGATTTGAAACCACCTGATTTTAAAGTCTAGTGTATGACTATGGGCTCTCCCTCAGGGACTTATACGTCAGAACACATACACACACACTCGATGGCCACCGATTCGGTGCACCCTGGTGTACTGAATGGCGGAGCACCAACCACTAGTCATACAACCCCTAAGGAGGGTGGACAATCAGGCCAGTTTGCACTCTGTCAATCGCACCATTTGAGTTGCTGGCAGGAATGTTTGACCGGTTCTGGGGGCCTGAATGCCTTAGGGCCTACACCTGCAGCTGTTGTTGGACGACTCAGAGAAAACCCGCTCTCCAACCACTGCACCACTTGTGTTGACGGTTGGGGTAAAGGTTCGGCTCAGCATCAGCCCACACCTAGCCCAGGCCCAATAGTTGCCTGCTTCCCTTTCGTAAGGCAGGTCGCAGCACACCTCGATGCCTTACACCAAATGGGATGGTAAGAATTTGCAGGAGAGAAATGCCACGACCACTTACAAAGCTATCTGGGGCAGCACCCCATCCGATAAGGATTCTGCCACGATAACCCCAGGGACCGTGCTTAAGCCGTCCGACAGCAGGTGGGGTTTTACCCCCTGCTATCTTCCCTTCTTTCTTTTCAGCCCCCAAGAAGATGCCAGGGACACCTCACCCTGTGGTTGTTGCATTTTGCCATGGGGAAGAAGTTCCACAGGGCATAGTCTGCCCCTGGTTCCACAGGAACCGCAGCACCAGTCTAGTCTGGACGTCCTTCAGCAATGGCAGCTGCAGCATTATCTGGGGATCCACCTGCTCCACCAGCACTACTAGTAACCGCTACCAGACTGCTCGACCAACTCCACAGCCAAGCCAGGACTCGATTTCGTACCTAGGTACCAGGCGACTTGACCCACCTTGTACATTGGTCTAGCCCTGTTGGCAAGTAAACTTGATCCAGCCAGTTATCAACCCCATGTGTGATGGGCCTGCACACTAAAAGCTAGCTCTTGCCGTGACTTAGCTTCAGACTGTTCCCGAGAGCATCACGTGTCACATTTTTACGTAATTCTCTTTTTGGCAAACACCCGCCTATTAAAATTAATGTATACATGTTCAAAAACTTGTAATTTTCGGGCTAGGAATAACTTAACAAAGATTTCATGCGAGAAATTGCAAATTTTGACGTATAAGAGTTAGGAGTGTGTCACAATTGTTCCAAAATTTTTTCAAATATTTGTTGCAAACCCCTTTAACCAACGACCCTATTCCCGGAAACAAGGAGGGGTCATATTAGTTAGGTTCTAATGTAGAAGATTTAAAGGAGTAAACTTTTACAAGAGAAAAAGGAGACAGAAAACCCAAGTACTTAGATGGCGTTACTCGTGGACACACACACATGCACATTCACACACGCACACATACACACAAAAAAGTCAAATGAATATGGATGCCACATGAATGTGCAGTCACAACGCTTCACTGGTCAGGCCAGCTTCTTTAGGCTGCGAGTGTTGGTACACTGCAGTCTGTTGACTGTTGGTTGGCAAACAGTGAACCTGGTGGTCAGGAAGCGAACTAGGGTGAGGCGAGACATTTTAAATGCGGCAGAGGGTTTACCATATGTTTATACCAGCTGTCTGTCTGGATTTGGTTATGTATTGGTGGGCCAGTTCCCCATCACAGTTCTGCACTATTACCAGACGGTGTTAGGGTGTCATCTAATGGCCAAAGCCTTCCTTGATAGTGGCTACCCAGATCCCTGGTTTACAAACAGATTCACCATGCAACTTCAACAACAGAGCCTTAAAGATCAGCAACTCTGATATCCCTCTGGTTGTCTCTTACCATTAGGGCATGGACAAACTCAGAACAATTCCCAACTGTGGACACAAAATTCTGCACTCATTACCACTCTCTTCAAAACCTGTTCTCCAAACCACCCAGACTGGTCTTCAAACAAACCCCCAAACTTTGAAACAAACTGGTGCACACCAAATTGCCATCCAATGTCAAAGTAAGTAATATCACCACTCCCAGGCGTTCTCATACTTGCAATAGCCCATGTTGTAGCACTTAATTTTCCATCCCCTTCAACAGTATTTTCACCAGCCAGAATTATCCTCCAGAACTTGGACTACTGTTACACAACCAGAGTGGTGAGGATCTTGCTACTTTTTATTCACAGTGCAGAACTGCGAAGCTGAGAAATAGCCAACCAATAGACCACCAAATCCCGTCAGCCACCTGGCTTAAACATAAGATAACTCCTCTGTCTGTGTGTGTATGTGCATGTGTGTCTGCCTCCCCTCTCTCTCTCTCTCTCTCTCTCTCTCTCCTCTCTCTCTCTCTCTCTCTCTCTCCTCTCTCTCCTCTTCTCTCTCTCTCTCTCTCTCTCTCTCTCTCTCCTCTCTCTCTCTCTCTCTCCTCTCTCTCTCTCTCTCTCTCCTCTCTCTCTCTCTCCTCTCTCTCTCTCTCTCTCTCTCTCTCTCTCTCTCTCTCTCTCTCTCTCTCTCTCTCTCTCTCTCTCTCTCTCTCTCTCTCTCTCTCCTTGCACTGTGTTATCTATGAGTGTGCGTGCATCTGTGTGTGCATGCACATGAGATTCTGCATTGTGGTGATCATATTCTGCTCTTGTGTATAATTAATTTCTGTCCTCTTTTATTGTTCTACTGCTATTCCCACCAAAGTTTAACAAGAATGTGCCATAAAACCTACAAGAATAGCAATACAAACTTACCACGGTAACATTAAAATAATACTACCTTTATGCATAATGAAAATGAAAGGAACACAGAATAACATTGGAAAAAAAATTTCTAAATATTTGAAATAAAAAAAACAGAAATTAACCTACCTGTTGTTGCAGCATCGAAAGGTGTTTCCCCATTAACGTTTACTGTATCAATGTGTGCACCAGCTTCAGTCAAATCCAGGATAATAGAATGCAAAGTGAGAAAATCACTGGGAAAAAAAATTATACCAACAGAACATCAAATGTACAATTGCGCAGGAAACTTACATCAAAGGGAAAGCTTTTCAAAATTCATACAGAAGAATACATGTTCCTAACACAATTTAGTACAGATGTTAGCTTTAAAAAAACCTTTCCAAATACGGTGAACCCTTTATAACTCAGTCTAATTTGGGGGAAACATTTTCTGAGTTACAATAGACAACTTACTGAGGGGATAATTATAAACTGCGGTTTTAAACAAAGATAACCTCCTATTTTTTTAATACATGCCTCTGTGTGTGTGTCTATATATATATACACACGCGCATGCACATGCGCGTGCACACACACATGCACATGCACACACACACTAATAAACTAATCAAGTGTTGTTTCTTAACAGATACATTGCAAACATCCTACTGAGCAGCTCAGCCCATCACCATGTCACACTGAGCAGCAAGGTTAGACATAGCTGAAGCCACCTGTGCGTTGGGGTTGGGAGTAGCATTTCGTACAACCAGTTCCTCACTGTTTGAGATACATTATCTTAGTTTATAAATTAAAAAAAAATACCCTTTTTTACAGAAAATTAAAGCACAGCAAAATCAAGACCTAATTTATTACAAACATTTGTAGTACTTAAATAGTTCAACTCGTACAAGATGCCACACACAGTAAATACTAATTTGACGACAGAACAGGCAACTTGAAATGTCGGAAATGACTGTGTGTACTTCAGCAATTGCCTTCCAGCCCTTCACCTTTAAGACATTGCAGACGTGTGGAAAGGACCAAGCATGTATAGTATAGAGGTCTGCACTCTAGAAAATAAAGAGAATTCTGTATATGATAAGTGCGTAGTTCCTCTCAGTGTGTTTACACAGCGCTTTGTTTAAACTTCTTTTTTGTTGTCAACAAGCGGCTACACATATCTGTCTGTATTATCGTTTTGTTCTAAAGACATCTACATACTAAAATATATTTATATATATTTTTAGTAAAAACTTTTGGCTTTTTGTGAGAAGCTATTAAAAACAGACTGAGCGATCGCTGAAAATTACAAGGTGCTCAATGTTGAAATATTTTTGGTTGCAAGAGGAATTGTATAAAATAAAATATCGTTAACAAACAGGAATAAAACCTCAACTTTTATTCTTGGTAACAAAAGTACTTTATACTGAAACCTTAACAACATGGGTTCCATGAAATTATGGCACAATTAGTAATTTCAGTTTGCACAGTATACCGTGCGCTCAGAACAATAATGACTTTGCTGCGCTCGGCCGCTCCACCTTTGGGCTGTCTTGGCAACCATACCTGCTTCCTTTTCCTTCCCTCCTCTATGTATCCCCTCCTTTCACATACGCGCATCAAACTTCCCTCTCATTGATCACTGGCTACAGTTTGAAGTTTGGGCCTTCTGCTAATGTTGAAGGCACATTCACCACCACCGCTTGCCGCCTGGTGAAGCTGGTCTAGCCAGCGAAATGTTGGGCGACCACCCATCCACGTGGAAAATGTGTTTGTGTGACTTTTGTTTGTGTGTGTGTCTGTCTATTAGTACTGCCCTGTGAGTACCTGTTCATTTTGTCTACTTTTTATAATTTAATTAGTATATCCAAAGTTAAGTATAAAAATATCCTATCCCCTGTGGAAAAATATCAGTTTTCAGTCTGAAAATTTTTATTTGTTCTACAATCCTACCTTATCGGTTTTTGATAGCTGACTATGAAATGCAGAGGCGTGTTTCTGTTGTTGTCCATAGCATTCACATCAGCACCACACTGTATCAATAATTTTGCAGTTGCAGCACACGGGAAACTGAAAACCAAATACACAATTTTCAGTAACCAACTTTGTGATTTCACAATGTGGATGTATGCCCTAACAGCCTCAGCAATAATGTGATACAGAGTACAATGTAAACAAGTCGCAAAAAATTATTTTCAAAAAAATTAAATACATTTATACGTAGTATGTTAAATTTAACTGTGATGGTCAATGTCTTGGAAAAAGAAAGAAAGACAAATGTATTCAACAGTTAATATATAAGTTTTTGTAGTTGCTAGATAGGTTAATGCTAGAGAGTAATATCACCCATACAGAGCACATATCCAGAAACACTGCAAATTATTGTAAGATTTCGAAAAATTCAATAAATAATTAAGTGATGATAAAATGAATAGTATAAACACGTTTATTATAAAAATGAGTACAAGTCAGTAAAAACTTTTCCCCATTTTATATTTGATGAACGCACGCACGCACACACACATATATATAAAATATATAATAAATATATGTAAACCACATAAAAGTAGTGGGCTGTCAATAAGTTGCTTACACAAGCATTTTTCCTGTTTGTTGTGGGATGTATGACCTTCATGAGAAATACGTTGTAACAGAAACAGAATTTTACTGTATACTTTTCTGGGGTATTACTTAATATGAAAAATGTTTGCCTATTAAATACAAAAATTAATCTTTAATTAAAATTTTTTTTTTGTGGTGCAGGTGCAGTGCTGCTACAGGCAGCACAAAGGAACAGTGTATCCCCGGCAAGCATGGAGAATGGATGTGCATTGCAATCGTGGACAAATGAGGGAGTACTCACTGTTGTCCACCATTTCACCCGCAAGTCTAGAGCCACCTTCATAGCATGGAAGCATATATCCCCCATCCGACAGAAGTTCAAGACAACACCATCAGCATGTAAGGTGCTTTTGATAGTATTTTGGGATGCCAAAGGGTATCTTTTGTTGGACTTTTTGGAAAGCTTACAAGTGATATGGAAAGCTACATAGGCAAGTCTCTCCATAGTACAGGAGGCAGGACATGAGGAACTCCCAAGACATTGACAGTGTCTAAACACACTTCCCCCCCCCCCCCATGCTCCTAGATTGTACTATCAACCAGAATCCCCAGAAAACAGTCACGTCACCGCCCTTCCCGAACCGTTATTTTAATTCACCATGCTCGCCAGCAGAAGAGCGCACCAGTTTGAATTTGGCACTGCGGGAGAAGCGGGCCAATCACCAAACGGTCACAGCCTACTCGAGCGCCCTGAGCTGAAGTTCTGCACACCAGGTGCTGAGTGGATAGGCGAGATAAGCATCTAAGTTCCATGCATGTGCCATCACAGGCTCCACCCCTAGAAGGCAGGGTCAAGCCCCCCTGAACCCTTCGAAGCACATAACATCACCAGATTACTATAAAAGGCAAACCCACCCACGCCTGAGCAGATGCTCGGGGTGGCTTGCTGGAGTCACTTATCTACTCCTTAGGGCTATGAAGGTCGGAATTGGAAACCGTGGCAGTAATAGTCTTGCAACGTCTTCTGGCTGTAAAGGCTAAGGGCATCCTGACTTAAGGACCGATAGTCCTAAGCCTGCGCCACTACCACGACGATGACGCTCTCCAAGAGGCCATCTTCCCCAGAAAAACGTCACTTCAGCAGCGCTTCCAGTCGTCATCGCCTCGAGCATCTCTTACGTCGACCTAATATGTCCTAAAACCCAGCAGCTTCCAGGTAACCCAAGGTCACTGTGACGTAGTCTCCTTAAGGCCTCAGCCCTGCCAACTCTACAACTTGAGTAGAGAACCCCGTATACTCTTTACGAGGTCCCTTCTGGACATTCCCCATAAAATTCAGTTAGCATTCCTGGGCTAGATAATATTGTTTAAATGTCATTAAATTTATTTATTTACCAAATACTTGAACGTAACATAGATTTAACAGGTAGCCTTCACCAGACTTGCTTAACTTCCGCAGTCAATTTGTACTCAATATTGACGCATGACGTCTTTTTCAACAATGGAGTTATTAACGACTTCCACTACATCCCTAGATCAGTTGTTGCAGAGCTGGGAGTTAACTTTGTCCCGTTAATATGTGAGAATGTACCGTCTGCCTTGCAGATTGTTTTATTCACCGGCCCACCGTAAGGATGTTTAAAGATAGCAAGTTCTTTTTCTCCCCGTTAGATAGCTCTAGTAGTAATTATTGCTGTCTTTTGTTTTGTATCCCCCTTCCTGCCGGCCGGTGATGTCACAAAGGCAAGCCATGCATTTGCACCACCTGCTCTGCGAATACCTCTTACCCTAGCGGCACAAGCCAATCAGCAGCGGGCAGTGTCCCCAGATTAGTATAAAAGCGGAGATGGCCCATGTGTCTAGGCTAGTCTTCCTTCCCAGCGGCTGCCGCTCGGGAAGTGACCAGACTGTCAGCCCTTGAGCTTTCCTTAGAGCAGTCTTCATTTCTAGCGCTCACTGCTCAGACCTCACCAGATTGATCACAACTCTTCCTAGCACTCGCTGCTCAGGAACCACCCATTCTATGTTCGTTCTAACACTCGATCAGGACAACACCCTGTTCACCGCTTAAGCTACGCTTGCAAGAGGGTTAGGTTACATTAGTCAGGAGAACTCCCGCTACGTACCCCGCAAACCCTGGGACCTCCTACAGTTACGGATGTATCTGTAGAGGACCTCTCCTTTAAGTATTTTTCAGGGCTAAATCCTGTCACGTTCCTTGCTTAGTCACCCTGCAACGAGTTGGCGATTACATTACATCATTACCTACACCACATTCATACAACAATGTAAGAGTTTGTTGCCTAGATTACAGCTGCTCACACCACACTCCCCTTTGTTGTACGCTGGTCGCCTCTGCTGGCCATCATAACTTGCACTTGTAGCTTTCCGGCCGAAGTTTGCGCCGCTGACCAGGAGCTAGAGTGCATTTACCACGTGTTTATTTCCGTAAACTAAATAAAACGTGGATCAGCTTTTACTTTGAGTACCTTCCTTGTAGACTTAGCACCTTTCTGTAGTTACTCTCGTGTAACAGGTACGCAAGTGATCCCGGAGAATCTTACTCAAATGAGCCTGACACTATTTTCTACCAAATATGCACTAGCTTTGGCCGCCCATTCCCAAAACCCTCTGGGATTGGCGGATTGAAGGAGCCACACAGGTACACTGTCCTTAGAACAGCTTGTCGGCCTGGTGTTCACTGGTCCCTCTTGAGTGGACTCCCCTGAGAGACACTTGTGTCCCCTAGGTTGGGAAGACTGGGAGAGGGCCACACACCCATGTGCGTATCTGGACAAGGTGAAGTCTGACTTTCCTCATGTCCCACCTCCGCCAGACTTGGGAATAGGGTGTCCGCCTGTTCAGTGCTGCACGTGATGCCACACGTATGACCACACAAGGAGCCTGCAGACGTGGTACAGTAGAAGGAGGGTAAGTTCCAATTCCCAATAAACTACGCCCATAGAAAAGGCTTGAAGGAAAGAGTTAGGCAGATACTCTTAGCATTAGGTAGAGCACACAAATATCAGCCTTCCCTGGTCAAACAGCTACCTAGTTTGTCACCTCAAGAACAGGCGCAAGTGCTACGTCATTATGCATGACCCTGTGGAAGTTCTAGTGCACAGCGACCTCCTCACACCACCTGAGAAGACCGGCCCAGTTGAGTACCCATGGTGGGTCGCTGAGTATCTGCGCCAGCTCGATCAACCTCCAACACCGGTAATAGCTTACCTAGTGCCTGCTATCTTTCATCCCACACCTCTGCCAAAGCCAGAGGTCATTGTTAGTCAAAACTCTGTACCAGAAGTAGTCCCGCCTTCCTCAAGTGTTGCTCCATTGAAACACTGTCCAAGTATATCAAAGGCAGTGGTGGCACCTAGACGCAGAATCATGTTGTCCACACCCAATTTCATATCCTGCCACACAGCCACACAAACAATTTTGTACAACGGGAATGCGCCAGTACCCAAACAAAACTGAACCCCCTTGTACATATAGAAATGCCTGGCTCAGCATCTAGACAAACAACCCGGACGCCCACTACAAAGACAATATAGTGAGTATATATTCCCGGTATGTCACGCGTCAATATATTTTATTATCAACAGTAAAGTATTCCATTATAAAAGTAATTATCATACTTATAATTAAATTTTTCACTTTACTGTATTTGCTTACGTGGATGTATTAAAGCCACAAACCCCTTGAATATACAGAGACTTATTTCTACTTACTTTAATAACCTTTGTGTACCTTGTGAAGTTAAGTGTAAGCCAAAGTTTAAATTATCATTAATATATTTGTGTATGTGAAGTAACACCGACTACGCTTATCAGCCAAATGGCAAATAGAAGTAACACGAAGCGGTATTCCGAGTTTGGGCAAGGTAATGCTTAGGGTATTGCACTGACTAATCTTCGGAGGAGCCCTTCACTAAAAATTCAATACACCTTGGTATTGCAGTTGCTCACGTGATCTGCTGTATAACCTTTCGGGCTAGTGAATGGCTATTCAGAGTTTAATCAGAAGTAATATCAGTAGATCGGCCTCATGCCGAAGAATTACAAGACAGGTGTCAAGAACAGTTTTAAACGGGAACTGCATCTTCTAGAAGCTGAGATTAATAGCAATTCAATTCCTGAATAACAAAAAAAAGTTCCTTATTTGCTCTACCAACCCGGAGACAGGGATGAGTGCCTTTCAAATATTTAATAATATTACACAGTGCCATATACACATTGGGCATAGAGCCATCCACTCTCCCGGGAATATACTGCTATCCATACATGACCTACCTATACCCTACCCAGCAACACAATCACCACTCAGCTGCAACCAGAGTTGGCTGCTGTTCCTCAGCCAGCCGCCGCAGCACCACCACTGGAGAAGAGGAAAGCTCCGCTGCCTGCGAATCCACAGGTAATACGTCGGCGAAGAGTGATGCCCACTGTTGCTTACTTTGTCCCGACACGCAAATCTACACGTCCCACGATATATTGTTACGAAGCTGTTTTTTTTTGGGCAAAGATAATTTTTGAGTAAATTATGATTATTTTTTATTAAGGTCAGGTTTGGAAATGATTTAGCTTTTTAGCTGTCGATGCGAGTTTCTATTTTTTATTCGGATGCAGGCCATTTACTTTTTGTTTTGCTTTGACAGTGTAGACAGTTTTTGATTTTCGGGTATTTTTTTAATAGTTTCGTTTATTTTTAGAATCATTTGGTTTTGTTTAGAGAGTTTTTATCTTAGGACGTTTTTTTTGGCTCTAAATTTGGTAGCTGAGCTTTGGCGGATTTTAATTTGTAGTTTTATTCCAAATTTTTGTAAAAACTTACCCAGTTTATAGCATGTTGGTTGATTAGGATTCTAGAACAATCAGGGCTCTTGCAATCACGCGTGGTGGCTGTGAACTGGTGCTGAGCTGGGGTTTAGTTCGGTCAGTCTGGGGCCGGATGTGGTTCACGTGTGTGGCAATTGTCCGGGTGGGACACTGCAAGGATGGCGTAACCGTGAAATCGCTGAGTTTACGCAGCAGCAGTGTTTTCGCTGATGCCTGCCTAGCAACCACGAGGTAGCAGCGTGGGTGATGCATCGGGTCATTTGGGGGATGTGGTTATGCCAGAGAGTCGTAGCTGTTCAACAGAGGAGAGCGGACATGCGAAAGAGTAGCGGATGAGAGATAAGAAATTAGGCCTGGAGGAGCCTAAGGAAGTTCACTACGATGTACTTGTCAAAACTACGTTAACTTTTTTTTTTCCCAATCTAGTAGTATGTAGCATAATTTACTTTGGTTCTTAGTGTTTCTCAGTATGACACCATAAAATATTTTATTTTCAGCTGTATGACGACTGATAACAGAAGTATTTCAGTATGTCGTGCACTGATGTTGATGCAGTAATTTTAGGTGATAACAGTTGAGAGTTAAAAAGTTGAGGCTCTGTTTGTGAATTGAATTTCAGAGAGAGAGACTATTTGTTTTAAAAAGTTATTGTGAAGGGTTTTGTTCCGACTCCAGAAAGCTTGTAGAGGTTTTGATGCAGTTAAGAGTTTGTTGCCTATTATTCTGGAGTTGAATTTTCCAATGATAATAGTCATTTACAGGTCTATTTTAATGATGAGAATTAGACATTTTTATTCTTGTGGAAGAAAATTTTTAGTTGACAGTTTATCGCAGTATTGGAAAGGTGTAGAGAGCCTTTGACACTAGGTAACACATTTTTTTTTTTGGCCATTTCAATTTGTAACAGTTTTTCTACAGATTTTAGAAACTTCTTTATTTTGGTGTGAATTGAAAAGAATAAATTGATGTTGTGTGAAAAGCCAAGCTATTTTGATAATTAATAGTTGAAAGGGTATATAATTTTTATAGTTTTGGTGAAAAGTCTACCTAATTTTGTAAGCTGATGAAGCAAAAAGCTTTACATGGCATTTACATTTGTTGATTGTAAAGTACTTGTCACAGACAAGATAATCATTTACATGTTGTTCCAAAAAATTTTTGTGTAGTCAGTTTGTTTGTGAATTGAGAATATAAACTAATTTTGTTCAAGATATCCAATTTGTTCCAAATTTTAAGCCAAAGTTCTGAAAGAAACGTATTTTTGTATTTTAATTGTTATTTCAATTTTAAAAATATTTCTTTTACCTGGTGATACTGAAGTTTATACATTTTAATTGTTTATGCTACATTTTTTTGAAATGGTTAAATTAAAATTTTTTTCGAATTTCCCCTCTTTTATTTCTAGATTATAGATCAGGGGTGTCCAACAAGTGGCTCGCGGCCCTCCATGTCATGTAATGCGGCCCACGCTGGCTTAGTTATGTATGAAAGAATTTTTTGTGTTTCAAAAGTAAACATCATTTCACAGGAGATATTCTTGTATCAAGCGGGTGGTATGTTACATGTCATTAGTAAGTGTTGGCTGGAAACAATCCACATGGTCCATTGCGTGTTTACCCTGCAAATGGCCAGCGCAACCTTGAAGAGTAGCAGTGAGAAATAACAGGTGGCCGGGAACTCCCCTAACCTTTCCAAACCACCCCCTTCTCCCTTTCTTCCTCTGCCCAACCATTCATCCTTGGGTTGCACGTCATTCTTGCCTCTTATGTGCAGGTGTTCGGTCATAGCTAGTGGCAGTAGTTTTGTTTGTGCAGTTGACTTCCCATTGTGACTTGGATGAATGTGGGTGGGACTGTAAGCTGTCTACATTGGTAAGATGCTAAGTTTTATTTAACTCTATAAATAACGTGTAATTACTGGTCATGGCTTCCCTCTCGAGTAAGAATAAGAAAGGTACCGACGAATGTAGGACATTTCAAGTGCAGTGGTTGAATCAAAATTTTTTTACTGAAATGAACAAACCAGTTTGTTTGATATGCAATGAGCCGGTTTCAGTTCTTAAGGAGTTTAATGTTAAGAGACCTTACGACACTAAAGATGCGTCTGTGATTGACAAGTTTAAAGGTCAATTTAGTGATGACAAAGTATCTGAACTAAAACGTAAACTTTCACGTCAGCAGTGGTTCTTGAAGAACGCATCTCCCCAGTTGGAACAATTGGTCAAAGCTAGCTACGTAGTAGCCGAAAACATTGCGAAAAAATCAGATGGAGAATTTTTAAAATAATGTTTTGAGTATGTTGCTGACATAATATGTCCTGAGAAAAAGGCCCAATTTGCTAAAATAAGTTTATCACGTCAAACTGTTGCTCGTATTGATGAGTCAGCCACCAGCATAGAGAGCACTTTAATATAAAAAGCTTCCAATTTTGTGTATTACTCACTGGTGCTGGATGAAAGTACTGATGTCAGCAACACAGCCCAATTAGCAATCTTCGTTTATGGGACTGATAAATATTTCAATATAACAGAATAAATGGCGGCGTTAGTGCTTCTGAAAGGCACCACAAAAGCTAGTGATTTATTAGAGAAGGTAACTGCATCCTTGAGCCGCCTTGGCTTAAAGAATACAAATCTTTCAGATGTAACAACTGATGGAGCCCCAGCAATGGTAAGGAATCACAGAGAGACTACTGAAGTTAATTCAAGAGGCAACTAAAGTTGGAAATTACTCTGTTATGCAATACCATTGTTTAATTCACCAAGAGAAGCTTTTTGCGAAGTCCCCGAAGGTTGAAAGAATAACGGCAGTCGTTGTTGAAGTAGTGAACTTTATCCGTTCTAAAGGTTTGTACCACAGGCAGTTTCTAAACTTCTTGAACAGCTAGGAGACAGAATTTGCAGATGTAGTTTACTATTCTGAGGTCCGATGGCTCAGTCGTGGGAAAATGCTGAAAAGAGTGTTCAAAGGACAAAATATAAATATTCATGGAAGGAAAAGGTATACCAGTGGCGGAATTCAATGATGATGAATGGATGTATGAATTTGAATTTCTAGTGGACATAACTACCCACTTGAAGGAACTGAATCTACGCCTCCAAGGTAAAGATCAGTTGATAAATTCTATGTTTGATCACATCAAGGCCTTTGAAACAAAATTGCATTTTTGGGAATCACAGATAAGCAAAAATAACTTTGCACACTTCCCAACTCTGCAAAAGTATACTGTTTCCGAATCTCAAAAATATACCAGAATTATATCGGAACTTATGGAACAATTTGACACTAGATTCCAAGACTTCAAGAAGAATACTGCAAGTTTCAACCTCTATTCATGTCCATTCTCCATTAGTATCGATGACGTTCCAGAGGACCTGCAAATGGAGTGTGTTGATCATCAGTGTGCGTCAAACTTGAAAGATAAGTTTAACAACTTTTGTTTGTTGGATTTCTAAAGTAATACGTTTCGTAGGAAATTTATACTAGAATTCACAAACATGCCATTTTAATGACTTCATTATTTGGTAACACATATTTGTGTGAGCAAGTCTTCTCTAGGATGAAGCATGTTAAGGTGCACGTCAAGATCGCGAATCACGGATGGTCATCTGGAGAGTTCACTGCGTGTTGCAACTTTGTCGATAATGCCTGACATTGGAAAACTTATTGGTGGGAAACAGTGCCAAGTCTCACATTAACATTTTATTTTAGAGATCTGCGTAAAAACAAGTTCTAAATTTTAAGACTAATTACTTTCGAATTGGCTATTTTCTATAATTAGTACTTTGAATGTGATAGAGCAGTGTTTTTTATTAATAAAACTAGATAATTAGTATTTTATTTTTCAAACTATGTATTTGAGGTTATGATTTTTAAACTTGAGGCCCGTGGACAAGTCCACATTGAGAGCTGTGGCCCTTTGCACAAAAAGGTTGGACACCCGTGTTATAGATTATCCTCCCCCCCCCCCCCCTTTTGAATCTGGTGATTTTGGAAATCATAAATGAGTTTTAGTAACTTTGAAACAGGGAGAATTATTATTGATGAAGAAGCTATTTTAATTTTGGGAATGGTATTTAAGTTAATTGATTATTTCTTTCTTTATTTTCTTTTAGTTAATTCTTTTATATTGTCAGTGACTCATTTTAAAGTTTGCGTATTACCTCTTGCATATAGAATGCTGAGTATTTTTAGCTCTACCAGTTTAAATATAAGTTGAAGATTTTGTTTTGAAAGTATTGGGCTTCAAGGCCACCCCTTTACAAGTGCCTTGTGGTTGGAACGCCCCCATACAGATGAGAAGTTAGGTCGGAGATGTAGAATGTAGAAGTTTATTTGATGTAGTTTTCTTACGAGTTTTTGCCTGCCTCTAAAGATATGTTGACGTTTACTGTTGCTGATGTGGAATTAAGAGAGTGTCTCTCTACATTGAAGATGTTTGCCCCACGGTGGTGTTTTGGGGAATAGTCCCCATGTGTTTCCCTACATCTCCCTCCCCTATGAGTCTTTGAGGTTTAGTTAGTCGTGTTGTATATTTTTCTGTCCGCCCCCCTTTTTTTTTTCTTAGCACTCATTACAGTTGGTTTTCAGCCCTGGGTAAACTAAGATGTTGATGTTTTATTTTTATTTTGCTTTCCTCCTTCTCCCTCCCCCCCACCCCTCAACTCTTACTACGTTGCAATATGCTGGCACCTTACCTAAGAGGGATTAATCTCTCCCGGGCATGCTATATGTGACACTCGCATTCAAGAAATTAAAGGCCACCCAAGTCACTCGCATACAAATTGTGTAGAAGCGTACACTTAAATTTAAGTTATTAGTCGGGGTCTCTATCACAGAGTCACCTATCTCTCACACACCACAAGATACCGCACCTTGTTGTTTCCCCTTTCGATGTCGGAAGAACCCCCCGTGTAGTTAGCCTGAGACTTGTGTGCATCCCTCAGGTGACCCTGTAGATGAGTGATTTTTAACTAGTGTACATCCTTTGCGTAATACACAAGTTGGCATTTGAGGTTTTAATCCTCACCTCATCTACCATTACCGGTTTGGTGCTCCGCTAACATTCCAAGTACAGGGTGGGACCTCCCCTTGTATTGGGTGGTTTAAATGTTGGGGGACGTATGACTCTCTCAAGCTTAATTCCTCTGCTGTAAAAAATGCCATTTGATGGAAGAGACCTGGCCTTTCCATAGCAGGAGTCTCCCTTCTGCATAACAATGTGAGAATCTACACGGCAACTTCAACAGTCAATCACACTGACACCTTCAGTTGCGAGAACCTGGACCATGCCCCCTTTAGTCCTTACCTGGCACCCGGCATCTTTCACTTCTTCCCTGTGCTGAGGACACCAGGAGCACACAGTTTCACCACAAATGACAACATTGAAGCAGCTGTATAAACATTTGTCTGTACCAAGGACACTGACTTACCAACAGGGGATTTTTAAGCTCATGAAGCAATGGGACAAATGCATTAACATCAGTCGAAGAGACATAGGTAACTAGGACCCCTATCTGCCCACATCTGTGCGTGTCTTGTTAATAAAGTTTCCTGCAGATTACAGACTAGGGAAACTTATTTTCCTACTAGCCATCATAAGTTAGGCAACCACTATCATTTCATTTATGAGCCAAATACGTTTGCTTGGATACACCTATAAAACAAAATGTAAAAGTTTTAAGCTACTTAAAAAAAATGTAATATCACTTAATACATATATTATTATTTGACCTGGTACATAATTTATTTCATAAAGTGCCAAAACACTTGCCAATATGTCATCATTTCAAAATGATTTTGAACTCTCTATTCCTCTCTCAGCAGTCAACTGGAGCACCAAACACCAGAAAAGTCATTCCGATGTGCATCCACAAACGCTTCACTTACTGCACAAGTGAAGCGATTGAAACCTGTTTGGAGTGAATCTAAATGCGTACAGAGCTAAAAGTTTGAAATAAACATTTAAAAAGTGAGTCTTTGTCCTGTGTGACCACAACTTTACTATGTAAGTAAACTTTATGTATAAATACAACTCATTAAAATACAACCATGCCGCCACCACCACAGCTTGATTAAGGAAGAGGCAGAATGTTTGAGAAACTCACGTGCAAACATCATTTGTGTGGAAATCGTCAACAGGGGTCTCAGAGCTGACACACAGGTGCAGGAGCGTCATGCCCTCACGTGTTGTGACCTTGAGCTGGTTCAACTGGAACACCAGCCTAAATACTCTGAACTCAACCCGCTTGCTGCACGACTTCATCTGGTTCGTGATTATCACCAAGATGTAGAGAGAAGTCATTATGTTACTGTCCATTTCCTCCTGCAACCATCACAAATAAATTGCAATCTAATTACTGTGGTACACCAAAACACAAATACATGCACAATAAGCTTAATTTTTAAAGGTTCTGCCTGTCTGCAGCTATTTTGAATGCTCCAGACCTCAAAATGTGTGTGTTACTCACTTCTTGTATCATTGCCATTATGCACAAGGTGCTCAACTGGCATCCAGTCTTTCCATCAGCGACTTGCCTTATCGTGACTTTAAATGATGAATATATTTTTACATCATGCAATAAAATATAAAAGTAAGAAGCACGCAAAATACAACTCTTAAGTTTTTTAAAAGGGAATTTAGCAGCTCAAATAGATTCTGAAAATACAACTTTTAGCCATTTTCAAGCCCAAAACAAATACTTGGAATAGAAATAAGAATTTGAAATATGTCTTTAAGCACAAAATATTTCATAACAGCTTCCATGTTCAGATGACATTCCAAAATAACCATTTTTTAATCACATATTTTATAACCAAACCTCTGCAAGACACTTCATGCGCAAGCCAGGCGGAGCCCTTAAGGCACCAAAACTTTCTGGCGCAGTTCACACTTGTGAAAATGCCAAGTTATAGGCTATTCAAGGTAAATTGAGATTTTGAGAGCCCTACTGTGGATCTACCTGTATGCACATTGTGTATTTTTACACCATGTGTGAAATTAATGGTACTACGATCCTTATCACTTCATTCACGTGCCAGTTAAGTGAAAATGTGAAATTATAATGAAAGCAAATATTTTACAAATGTGCAAATTCTTACACATATGTGCGCTGAAAAAATCAGGAAGCATAGGAATTCATTTCAGAAAGAATGTTTACTTTGAAGAATTATACATTTAAATTGACTTCTATTCATCAGTGCACATCACTCAGCTGCACAATCCCACAGAGTTTGATTGATCTTCATTACACAAGACATCAGAACTTGTAATGACTACCCACAGCAAAGGACGGACACTCCACACCAGATTGTACTGTTCACCGGCCGAGCCACAGAGATCTTCCAAGTACTATAGTGCACCGTCAGACAGCCGTACAAGTACGATCGCCAAGACATGCTCCTGGATCCAGCACTGGCCAATGACGTCACATGCCCAGAGGATCTATGCCATGTCTACCTCTTCTCCAACCTAAGGACGAGCCAGTCAGAGTATAAATAGTGTGCCACGCCCCTTGTACCGCCAGTCTGTTCTGTTCCTTCAGCGCACTGCCTAGTGCAGAAGGAAACATCGGCTGCTCACCTGGTCTTCACCGCGTTCTTGGTGACAAAGATCATTCCTCTAACTTTGTCTTCACTGCACTCCTGGTGCCAAAGATTTCTTTTGTTCTACCAGTCCTCACCAGTCGTCCTCTAACGTAGTTAACACTTAGACACTTCCGGCCTAGAAACCTCCAGCCCCTTCCGGGCAACATTGTAGCATGGACAAGTTTAAGTTATTTTCATAGCACTTCGTCTACCTACACTCATTAGCCTAGGAACAGGTCGCCTTCACCTGTCAAACGGTCAGCTTCTGTAAACTCTGGCTGGTAGGAGGTAGTGCAACACAACCATTGTTTATTTCCTTCATTGTAATATACAGGTAGTAGTCACTATACCCTACTCTGTAAACATCAGCCCTGTCAGAAGGACAGCAGGTGACCAGGAAATTTTCTCCAACTGCCAAACACGTCAGTAGAGTACACACACGCACCTTAGATGGCAATCTTTTCTGTGCACTCCAGTGTACGGAATGGTAGAGCCCAAACACTAGGTATTCTTCCTCTTGGGGACAGCTTGTTGGCTTGACGCTTACTCTTTCCACTGTGCTTCTGGTGCCAAAGGAGTATTTCCTGAGTTGGTAAGACTAGTCCTAAGGAGCTCACCCACGTATTGAGATTGTCAGCCAGTAAGACATGACTCTCCGTATCCACCACACTTCTGGTGCCGGATACAGAGATAGGGATATAATATTGGGTTGGTGGAGGCTGTACATGGTTTTACACCCAAGTAGGACCACAGCGTCACCTGCTCCACTTCTGTGAGGTTTGATCGTAGAGTTCTCTTTCTTATAACTTATGCCATACTCCTACAGCAGCAGTATCCGTAAGAGGGTAAAATGGGCTGAAACGCTCTCTAAATACCAGCCAGAGCCTAACGCCAAATCCCCACTGGACTCAAGCACCTCAGTCCCTGGGAGCAAGCAGCAGCCCTTTGCCAGAGACCAACCATGCTCGACTACGCGTTAACCCTCTTCACTCCACCCACCAAGCTCGACGGCGACACACATCCAAGATATATAGCCTACCTCAGACAACACTTGCGGTAACAAGCACCTGCGAGCACTTGCGCACCAGCACACCGAAAACCGGAACTCACCCCAGTGTAGTACAGTCCAAAACACAGCAACCTCAACAGGTCAAACATCACCCACGTATACCATTGAGATTGATCCCGCCAAAACACAAAATTCAACTAGCAGTACCAAGCTTCGTGCCCTACCGTAAAGCAACCAGGCCGGTACTGTACACTGGTCAGGCACCACTACCACGCAAGGACTAATGTCCAAGTTCACCCAGGGTGCATCTCTCCTAGCACCCTCCAAAAGCACTAGGCATTGTGACGTACCTCCAGTTGCCCCAGAACGTTAAACGTCAACTTAATACTTACAAGTCAACTTTTAGACATGGAACTACTTTTGTCCATCATTAGCAACTTAACTGGGTGCATGCCAGTGCTCATTAAAATATATGCAAATATGGGGCAGGGACATTTTTTAAAGATTGATTTTAAAAGTGTTCAAATAACCGTGAATGCCATAAAAATAATAAACAGTGTACTGCACTTCTCTAGCTTAACACGCAGAAAAAAAAAACACCTTCTAAAACTATGATATATGTACATAATCCACAATAACCACTCACACAATGGTAATACATACTTGAACTGCTACAAAAAAAAAAAAAGACACCTTGCCAAAATACTGTCCACACACTTAAAACTACTAACTGCTGAATATTACCAGTATTTGGTCGACATCATCTTTCGGACCAGGAGAAGCCAGCTTCTCTTTGTTTCTCTGCAGTTCCAACACACATGCTGATAAAACATCTTCTACATATGAAAATGGTACACCAACACCAATGTGTATCATTTGAGAAAACACCTGAAAGAAAGAAAAGAAAAATGTTTTTTGTGTTGTAAATAAACTACAAGAAATCTTACTCAATGAAGAAATTTATATAAACATTAAAAAATAGAAAAATAGAAAATTACAGTAAATTATTTACATATTCAAAGACATCGTAAAAAAACGTTACAAACCGAGCAGAGGGACAGCAGGCAAGATTATTAATACATGGTTAATACTAAAAGACAAATATGTTATTAAAAATTGTTTTGTGAATATCTATGTCTATGCATTCTCACATTTGCCTTTCGGTAGTGAGGTGAGAGGTTTTGGCTGGTGTTTAATATTGAGATCTTTGGTGCCGGGTGAGGTGAGGTGGAGATGGAGAAGTGACAGAATGCATGGGTAGGGGAAATGGGAGTACTGCAAGAAAATCCTCCAACGAACAGCAATGTCTGCCATGTTTCCCATACAGAAGATCTAAGTCGCCCCAGTGCCTTGAACTGGAGGCGAATAGTCTGACCACACCACTAAACCACCACTGCCTTTGGTATATGTATACACTGTTGAACCAATAAGTGAAACTTGCTACCTACTTTAAAAATGTGTGCACAGCGCAGAAAGGAAGCTACTTGTTTATATATTAGAACCTCATTAAGTTGAATCAATTTGGACATGACCCTATATGGGATAACGAAGATCCAGGTTAACCGGAGAATGTGAGAAAAATCAATAAAAGACAACATACTATGTACAATACTTGCAGAAAATGTCTTTTATAATTATTGAACAAAACCTATTTGAAACACATGAACAGATTATCAACATGTAATCACACATAACAAACACATGTACAGTAAAGTCTATTTCTTGGAAAAGCATTTTAAACCAATAAATATGCCTATAATTCTTGCACAAAATGTACATTTAATTTACAAAATGTTTTCTTCTAAGTTTTAGCTCTCTTGGGCAAGGCCTTCATATTTTTATTACATATTATACTATTTTATATTTGTTACCCCTATATCAATCCAGGTCATCCAGAGATCTGAGTTAAAGGAGGCTGACTTTGGGCCCCCACTTCCTCTCAATGTAGCGAGTCTGTGCCTTGCTGGCTTGATTCATCTGGGCTACGGTGGCCAGGCTTCGGGTTGTGGCATTTTGTTGGGTTCCTGCTCCAACAGTTAATCTCATGGGCGGCGGAGAGTGTGTCCCAGGACGAGCTGGTTGGGGCTGGCATAGACAGCCTCATTAATCTTTCAGCAGACGGCGAAGAGGATTGTTGGGATATGCTGGTCCCAGTGGCAGTGGTCATTATCTACAGAGTCGGAGACTTTAGCAATTGATTCCTCTGCTCAGTGGGGTTGTAGCTTGTAAGTGGTAATGGGGGTGGGTGTCCATGTCTCAATTCCCCATCCATTGCATTGCCAGCACTGACTGGTGAACTGAGTACAGTTATAGGTCAAGACTGATTGAGGGTACCTCCAGTGGGGGAAGATTTCCATTTCAAACTTGCGGACAATAATCATTGTCTCTTGGCTGGAGAGTGGAAAGGCTTCCACCCAGAGTGAAAAGAAATCAGTTACTACCAGATGGTAGTGGTTGCCCCGGGTGCTTCTTAGGTATGGACCCATCAGGTTGGCCTCCAGCTGCATCCAGGCTGTGTGCAGTCGAGGGGCTTCGGTGCTGGCGGCAGTATGGGGTAGGCCTTGCCTTGGCAGCACACCTCACAGCTGTTGACGTATTGCCAGACGCCGTGGCTCATCTGTCCCATATGTAGCGAGTCCGATGTCTTGCAGGGTCTCTCTGATCCCCTAGTGTCCAGCTTGAAGGTGATCATGAAAATGTCGGCAGAGGTCTGCCCTCAGATTTCTAGGTATTCAGATTTGCAAGCTTGCCCCAGGCTGTCTGCTCCAGGACCAAATGACATCATGTCTGAGATCGAAATGCTGAGGGTGTTGCTGGAGGAGCTTCTGTATGTCTGGGTCCTGCTGCTGGTGGTAGGTGATTTTGGATTTGCTTAAGGAGCTGCAACAGTCGAATGTGCTCTTCGGGGCTGCGGCTGAGCACTGAAGGTGCGGTCATTTTCTCCCACTCTTCTCCCTCCTTGTCTTTCCTGTCGAGATCCGGCTAGCGTGATACAGCATTGGGCAAAATGTTTGTTCTCCCTGGGCAGCGCTGGACTGCAAAATCAAACTCTGTGAGGAACATCTACCACCGTTCAAACTTGGCCTTGGAATTCCATGACTCCCGGAGCCACTGAAGTGCTTTGCTGTTGGTTCGGAGGATGAACTGCTTGCCATTGAGATGGTACCTGTATTTCCTTACCGCCCTGATTTCGGCGAGGCATTCTTGTTAAGTGGCGTTCACCCAGGTGCTGGTGTAAATAATCACTTGGGGGCTGCCATCTGCGTTCTCCTGGTATAGAAGGGCCCCTAGACCATTCTGGCAAGCGTCGTTTGTAGTATCAGAGGACTGTCTCATTGCGGACGGTGCAAACAGCGTAATGTGGAAGGTGGCGCATTGGTCGGGTCCCCACCTCCAACATGTTTTTTCCCCCAGAAGTGGGTGAGGGGGGGGCATCTGGCGGGCGATGTCTGGCACGAAGTCACGTAACCGGTTACACAAGCCCAAGAAGTGAAGCAACTGCCTCTTCGTGGTGGGTTTTTCGGCAACTTCAATAGCGTGTACCGAGGAAACTTGTGGGTATTTTCCTTCAGGTGACACAACGTGCCCCAAGTAATCAATTAACGCCTTGCAGAGTGGCTCTTAGATGGTTTACAAGTGAGGCCATGAAGCTCCAAGCACTCCAGGACCCTTCTGGAGGTGCCCACAATGCTCTTCCCAGGTTTTCTAATAGACGTCATCTTGGAAGGCAAAACAAAACTGCCAGATGTAGCTGGTGAGCACTTCGGCTGACATGAGCCTGTGGAAGGTGGCGAACGCATTCTTAAGTCCGAATGGCATAACACGAAACTGCAGCACTCTGCCCTCTGGTGTGGTGAATACCATGTGTTTGCGACTTTCAGGGTGGACAGCGATCTGCCAGTACCCAGACTGCATGTTGGGGTTACAGAAAATTTTGGCCTCGCATACATCTCTCAACTTGTGCGCTAAAATGATTGCGGGTGATTGGATGGGGTAGTTAACATCATTTAAGTCTTTATAATTCACGCCGAAGCTGGCAGTCTTTCTTCGGTATCAGTACTACTCGTGAGTTATAGGGAGAATCAGACGGTTCTACTATTCCTTGTTCCATTATCTCCTGCACTTGGGTCAAGATTAAATCTCACCTCCTGGCGGACACACTGTATGTGTAGATATATACAAGAGCCTCGTGGTGGTCCAGATATTGTGCTGAATGCTCCGGGTTTGCATTAGTATCCTACTTTTCGAATGAGCCAGCATGCTCATTCAAGATCTACTTTAATTGGGTGAATTCAGGCTCTGCCAGCTGGTGATTGATATCTTTAGGGCTGATGGGTTGAGGGACGACCGCTTCAGGACTATGCTCACAATTCACGGTGAACCAGTTTTTGTTCCACAGGTATACTTTCCTTTATCCGTGGTCCATAATGTATTTTTATTAGCACAACCATGGGTAATTAAAAATACTGCCTCCGTAATTTCTGGGCATACCATGAATTCTGCCTGGTTGGTGTGTTTATGGAGATTTACCACAAGTGTAGTACGTCGTCCTACCTTGAGGGTGGTATTGTGCTGGGCCATTCGCACTACATGGGTTTGTGGTTGGAGTGATGGCCTTTGTTGTGGGGTTAGGACATCACTCTGCACAAAGTTGTCAGTTGTAACAGAGTCTAGTAATGCAAGTATCTTTTTTGCTGTTTATTTCGCCCTCATTATAAGGTGCTTTTGGGGGTTCACTTTCTTCATCTAATCTTTGCAAGATGGGCCCTTTGCTCCCGGTGGTGGAGGGCTGCTTCTCACCCCAGTTGGCGTGGTGGGGGTGCTGGCATCCCTGCACTTAGGAAGAAGAGAGGTGGGGGTGGAGGAGGTTTCCCTTTCTTTCCATTTGCTTTTCGGGACTGCTGGTCTACTGACCTTTGGTTTGACTAGCGCCTCCAGGACTTTAAAATTCCACTCCGTTTCTCGGGCTCGTTCAACCAGCTCTTCAATTGTTTGTGGTTTGGGGATTTGAAATACGTTGCGTAGCTTCAGCAGGAGCACGTGGACAATGTTGAGAATTCAACTTTTTTCGGGTTTGGTAGGGAAAATTCTTTGGTACATTTGCACTTTCCGCCTAGTGAAGATCTCAGCCTCCTCTTCGGCATGCTGGGTTCGACCGTACAACTCCGTAGTTGGGTGGGCTAAAACTTTGTCCCCGTAAAATTGTGTAGAAACGAGAGAGCATAACTGTCCCCATTCCATGACGAATTCCCCGTATTTATTCCACCATTCCAGAGAGAGTGTGTCACCCATCGTTTACGTGGTACTTCCCACTCGAGGATGAATGCAAAGGGTCTTCGTGCAGATGTCCAGCGAACTTGAGCAACAGTGACTTGCTGGTGCCCTGGGTGGTTATTGGGCTCTTTCTATGTCCCTGGTTACTTGGTTGGTACTCAGCTGCGCGTCTTCACACTTTGCAATAGTATAAGAGTCCTGGTCGCACCACCTGATCCTTGGGCCATCCTATACATGTATGATGGAAGAGTTGGGCACACATGATACATTGTACGGTATTTATTTCTCTTCCTGGGCAGGTGATCCAGCTGCAGAAGGCAGATTGGTAGGTGCGGCAGTCGTTGCATCTAACCTCCAGTCCATCAATGAAGCGCACTTAATCTATCCACCCTAAACAATGGTACTGGAACACATTTCGACAGTGTGCACATACAATAAGAATTCATCCCTGTGCTAGGGCATGCGGCCACTGTATATGGCACCCGTTTCGGTATGGCTTTTGCCATTGCGGTTTTTTGGGGGTCGTTCTAAGTTCAGTGTCTGAAAAGATCATGGGGTTCTTGGGTGCCACGGGATGATTTCGAACTCCCCATAGTTCTGTAACGGGTTTATGCTTGACGTCCGGCTAGTCTCTGGTGCTCATGGATCGTGCTGGCCTAGTTCTACTTTACTACCAGTGTCGCAAAGTTGCTTAATCCCCACGTTGGTCGCTAGAAAAACTCTTGACACATGATGGAACTGGGAACTGTCTATTGCTACATCACAGTTGAGACTAGTTTTGGTGTACAGGTCAGTCACACGAGGTTTACGTCTGTATTATCTCAATGGCAAGCTGGGGTCTGACCAGTATACAGGATAGGGCGTGTTGCCTGGCGGCTGGGTACGAAGTCAACTACTGGTTATGCAAACCATCACATTGTGATTAGTGGCCAGTGCGTTACCTCACTGGTGGTGCTCTGGTTGGACTGCTGCCCCAGTCGTGGTAGTTGGTATCTGCTACTGGAGGTACTGGTGGAGCCAGGTGTCCCGAATGTGTTGCGGTGGCTGGTGTCCTTGGTGACGGCCTTGGTCGGGCTGGAACTCTGGGCTTCCCCGAACCAGGGGCCAGCGATGCCGAGTTGGACCTCCTCCCCACGGCGGATGGCTGCTACCATTAGATGAGGCAACCCAGGCATCTTCATGGGGAACTGAAAAGAGAGAAGAGGAGGGAACTGGGATGTGCCTCTCCAGCTGGCGGGCTGCGTGAGCTTGGTCCTGGGGGTTATCGTTGCAGAGTGCTTTAGTGGATGGGGTGCAGCCACAGGTAGTCTTGTAGGCTGCTGCGGCCTCTCTCTCCTGCAAATCCCTCCCACCCACTTTGGTGTAAGGCATGGAGGGGTTCTACAATTGGCCTCGCAACAGGGGAGCAGGCAACAAATAGTCCTTAGTTAGAAGTGTTCTGCCGCAGCTGCGGCCAGGCCGACACAGAGCCGTACCCTTTCCCCAACTGGTGACACAAGCAGCGCAGTGGTTGGAGGGCGGGTTTTCTCTGAGTCATCCGACAACTGTGAGGTGGCCAGGCCTTCAGATCCAGTCAAACAGCCTCTCCGGCAACTCAATGGTGTGGGGGACGGAGACCTGGCTATCTAGCCTCCTTATGGGTTGTCTTCCTAGAGGTTGTGGCTCTGTCTTTTGTTACACCTAGGTGCACCGAATGGGTGGCTGTCGAGTGTGTGTTTATACTTATGTATAAGTCTCTGAAGGGAGCCCGCAGTCCTACACTAACGGTAAAATGAATGCCAAAACCCGGTCTCCTGTCCAACTCTGATGGGCGTGATGTTTACTTGGGATCACAGGAAAGTCAAAGTAGGTAAGGACTGTGTTTTATTCCAGAGAGGAATAGACACAGTGGCATTTACTACTTCCTAACTACCTCGAGCTGACTGGAAGTGTAAACTACGTGGTAAACTACCAGGTGAAGGGGATCTGGTTCTAAATGGGTTTGGCAGATTTGACTAGGTAGCTATTAACTTTCTCTATCTATCCTGTGCCGTGTCCTGAAGAGATTTAGAGAGGCCCATTTCCTGAAGTGTTGTGGGGTTGCAGTTACCAGGGGTAAGCGGTAAGGGGGTTTAACAACTTCAAGAAGGTGTGCAGGGGGAGATCCTCTGGAAGGTCTGGAAGATGGTGTTGTAGGCACTGAAGAGCTTCGGGGTTGTCTGCAAGACATAGAGCGGACAGAGAGCTCCAGCATACGCGGTGGGGAGCGAGCTGTTGAGGCTGTGTGGTTCAGAGAAGAACTGACAAACAACTGGTGAATTTGGAATGCACGAAGGTGTAAGTAGCTGCCGGCCTGCCCTCGTCTGTGCTGCATGGTAGAGGTGGTCAGCTGTCTGCTTGTGGGTGGAGCCAACGGTTCTGTTGCAGTGTCTGCTGTCTGCCAGAGCGGCAGTAAAGTTATCCCTCAGTACGACCTTTAACTTCTTGACCGTATGGGGTTGTTTTTGGCTGCTCGCTGACTATTCTTCCGAGAGAGGTTTTAGCGTGGCTCCCAGACTGCTGCGTACAGTACAATACTGACATGTGTATTACTCCCTGCGACAAGGGATACAAACATTAGGCGCTCTGGTAAATATTATACTTGGTTCAGACCCCATCTGGTGCACGAAGGAGATATGCAGAGATGAGATGAAGTCGTGGTTACATGTATCCTGAGAGCGTCATGCATCAGTATACATGTAGCTCAGTAAATAAAATTTATTGGACATACCTATTTTTCCAAGAAAGGTAAACAACTGTGTATCTACAGCCACCACTGTTTAATTTTGTACTACTAAATACACCCAAAAAATAATTTAGTGAAGAGGAGAAGCGTGTACATATATGACTTTTCTGTGCAGTTTTCTAAATGGAAATTGAAAAGTATAATGTGGCGTTTGTAGTTGAATCCGTTGGCTTATATTGTGTGTATTAACATCGTACTGTTATAGATATAATTTGAAAGAAATTCAGCTTCTCGGAAAGGGATATCGCAGTCTTGAAAGCACCCGTAGCATTGTTTCCTGATGGCAAGTCATGACCTTAAGGTGTTAAAAATTTTTTAACACAGAGATTCCCCTCAACTAAAAATGGCTGCTCTATGCGAGTGATAGACCTGTCATCCCTGGCCAGCCTTGAGAATGGAAGTGGTGAGAGAAGTTGAGGGAGGTGGGGAAAAGAAATTCAGTGATAGGACAAGTGGAAATTTGTCATGTTTTCCACATGAGAAGAAGCCCCAAGCAGATCAGTGGGGAATCAAACTCGGATTGCCAAGGTGGACCAGCATGGCAATCACACAGCCATCACAGCCTCCTGCATGTCTGATCTAACAACTGACGAACAGTTCTTGGCAAACTGCAACTCATCCTGTAAATGTTCACTAGCTACCACTGATCGCAGATCGGCTGTCTCAGAGCTCATTTGTATTTTTTAAATTTCACAACGCTATAGCTAGGGCCTCACTTTTACGGTAAATAAAAATGAACTGATTTAGTCATTAAAATTTCACCATTTCACCAAAATAAATATTTTCATTTAGTCAAATAAATTTTATAAGATAAAAATGCACGCATTATTATTAGAACATGAATATGTTGTTTTTGTAATGATTTCACTCCAATTAACTGGAATTTGTTATCCATTATTTTAATCAGAACATATTTAAGTAGAAAACATTGAAAAATATATATAACTATTAGGATAAAAGGACAACCATACGAGAGTATGCTTGTCATATGACATGCATTGTCACATCATAGTAATTTTTGTGCGATAAGTCTAGTACTTGGAGATATTTAAAACTGCCCACGAACATTCACTAGAGTTTGAGTTTTACAAGATTTTTACATTCTACAACCTACCTACAAAATACTAGTAAATAATTTATTATTGATAACTAGAGACCTGAAAAAGTAGGGGTTATTTATGTCAAAAATAGCTGTTATTTTCTTGCTGCAAAAATGCAGGTTTCTGAATGAGAATTACTCCAATTTTTCACGTGCTCTTTATAAAGACATACATAACTTGAGAAATGTCACTTTAGTCGTGAAACCTGAACTTGGCAGTGTTATTCCAATTGAAAAACTGCAATATTCAATTGTTATTTCCTTGCAAAAATACCTAAAGTCCACAGAAATACACAGTTATGTTTTTAAGACAAAACAACAAGTTTTCTTTATCAACAAACAACATTGAAAACAATTAAACATTTCCTTACGTAAGAATTTGTATTCTCGAATCAAAGAAACTCTGCATGCATTCTTATTGGAATATGCAAAACCACATAGAATATGTACACCATAAGAAGCAACCATGTGACATAAAACAATAATTATTTGCGAAAATAATAAAGGATTTAGTATGATTCACAGCTAACATATATATATATATATATATATATATATATATATATATATATATATATATATATATATATATATATATATATATTTTTAGAGCGTTTGCGAAAATTTTCAGGTCCCTATTGATAGCATAACTCCTTACAAGGTAAAATGTTTTTACCATGAATTGTCAGAAGCCTTTTTGTTTTCTTGGCAATACAAAATTTACACTAACTGCTTCCAATCCAGTTGTCTTTTAATTTTTTATGTCTTCCATTATCACGAAATCACTGCGCATACGGTACAACAGTGTTTAAGCCAAAACACTATGGGTTAAATATTAAGTAAACGCTACCTGATACAAGGGGAGACTGCTCCTTGTACCATACGAGTTGACGGAATACCGTGCCCGCTGGGGCGGCAGGTTGAGGTTATGATCCTCGGTTGTAAACTATGGTACACTAAATAACAGATTGTTCATCTAAGTAATCACCAAAGAGAAGTCTAACAAGTCCCGCGCATAGCTGTATCGTTGGTTACTTGCCATGCTGGTAGGGAAGGTTATGTGACGTATTTACTGGTGGTGACCTGGGGATTGAAACCCTGCAATGATCAACCTGAATCTAAGTGTTCTATAGCACACTAGACAGATACGAGAGGTTGTGGTGGCCTTTAAATGTTTCGACGTTAACGCAGCGGTGATCATGCCCTGGGGAACTAATCCTGTTTGGGCCGAAAGCCAATGCAAAGTGTAGGGCATGTTGGTTTTCGGGAGGGGACGAAGTCAAACGCTGCAGTAGTTATAATTTTCAGACAGGTTGCCTGTGATATCGATGGTAGTGGAGCTCTCTGCTCCATCGCCTGAGCTGGGCCGGCCGGCTGTGGAACAGTGGCTGACTCTGGTCATGGCGGCGTCGCGCTCGTACGGCTTGAAGGAGGGGAAGGACAAGGGGGTGCGGCAGTGTATTCCTCCGTGAGGTCTGCGGGTTCTATTCCAATTACTGAATTCCACAATGTAAAAGCAATACGTACCTATATGGCAGTCTGCTTTGGACTCTGGAGGGTGATGCAAAAATTAAAACTGTTGTTGCCTCAGGACAACTAAAATTATTAATCATCTTTTCGATTAACTTGAGTTTTCTCTTAATTTTATTTTTAGCGCCACTTTTATGAGCTCACAGCTGGAAGCAGTTAAAGTGTAAGGCAATGCAAACCAAAACTATACATAAGACAATGTCAGTTATTTTAGAGGTCCTACTGTGTTCGTCCAGATACATGGCTATACCCAACATGTATCACCGCATAACTCCTAGCCATTCACTAGCTGAAAGGGTTATACAGCAGGGACCCGTAGGCAGTCATATCTAGGTGTAGTGAGTTCCTAGTGATTGGCTACCACAAAGATTAGCCAATGCAACACGCTGAGCATTACCGTGGCCAAACTCGGAATACCGCTAGGTGTTTCTTGTATTTGCAGAGTGGCTGGTTTGTGAAGCCAGCTTTGCCTTACGTATTTAATAATAATAATTCAATTATGATTAAATTTACTGAGCTCTTGGAGCACTTGGGGACAAAAAGGTTTCTAATAGCTAGAATTGAGAAGGTCCTAGAATCCACTGGTTGCCATATGGATTTTGTTACAATTACGTTAACCCAGTATACCATAAATATTCACTGTCAGGAAAGAAATATACTGCGGAAGTTGAATCAAAAGCAATTCAGGTGCAGGCAACCTGATTAAGTATTTAAACAATAATAGAAAGATTTGATAATTAAATAAATTACTCAAAAAATCTCAATTTAGCCCTGGGAGTCTTAACCTTAATTAGGGAACATTCAAAAGGGACCTCGTACTGTACAAGGTTCCCTACCCAACTGGTAAAGATGTGGCTGGGCTAAGGTCTTACAGAGATGTCCTTGGGAATACATCGACATAACCTTGGTTTACAGGGAGCCTTTTCTACTAATTTCTGCCGACCATATGTGCTCAGAAGTGTGCGGAGAAGTTAGCCCTGCCTTTTAGGGGCGGAGCTTGTAGCATCACATGCATAAATCCGGGACCCTTATCTTACCTGCCACTCTGCACGCTGTGTTGAGTTCTCTGGTCCACAGGTGCTCGAGGAAGCAGTGACTCTGCATTGATTGGCCCACTTCCTTCAGCAGCGCGAAGTTTGAAAAGTTCGTACTCGCTCTAGCAGGTGCAGCAAATATAGCTGTGTATTTCATTTAGGCACGGGCGATGACGTGACGGTTTCTTGGAGATTCAGAGTGACGGTAAAGGCTAGGGGCAAGTGGTAGGTGGTGAGTTGAGGCTCTGTCAACGTCTGGAAGTCCTTCACGTACTGCCTCAATTACTGTGCGTAAATGGAGTTAACTTGCCGATAGAACTGTACCCTTATTTAGATGGGGAGAAGTCGGTCATTTGGAGTGCACTGCTTCTTAGCGCTAAAATGCATCATACATTAAAGCATTTGTCTTTTCCCGTCCACTCAATGTTTACATCGCAGTTTTGCACTTTGCTCAGTTTATAAAACAATGATGACAACAAAAACAAAACCTTCACTTTCAAATTCCCGGGCACAATTTAAAACAGTAACTATTTTTGGCACTCTTAACCGGTTTTGTGATTTAAGTAGACGACTACAATCACAACCATAGCTCAATATGTAGTTGCAAATGCTGTATTTGCTAGTTGTCAAGAACGGAACCACAAAGTAAAGATGAGTAAAGTATGCAGTGTTTACAAATACCGCGCACAAAAAAAAAAAATACACACTTCAATTATTTTCGTTATATCACCATATTTTTGGTTAGAGATGCCTGTTTATAAATAAATACAGATAGGCATGATTCTACATGTGAACGAGCGCCACAGCAATTAGATGATATATATTGACTCCTACGTGTAACAATAATATTTCCATCTTGCTACGAAGAAATTTATGGATTGACGCGTGCCCGATTAGACTGACTTGGCCCGTTGGTTGAGGATTTTTCCGCTAGACCAGATGCGGGGTAGTTTGATTAAAATAGTCAGCATGAGGTGTTGGTTAGTATTCACTCACTCCTTCTTCTTGGGTGTTGCAGTCGGGGTTGGTTTCCCCTAGACGCGGAAAATTTGGTCTAGGCCGGACCGGAGATTCCACAGGTGTGCGGATACAAGGTGGGAAGTTAATTACCAAAACCTGAGCAGGTGCCACTGCCTGACGTCTAAGTTCGGTGGTGCAGTCCCGTTCCACCTGCCTCTCCTGCATAGGACGTGGTAGTACGATCCACGGCTTGAGAGCAGAGTGAGTCAGATATTGTTCCCTGAGTGTTCTACCACTCCTCTTCTTGTTAAGCATAGGATAAACAGTTCTATAGTTTACGCGATGCACTTAGACAGGAAGGTTGATAGTGTAACCCAATAGTGACTTGCCGGCACGAGCTCGATAAGAGTCCCCACTGATCCCCCACAGTATGGGGCTGATCAGGGACGTGGAGCCATGGGGACCACCAAGCCTCTACTGGTTGTGCATTCGCATTAGGATGAACTGCAAAACTTCACGCTACCATCACAGTGCACTAACTTAGTGCGAATAGTGAGAAGCAACCTTAGTCTGTCATGCCTCCCTGTGTGAAGGTGTTTCTAGTGGTTGTGGCGTCTGTGTTTCTCCCCCACGAGCACTTACTTAGTGCTAATGTGTGACTGGGAAGAAATAGGTAGCCGTCTAATATCTATGTCTTCTGATGTGCAGATACCTGAAAGGGATCCACAGACAGGCTAACTTGGTTTAAACATATCTCCCAGTTCTTGTTGGTAGTGCACGGCGTATTGTCTCCAACTGTTAATACAAACAAATACCCTGGAAATGAAAAACAGAAATGTAGAGAACAATTAGTGTTTAGTGAAAGTTCAATAAACACGTGGCCTATGCTATCTCCTACCAAGTCGTGGAGAGCTGAAGGTAACTGCGGTTCCAGGTGTAGGCGACCTGGTTCTAAGTAAAAAGGTGCTAGTTCTAGATGAATACAAATAAGTTAAAGTTAAACTGTTAAGTAAAAGGTGTCTAGAGGAGACAAAGTGAAGTTAAATAAGTATGTGGTCGTGTTCGCTGGTCACTGAAGTAGTAAGTAGCCACTGGGATGTACTTGAAAGTAACAAGATTATTCGAAGATCCAGAGCACTGACTTAGTGCTGTGGGAGGTCAAAAGAGAAGAATGCGTACGAATGACTCCCGAGGCCGACAGCATCTGGACTTATATAGTGGAAGCTTGTAGGCTGCCGGCACGGGGGAGGCGTGATGTCGTCCTGCCCTGGTTGGCATAGGAATACTCTGGTCAGTGTTTCTGCTTTGTGCCTCGTTGGTGGCGCTCGGCCTTGCCCGAGATCTGGGCAGCTTGTAGGCTCTCAGCGCGGGGAAGGGAGCCAGCGTGCCTGCCGGGTTGCATACCCTCCAGGCAAAGAGAATACGCTCATAAGTTCCCGTTACCCGTAGGGTAGGCAACGAGTCACTCACGTCTGTAGTGCTGGAAGAGGTACTCTTGACGATGAGTTGTAATCGTATTAGATTAGTCGTATAAGCGGCACATGTAAGAACCATACTCGTGAAATAAAATTTAGTTCCGTTTTTATAGCCAACAATGTGATCACCACGCAAATAGTTTTGTTATCCACATGTATGTAAAGTAAACAACGGATAATGCTGTGTAACAAATACAAAATTGTAAAACTTAATGTTTGTAAGAGTTTTCACGGTAAGAGAAGCTCGCACTGTGGTGTTTGATACACTTAAAACACGCACTTTCATATACGTTTTGTAAATATGGGAAATTATTACAGAATTTTGTGAATGAACATAATTTCTCAGTATTTCACATTATTTTGTGTTATTTCAAGGTTCGCAAAAATTTCTAGGCCCTAGTTATAGCAAATTGTCAGTATAGTAGTATTTACAGGTAAAGCCCAAGACAAAATAATGGTCATCTCACATAATCTTGACAAACAGAAAATAATGGGCATATAACATAATCTTGACAAACTGTGAACAAATAGAATCATCCCAAGATCAAGCTTTTGTAGTTTGCATGGCCACCATCACAGACATAGAGTCGCATCTTGATGTATCGTTATCGCATGTACTAATAAAACGCATTCACCAACAATTTCTTGTTGTCCCGGCAAAATTCCTATTTAAATAATAATGTTAACCAAACCAGCGTTTATCGTTTATCGCATGGTGCGTCATTCAAAGTATATTTTGGGTCCCATCAGGTAAGATTTCCAGCAACTATTGTTTTAAAGCTTGTCGTTTATACAAACGTCTAGTAACTGGATGTGAAATACATTACGTACACCGCTGCCGTTTATCACTGCTCTCCCTTCCCAACACATCTGTCTGATGCTGCGGCATGGTGCGATGTGAGAGACTGGTTTGCTACTACCCCTTACACACCTACGAGAGGGGAAGTGGTTACCTAGCAACCAGTGTGGCGGCCTAGCATCCTCTCTCTCTCTCTAAACCTCTTTATCTCTCTCAGCCACGCACCTTCCTTCCTCACCTTACATGCATTCGAGAGAGGAAGCTGTAGACTAGCAAAAGAAAAAAAGCAAGTCTCTCGGCCACGCGCGCTAGCCTTCACAGTGTGAAGGCTCACATGCTGGCCATAGAGCAAATAAACTGTGCCTGTCGAACGCAGAAATTTTATCAAGATTATCCGTAACTCAAAATAGTTGCACCTATCGTCACTTGTATTTCAAAGCAAATGGTTTTGCCTAAAAATATTACACCAAACATTTTAACTAGGAATTATTATTCGCAAAGATGTTTCCTTCTGTGATTAAAGGTATTTGTTTCTCGTAAGGTTGGTGTTCCATTGTATCTGGCATAAAATTACAATTAAAAAAAATAAAATTTATTTAACTAAAGGGAAGTATCTTCACGAATAAAATTATATGCCCATAAGCATATACTTGTCCTCCCCTTGTCACCAACAATTGTTTGAACATCGAGCGACTTTTATTATAAGTGTAAAGTTCATTTTCAGTAACTTCTTGGGGAGAAATTGCAGATTTATATTGATTTATTTCAATAGACACGTATTTTGAGTAAGGGCCTATTTGACACCTTTTACCGTCTAATAATGGGTAGGTAAGCACAGAGCCGAGTGCAGTGTGACTCAAGACAGGGAAAATCACAGAGTACGTGGTTTTGAATGATTTAATTATTAAAAACATTGAAGAATTGATAATAATCACCTTATTTATTCAATTGTCTCAAAATTACAAGTTTTCTTTGCAGTAAAATAAAATTAATTACTTAAAAAGACAGAGATTTGCCACGGGCGCATGGTTGCGTCACCATGTAGCAGCGTGGAGAGGTAATCCTCCTGCCACCACCCCTCCTCCACGAGCTGCCGTGAACACACTGCCCAATAGATAACTTCTCCAGTGCTCTCAACTGATAGTGTGTGCGTGAGACTTTCAAAATTTGACTTACATTCAGTGTCATGTTATTTTCATTTTCAGAGGGTTTGAAAGTTTTATGTCAGCTTGCATTTAGTGTCAGATTAGTCAGTTATATACGGTAGTTTGAGACGTTATCTTCTTTATTTAAACGAGTTTGGGTGAAATGTTTTTAAATGTATTATTTACAGTAATTATTTTTCTAAAATTCCCATTTTTATTGTGTTTATTGGTTAAAATTTATTCACAAATAACGTACAGCTCATACTATACTCAACATAAAGTTTTATAAGGTTAGAAGATGTATTTTATTGATGTACATGTCAGACACATCAGCTACTGAAATCCAGCATGTACGGAAATTTTTTGGCAGTCCCCTGAATAACAATACATTGAGAGTCGACTGAAGTTCATGTATGTATCTTTAACAAACAATGAAAGAAACTGAATATAAGTTGATGTTAAAGAGCACTAAAGCTTGACGCGCATCCTCTCTGGTCGAGTGGTCAGAGCGCTGACTGCCCTCCCCAGTCCAATTGGTAATTCTACAGCGGCTCATTCTCTATTACCTTAGCCCGGTGAGTCATGGAAGGTTCAATAGGGTGCCGCTTAGTGGGGGGGATACCGTCTGGGAGGAGGGGAATCAAACTCCAGAGTGAATTGAACCGTAAATGTCTCCCGCCTGAGGAGTACACTCTTCCTCACTACGAAGGTTACCAAAATGCAAGATGCCAGTAGTCCCAGGGTTATGTGAATGAGAATGCCGTTCAATCAATAGTGGTGGGGGCAGATGATCCTGACAGAGGGGTGGATGTTATACGTAACTGTAGTGTCGGCCGGCGGTTGGGATGTAATTTACAAGGGGATAAGTTACACAGGTTTTTGAATTAACCAGGATAATCTTTCCAGAAGCCAAACGGATGATACACATATTTTAGTCCGCTTTCCTTTCGTCTGGTTTGGGCAGTGTTACGCTCGGGGGAGGTAGGGGTGTCTCCAGTTGACGAGAGCTTATGAAACGAGTCTGGCAATGGCCAACAAGCACCCAGGATAATTAACTTTTGTCAAGCCCGCCGCTCTTGACGTTGAATGTGGCTTTTAATTACACCTCTCTTACTGGACATTTTGATTACACTATAATCAAGTATACACTATTAAAGAACAAGGAACTATTCCTAAAAGAAGGTTAGTTAAAAGAGTTCAGACCTAACGTAATATTTTACTATTACGTTTGAGAAAACAGTGGGGATCCCGGTTGGATTAATACACTTTTAACAAAATCTGATTAACAAATAATTATTTTAATTTCGCAGGTGAAGATCAGCCTGTAATAATAGAACGACAAAAGAAATTATCTCTCTACTTTGCTTTACGCAATTCACAGCGTCACCTCCGAGCGGTGGTTTTCCAGAATGGACATCACGACAATCTATTTCTGCGGAGTCAAGGGAGTGACTGGGGTAAAGGGTACAGGAGGTGAACGTCGTGGATTACCTCTGGAGAAATAGGCCGCCCTTGCGGTTGGCTGGTGCAGGAGTGGTGGAGCCTTCACAAGCTGCTGGAGGGTTAAGACTTCTCAAGCTGCTGGAGGGGTGAGCCTTCTCAGGCTGTAGGAGAGGACAGAAAGGGATTGCTTTATCAGGGTCGCAGAGAGCGCTGATAATTTCTTATCTCCCTGCGCTGCAGCGACTACAAGTTTACCACCTCGGCCCGAGGCTTGGTGGGTGTGATGTCACAGGGCAGCTGAGGTGCTGCGATCCTGTGGTGCTGGTAGAACTTCCTTCTCGGCTATCATGGGATAGTGGCTGGTCAGGTAAAACAATCTTGACTCAAGGGGGTGGCGACCGCATGTCGGAATCTAGGCAGGCAGTACAATCCCTCATTAACCACATTAATTAATTTTTGTCCAAGGCTGTTCAACGCGTGGAGTCGATTCTATCGGCACGTGAAAAGTACTCTGCCACTGTTCGTGACTTACCCCGATCTGTTGTTTGTTTGTTTATGGGCAAAGTCGCCTGTAGAGAGTGCAGTCGCGCTGTGCAGCAGTGTGACATGCATCAAGTTAAAATTACTATGTATTTATTCTTTAATTCCAAATTTAAGGCTTAAAAAGACTATCTTAACTGCAGGATTAAAAATTTTTTATTGAGTTCAGTGGCAGCTAAATTACTCCAGTTACCAGGCCAGTAGTCTCTCGCTAATCCTTTTGGGATCACAGAAATTTTCACATTAACCGGAATTGCTTTTGAAATACAGGTAAGAAGGGACTAGAACACATGCATAGGTGGGGTAGGACAGAGCACAACAATAAGTGTGGGCAGGAAGTTCTTCTATCTCTGACACATCACCCCTCTGTGTCTTGCTGTTCCCCTAGTTTCCTTGCAGCCAATAGCAAGCAAGAACCCTGTTGTATGCTGATCAGGCTGCAGCAACAAACGTAAATGAATTTGCAAGCATGCTCAAAGAAGATAACTACTTGCCACTGCAAGTCTACAATGCCAACTAGACAGGCATTAATTTCAAAGTACTGCCAAATACAAGTCTGGCTTCTAAAAAAAAATGCACACAGTTTTAAAATGAAGAAGCTGGTAGCTGTTTTGTTCTGTAGTAAAGTTGCTGGAAATCATAAACTACCTCTCATAGTCATTGGAAAGTCAGCGAAACCCAAGGGCCATCAAAATCCTGGTATTTTCCCTTTAAATCAACTACAGGAGCTTGGTATAGTGGATGATTGCTAATTTTTTTAAAGAATGGTTCAAAACACAGTTTGTCCCTGCAGTGAAACGCTTCAACAAAGCAAGCAGCTTGCCACCACTGGCATTACTCCTAACTGACAATGCTAGGTGCCATCCTTAAAACTATCTTACAAAAAGATAATTAAAAACAAAGATAAGTCACTATCTCTCCTTCAAAATTTGAAGGAAGTGACTATCAAGGATGTTATTTACTGGGTACCGGAGTCGTGGGATGGTTTGAAAGAAAAGAACTACAATTGATGAAATCTTGACGGAATGTTTAGCCAAGTATAATGTACATTAGGTCTCAACAAGGAAAGAAAAAAGTTCTTGAACTTGTAAAACACAGCCTGGGATGTGAGCAAGCAAATTATTAGTGTGCCAGATTTTTATAAGCTAATAATAAAACCAACTCGCAGACTGATGAAGCTGGCTTAGCCAGTGAAACGTTGCGATCGTGCAACCATATGTAAAATGTGTCGTCCTACTTTGTGTGTGTGTGCCTGTCAATGGAACTGTGAGTATTCAAATTCCTATCTTATATATAATTTTCAATAAGAAAATACTGTAGGTTATTCATAAACAACGTAAATAAATAATTTATTTTATCATTAAAGATTTACTTGAACAAATATTAAACTGTAGCCTCACATGTAAAATAGTAACCACTTCACTTCCAGTCTGTTAAGATATTGAGAAAATCTTCAAAATAGGGTTTTTGTAAGGGGGATCTAAGACAGTAGTTTTCTTGGGGTCACCAGTTTCTACTGCAGTCTTTTTACTCCATCTCTCCTCACCCCTTCCCCCAGGTCAGGCACTGGACCTTTCAGTGACTGGCCAGCTATAGCAAGATTATGTCAGGGAGGATGGCAATGAGCCTCACAGAGGGTGCAGACCTGGGCGAACCTCAGCAGGTCCTTGACAACGGACACCTTGTTGACCTGGCGCAGGTGCAGGGCGTGCAGCCACAGCTCGATGCAGCGGTCGAAGCGTGCACTGTCGGCGAACACTGCTCCACGGAAAATGATGGGATGCGGGACCTCGGGGTTGTGTGTACCAAGGATGCGCTCGCGGATGGCCAGCGCTTCCATATGCAGTGCATTGGGGTTCAGCTCTATCCTCTCCAACTGCTCCATTGTGCGGCACTCTTCCCAGTTATCGTAAGCGGGCACACGGTACGTGCTCCGCTTGTGCACCACATCATCTGGGTTCAAGTACCTGCCGGCACAGCACACAATGAACATAAATAAAACTTAAGAAAAAATTGGAATGTGGTTGTGTAGGGGAGACAGCTGTGGGTACACCTTAATATGTCTGCATTAGCATGTAATAGTTTCTTTAATAATATGGAAGTGAAATTAAGGTAACAAAATTAATACTTGGCTTTTATGGTTTTAATCAACCAATATAGACGAGATCTTTTGTTTGGTAGCAAAATCAGCATGCTAGCACATCAGTCACGAGATACACTACTCAAAAATTTTAGTTTCTACCCAAAATTGCCACTAGTCACTGTGGGCCACCACCAGCACTTTGCACATGTGCATCGTAGTCATACACCCAAACAAAAAAGACCACATTTAATTCTACAATGTTATTGGTTACAGTTATATCGTCAGAATGGAATGTTAAATCACAGTTTCCGTCCTGGTACGTATGTGTGTGTGTCTGATTTGTATTCATGTCAAAAAATAAATTGTTAGGTGATTTCTACACTTTTTTCCACGCTAACTCAGAAAGAGAAGGGGCAATGGCTTGCATACGTTATTTGGCTAGCTGCAGGATGGCAATAACGGAGCAGGGAAATAATGATAAAGATACCTTGTGTTGGCTACCAGAAAGTCAGCTCCAAAAATGCAAAGAAATTTTCCAATCACTCACAAGAGTCCCTGAGGTTGAAGGGAGGACCCGCCCTCTGACCACAGATTTGGATGAGACCTTCAATGTCCAGAAACTACCTACATTCCGGGTAGGAACACACGCCGTCAAGGTTGAGGGCTCTACATTGCCACTCCCTTACACTGCCTCATTGTCCTTAGTACGTGACCTGTCCTCCCCAACGGTTGCAGCTGAAGACGATGTCCCAGCACTACATGCTGAACCACAGAGAGTGATGGCCTCTAGTGCAGTCAAAGCAGTTGCAGTGTCAGGTCGGTACAAGGAGTCTCCATGGAGGCTCACATCCAGGTTCATGTGGCCATATCCTGTCCATGCTGTACTGAGGCAGAGGGGAAGACCGGCGAAGAACAAGACCGCCAACAAGTAAGTCAGTGCTCTGTAAAAAGAGGCTTAAGGAGGTAGCCGTAACTATGCAACCTCCCCACAGTGACTTTTAGGACTCCTTATAGCCCTAAATTAATAGCAGTTACCTAGTGATAGCCGCCAGTTAATAGACAGGGAGAGTAATGCCAGACATTACTGCTTCCAAACACTCACATTAGCACTATAATTTATTAGGTAATTAAGTGCGTAACCAGTGAAGATAGGCTTGTAACGTGTAGCCGTAACTAAGCTCTCGTCACAAGCAGAAACCCGCAACACGTGATGTAGGAGCTTGTAGATTAGCCCTCAGAACAAATAGACATTAATTAGGCAACCGCCAATAAGTTGCCAGGTAACCCCTATGTGTGAGAAATAAGTGTAATATAAAGAGACTTAAACCTAGAATGAGCAGTGATTTAACTATTCTCAGTACACCAATAAATACGTATAAGTAATATCACAAAATCACGACGAGTTTTAAGTGGCCTACAGCCCACTTCCACAAAATCTGTAAAGATGATGAACGCTCTCCGAAGTGCCAGTGATACAGCTTATCACTTAAGAGACACACACCACAGTGCCGGTGATACATGAAGAAAGATTTCATAATTGTACAGTTAGTTACAACGTAGAAATGGACTCCCTAACTGGAGAGAACAGATTAGGCTAGTTTTTTTTTTAGTTTCAATTAATAGACGTGTAGGTACACCATTATATAAAACCTTATGTTTTAAAAGGATTTTGTGTATAGATATAAGATCCCACGGGATCAGGACAAATGACTCGCTATCAAAGCACCAAGAAGATCTTTTTAACAAAAGTTTTCTTTCCGTATATCTTCTTTCATAGTGCCTTGTATGTTATGAAATAGTGTCCTTGTCATCTTTGAGTGTTTGCATGTATTTTTCATATTTGTGACTTTTTATATCGAAAGACATGAACCCAGGACAAAGTCTCACAGCTGTAACTATTTGTGCACCGTTGCACCGAGAGGGTGGGTTCCAACACTAGCGGGCGATCCTAGCATGTGAAACAAGCATTGTTCCAAGCAGCCGCGGAACACGTCAGCCTCCCCGAAGCAACTGCTAGACAGTGTGTCGCCTAGCTCTCTGAAGATGGCCGAGCACCCTAGGCCATATAGTCGAGCGCAAGGGTAATTCTCCCACCCCGCTAGCACCAAGGCAGACGTACCAGAGCGATGTCATGCCTCCCACTCCAGGCTGGCCATGGGCCAGCCAAGCGCACAATATAAGGCAGTGCGCGGCCAAAGATGCCAGTTGTATTCTCCAGTAAATCGCCTCAACACTTCTGTGCTGGAGCTCTCTACTGACTCTAGACCCTCACGGTCCTCTCCAAGAGCTTCCAGTTCTTCAGCGACCACCAGTGGCTGCCACCACCAACGACCAGAGACTTCTATCACTTTGTCCAGAAGCTAATGAAGACTTCAAGCACCATCAGCTTCCAGAAGTCTTCACCACCAGAAGCCTACTCAACTACACTTCACACATCCGCTGTAGACGCTGTTAAGTGTCAACTACAACCACTGCCCTTCTGGTAGTGGCCCCCGTTGTTAGGTCTCTTCTAGACACCCCCACGTTAGAGTAACTACTTCAGAGTTGTTTTCATAGCCGTAAAGTTCATTCTATACTTGGTTAGTCTAGGAGCAGGTCACCTCCACCTGTTAAGCGTAGCTTACTTTCGTTTTCAGTTTAGTAGCTAGTACAAGTCACCAGTATTTATTAGTTATAATAAATATTGTTTTTAATCCTATCCTGAGAGTAAGTTTGTTTAGAGGTAAATCCTATCCGATACTAGGAACTCTACTTCTAGACGGAGCAAGCGACCGGGTGTAATAACATTACGAACCATAGTGTAGGACTACAGATCCCCATCAGGTATTTGTACGTCAACACACACACCACTTTCGATGGCCACCCGTTCTGTGCACTAGGTGTACAGAAAGGTAGAGCCTCAACCACTAGGTACACCTCCATCAGGAGCTGGACAGCCATCTCAGGCTGTATAACTGGCCAGAGCCCCAAGGGTGCTGGCACGAGTATTTGCCTGGGATTGGAGTGCCCGACTGTTGCTGGAACTCACCCTGAAAGTAGTAGGAAGACGGCCCATACGACCTACCGCTCTAGGTTTGCGCGCCAAGAAGTAGAACTGTAGGAGCACAAGGTTTGCACTGTCAACTTCTGTTGGGCTTTACACTTAGTAGGGGTACAGTTGATTGCTTGCACAGACGGAAAGTAAGTTAAGTGTCGATACTGCCTTCATGCCATTTGGACTAAGGCACGGTACTCGAAGGGAGGAGAAGAAGGAGTTCTTTACTAATAAGCGAGTGGGCACCAATCACCCATCCACACTTGGTGGAGACACCCCATGGGAACGTGCTCCGTCTGCCAGTCACCTGGAGAGGCAGTCCTCTTCAGCCAGCATTCCAGTGTATTTACCCTCATACACCAGACATGACGCAGAGTCACATCCTGCAGTACGTGCGTGCCTTGGTCACTGGGAGTGACACCAGGTTGGGGACAGCCAACTCGTTCTTCGAAAGCAGTGCAGCCGCTGCCTAGAGCCAGAGATACCTCGTCTCTCCGTATGACACCTCAGCAACTAGCACCACCCAGGCAACTGTTGGCCCCAGCCGGCCTACCTCTACACCGGAACCCAGGAGATTGGTGAGTGAGTACCCTGGTAAGTCAGCCCTGCCTCAACAGGCTAAGGTGGTAGTCAGAAATATTGCGGTACTGTCCACGGCAGACTTCGTACCAAGCCGCCAGCCTACTCGACCAGTGCTAGTCTCTGGTAGAAAGCCGACTCAATCACAGTAATTAATTACCCGAGCGCGCCTGACCTCATCCTCACCAAAAGTAACATTGAATAGTCTAAGTGACACGTGTCAAGGTTTAATCTAGCAATTTAGGTTTTGTTTGATGTCCGATGCTAAAAAGAGGGTTAACTTGTAAGTTAGATAGATGGGGTAGGTTAGGAGCAGCCCGACCTATCTCTCCTTGACCCTCCCCCCTCCTACCCATAGTGGTCGAAGAGATGGACATCTATTGGTGCAAGTGCTGCAGGAGAGAGAAATGGGACTCTTGGATTGGAAAAGTGTTAGTGAGGATGTGACATTTTGGGCACTCAGGGTCAGTATCAGATGCATGTGTTTGGGATGCTCTGTAGTTGCAGTGATGCTACAGGCTGGTCAATACTGTAGCTATTGTCGTCTAGGTGAGTGACTCCTGGTAATTTCAGGGGGTGTCACAAAGATGACCCCCTCCCCCCCGAAATCAACATCATGACCATTGAGTCCCTTTGCCGAGGTGGTCATCGACGTGTGGCTTGGATTCTTGGCCATTCCAGCAGAGGGCTTTTCATAAATGCCTTCCTCCCCCCATGCCTGATGTGACCAGCTGGCCAGCGGAATCCGCCACCAATAGATTGAGCCCAAGAAGTAGGAGCGCTGAAGGAAGAAGACTTAATGGCCAAGGCACCAGGCGTGTGGACGAACAGTAGAATACAAGGTGTTTGCTGGCCACAAGCTCCTTTTTCCTAGATGTTCCTTCTTTTAGTCGCTAAACCCCAAAAATCTGAAAAGTTAATTGATTCCTAGTTGTTAAGGTCTGCAGTTAGCAATAAGTTCTTTTATGAGGAGGTTTATTTTGTTGAATATGGTCACGTTGTTAATTTTAGGACTGGAAGTACAGTGTCTCAACCCTTTATCATCTTTTCATCCAAAGAAGTGATGTGATGTTTTGTAGTTTTTTTAAAGAGAGAGAAAAAAAAAACTTTGAAGTTATAGCGGAATAATAGAGAATTGTGTATTACATTTGCAAGGTAAACTATGCATGGGTGTTTAGCAATCAACTGTTTTGCTGTACTGTGGCTTGCTGCTTTAATGTTTGCCCTAGGTGTCCATGTGAGATGAGAGGTCCAGCGCTGACTTGATGGTAGAGTGCCGCTGTCACTTGCTGCCTGTTCACGGGACCAGTCTTGGTGTTAGTTGCTGAAGACAGTTCAGCTGTGATGTTTATGACCCCCTCTACTTCAGCATGCTTCAAGGCACCTGCTGCAAGATATTGCCATACATCTCTCCAAATTATTCAGATAAGTCCCAACAGAAATAGTTTCAATGTAATAAACTTGAATTGGTATATTGGGGCAAATGTAAAATAAATACGATGTAAAAAAATTAGAGGATCAAATCATGATAATGTATAAAAAACAGTTCTTATTTTTCTTGTGTTGACGCAGAATTTGCAACTTTTAAATGGAGAAGGAGATAAACTAAGCCGCAACATAAATTATTTGTCGGTTGAGAATTTTTTTTGTACAACCTGACTAAATTAGGGATGTAAAATTTAAATTGAAAAATTGAACATGCTGATATATGTCAGATTAAAAACTTGCAAAGATATGGTAGTAATAGAAAATATTTTGTTTGTAAATGTTCAAATCATTTGCTATGGAGACTCTTTTACCAGAAAGTCGCTTAATTATGGGATGGTTGTAGTTAAAAATAAGTCAAAGACGAGCCTTTTAGAAACTAAATTTTTGATAAATAAGGAAAAAAAAAAAAAAAAAAAAAAAAAAAATCATTTGTAAGGACACAAATTTATCGATGCCCGAGAAGATGTGAAGTAATTTTTTTTAAATATACACTTAATTCTCTGGGAAGCACTTTATTGTTTATTATGATCCATTAGGTTATTTTATTATTTTTCGTTGGATATTAGGGTTTTTTAAAATTATGTTGTTTTGGTTAGGATTTTGTTGTTCAGATCTATACTAGGCATGGTTCAGTTGGTTATTGTCATTTTGGGGTTAGGTGTGCCCCTCTTTTTATTTGTTCAGATGCAAATCCTTCTTTTTGGTTTAGGAAATGATTTAATAATTTAAATTTAAATTTGGGTTTTTAGTTATAATTTTGGAAAATCATTTTGGTTCGATGTTAATGCCCTTTAAGAACCTTTGCCCTTAACATAATAGTCGTGGTTTGTTTGGATATTAACTTGTAGTGCCTGTTGAAAATCGTAATTGTAAATTATTTTATTTTGTATATACAGAGGCCTTAATTTGTTTTTATTGGAAGTCATTTACCATTCTTTTTATCTTTTTACTTTTTTGTGAAGGGTTTCAGGTCTCATTATTTTATCATGTGCAGGATATGCTTTAATTATTTTAAAAAGGATTGGGATATAAGATTGTTAGGTCATTCACTTTGTCTCTTTCTTAGACTCGCAGTAGATAGTTCCAGAGCTGCTGCAGCAATTGTTTGCCAATTGTGTCGAGCTGAAGTCAGCCTCTGCAATCTTTGTATCGGCTACAGCTGGGTTCCATTTTTTGTTTCCGCCACTGCGTCGGTAATATGCTGTCATAATTTATTATGAACTGTTTTTGTGGTGCACGTGTGCCAGAAGTTCCCAGAGCTGTCTCTGACGAGGGACGTTTTCGAGTCAATAGCTGTGCGATTGTGGTCCCGTAAGGGGAAGAGAGAAGGATTTGTGCTGTGTGCAGCAAACAGAGTATAGGCAGCTCAGGGGACAAGGGAGTGGTCTGGTGCTGATAATGTGTTTGCGGGCGACCGCACGTGTTCAAGGAGAGCTGTGATTGGCTGAAGGCCGGGTGACGTAAGCGATGATACCAGACGCAGCTTTGTTGATGAAAGTCAGCTGTGGAGGAGTGATGTTTTAAATAGGAGTAGTAGAGAAGGCAGAGGAGGCTAAGTCTAAGAGAGGCTAAGGCTAACTCGGAGGAGAGATGAGCAGAGCAGAGCAAGAGTTCTACATGGCGCAGTCATAGCAGAAGAAGAAGTCAGTCACAGGTAGGCTGTAGGAGCCTGGTAGGCCGTACAACATGTAGGCCATTAAGAAGACAAGTAATCTTTTTTCTGTAGTTGTAGTTTTAGTGTAGGGGCTCCAGTAGGCGGCATCACGTTAAAGTTGAGTTTTTATGACTGTATGGTCTAGAGGTTAACAGTTTATAAGTCTCTTAGGTGTTTAATGTAACTTCTGTGAGGACTTATATTGTGTTTTTTGAGTATATGGTCCCTTTTATTTTGTGTCGATGCCGACGAAAGTCTATTTTTGTTAAGTCGGTAGGTCAGGGCATTTAGTATCAATAATGAGAATGAAACCATGTAGAGACTTTTTAAATTTCGTAAACAGATGTCTTCCTCCCGTCGATAAATTAGTGCTCCAGTTGTCATGAATGTTAATGGCAAAGTAAGTAAAATGAGTTGAAGTCCATTCAAGATTTTGTGTTGTGAGATTACTTGATTGGTGTAAAAGACCAAGGTTATGTAAAAATCAGACGTTTTTAGTTGTTTTGATGTTTTAAATGTACAAGATTGGCGAAAAAGTAATTATAACTGGAACTAAATTTAACGGAGTTTAAATGTTTTTTTAATGAAACAGATTTTTTTACTAATTATTTGTTATTCCATAAAAGTCTATTTCTAATAACGCATTTGTTTATTTATTCAATTAAATTTTTAAGGTTAAGAATTTGTAAGAAAAGATAATTATTTGCGTGTGGTCCCAATACATTTTTAAATGTTATTAGTTTGTTTATTGTTTGGACAAAGATAAAAATTTTGATTCAAATATATTTTTTGTATAAAATTTTAAGCCATAGTTTTAATAAAAACATTTTTTTGTCACGTTTTTTATAAAATTTTATTTATTTGGATTTATTAAATTTAAAGTTTTCTGAACATCTCTTTTATTTCTAAACTATAGATACACCCACCCTCCCCTTCCCACTATGAATTTGGTTTAATAACTATTTCTTGAAACTATTGGTTTAATTGTGAGTAATTTTTATTTAAGACATTATTAACTTTAATTATTTGCGGTTTCATAAACTTGTTAGTGTCCTGTCTAAAAGAATAGCGCACTACATCTTGCAGAGACTGCTGAGGGTTACTGCTCTACCTTTAAAGAGCAATGTTTTAGTTTGAAAGTAAAGGGCTTTAAGGCTGCCCCTTTTTTAAGAGCCTTGTGGTGGTTCCCCCTTGTTTTTGTGAAGATATGTCAGAGATGTAGGATGAAGACATTTTATATACTGTGTTTTTGTGGAGTTGAGAGAGAGTGTTTCAACATATAAGATCTTTTCCCCCTGTGGTAGAGAGTTTAAGGGTTAAGTTGCAGTGTGTTTCCTTACATCTCCTTCCTCTACGAGTCATCGAATTTTAGTAGTTGGTCATGTTGTTCGAGTTCTATTCCTCCCCCCCCCCCCCCTTCCTTCTTGGGTTTGCTGTGAATGAATGAATGATAGAGTTTAGAGTTGTTCATTATTTTAGCCCCCCTGTTGTAACTTTTTCACATTTGGTTTCGGCGCCGAATAAATTAAATTGTATGGGTTTGATTACTTCCATTCCTTCCCTTTTCTCCTCCCCTCTTTCCTCATTTTCACAACTGACCTCTGGGAAGGTCCGTATTTGTCCTCTGGTAGATTTGTGAATAAGCCCTCTGTGGTTCTCAGCCCAGTATACAGTCTCCTGGAGTCCTACAATTTTATACGGGCCCTCCCACTTCTCAGCCAAACCTAAGCTAAACTGGCAGCTGGCTTTGCTAAGGAAGTGGCTGTGTAGAACAGTTTCACCTATATTAAAGGCTCGGATGCAAGTGCGGGGTGGTGGGTACTTTTTCTTTATGTAGCCCTCTTGCAATCTTGGGCATTGTCTGTTTAGGCCAGGGCAGCCAGGCGGACATCATCGGGACAAGGCATCTCTGTGGGTGGGCTATCCCATACAAAATCCCCTGGGCAGGAGAAGGTATGGCCCAGAAGGAATTAGCTGGGAGTGGTATTTATTGCCTCGCTGGTTCGACTTCGGAGGGCTAAGAGGATCTTTGGGATATATTTGTCCCAACGTTTGTGTTTTTCCCCCACACTGAGGCGGATGCTCTTCTTCAACTCTTGGTTCCTCCATTCAGTGGGGTTGGCTTGTGGGTGGTAAGGAGGGGTCGTCCACGTTTCAACCCCCCATTCATAGCAGGTTGTCAGCAATTTTCGACTGGAGAACTGGGTTCCGTTGTCCGTGAGGATGGCTTGCGGATATAGTCTATTCACGCACGGTTTCTTCTGCCTTTTTGAATAAAACCTTTGAAAAATCTCCCCAAGTATGCATGCTTGGTTGCTTCCTAAATACGCCATGTATCACAAGTGTTTTATAGTTGTGTTAATATTAAAGTTACTTTTTTCTGTTAAATTAAAATGTTGTTAATATTTAATCTATAAATTATATTGCTTCTTTTATAAATAATTTTAATAAAAACAGTGAGAAAACATGTGTTTTGGTAGCGTCTAGTAAGAAATAGTTCTTATACAAAATACTATTACAACAGAGTGTGCACGAATCTGGTGCATTGTCCCTCTGGTGTAATCATACACACTTAGTTAAGCTTAGTTTGCACGAGGTGGAGGAACATCCTGGAAGTAGAACTTTTGCAGGGCTTCAAAAAAGGCCAAAGATACCATGAATCAGCTATTGCCCAGCGTGGAAAGATTTGTGTCTCAAATTTTTGAATGATGTGGTGGGTTTCCTGGCTGGGTAGAGGGAATACCTCCACCCATCTTGATAACTGATCAGTCATTACTAGCACGTTTGCGGTTCCCCTTGGTACTTTGGGGGTATGGCCCCATCAGTTCAGCTGCTACGAGAGACCAGGTCGTGCGTGGTCAATGGGGTTTGGTGGTGAGCTGTGGTATGGGGTTATGCCTTTCCCCTTCAGCATGTCTTGCAGCTGTGGACATACTACCAAACATCTGTTCTCATCCCATTCTATATTTAGCGTTCTCCGATATCGGCTAGGATTCGATGTCAGCTAGGGCTTCTCTGGTTCCTGGATTATCTGCTTCGGGGTGATCGTGTTGATGTCTGCAGATGTCAGCACGCAAATTTTTTGGGTACCCATATTCTTCACTTAGCCCCGGGTTGGCTGCTTTGGGACCACACGACGTCCCTCAGTTCGAACTGCTGAGGTTGTTTACGGAGAATGTTCTGGATATCCGGTTCTAGCTGCTGATGGAAAGTTATTTGGCTCTAGTTGCAGTTGTAATAGCTTTAATGTGCTCTTCGGGCCTGCGGTCTAGAAGTTGGGGTGGAGTCATCCTCTCCCATTCTTCATCGGCTTTGGTGTCTTCACCTAGTTCTAGTTGATGGGATAGGGCATCTGGAAGATCATTGGTCTTGCCTGGGCAGTGCTGTACTTTGAAGTTGAATTAAGTCAAGAACGTGCCTCACCGCCAGAGCTTGGTTTTGGCATTCTGGGACTCACGTAGCCACTGGAGGGCTTTGCTTTCTGTCCGTAAGATGAAGTGGTTGCCTTCCAGATAATACCTATATTTGTGAACCACCGATACAACGGCTAGGCATTCTTGTTCATTTATGTGGTAGCACTGTTCGGTGGAATACACTATCATACACTATCTGGCATACACGATCACCTGGGGTTGGCTGTCGGGACCCTCTTGATAGAGATTGGCTCCTAAGCTGTTCTGGCACGCGCCGGTTTGCAGGATCAGCAGCTCCTCCCCTTGAGGCCGGTGGAGTTGCTTGATGTCCTGAAAGTTTGCTTTCAAGGCTTGAATGGTGGCGCAGCATTCTGATCCCCACCGCCACTGTGCTTCCTTCTCTAGTAGTGGGTGCAATGGCGACATGCAGCAGGCTATGTTAGGCACAAAATCTCTGAGTCAGTTGCATAGACCAAGGAAGTGGAGCAATTGTTTCTAGGTGGCCAGTTCTTCTGCTTCCTGAATAAGACTTATCGAACTTGCTTGTGGGTAATTTCCTTTGGGGGTGACTACATTACCCAGGTAATCAATGGAAGACTTCCCGAAGTGGCTTTTCGAGAGCTTGCATGTCATACCATGTAGCTCTAGGCGTTCTAGGACCCGTTGGATGTGACAGGTGTGCTCTTCCCACGACTTTGAGTATATGCTGATATTGTCAAGGTAGGCTAAGCAGAATTGGCCTATATATCCCATCAGTACCTCTGCTGACATGAACCGCTGGTGTATTTTCTGCTGTCTGGATGCATCACGACTTGCCAGTACCCCAACCACATGTCGAGGGTACTGAAGATTGTAGCTTCTCCAATATCACACAAGATGTGCATTAGGTTAATGGCTGGAGGAGCAATGGGATGGGTAGCATCATTTAGAGCTTTGTAGTTTACACAAAATCGCAGTTGGCCGTTCTTCTTGGGGACCAAAACTACGTGTGAATGGTATGGGGAATCTGAAGGCTCTACGATCCCATGTTGCTTCATTTCCTCAATTTAATCCATTATTAGCTGGCATCGTTTCGTGAATACCCTGTAGGGTCAGTTGTAGATGGGTGTTTGTAGTCAGCCATATTTCGTGTTCGATTGATCTGGTTTGGCGAAGGGTTTCTCCATGTCCGAAGGCGTGTGCGTGTTTATCGAGGACTTTCTTCAATTCCTGGAACTGCGGTTTAGGGAGCTGGTGATTGATATCTTTGGTTTTGAGGGTTGGCGGAATGATGGTGTCTTGACAGTGTTCCCAATTGATGGTCACGTGATGTTTGTCACATAGGTATACCTTACGTTGACCATGGTCCACTACACGCCAGGGTGCCCAAGTATTATAGCTTCGTGAATATATGGAGAGACAACGAATTCCGCTGGTTTAGAATGCTTGTATAATTCAATGGTAAGAGTGGTCCAGCAATCATGTTTAAGGGTCAAATCTAATTTTGCCTTCCTTACAGTATAAGTTAGTGGGCGAACTGTAAAGATAGTTGGGTACCGAAAATTTTGGGCAATATTTTGGGTAATGGAAATGCCTGGAATACCGGACGGGTATTCTGCCCGAAAATATTGGGCCAACATTCCTTCCAATATTCATCCATAGACACACCTGTTTTTTCGAAGCACGTGGAATCGCAAAATAAACGTGAAATACAGTTTCTCGCAGAAAAATGACATACCTTGCAAAAAACAACAAAACGCACAAAAAATATGAGCAAAAATTAATTTCCGTTGTGAATTCTCATGTTTAACTAAACTAATTCGATAAATTGTTTGAATATGTAGTCAGGATCGGAAAGTCGACACAATCAATGTATCAAATTTACACCGCCGAAACGATATAGTCAATGAGCATCTACTCCTACAGGATACCACTACTATTTTGGAAATTAATGGATCTCTGTGACTTTCTAAAATACACTAATTTCATTTGCATTTTGTCCTTTTTCACTTTTCATTGCATAATTAATGTAATTTCGTTGGTAGTCTACAAATGTGATAAATATAAAAAATACCAAACACTTATCTAAAAAATGGTAACGAAATTTTCTGTTGCCACTATGGATTGCCAAATGTTTGTTTTTGTTACATTTTATGTATACATGTTTTTAAATCTACCAAGATTGTGTGGGGATGATTTGTTGTATCTGGTGCCATTTTATTTTTGTTTTGACCAAGGAATATATTAGTTAAGGTTCTGTTTACTGTATTGGTGGGGCAGGTAACTTTAATTTATCAATTTTATCATCTTTTGCAAGATGAGGTTGTTTTGCGTCACTTCTTACGAGAAAATAACAATTATAACTGCTCATTGTTTTGATGATGCAGTGGAAAATTTTGCTCCTACGGAAATAACATTCAAATTACTATAATTCAGAAGTTATAACATCACCGAAAGAACAAAACGTAATAAATGTGATGCTATTATTCGTACCGATGCGAGAATTACACAATAAATATTTTCAGTAAAGTTGAAAATCATTGGGTTTTTTTTAATGAACTACATTAAAATCAGTGAAATCAATATGGATTCCAGTCTGTAATGTAGACACTGAAAGAGTTTTTCAATGTCGGGAATATAATGATTGACAAAAGAGCAAACCAAAATACAAGTAATATGGTAGTAATAAGGACAGTTGTTTGCATTTTCCGATTTAGTGTATGCTACTTTATTTTTGTACCATCACTAAGGTAACCAAAATTTGTTGCAATACCGCTTAGTTATTACTTGTATGAGTATTGGAAACTAATTGTGAAAACTTATCTAATGTAAATTAATTTTTACTAAAAATTTATTTTTTAGTTTTTACTTGAATGAAAACTTCTTGACAAGCATATTGCAGCTTATGTATTTCTTAAACAAATATTTAATACCTTTATGAATATTAACTGTGCAAAAAAATATTTTATGTTCAAAATTCATTCACTTATTTTGGTTTTAATGCCTGATGAAAATTGTCCGAGCCCGAAAATACGAGGTTAAGTACCCGCCAGAGCCCGCCCGAAATAAAATTTCTCTGCCTGACCAGTCCTAGCGGAGTGTAGCCCTTTGTATGGCCGCGAGGAGTTCACTGCACACAAAATTTCCCGTGGTGGTCGAGTCTAGTACGGTGAGTACTTTTCTCCCATTGATTCAGACTTCAATGTGGGGAGCTTCTGGTGGTTCCACTTCTTCGGCTAGTAGTTGTATGATGGGCCCTTGCTGTCTGGTGGGGTTGGCTCGCTTCGTCGCCGGCTGCGCCTGAGGGGTGAATTTCTTATTGGTTGGTTGCCGTATTGCATCTGCTGCTTGGGTTGCATCTCCTTCCAACCGCTCGTCCCCATCCTGTCGGCCGGTTTGGGCAGTCGTTGTTGAAATGTTCTGGGCAGAACCAGCATTTCGGAAGATTTGGTTTGATGGAATGGGGATGGAGGTTAGGATTCCCTCTTCGTTCTAATGTCTTCTCCGGCTCTGCAGGTTTGCTGATTTTCGGTCAGTCCAATATAGTCTGCACTTTGAAGTTGCGCTCGGTTTACTTTGTTCTCTATACTAACTTGTCTATCGTAAGCGGCTTGCGTATCAATAGCAGGTTTCTGAGCTTGTGAGCTTGGGTAGCAACATGTGAGTCATGTGTTGCACGCAGCTCTCTTCGCTTTCATCTGGGAATATCGCAGAAACATTTGCAACTTGCATCAGATGAATACTACTTCTTCCTCATCTGGAGTTTGGGTACAGGTGTAAAAGTCTGTAGTGAGGTTGGCTAGCACTTCTTCACCGGTGAATTGAGCAGCAAGGCGGCTACTCAGTTGTCCCCTTTCAGTGATGAACTCGCCGTATTTGTTCCACCATTCTAGGGCTATGCCCTTGAGTTTTGCTTGTGCTCTGCTCATCCATTGTTTTGGAAAAATTTCACTGTCCGAAATTCCTTTTCTCATTCAGCTGTGAACATGAGCATGTCATCATGTGGATGTCCCGCAAATTTGGGAATTTGGGGTTCCCCTGCGCACCAGGTGGTGGTGGCTGGGCCGGGATTGTGTGAATAGTATTCGGCAGCCCACCGACATACCTCGTAGTGGGGCTTGTTACTCTCACTTCTGGCCACCCAATGCAAATGTGGTGGTAGGGTTCCGAACATAGAATGCAGCGGACTATGTTGAGCCCGTGTCCCAGGCATGCTATCCAGTTGCAATAAGCTGTCTATCTAGTGCGGCACTCCTCACATCTAAATTCCAGCCTGTCTGTGTATCTCATTTCCTCAGCCCAGCCTAGCTCACATAATGAAAGTTATGTTGGCAATGGGCACACACTATGTTATACGTCCCTGTGCTGGGACAATTGGGTTTGTGGCAACGTTCAGCTATGGCGTAAGCCATATTTGCTTCGGCTTGCTAGGGTTTATTTACGTCTGTGTCTGACATGATTACTAGGTTTTTTGAGCACCACGGGGTGTTTTTAAGACTCAGCGAAGTCTGGGTTGTTGGCAAGAGACTCCTAGGTAGGGCATCTGGCTCGGAGTCGCGCTGGCCTGGTTCTGCTTACTTAGTCTTGGTAATTATGTCACAAGGCCCCACATTGAAGGCCAGAAAACTACTTGACGAGTGATGCTATTGACAAAGGAAGCAAGTCACGACCCAAGTGTTTTGGTGGGTGTGAGGGCAGACACACCCGGGGTGAGGTTGAACTCTAGTTGCAGCATGGAACAGGAACCCGACCAGAGTAGTAACTCGTTGTGTGGCTTTCCTACTGGGCACAAAGTCGGGGACGGCAAACACAATTATACGTATGGGTGGACCACTCTCACTTGTGTACCTTGGTGACTAGGGACCTGGGTAGGCTGCTGGAGACGATGTGCTCGGGCTAGCACCGGGACCTGGTGCACAGATGGGCAGGTTGACATCGGCACTGCAGGTCGGCCTGGCGGTTTTAGTGAGCTGGTTGGCATCCACGCAAACCAGGGGTTGGCGATGCCGAATGGGACTTCCTCAATCCTGAGGAAGGCCTGGATGATGGAGTGGATATCTCTGTCAGTCTTGGTGGATGGCTTGAACAAAGCTGGTAAGGGGGCTGGTGGGACCGGTCTAGAGAGGATGGGCTACTTGAACTTTCTACCATTGTCAAGGTTGTGAAGTACTGTTGGGTTGGGGCTAACCTCTTGTTGGTATTGAGATAGTAACAGCCTTTATAACCCTCTTACGAATAATACTCCAACTGGAGAAAGGCATTAAGAGAAGATTCTCTACTACCAGTCCCCCAGAGGTAGAGTAGGTGACGTTCTCCCCTATCTAGGCGTACTTCCACGCACCGTAATCGCCAGACCAAAGCCGCCACTATCCCAGCATCCGGCACCAGAAGCACAGTGGATATTGAGAGTCAGGTTTCACTATGGCTGACTATCACAATACGTGGGTGAGTTCCCCAAAGGACCAGGTCCTCAAACCCAGGGAAATACTCCCTCCAGCATCAGAAGCTCGGTGGATAGAGTATCACCAGACTGATTGTCCAGCCCCCAAGAGGATGAGTACCTAGTGTCTGGGCTCTATCTTTCTATACATAGGGGTGCATAGAAAGGATGGCCATCCAATGTGTGTGCGTGTGTGTTTTGATCTGAGAGTACTTGCAGTCCTATGATAAGTTCGGCAAACTGGTTTAGAAGAATATTCCTTGTCTCTTTCTGTACCTTGATGGACTTGATGTTTACTGGATAAGGAACAGGACAAACTGGCATTCCAAGGGCAATGCCCCAGTATTTATACTCTCCTGGCTCACCCTTGACCAGGTGGTGAGAAGGCAGGGAATGGGGGTTGCAAGCAAGCATCCTCTGGGCGTGTGATGTCACTGGCCGGCCGAAGTTCCAGCTGCTGCATACGTCTCGGCTATTCATACTAGTAGTGCCATCCCCCAGCATGCTATAGTACTAGGTGACTTTGAAGCATCACTTCGGTGGCTCGGCTGATGAACAGTACAATTTATTCGGGAAATGAGCGTGCGTCTTTTACAGTTCGATAAACAGTACAAGTTCTTGGCGCTTGGAAGATTGTACTGCTAATCAAACTCCATTGATGTGTGCAACTGAGTGTTTCGCACTGATGAGCAGAAGTGTATTTTGGCATGCATAGGCCGCACATTTTTACACAAAAAAATGACTACAAAAAGTAGGGTGCGGCTTATTTACAATATGTCGGAATTAAAAATTTTTTCCCCCCAAAACATATTTTGAAATTTGTCAACATACAGTATATTTTAATGTTTTAACTTAGTTTCTAAGGAAGTAAAATAAAATAAGAACAAATTAATAGCTTATCATTTGTGTTTAAATGCATAAAGGGCCAATGCTTATGGGCTGCTCTGTGGTCCCTTATTTTTTTCCCCTTCCCATTTGGTGGTCATTGCCTGTATTCAGCTTATGGTACCTCTCCATGGAGAAATAAAAAGGAAGATATAATACTGGATGTCCCAGACCTAGCGTAGGTCCGGCCCTTCTCGAAAACAGTGCATCCAAGCTTTTTCGGGTAAAATGCCTTATACGCAAATCCTTAAGTACGAATTGAATGGTGAACACTACAGAGTCTAGAATCTGCGGTAAACAAGAGGAAATGAAGGTAACTTCAGAATTTCAAATGGGAAGATGGTACAAAATTAACATAGTTGAATAGAGCTCACGAAACTGAACATCTTTTGTCTGGAAAGTTTTACGGTATGTTACGCCGTTGTGAAAATATTGACATATTCTCTGTTTGGCACACCTTATATTGCATTGTGCCTCACCACGCCAGCCCAAACAAGGCGAGCAGGAGCTGTTGACGCTAGATAGCAGTATTTGTATTTCTCCTCTGTTTGTTCCATTTGTCATGTCAAATAAGAAACGTTTTAGCAGAGCGTGCACTGTGAAATATTTCTAGCATCGTTTTTACTTTTCTGTTATTCATGCAGTAATGCTGCATTCACACAAAGAGGCATTTGACATGCTTATGGTGCTCGGTGAATGTCACCAGAATTACCGACAAGCACAGAGTGTGATCATGCAGGGGGGTATCAAAATCAAGATAGCGCCAACGGTCACAACATGTTTTCCAGCGATTGGATGCACAGATTCGCAACAGTGGCCAGGTGCAACCAACCCGCAATCATAACAATCGAGTCAGAAGATGTGTTAGAGATGATATCAGTACAGATAATCTTGCTGCAATAAATCTAGACCCACGTCTTTCTACTCTAAGAATAGCACCTACTTGACGGTGGTTTACATCCCTACCATATTCATGTCCATCAGGCATTAAGCAAAGATGATTTCCCGACAAGAATATCCTTCTGCAACTGGTTTTTAAATCAAAATCTGGAGTTCCTGACTGTCGTACTGTGGACTGATGAGGCCACTTAAAAATCTAATGGGGATGTAAACATCAACAATGCTCACTATTGGTCAGCAGAAAATCCTCATTACGTCAGCATGACAACCAACACATTTGGAACCTAAATATGTGGTGTGGACTCATCCTTGATCAAGTTATCGCCGTTATTGGCCCTTATTTTTTTGATGAACACTTAAATGGTGAGCGGTACTCTGAATTCCTGCAACACACACTGCCTGAGAGGCTAGAAGATACAAGCAACACGGCTGTTAATCTGGCTGTAACAAGATGGATGCCAGGCCCATTTTTCCTTAGTGGCCAGGCGTACTTTAAATCAGAGTTTCCAGGTTTTGCGAGCTCTATTCAATGATACTAATTTTGTACCATCTTCCCATTTGAAATTCTGAAGTTATCTTAGTTTCCTATAGTTTACTGCATATTCTAGACACTGTAGTGTTCACCATTCAATGTGTCCTTAAGGGTTTGCCTACAAAGCAATTTACCTGAAAAAGCTTGGATGTACTGTTTTCGAGAAAAAAGGCTGGTACGGTAGGTCTCGGATACCCGGTATAGCTTCTTAACAAACAAACATGCCTAACTGCACTGATGGTTGGAATTTATTGACATTTATTAATGTTACAAAGATTTATAGAGAAGCGCCTTTCTTTAATTATTAATGACCGAACTTGATGATTAGTTACATATTTTGGGATGTCAAACTAATTCTCATAAATGTTTAACTCCAAACTGCACATAACACACACACCAACAACTTTCGGTACTGACCTCTTGACAGATATACTTTTGATATTATGAAATCCTTGCAGCAAAATATTGCCATCTGAGGCAGGCATACATTCACAATCCGTATCTCACCACAAACACTAAGACTACTCTTAAAACGCACAACAGACTTGAGCTTTTTACGTACGACATAAACATCTTACCTCATTTCCATAGTCCGATGCAAATAGTTATATGCTTGTTCCAAGCAATAATAGTCCTTATCATTGGCAAATGATGCTCCAAGTAACTCTAAGGCATCTATTTTCTCCTCACGGGACACTTCTGGTCGGGTGATAAGATACTCCACAACTTCAGCTCTCGTTCTTTCTGCAGCTGCTATCAGAGGTGTCATACCTGCAAGCCAGTGACATTTAAGCCAAAATAACCTTCACCATCACTGTTAGCATTTGAATTTAATGAGCATTGAACACAAGGTATGGTATGACAAATCGATGTTGCAATATTTTTTTCAGTTCCAAGAAATATATATTTACTATTAAATAAATAACCTCCTATTGAAATTATTCAAAATTAGAGATGGATCGAACGTTCAAATTTTGGACCGAACCCAAACTTAAAGGTCCACTTTTAAATAAATTTATGCACATAACTCTGGTTGGTTCAGGGTCAGTTCGAATAATTGACAAGAGTTCAATTTTGGCTCAAAATATTATGAACATGAACGTAAATAACAAACTTAAAAACAAACTCATACTAATATGAAACACACATATTAATAACAAATAGCAATCAGCATTATTTATAACAGGCACAGTGCATTGCTGTCAACACTGTATTGGCGTTTTATGGTCTTCGATAATTTTAACAGACAACGTTGTGAGTTGTGATTGATAGTGGCACGGCAATAAATAAAATTATGTAAAATACACTTGCATGGACAGGTTACATAGTGTTCATGATGCTGTGATCAGAATTGTAAAAACTCAGTTACAAATAAACACAGGTTCAACACTGAAAGTGTTCATAGCCCAAATGTAATTTAACTATGAATTTGTATTTACATGTGCACACTGCTAACAGGAAATTACTTGATATTCTTTCCTACTTAACTTCATATTATACCTGTTTTGCTGTGAAGTGTGTACTGAAAATCACGTGATTTAATGCATATGACATAAATTGCTTGAACTAATTAAATGGACAGTGTACTGAACAGGTTCGTAATTATGATACTATATTTATATAACAAAAAAAGCCTTGTATAATTGTAATGTGCTAATAATTTTAGCATGTGTAACACATATGGGCAAAACACATTGACTCGTACTATGTCCACTGAACGTTACTGAAAATGCAACTACAAAGTCACTACAGGATTAGGCAGCTTTGCAATCATATTATTTTGCTTTAAAAAAAAAGTTTCTAAAACAATAAAACTTAACTTAAAGGATTCTTTACTTCATCATGAAATTGATAAATTTAAATCAAAACAAATACTTAAATTATTCCATAGCTAAGGAATTAGGGTTGAATAACAAAAAATATTGGTTCTGGTACCGATCCTACAATTTAAATATCGGTTCCAGTATTAGGTTCTATTCGGATGAAATTTTAATAATTTTAGACTTAAATAACTTAAAAACATCTGTTTGTCGTATTTAGAAGACGTACACATAGAAATATTACAACGATTACAAGCTAAAAATTTGTACGAAAATGTCAGCCATTTTGTTTCACCCGATGCTGAGTGTATTATCTTCTTGGTATATACTTATCTATGACATTACCACCACGAGAATGTTTACATTTTGTCTCGTTAACTGACAGAATGAATTAAACCAAATACGATGCTGTATTTGATTAAACTCCTGTACTTAAATACTACTTTTGTGAACGTTTGTACCATACAAATTAATACTGTATTTGTTTAATTTCAACGGCAATAGTAATTCGCTGTACAAAGTATAGCGGCCAAGAAAGAAATGCTTGTTACAGGTGAATTAACCTATATAATAGTTTTGGCGGTAACTACAATATTTGTTTGATTTGATAAGTTTTTCATTATAGTTATTTTTGTAATGACAGAGTTTTGCCATAATTAGATTAATTCATAATGTTTCGTACTAAATATATCATCATTTCAAAATATTGCTAAATTTATTGCTGTGTAGAAATGAGAACAGAGTAGTAGTTGTTAACCTAAAACCGGTTCCGAGTCACCCTCAAGAACCGGTATAAATTGAAACCAAAGAACCGAACAGACCCATCTTTAATTACGAGTATTATAAAAACAGTTAAACACAGTTTTGATTATTTTTTAAAGTTTGGTTCAAGTTCTGTGAATTTCAGAGCAGTTCAGTTCAAGTTCGGTTCATTAACAGTGTTAAGTTTCAGTTCAAGTTCGTAACGGTTCGATGCGAAAAGAGTTTGTTCCAGCTCTATTCAAAATGTACATATTTGCAACTTTCATTATCGGCCATTCACAGTAAAGTGATAACTTTTGAAGCCCTAGTTACTTTTTTCTTTCAACCAATTTATATCCTTCCACCACTTGTTACTGTGAACCCTGCATTGTGAGTAATAAACACAGTGCATGCATTCACCATACCCAAAACCAAAAGTCCAACTTCACAATGAAATGCATTTATTGATTATTATGTCTGATGAAACAGCTTCAAAAAGTGCTCACTTTACCGTGAACGGCCTATAAGTATGTGTTAAAACATGTTACAAGAATTTAATTTCTCATCTTTTGAACTCTTTTCACATTGAAATACACAATATTGAAAGTCCAAAAGATAGATATTTGCTTCATTAGGGTTACCAGATGTGTGGTACGGTAATCAAAAAGAGGACAGGTTCAAGTAACTATAATAATAATAATAATAATAATAATAATAATAAAAAAAACCAACAAGAAGACTCAAAGAAAGAGGACACATAATTTTACAATAGAAACATACAAAATTAGTTTAACATGTCGCAGGTCAGTTAAATATATAAAAATATATATATATATATTTGATAGTTACTCACTCTCCCACAGTTCAGGTTCAATCGGATACATTTTGATCTGTATTCTTTATAAAGATTTGAATTATTTCAACAGGTTTCTATTCCCTAGAAAATTATCACAAATTTTGAAAAGATTGAACAAACTTCTTAACTTAGACATGTAAAAAACAACCAGGGAAAAATTAGTGTGTCGATAAAGACAAAAGGATCACATGATACGTTGATGCACAACACATTTTAAACAATGGTAATTAGATGACTTCAGCTCATCAGCATAGCCAACAGCACATCTGATTTCTACGGAGTATGCATTAATGTTGATAATATGTGATGTAAGAAGATTGTACTGTGTACCCTGCGAGAATGGACATTCTAGCCAGCTGAGATTCTATTATTCATTCTACCTGCGAAGTTATGCACCTCAACACAACAAGCACTACTAACCACCGTTAGATGGCACCACTAGTATGTTTCGTCATTTGTCTGTCTCATTCTTCCAGCTGGCCAATGACATCACGCCAGAGAGCTATGCTTTTCGCTACCCACCCTTCTGCTCAGTGACCACCCCTCGCCATCAAGATGCTAGCCAATGAGCGCCGAGTCAGAATTTGACTCGGAGCACTCTTCAGTCATCCACAGCACTCACTGCCACAACTGACCTGATGGTCTTCACCGTGCTAGCCGCCGAAGTACTCGCCAGCTTCTTTCCTCGTTAAACTTACCTTCCCTTCACCGCACCTTTGCGCCAGAAGGAAAACCTTTCCTAAGCTCCATTGCTATAAGTATCCCGTCTCACCTTGCTTAAGTTATTGCAGCATCGTGCCAACTCGTTTATCCACACTATACACTGCGGCCCCTTCTGGGCAACAATGCGATAGGGAGTCAGTATTAGTTTTCAATTGTTCTAACAGCGCTATTCTGCTATTCTGCCCCAACCCCCGCTAGCCTAGAAACGGGTCACCTCTACCCGGACTGAGTAGCTAAACTTCCCGTCCAGTTCTTGACAAATACATATTTGCATCCTGTAAAACGGAATAAACATTGGTTGAAATCTTACCATGGGTTCCACGTTCCTGTAGACGTTGCACATTCTCCCAGTTGACTTCACCCTTGAGGGAAACGCAGGTGATCCCAGAAACTATTTACTCAAACGAACACAAACACATCTTGCTTACCCACAAGCACTCGCTTGGCCAACCTTTCTACATCATACTTTTGTAGGTAGAACGGCGGTACCTACACAGGTACACAGTTTCTGGACTCACTTGTGGGTCTGGTGCTTGTCCTTTCCATCACACCAAGAGAGAGATCAATATCACCACAACCCACCCCAGAACTCTTCACACCACCCATAAAACTCTACTAAATAACTCGCCCCATATTCATAGCATACCTGAGTATGAAACTTCATATGGAATAGCTAAACCATGGTTTTAGGACATCACGATCACAGAATCTACCCTGGCGACAGCAGTCACGAACACCTGCCCACCAAGCTCCAGAGCCAAATCCTAGCGTTATTCCGTCTAAACCACCGCAGATCCAGCAGTCATCGGCGGTCGCCTGTCGCCCAGGTATCCTCGTAAGAGTGGACCCGCCTAAATGGAATAACGTACTAGCTGACCCAGATTCCGTGCCCGGCCAGAAAGACACAAGGCCAGTCCTGTATACTGGTCAGGGTCCAGTTCCATGCAGCAACTAGAGATCCAGTTTCAACTCGGATGTGTCAGCCTTTGCACCCACCAAAACACTTGGTGCCGTGATGTACCTCCTTTGCCCAAAGGACATCACACATCACTACATTTCGACAGCTAACACTCATACCATGCCAAAAAATCCCTACCCTACAGTCTTGCCACAAGAGCCAAACTATCTGCTCCATCAACAGTGATCTCAACAAACAGTGCAAACAAATAACCAGTGCATTCCTCGATAGGGGCTACCCCAGGCACCTTGTCCACAAACAGATTCAGCAAGACATCTTAAATACCAGAACACAAACCAAGGTCACCAACTCTGATATACCCTGGTGGTCCCATATCATGAAGGCCTAAGTAAACTCAAAAACATTCTCCACTCTGGATACAAAACTTCCTCACCACAAACACAAGACCTGCTCTCCAAACTACCCAGATTGGCCACCTAACCTCTGTAACAAATTGGTTCTTCCAAAGCTGCAGCCGACAACAAATGCCAACGAAACTATCACCCCAAAGGATTCCACCCCTGCAATAGCACAGACTGTAGCACCTGTGCCATCCGCAAACCTTCAACTTCTTTCAATAGCAGACTCAGTAGCCGTATATACCCCAACCAAGGCAACTACAACTGTGGAACTGAAAATCTGATATATCAGCTACAGTACAAGCACTGTAATGCAGAATACATCAGCCTCACCACCAACACACTCAAGCAGAGAATGAATGGCCACAGAGCAGACACCAAAAAAGTCATAGCTGGTCACATCAATAACCTACAGGACAAACCAGTTGCAGCACACGCAGCATTACACAGCAAAGGTTTTGATTCCTGCTTCAGTACCAGAATTGTGACAGCTCTACCATATTAAAGCAAAAGTTTGGAACTCAGGCAGTTGGAATTAGCTCACCAATTTATAAACAAAATTGAGGCAGCTCCAAACCACACTCATCAGCTATACCGGCAAATTTTAAAATTTCTCACCCCGCCCTAGTTCAACACCTGGCTGCTAGGTTTACTACCAACAGCACTCTTCTACCATACTGCAGTGTCCTACAACTTGCAACTTGATAAAGCTGGCGTAGTCAGCGAAACATCGCGATCGTGCAACCGCGTGGAAAATGTGTCGTCCTTTGTGTGCGTGTGCCTGTCGACAAGTACTACACTGTGAGTAATTGAATTCCTGACATTTTATATATTTTTGGTAGCCTAGCAGCCTACTTGCAACCTTAACTAACATTTTTCAAGTACAGTTATGATATACAGGCACTAATGGTACTACAAAAATACAGATAGCATTGTTATGTGTCGGTGCTTTGCTTCGCTTGAGCAAGCAAAGAGTGTGTGGAGGACAGAGTAGTGATATATGGGGTGGATAGTTTGAATGACAGGCAAGCGATAATCCTATTGGGGTTTGAAGTTATAAAGATATGCCAGTGTGCATTCTTCCGCATTGGGTCTTGATTAACTCTTTGGCGACTCACGTTCTACTGACCTTCGGAAGATTGAATTTCCACGTTTATCTGAAGACTTTCCTGGTTTACTGCCCTAGTTTCTCTCAGCGTGACTCAGGATGTGTTGAACTTTTCACTTCAATGCCAGCGATAGTGTAAAAGTGCTACAGGCCTCAGAGCAGAGAGTTTATGAGTGTCGGGAGCCTAGGCGATTGTGTGACGTTAAGTGACAGACGAGTCAGAAGAGCAATGAGAAATGCCGGAAGTAACCAGCGGGAGGGACAATCTGCGACTACGAGCATCAGAGCAGTGAAGAGTGCGACTGGCAGGCTGGACTATTAGATTAGATGTGTGAGTGAAAGACATTACAAATGATGGCAACAGACAGAGTGAACATGTGCTAAGGATGAATGTGAGTTTAATGACTATAGCTAAACAGAGACATTGAGAAGGACTTTAATAAGGGTTGAGATAGACATTAAATATTATGCTCGCTGAGAAGTAAAAGAGTAATTGTGGAGATAGGTAATAGAGCTGTGTGAATAAATTAAAATCAAATCTAGTTCTTTTGTATTTATTAAGACTTCCATCCCTTATGAACTCTGATACGTGCTTCAGGCATCTTGTAAGAGTATTAAGCAGTTTGATTTCATATGTTTGAAGTTAAGTTTAGCTGACAATGTTAACCACATGTTTGACAATACGTATAATGAATAGCTTGCTATAACATATTAAGTTTTTCAATACGTTTGGTAAAATCAAGCTTTTAAGGAAATTTATTTCATTTTTATTTCAACTACTTATACCATTTTTTTATTTCTTTTTTTTAGGAGCAAAAGTTTTATTAGCACAACCCTATTATAATATGTTTTCCAAGATGTGTACCATGCTCATTCTTGGTCATAAGTGCCCCATGATCCAGCAGCTCTTGAACGATGCTGGTATGACCACACTCTGCGGCAAAGTGCATGGCCGTGGCCCCGCAGTGGGCTCGCTCGTTGGGGTTTGCCCCTTTCTCCAGCAAGAAGCTCACCACGTCAAGGTGCCCCTTGTATGCCGCAATCATCAGACAGGTGTTGTTATACTTGTTTGCTATGTGTATGTCGGCCAGGTGGTCTGTCAGATAGCGCACTATGTCGAGGCGGCCATCGAAGCAGGCCGCACGCAGAGGCGTTGAGTTGGTCTTCGTAGGGTGGTTCACGTCTGCACCCATCTTCACCAGGGTCTTCACCACATTCAGGTGCCCTGCACCTACAACACATCACCTTATCCGTGTATGATAGTTCAATGCTGCCTAAGATATACAGAATAAAAAGAAATCCCTTAACCTTCTAAAAAAACCACAAGGTATAACAGAGGCAGACAGGCCAGGGTTGGAAGGTTGGAAATCCCACAGGGACAGGGACCCTCACAGCTAGAGACATCCCATAGAACATAATGAAAAAAAGAATTGAGGTAATTAATTAACAGGATTTAGGAGCCATGGAATGAGAGATATGCAAAAAAGGAAAGAAAACATAAGAAAATGATATCCAATTTTAAATTTGGCTAAACTTGTAAATTGTAAGTTAATGAACCATATTTCCTGAAACCCTGATTAAACTTTAAAAAACACTACTAAGATTTGAATTTGAAAATTTTCCTCAGGACTTCTTAGCAGACCGAGGCAAACCGAGTTCAATTCCCGGCCGGGTCACCCTCGGATGTTCATATGTGGGCATCGTGTTGGACGATGCTGCTGGTCAGTGGGTTTTCTCTGGGTTCTCCCATTTGCCCTGCCCTTTCATTCTGGTGCAGCTCGATACTCACCTCAATCACCCTCATCAGCTCTTAAGACATTGCTGTTACGTGCCGCCACTCTCTCTTCACGCATTTGGCGGGGACTCCCCGCTGAATTCCTCTGGATGTGGGAAGAGATGCCTACTCACTAGGCCATGCTATTGCTACCACTGTACCCTTCATTTGCGATTTAACCAGAAACAGTGGGTTCTAGCGAGTTGCAACAAGGGGGGGCTTATTTGCTACTTACGTCGTCCTGCTTCATCCCATGGTATCCACAATCAATTTAACCTTACGGTGTACGTGTTGCATGCAATCAAAGGGTGGCAACCCCTATTATTTACATGATGGGGATGTGTACGATGGACTATACCTGCAGTGGATCCAAGATCTTGGTTTACTTGCTCCGTATACCAAATTGTGCTCATCTAACAGTATTTTGCATAATATCCGACGTAATGTCCTTGTTGCCCACCATCTTTAGGGACTGCTACAGCCCTTATTATTTGAGATGGACCATTGGTGTCCTATTTCAACCTTCCTCTATTTTCCGGACACAAATAACGTGCCCGAAATTGTACACGTGTTTCCTGTACATGCTGTGTGTGTATGTGTGTGTGTGTATATATATATATATATATATATATATATATATATATATATATATATATATATATATATATATATATATATATATATATATATATAGAGAGAGAGAGAGAGAGAGAGTGTGTGTGTGTGTGTGTGTGTCTCTTTCGAAAACCTTTTCAAAAACTACTGAGAAAAGGAACATAGAACAGAAATGGGTATGCAATTATACATTATTGACTATGTAGTTACCTTCTGTGTGGACTGGAATAACAACTGTATTTTTCTAAAGCTCAGGAAAAGTAACCTTCTCCACAGAAACAGGTAGGAGCGGATCTGGACTTTCAGTTCGGGGGTGGGGTTTATTTTCCTATTTGGGCAGGTGCAAGGCCAGACTTTCAATTCAAGGCATTGGAGGAGGATGCTGTCACATTATAATTTTATGAAACAATATTAAATTAAACAAGAAAAAACAGTAAATATTTTAAACAAGTCTGATACTAATTCATTTAAGTTATGAAATATGTACAGGAAGTTTTGAAAATTTTTTAGGACAGTTTCATGTCAATGAAAGAGTTTGATGGTGAGGAGGGAGTGTTATGTTTCTTGTCTTGTGACTCTTCACCCTTTGGATTTGCCCTTGCAAATGGGTTTCATCTTACATCACATTAAAATTGTGGCCAGAGATGCTTTAAGTGACACAATTACTGCATGACACTGTGATAAAGTGATCAAGGAAGTGACAGGCATATGAGTAACTTATATCTAGTCAAAATTTGGTGCGGTACATCTCCCCTTACCAACTTCAATTTTTTTTTTTTCATCGTGCAACCTCACGTTTATATGAAACTGAACTGCATAAAAAGTTACAGATAATGGACTCAACAATCTACTACAGTAAACAACTTAGAAATTCTGCTTCACGTATTATAGAACACTGAGTAGCAACAACAGTCTTTAAACTTATTGCATAACAGCCACATAAAGGAACTAAGTCAATGAAAAAATTAAGGTAGTGGTGATGATGCTATGATAGTAAAAACTTAAGACAAATCCATAATATAGAAATTTTTACTCCTCAATGTCTCATCTTGTCAAAAGGAAGCATAGCAACAAGCCCTCCCCAGGCTGTGATATTCATTCCTGGAAAGCTGAATTTATTGCGAATGAAATATTTATCAGTAGATATTTTCGTACTGTAAGCGCCAGAAATCCTGGCGGCTCACCTCCTTAGATGCCTGTGCTTGGGCCAAAGGTACGGCCCTGCCGATTTAAACTGGTATTAGCGATGGCTCAGCTGTGTACAAACTGTTACGAAAACATTCAGCATGCATCAGCCAGTGTGCAAATGATAATAGAGACTAATACTTTTAGTACAGCATTCAGACTGCAGTCCGCTGCACGTGCACGTACCTCTCCCTTCCCCTGACAGAACTTGTGGTACTCAAAAATTGGATAAAAGTAAAAAGTGAGGGCTGTAAATTGTTTTCTTTTACATTTTCTGGAAAAAAAAAAAAAAAAAAAAAAAAAAAAAAAAAAAAAAAAAAAAAAAAAAAAAAAAAAAAAAAAAAAAAAAAAACGTTACACACACAGAACATTTAATTGCTGAGATACGTGTATACCCGCAAAAACTGATTTCAAAGACAAATTTTACTAAGGAGTCCCGTTAAGCTGAACCCTATAGTACAGTATGTCCTAAATTTATTCTTATTTTTAGATATTACAGTATTTACCATAAACTATATTGCATACCATTAAATTACATACAGTGAAATAAATAAAGTCAACATTTTTGGACTAAGTATTTTTGAGATAGTTAATTAATTTTTAGTCTTTGTTGTTCACAAGCTTTCATAACCATCATCTGCAATCTCAAACCTTAAGCACTTCATTTGCTTAAAAAGTAATTAATCAGATACATTCTTGTGAACATTGCAATCATTACTCTGGTAATGCTTTCAACACTACAGCCTACTGTATCTGAGGAAGTGGAAATACTGAGTAATATATAAAAGGCAATGGAAGTGTAATCTTGGGTGAATGCTACTCAGTATGATATATACCATTCTCACCTGCTGCACACCACAGAGAACTAGCTCCCTCAATCACGTAGCCGTCAAATTTGACGGTGCCTTCCTGTTCAATATCTTGCTTGAATTCTTGCAGCATCATCTTGACTACTTTGTCATGGCCTTGTCTCGCAGCTATTATCAGTGGAGTGCACTTCTGTCCATCTTCGTCAACGACCGCCTGCAATATAGTTAGAAGTTTGCACCAATTACTGCATACTAAAAATGCACATGTATCTGTTGTGAAGATTGCAATAACACTTATTTGTGCATCAGTAAGTAAAAAAATTTGCCTCCTAGGAAGTGGACTGGTAAAAGGTGGTAGTGTACAAGCCAAGATAGTACATACTTCTGAAACCTTTATAAAGAGCATTTCAACGGCGTTCAAAAATCACAAAACATAATAAAAGTTAACCAGAATCACCAACAGCACACACATCTAAAACCCACACAACAGTCCTAACTTAAAAGAAAGAGATAACAGCTGTGCTATAATCGCATGCGTCCAGTTGAGTTTAAATGACACTGATTCAGTAGAAACTTAGCTGGTTGTCGCAGAATAACTGAGGTGCAAGTATTGAATGTGACTGCTCCACCCCAGTAATCCGAACATAATCAACTACATAAAAATACAAATTAATTTTGAAACCAGTTTTATCGAAAATAAATATTAATATGGTTGGTTTCAATTAGCACCTTTTATAATGCTCACAACAAAAAATCATTACAAATTTACATAGTTAATTACATCAGACCTTCATGGTCACAGACAACAGTCCTAATAATAAAACTGGGAGAATGCTTAAGCTAATACGTACATCAAAAGACAATACAGGACATCTTTGCTTTTTTTTTGGTGAGAATTTGATAGTGCTGCCTTCATTTGGCACGGTATGATAATGGCTTTGTAAACAATGAAGTGCATTACAAGATTTTAATTTAAAATCTTGGCCTGGCTGATTACATTATACCACACAGCTAGGATCACAACTGTAGTATGTCTTACACACTTTAAAGTTATTTGTATGGAGCTTTCCTGTATTGTCGTTTACAGTCATGAACTGTTGCATTCATTTATCTCCCTACAAAACCTAATGCCTTCATACTGGAGGGAAAGTAGGAGACACACTTAAATAAATTTTTTTTAATGCTGACAGCATTATACAATTTTAGTAGCACAGGAAAGGTGGCAGAGGGGGAAGAGATTGGGAGGGGGGGAAATGGAGGAAAGGGGAACACAGAAAAAAATGTCAGTTGCACTAAAATTGAGATGCTCCGAGAACTACACATCTATTAAGTTTAAGTTGTGCATCTATCAAAAAAAAACAACACTACTTTCAAAATTCAGAACAGTCATTACTTTGTTAAATGGACGACTAGAGGTCCCCGCCTCCTGACGTCACAGTGTCACGTGACGGCGATGTGGAGGGGGTAGAACTGTTGGGAAGAAAAGTGTGCTCAGTGAAGGCTGCCATTCAGTCAATACATATTATGATAACATCTTAAGTGAACTGTATTGAGAAATAGTACAACACAGGGCTGTTAAAGGTAGCAATATTTCATTCTAGCTTTATTTAGCATACAGTATTTCTGCAAGAAACCCAAGCTATTTACACTGTAAAAAACATTTGTCGGACAATCGCGACAGTCTTAGTTTGTCTTATGTGCTGGCATGTTTGAAACATCTCCTAGATTCATGTTACAGAAAAGTGTCAAGTTGCGGAAGATGTGACAATAAATAAATAAACAGGTAAATAAACCACCTTTCCAAAGATTTTTGAACCACCCACTTGAATAAAAATGAAACATTTATGCAACACATATCGTTGAACAGTTACAGAAAAAATACCTACATAGAAGCATCACGCTGACATTTACTTCAATGCAAGTAGAAAAACAAAGCATATATTTCCAGTTTTGCAGTTAATGAATGAGCCACTGAAATCCATGCATTTTAAGACAAGAGGATTGAAAAGCAAACTTTAAAATAAAGTTGTAACCCTCGCACAGACACAACTATGAAGGTGGCAAACATAAAATTGTCATTTCTACAAAATATTATGAAGATGTGACAATATTTTACCATAAAGTTGTACAGACCTAGTATTTAAAAAAAGTAATATTAAACAAATAAGAGGATGTCTCCTCTAGACTTGCTGACTGACAGAAGTGTTTTGGGGCTTTTGAGCCAATTATGTGGAGAGTATTCCCTGAATGTATGAATTTGTAGCAATGATGGCATTCTAGTTGTAAAATTCTAGAAAAGAGGTCTTTTTTTTTTGGGGGGGGGGGGGGGGATTATTGGAAAGTGGTATAATTCCACTCTACTAATTATACAGAACACAAATTTACTAGAGGCATCAAGATATAACCAATAGAAACCCAAAAAACTATAGTGGGGAGGGCTATGAACTGGAAGGAAATTGCAGGATATAATTTTATTATGAAAACGTTCATATTTTTCACTCGTTTTATCCTGCAATTTCTCTGATGTTCATGGTCCTCCCCACTATCATATTCGTAATATTGACAATTTAGGTAATATTCGATTAGGCCTTTTGGAATTAAATGTATTTACGTGAATAAATACAGTGGAACTTGGCTAATTCGAACGTCTTTATTTCAAAATCATGGATAATTTTAACTTTTTAGCTGGCCCCTTGAATTTTCTATGAAAACAATGTAAAAATATAATGTATAATTCAAATTTAATTTGGATAATTCAAAGTGTAATATGCGCCCAGAACGTCACACCCATGTACCAAGCATATTTTTTTCCAAAATCAGCACTGCCAAAGTGGGGTGCGCGTCATACAGTACATAGGTATGTACAGCATGAGGCACGAAAGACTTGGCAATGGTGTGCAGCAGGCGGCATGGGAGACATGGCAATGTTGCGTGGTGTGGGAGACACTTCTGCACAGCAGGCACGGTAGTCAGCGACCACGAGCTACCAATTTCCAGGTACAGGTCATTCTAATTCAGTTATTATTTACTCTTCTGGCCAACTGACCTTGTTTTCGCCATGTCAGTCTGCTTACATCCTCGGACCATAGTGTACGTAAGTCCAGTTTAGGGATTTTGTGTTCTAGTTTTGTGTACTGTATATCTACGTTTCGTAGTCATGTCGCTGTCAAAACCTGCACGTGCAACTTACAGGTCCTTAACATTGTCTGAGAAAATTGCTGTCATTAAAGAAGTGGAAAAAGGATTAAAGAAAAAATCCTAAATCGCCAAGGACTTTGGAATTTTACTGAACACTTTGTCAACATTCCTGAAGAACAAAAATAAAATTTTGAACACAGGGAATTCAATTGGAAAAGACAGGAAAAGAACATGAGGACCAGAAAATCTAGAAGTGGAAGAATGTGTGTTGAAATGGTTTAAACAAGTACGAGACCAAAAAATTCCTGTAAGTGGGCCACTTATCCAAACTAAGGCTGAACAGTTTGCAAGCGACTTGGGGAAAAATAACTTCAAGGCCAGCCATGGTTGGCTGGATGGCTTCAAAAGTAGGAATCAAATTGTTTTCAAGCCTGTGTTCAGTGAGAGTGGGGATGTTGATGTGCAAGCGGCTAATGAGTGGAAAACTGACTTGTTAGAAATGATAAGTGACAGGGACCCAAAAAAAACATTTTTAATGTAGACAAAACTGGACTGTTTTCAGGTGTACTCCAGACAAAACTACAACTTTTAAGGGTGAGAGCTGAAGTGGCGGTAAGCTTAGCAAGGATTGAGTAACACTTTTAGTAGAAGCAAATATGGATGGTTCCGAAAAATTGCCATTATTGAGTATAGGAAAATCAGCCAATCCTAGGTGTTTTAAAAATGTGAAAACCAAACCGGTAGAATATGAAGCAAATAGAAAGGCATGGATGACATATGAAATCTTTGAAAAATGGCTTGTAAAATTAGATAAGAAAATGAGCAAACAAAAAAGCTAAGTTTTATTGTTTATTAACAACTGCACGGCCCACAAAAGCATACCTGTACTTGAGACAGTTTAAGTGGTGTATTTCCCACCAAACATGACTTCTTTTGTTCAGCCAATGGATCAAGGTGTAATTAAGAACTTTAAGCATTTTTACAGGCGGCTTGTTGTTGATAACATCCTCTGCTAATGTAGACAAAAAGGTAAAAATTGACATCCAGGAATCTTGGATGTGTAACTGTGCATGGAAAAAAGTTAAAAGCGAAACAATTGCAAACTGCTTCAAGAAAGCAGGATTTACACAGCACAGAAACGAGAATAACATCCAAGATCAAAATCAAGAAGATAACGACGAGGAGATCATGCCAGCTGTGGAGGGTTTTGGAGACTTGCTTGACGACTTCATCAGTTTCGTATGAAGAGTTTGTTACAATGGACGACGACGTATTTGTATGTGGGGAGCAGATGGATGCTGAGATTGTGGCTGAAGTTGTGAGCAGCAGGGTGCAGAGTAGTGGATCTTCATATTAAGAAAATGAACCTTCCAAACTTCCAATGCAGCGTCTGCCGACTTCAGTAGAAACAATGGAGTACATCCACGAGCTATGAAGGTCCTTTGAAGCACAGCAAAATGTAAGTGATACATTTTTAAATCACTTAATATCCTTGAAGATTCTGTAGTGGCTCAAAGACACGAATTGAAAAAACAGCAAAAATTTCAAGCTTTTTTACAAAAATGTAAATAACACATTATGTACTACTCTATGTGTTTTGTAGTACATACAGCCTTACTTATAAATACAGTACATATAATCACTTTTAACCATGTATATACATATGTACACATAATTACGTATTTTTATTGCATACAATATTCTTGTTTCATTTTCGTTCCTGCACAATTTTTTTCTTAATTCAAATTTATATTTTGACCCTTCAGCTTCGAATTACGCAAGTTCCACTGTATTACGATTATGTACATATTTTTCACTCATTTTAAGCTGCAATTTCCTTGTTCTTCATAACCCTTCCTTTCTCAATTGTATTGGTAACATTGTCAATTTAAGTGATGTTCAGTTTGATCATTTTGCAATTAAACATGTTTTCATGATACAATATTATATAGGTTATTCACAGTAAAGTGAGCACTTTTGAAAGCCCTCTTGTTTGGAATAATAGTCAATAAAAATATTTTATTTAAGCCTTAGATGTTTCAACTTTTGAGAGCGGTGAAATATGCAGACTGTTTATTACTTACATGGCAATATTTATTATAAAAATGTGGTTAAAGGAAATGGCTGAAAGAAAAAAGTAACTAGGGCCTCAAAAGTGCTCACTTTACCGTGAACAGCCAATAATAATATTACAAATAGCACACACATTATTTTCGACTGCAAATAGGCTACGCATTAAATTAATTTCTGGGGAAACTCCAAGCTTCGCCGATCTGTGACACTTTGCACCACAACAACAAATGCAGGTACACCTTGAATTACTGTTCTGGGGATTTACTACATTGCTGGCGCTGGGACTCTGGCTCCGTGCATAATGTTTGACTACGCTTGTACACTATCTTTCCTTTTGAGGGAGGGCTATGCTTCAACAGCATTAATACAGCACCACAACAACTACAACCTATAATCAACTTAGGTTTAACTGTATTACATACTCCACATTTCACATCACTGGCAGTGAAATAATACAAAATACACACAATCTATCAAATATTACACACAATAACACAGTACCAATGTGTATGTATTTACTCACCTAAGCAGGCGGTGCATACAATTTTCCTGCAGCGAGCAGGAAGTGATGCATACGCTCGCGTTGGTCGAGGTACCGCCGGCGAAACATGAACTCCAACATGTACCCGACGAAATGTGGCGTCGTCCTGCCATACCGAGGAAGACCGTGCCTAACATCCCACCACACACACACAACTCTATCCTTTGGGTGTTCGCTCCTGTATCAGCATCAACAAAATTCATACTATGATTCACCCGAAGGTGATTAATAGTCGTGCTCTGAAAGACAATTATAGGTGCTCCAAAAGTTGCTTATAGTTGTCGTTCCAGACACTATGAATTCCTTGATCACGGTCAAAAGTGTCCTGCTAGTACGATTTTCAACAAGAACAAGAAAAATATGATTCATATTTCTCTCAATACCGCTGAAAACACCCTGCCCCTGGACTATGTGGCCTCTATTATATTTACATTTCCCAAATTGTTTGCCTCATCTATCTCAAAGTGCCCCTACCCCCTCTTTGCCCCTTGTCACACGCATACACCAGTCAACCATATCCTCGCAACAAAAGGACAACCAATCCACGACATAGGTTGACTAATATGGCACATAGGCCTACGACTAATAAACTAGGTGCGAGGATTAGGAACAATTAGATAAAGATAAGTAATCTTACAAAGAAGTTCAACAGGCCTACTTAATTTACTTTTTTTCAAACCACAAGCTGGCCCGAAAAGAATTTTTAAAATTACAAACAACTCTCTTATAATTTTTACTGATATGTGTCCTACCTGACCATTGACAGCAAATAAATTCACTGTCGTGCATGAGTTGCACCATACCTCACTCGACAAAACACCATGAACTACTAAAAAATCAAATAACAGCGGCCAAAAGAGAGTTAATTCAACAAATTCACAAACGTCCAGGTAACACGTTCCACATAGGTGATTGTCATGCACAGAAGCACTCATACTAGCACCCTCCACTCGTATATCACAAATCTTCACACGGATGGATTCAGACGTCACAACTTACGAGCGCAGCAACACTTCCTGACCACAAACCACACTACTTGGCATTTAACCAGCAACTAATGTACAACACCGGCGGCGCAGGCTTATCGATCAACACTGCTCCGTCATAGTGGGGGTATACATTATAGTACACTGACACATTACGGTACATTTTGTACCATTACTACTTAATCATCATACACTAGGCCAAATACTTATACATACAAGTACCACAAATGTTACGTACAACATGTCGCCTGGCTTATACAAACCATGTGGACCGCTCGTATATATTTAACTTTATTTTTTAAGTTCTAGTTATTGTATACTCAGGTAGTCTACATGAATATAGACAACTTAAGCCTATAGTGATTCACCAGAAATATATAATATTCCGACACTCTCACCGTTGCGGCATAAATATGTCCCGTAAAAGAGGTTTTACATATTAAGATTCATTTCAAACTGTTTTGTAACATATAATACAATTCAGCAAGCCGATCTAAATATATTGGACGTAAATTACATGTCTTTTACTGCGTAATAACCACGATCTTCGTAACTCTCCTCACTAACATATTTTACTTTTTTTACAGCAAAATATGTGAAGTCCCTCTAAATTCCTAGTAATTATGATTATTAATCATCATATATAACATATCCAGGTAGCCTATTCTTAAGAATTACCTACCGTTCCAACATGTAAAGTTTACCAGAAAAATTTTTAGATTTTCAGAAAAGTCCTTACACTTAGTAATTACCCAGCAGTACCTATGCTTATTCAAAATGTATTCAAGTCAACAAAATTTTCTTTGTTTTAGTCAATCACCTCAACTGTAATGCCATCACAAATCTAACAAAAAATTGGAGACTACCTTAGACTTTCTTGCATCAAAAAATACTTATAGTTCTTGTTCCCAATTTTTGTAATACTGGTCTTCTCATACCTACCTGTTATAAAACAATAAACATAAAAAAATTAAGTTGTCCCTAATTTTCGTAATAGTTGTCTTGCTACAAGTATGCTTAATTATTGGTGTCAACGAAAAAACCTTACCTCGCCTAAGAGTTCCTTAACTTCACTTCTGTCTTTGTCGGCCAATAATGCGAATAACGTAATTGCCATTCCATCCCGTGCGTAGTAATAAAGCCTGTGTTTGAGTCGCTGGGGCGATAATCCTGGCTCAGTCATTTTTTCACTAGTCCGCAAAGTGCGGGGAACGTCACAATCAGCTTGCATTATTTTAAATAAATCCTCATAGCAATGGCCTGACACTACTGGCTACTTCTATCACTCTGTCTCTCAAATCCACGCTCAACCACTTAGTCACAGTTTTCTTTTGGGCACAAATAGAGTAGATCTCTTCTCGGAGCGATGATCTGCGACTTTGGCAATGATGATGGTCACACTGCGCGGCAGGCGGAATTCACCAAGCAGTTAACGTAAACTCTTTCACATTGTCTATAAATGGCACATTTCAAGGAAAGGCTGAAGTAACTTTGAATATCTGCCACGAACTTTCTCGTCCGCTAACGTGTAGGCCTAACCAAGAGAACATTCGGCGCAGATGAACTTGGAATGTGAACACAAAGGCACGTTACATTGTTACTATTGCTTTTTTTAAATGTAGCTGACTAGAAAAAGTTGTCATAAAAGCTCAAAACCAATTTTTTAGACTGCGCCGGGTCTGGGAACTCAATAAAAACACAATACACACAAGCGAGTCACCATCCCATCAACTAAAAAAAAACAATTTATCAAAATAATTCATGACGGCCGTCTATAGTTGGCAACATTCCTACAGCTAGAACAAAGCATTGTAAGGTTGTCAGCAGTTTTTACAAGTCGACAACTTCTGTTATGTAATATACTTATGCCTGCGTGGGAGGATTGTGATGAATTATTTTTATTTTATAATAATTAAATATATTCATATAAAAAATTAACTGTTAAACTAAGTTGTTACACTTTTCTTGTCAAAAGGGAAACAAACCCGTATTATGCACACTATCATGCTATTGGGAAAAATTAAATAGCAAAAAAGGGCAAAATAATGAAAAAAACCTCCGCCATTGGTTGGCATGACGTGAAAAATTTGGTATTTCCCGTTTATATGTAAATAATAAGTTACACTAATACTCTTTTGTTTTATTTTATCGTACATGACCACAAAGAACCTTGTAACGACTTAGTAGTACAGTACCTCGTATCCGTAGTACTTCTTCATGCTCTTGGCTAATACCCTTTTGTTTAAAACATTTTCGAAACATTTCTTTTCTAGTTACGGTGTTGCCGAAGGACGCCTCTACAGTATCTGTATTAATAAGTAATAAATGTATTAGACAATTCCGTGTGAAATTTCTTATCAAATATAACATGGCGCAGTCGAGGAAGAACATAATGGAAAAAACTCATATTAGTAAAATGGAGGGTCGACTACCAGAACAGTTATCCTTTCAAGGATACGCTCGCCTTCCACCAAGGCGAACCGGGTTCCATCCCGGCCGGGTCACCGGATTTTAGCAAGTGGGAATCGTGCCGGACGATGCCGTTGGTCGACGGGTTTTCTCGGGGATATCCCATTCCCCACTCCTTCATTTCGGGGCCACACCATATTCACTTCAACACCCTCATCGGCTCTCAAGATCTCGCTGTTAAGAGCCGCCATAATATCTTCATTCTTCACTCACCCTTTCAAGGAAATATCAGTAATAATTTTGAAAAGTTTATTCAAAATTTTAAATGAATTTAATTACAAAAGAAAAAGATAAGAAAATGGATGATGTGGGAATTGTATGAACTTAACCTAATAGGACCATGTGAAGGAGTGGAAGTGTTTAACATGTTCAAACATGACGATAAAGAAAAAAATATGTATAATAGTGTTAAAGCAGAATTAAAAAAATGTTGTTCATCACGTACAAATATAACTTATTAACGATTTGAATTTAATAGTCTATGTCAAGAGAGTGATGAGTCATTTGACCTGTTTGTCAATGATTTAAAGAAACTTATTAAGTTATGTGAATATGGTGAGTTGTGGATAAAGAAAAGAAGAAAGTCAGATCAAAGAAAGATCGTGAATTGAAGAAAAAAGATGTCACAATAAATATAAAGGCAGCAAGTAGAAAATTAAAGAAGCGGTACAACAGAATGAAGAAAAAAGACCATATGAAGTGCCAGAAAGGATTACAATAACTTACCCCATGTAAGAAAGTTGAAGAAATTATGCACAATGAGCCAGAAATTCTAAAACGAAAACTTTTGCAGGGTGAAGTCATGTTTGAATAACTTTTGTAAATCTATTCAAGAAATGAAAGGTCCTGGTTTAGAAGGAAAAATAAGTCTCCTCATCAAGTCCTGCGGGGAAAAATATTGAAAAAAATACAGACACATTTCCTCTCACAAGTTCTTGAAAGGTGATAGAGTTAAAACAGGTGATAAGAAAGGTCTGTAGAAGAAACAAAGTTCAGCCAATATTGAAAGGTACATAACAGAATTCTTTGAAGATGACTGTAATAGCAGGATTCTTCCTGGGAAGAAGGACGTCATTAAAAGTGAATCTGGTAGACAACAAGAACGATGTTTAGAAGATGATATGAACAATCGGTATGAAACATTTACGGAAGAAGGTCCTTCCAAAAGAGAGAATATAAGTTATTCAACATTTACCAGATACAGGCCAAAGTGGCTGAAGAAAATGAATATTGATGAAAGAAAAACCTGTCTTTGCATACGACACACCAATACAAAGATGTTAGTGCAAGCTGTACATAAATATAACCTTTTTTATTCAGCGAAACCAAGTGATATTCTGCAACAAATATGCTATGATATTCACAATGAAAATAGTTTATTGAGGAAGTGTGAAAATTGTAAGTCCAACAAAATTCATTTCATTGAGTTTAAGGAAAATTATATTGGTGTTTACCTGAAACGGAAAACTTCCTAAGAAACATACATAGATAAAAATGGGAATAAAAAAACAGTTCAAAAGATGAACAAAGATGTAATTATGGCTAACCTTTTGGAAATGGGTGATCGGTTACAGAATTCTGTGAATGGATATGCTGCTCATGTAGGAAGAGTAATACACCAACATGAAGCATTAAAATATCAGAAAGATAACTTGCAATTTAATGAGGCCGTAATTCACGTGAACTTAAGTGAAAACTGCAACTGTAAATTTGCAGAGGAAACTCAAGCTTTCCACTTTGGCGGTTCAAGAAAACAAGTTTCTTTGCATACTGTGGTAATCTATCTTCATGATAAAAACTCTCAACTTGATATGCCTTATACAATACAGAGCTTCTGCACCTTATCTGATTGCTTGGACCATGGTGTTCATGCCATATGGGCTCATCTCAAACCCATATTGAAAACTCTCCCCGACTCTGTTTACACGATTACTTCTGGAGTGACAGCCCGAACACTCAGTACCGAAATAAAAAAAATGTTCATGGTGTTATCACAACATTTTAGAGACATCTTCCCAAATGTACAACACATGATGTGGAACTATCATGAAGCTGGCCATGGTAAAGGAGCCCCTGATGGTATCGGGGGAACCTGGAAACGAACTGCCGACAACCAAGTTTCACAGGGCAAAGATATCCTTGATGTTGCAACTTTGATCAGTGCGCTCAAAGAAAATATCGATAAGATTATTATAGAAGAAGTTACCAAAATTGACATAGATCAAATGAAACAAAGATTTAATTAAAAAGATATTAAAGCCTTTTTAGGAACCATGTGTGTTCATCAAGTTGTGACTGATGCAGCTGGAATTACAGTGCTTCCTATGGTTGAACTTAGTTGCCTTGCCTGGTCTGGAGAATGCCCACACTACCGATGTAGACAATACTCCTGTCAGCTATAAAAGAAACTGAATGTTGATGAAGTATATCGGACAAACTCAGATGATGGGGATGATTTAAATGTAACAATTAAGGCAAGGAATACAAACATTGACCTTAACAGCATCGTGAGTGGAACTGTTTTAAGAGTTAGAATACAGGGAAGAAAAGAATCCTAAAGGCTGTTCGTCATAAACTGAGCACTTTTGAAAGCCCTGCTAAAGATCTACTCGAATGCACATTGTGTATCATTTCGCTTTATGTAAAATTAAGACTGTCATAGCATCACCACTTCATTTATACGTCGGACAAGTGAAACTGTGACAGTATTAGAAAAGAAAGTGTTTTAAAAATGTGCTCATTTTTACACTTAGATGTATTTAAAACATGTATAAAATAAAAGAAACCATTTAAGTTATTACAAATGCTTACCTAACACTTTTAATTCGACGTTAATACATGTAAGTACTTTACCTCCATTGTTACCAGTTTTACTGGGTGCATGTCACTCAGTGTGCCCATTAAAATATATGCAGGTAGGAGCAGTGACTTTTTTCTAAGGTTGATTTCAAAAGTGCTCACTTTATCGTGAACAGCCTTTATCAATATTATGCTGTGACTAAGGATATTGTTCGTAAGGAAGATGTCATAGTAGAGTATCTGGTGAGGTGCAGCATGGAACATGACCTTCTTAAAGGAAATCCAAACAGTGCTGATCATGAGTACTATGTGAATGACATTATTGATATTGTGTTAAATCCTACAATCATCAAGAAAGGAAAAAGACAATTTTATACACTTGGACTGTAATATGGTTAAGTGTTATTTTTCTTATGGGAGAATATAATTATTAGCATATCCATATTGTGAATTCTAACAATGGCTAGCACTGTCGAGAATCCTCTTTTACATAGTTCGTAATCAATTATTTGCTCTAAAAATTATTGAAATAAACAGATAATATTCTTTTATCCTTTTGTCATTTAATTCTTTTTTTTTTTGTGCTTAGCTTCCATGACAAGGACAAACAATGCATATTTGTTTAAATTTGGCGATATTATAATTTACGCAATACTTTCCAAACTTATTAGTTTCAATTAGTACCCAGTGTAATAATGTGCTTTCAATGATGTGCATGTGGCCTATGTTATTTTAACTGTATTTTGGCTCTGACTCCTCACATTTTATACGTGACTGCCATTTTATTCTGTATTCTTAGCAGCTTAGATATTATTGAAATGTAAACATTTCTTAATTAAATAGTATGACAACAGTTTGCTGTCATTGTGGAGTGGCCATTCTCCTTGCCGTTGTGTCATTCTCCTGATTGCTCAAAAATACTTATTATCTGAAAAATATATAATTATTGAGAATACTGACTGGCACCTACAATTTTATTCAGGTTTGATTTAAATGTATTGACCTATGTAAGGAGAAACTTCTTTGATAAAAACTTAGGTTTTTGCCATTTTAATGCTCCAAATTGACAAGTTATTTGCAAATGATTCAGTAGTGAACAAATAGAACAGGGCGAAGAATAGAAGTAGTATATTCAGTAGCTAAATATTTGCGAATGAGTGAAGGAAAAAATAAAGAATTTAGGGAGCAGTCTGCTGACGGCAAGGTAGTGGAGCAAAATGGCGTTGTTTAAGGTTGGGAGTGGGACAGGTAATGTTCTGTAGTTTTCTCGCCAAACCCTCTGGTGATCGATTATGGGCGCCAGGTATTACAGTGACAATACCAACTAGTTGCAGTAGAGCAGACTCCTCTCCTCCGGATCGTGTGCCGATGACCAATGGATGGTGGCCTTTTGATGCTCCAACCATCGCAATGAAAGAAAATACGACACCTGTACTGTGCATTCTACGCAGTGAGATCTCTGAGCGGCTCACACACCCATATTTAAGTATAAGAAGACAAAATACTAAAATACATGATAAAACACTTGCACAGTACACTTCGATGAAAAGGCGGAAAAGGTGGGGGCCTGCACCCCTATATACCTTAAGCGACCCGAATGAAGATGCAACCACTTCACGTTAGTTCATTGGGTTTTAATTAACATGCTCCCCCAGGAAGCAAACTTACACATTGCACCGGGCTTAACTTGCCGGCAAGGTAACACTCATCACAAAAAGGCACATGGCGACTATTAATTAACATGAGACAATAAACCATCCCTGGCAATGCTATTCCGGGCGAAGGTGAGGAGCGGAGAAGTCTTGGGCGGCTAAAAACACATGAGGTTCCAGAAATTAAACAGTCTAAGGCAGTGAATGATTGGTAATAAAATGTTGATGTGCTGCCCAAGCTCTCGAAACGCGACCACGTCGGTCAGCATGGTCGAATCCTCAAGACACCACGGTAAGACTAAACTCTCTCTCGCAGCATGCTAGCCAGGTTGGCGGGCAAACAGGCCATGCGAACTACTTTCTTATACTTCTATCTCTTACAAATAGATATGCACGTTGAGTACATATTCATAATTCCTGCATAAACAATTCTACAAGACACAAAAAAAAAAACATTTAATCCATGTAACACACCAGATGACGTGAAATGGAGATGCAACACGTGAAAAATGAAAATAAAGGAAAACAAGTGCTACACTTAAGCCCACGGGGCACTTAAAATGCAATAGGGCCATTATTTTATATGTTTCTTTGTGTGGCGTCTCTGAGAGTGCTGTAATTAACACTTAATTACACTTTTCCTGAGTTTGCAGAATCTACTTCCCCAAATACATACGCGCGGCTGCATGTGGTTGCTCTGTACCTTGCACTACACTTGCGCTCTCTTGACGAGCGCTTAAATGAGTATGTTCACGCCACTCACGAAGTAGCATGTTCCGGTTGCGTTGCGGCGAACTACTGAATTGGGGCGCACCAGTGCCCGGTAGAGTGCTGATTCCTGCAGCTGTCACTGGCGATAGCGGGCAAACGGGCTTGATGGAAGCAGCTGGCGTCAAACCCCCTCACCCCTCGAGGAAGTTTGAAGTTGTGCAGTCACTCGCAGCAGGAGCACCTCCTGTGCTCCCTGCGATGAGGACATAGCACATAGGGCGCCATACATTCTGGCTGCCTGATGATCTTCTGCTGCAGCTGCTGTTGTGGAAGGATCTGCACCCTCCGGTACACTGTGGTAACACCGCACGTGGTTGTAGTCCTGTGGGGGCTGTCTTCTTAGCCTGGAGCTCCTGAGAAGCAGTGGGCCGGCCGACCCACTACTTTCGCAGTCCCATTCACTACTTGCGTCTTCCGTCCTCCTGCTGTCGTGCTGTTGCTGACACCAGTTGCGATCCGGCAGTATTTTCCTTGCGGATCGATCTTGTGTCATAATCTCCAGGTTATCTCCTCTTGTCATGCAGAAGTATGGCATTTCCATTGAAAGGGCCAGTTCCTCCCCTTCCACATCTCCTGATGGTGATATCGGGGCTTCCTCCAGCATTTTAGGTCTCACGGTCACGCTTGACAGCCCTGCGCTGTCGGACTCTGAGTCGTGGGTCGCCGGGCTTACCCCTGCCAACGCGGATGCATCGGGTAACACCGGACCCCATCCATACTCTTGCGATATTCCTCTCCGAAGTGCCTCACCACCTTCTCCTGCCGGGACTTCACAAGGGGGCTAGTCAACGCCATCGCCGTAGTAGGGCTCCTAGTTGGCCATTTCCTTTTGCTGTTCTCCTACTCCTACGTGCCTGTTATTTATTTAAGGAGTTATCTCTCGTACTTCCTTCACCATCTCGTCCGTGACGGACATGACGACCTGGTTACGTCCGATGTCGGCTTGATTCTGACCCCTTGTGAACCCTGTGGCGTTCGGCGTCAGAATACCGTCGGCATCTGGTGGCCTTGCCGCCTCCTGAGGTCCGGGAACACTTTTCCCTCCAGTTGCACCTTGTGTTTGCTCGTCTGGAGCTTGGCTGTCCCTCATGCTCGTTCCTCACGGGGCTGTCTTCGGTGGTTGGCCGAATGTCGCCTCTGTGTATTCGTACCGTCCTCTTTCCGATTCTGACCAAATACGCCGTTGGTCCTAGCGCTTGCATGATTCTGTGCGGACCTGTCCACCTCGGCGCTAGTCCGGCACAGAAATTTTTCTTGTTGGCAGATTGCGGATACACCTTCGTGTAGACAATTTATTCCGGGTATCAAGGCAGCGGTTGGTCTGTTGCTGTGTTGCAACCACCGGGCTGCATACCGTTCCTGCTGGTTTTGTTGTTTGCGGTATCGGTGTCTTCACCTCTCTTCTCTTGCACCACTGGTCTCTGTTTCGCTACTGTCTTTAATGTGCTGGCAGTTTCTCTCACTGGACAATTGAAAAATTTTCCCTAGTGACACTTGCATGGGTGATTTACCAGTGGCGGCTTTTACTCTGTGACGAAGCGTGAATGTGAGAAATTCGTTCGGATAACCCTAATATGCGTAAAATTCATTTTTCAAGATTTTTAACGATCTGTCCTGTGCATGCAATGTTGATTGAATATGCATCAACCCATTCTGAAAAACTGTCTGTGTATAAACCGTATACCTCTGACAGATTGGGAGTAATGCCCCATTAGGTATAGGCAGATTGTTTTAAACGGTTTCCGTGGCAGCCTTGGTTGTTGTTGTTGACACCCGTCTGTTCTACGTGACTTGAACGAATTACACTTAGCACATTTTCTTACGTCATTATGGATACAGTGTGTTAGGCCTGGCCAAAATAAATGTGCTAGAACACTTTTCACTGTCTGTTCCACCCCTGGGTGTCTGGCTGTTGTGGTCACATGTGCATGTGTAAAAACCAGTTCTCTGCATTCCGCGGGTTCGTACAGTCTCCACGTGTTTTTGTCACATGGTGAGTATGTTTCTACGTGCCCTTCTACCACTCGCCCTTATTCCATGTGCTGTGTTACGCACTTGTTTCACATTTCCCGGGCAAATGCACAGTTCTCTTGAGCAGTTGCAAGAGAATCCTGCTTACTATTGGTTCTGTGAGTGGTGCTTGCATTATAGGTAGTAAAAGTTTTCCCATTCCACTACGTCAGTTACCTTTACCTGTGTGTCGGGATCTCGGAATAACGTATCCGCGAGCTCGTTGCTCTTCCCTGGCACGTGCTCTATGTTGAAGTAGTAGGCTTGTAGCAATAACGCCCACCAGGTTAATTTACTTCTCGCTTCCTTCATATTACTTAGCCATAAAAAGCAGCAGTTGTCTGTCCTCATCGTAAATCTACTCTATTCTAAGTACGGTCTATACTTCTTTATGGTCAAAATTATCGCAAGACACTCTCTGTCATTCATGTCATAGCAATGCTCCGAGCTACCCAATTTTGCACCCGCGAAATTTATCACACATTTCCCGCCCATTACATTTTATTGATACATCACGGCACCGAACCCCTCCTGGCTGGCATCAGTCTGTAAAAATAAGTGGCATGCTGGGTCGTATCGTGCCAATGCGGGGCATTTCCAGAACTTTTACTTTATGGTCTGGAAAGCAGTTTCTTGTTCGTTACTCCACACATACTGTTTCTGCGGTGACAGAATGTCAGTGAGGGGTGTGGTGATGGTGGCAAAGTTAGCGATACGCTCCCGCAACTAGTTGATAAGCCCAAAGAACTTTCTTAATTGTTTCTGCATGCGTGGTACCTGCTGACAATCTATGAGCCCCCTCTATTCAGGGTTCGGTCTATTTACGTATTCGTTTACAATATGGCCTAAAAATTCCAAATCCGTTTTTCCGAGATTGCATTTTTTTTACCGCACAGGTTAGGCCATTGATTTCCAATCTCTCGAGTACCAGCGAAAACTGATGTAGATGTTCCTCTCATGTGTCAAACCAAATGACAACATAATCGAATTAGGCGAGGGTGAACTCACCTACGAGGCCATATAACACTCGCACCATCATGCTCTGAAAATTTGTTGGAGAGCACTTAAGGCCAAAAAGGATGGCACAAAACTGGTACCTCCTACTATCTGGCATTGGGGAAGCTGTTTTTTCACGATCTTCCTGGCGTATCGGGATCTGCCATTAGCCACTTCTGAGTCCAGCGAGGAGATAATCTTGGCCTTCCTTAGGGAACTTAGGCATCCTGGACACTTATATACGGTAGTATCACACTACACGTCACCCGATTGATGGACCTGAAGTCGACAAAAAACCTCCAGGTCCTATCCTTTTTCGGTGCCAACGTAATAGCAGAGTTGTACTGGCTCCTTGTCGGCTCTATCATGCCGTCTGCGAGCATCTCTGATATTTGTTGCTTAATTATGCGTGCCTAGGGTGGCAGATAGCTACATGGACTAATGTAAATCGGTTCTTCCTGTGTTAAGGGGACAGCATGTTCTGAAACTATTGTTCTCCTTAATGTGTCATGGTTGACAAAAACAAGTTTATGTTCTCATAACAAGCGCTGAAAAGTGGCTTGGTGCTCTGCAGGTATACTAGGTTCGAATTCTGACAGTTTTGCTTCCGGTACACTTTCTGTTCTATGGCTATCTACATTATACACTGTCCGCCTCTCCTTATCGTCAAAATGTATACGTCTTTCTGCAGGCTCAACTATGGTGTTATGCTCGGAGAGCCAAGGTACTCCTAAAATTATGTCTTCTGTGATTTCACCAGTAACTTTTGCCATTGTGATAGTCTCCAAGTCCCTAATCTTTAGTGTAACTGTGACTTGACCGACAGGTAACTGTGTTTTTTGACCATTTGCTAACTGTATATACTGTTCTGTTGTCGTTACATCTCTGCTATTGACAAATCTACTCTTGCATACATTATGGGACACAGCGGTGTCGACAAGTGCATGACACAACTGACCATTAATATGTACCAATACTCTAATGAATTTAGCCCTGCTGCTACTAACCTTGTTTATTAGTGCTCTCTGTGGCATGACTGTTGTGCTGTCAACCTGGGGAGAGGTAAATTGTAAGGCATGCAACTTTACCCCTGCAACCCATTTCCCTGCTGGTTTTTGCTGCTGGTTGGTCTTCTGTTCCGGTCGTTTAGGTGGGGGTTCTTTGGGCAGTTGATATGACAGTGGTATAACCGACCCATATAATACTGACAAGGTCATGGTGGTGGTTGCGATCGATCCCACCTGACGAACCTGTTCGTGTCCCGTGGAGCACTTGCGTTTGGTACACTACTCCTGCCCCGTGCACGAGTTTGGAAGCTGTTCAGGTTGCAAACTCTCATGTGTTCACTCCTCCTTCCCTGAAAGTCCTGTCAATTTACCCGGCACTGTCCTCGGAAATCCCCTTAATCGTGTGGCTTGTTGTGCTCTCGTGCACCTTCTGTGTCCCGTCGTGGTACACACGTGCTTCTTTCAAGGATGATAGCTGCTCTCATCACTTCCTCTAGCCTGCTGTTGAGTAGCAGAACGAGGGCCATCCTATACTCGGGCAAAGCGGCCTCTGTGATAACTTCCAAGACTCTGGACGAAACCTCTTCACCAGGTGTATCTTTCTATTAATGAAGGCTGCCAAGGTCTCCCCTTCCTGCTACTGTTGTAGGGTGAGCTTACTCTGGGCCTGTATGGACGCGAAGGTGCCTCCAAACCTGCATTGGAATGCATGAAGGAATTCCACCTAGGCGAGGCCGTAGTGGTTCATTGATATCCACCACTGTTTTCCTTCACTTTCCATCTGCTTGCCTACACAACCTGGCCATTCGTCCTCCAAAACGCCATAGCACTGCATCCATGTATTGCAGTCAGTCATTAAAGCTGATGGATCCTCCATTAATTGTCCAGAAAATGTCGGCATGGTCTGAAAACGTGTTGCTGTAGGTCTAGAATGTGTAGCCTTTGGTTGCAGTGACTGGATGCAGTCGTGCAGCTTTGTTTACATTCTCTGACTCTTTCTTTACATTTGTTGAAACTGGCAAATCTTGCGTGATATTGGGCAGAGCTGCTGGAATATTACTATTGTAGGTATGTGTAGAGAAGAAGGGATGTCTTGTCGGAATATAGAGCATTTCAGCCAACTGTGGTCGAGGCATCTGTGGAACGATCATTATTGGTGTGGGTTTTACTGCTGGCGCCAGAGTCCTTGCGGGTACTACGTCCGTGTTCTGCAACAGAGATACCGCAGATGTTTCCTCCCTACTGGTCATGCAATCTCGACACGTAAATTCACCCTCTGTCATTGCCTGTTCCTCCTCTGTTGGCACTTATGGTGTACTCTGACATTGCATGTCTTGCAATACTGGATCCCTCCATTCATCAACCCTTTGCAGCCCGTGCGTTCGCATGCGTTGATGCGCTGTAGATCTGTGAAAATGCTATCCCAATTATAAGTGACATGCTCTTGCTTAATTGGTGGTGAATAACAGTTTTTGCAGGTGAACAATAGCCCATGTATTGTCCCCTGTTCCATATTGTTCATGGAGGCTTCGTGGTACCCATGATTACACTGTTTGAATTTAATGAGTGGTGTGTCATGACCTGGACACTTCATATCGTGGCACCAGTTTAATGAATTAAGGTCCGTAATGTCTGAAATAAATTTAGATTATTTTTCTATTACCATCTCCTGTTGTACCTCACTATCGCAGTTGATCGCGACATGGATGTTTGCCAGGCTAGGCTTACACTCTCACTGACAGTTCTTCGTACCTCAAATTTCAGTCCTGAGGTGTGGTCGTAGGCACTGCAGACACAAACGCGTAGGCGTGTTGCTGTCATTCAGGCCAGTCATATTGTTTACTAACAGTCCAATGTATAGCAGCACGGAAACGGATATTGCGGAAGCACATTTCGCAGAAGCACAAGTCGCGGAAGTGTGGTGCGGATGATATCATGGCGCAGCAGACCTGCACAAGCATGGCGCGAGGCAGGGGTCAACAGTCGGCGTGGTTCACAGCTGATCGCCGGCACAGCTGGTAATGCGGGTAGGAGGCGATATTGGTTCCTCCTGCCCACCATTCTTTTCCTCCTCGTCCTCCTCAGGCATGCACAACGCGGGTGGAGGTGGGGTTAGGATGTCGCAAACTCTTTGTCCTGCTGGGCACCTAGCGGGTGTGTGGCTGACATCACAGCAGCACTCCCAAGATGGCCTCTGTCTTCTACCCTCGTGGCGATTTCCTTGTGGTTGCCATGATGGTGGTGTTTTTCCAGTTTCCGTGCGCTTTTCCTCCCTGACCACGTGTTTTGACTTTCCTGCATCATGGGGCGTCGTGGCGGCATCCCACAGCTCTGGTTGTGCACTATTGCTATTCTTCACACATCTCTGGTGTTGGCTAGGGCCAGGCTATGCAGGAAATACCGGATATTGAATTTTAGAAATTGCAGGAAATTTCGGGATGATAATTTTGCAGGGTCTTGAAGTAGAAATTAAGTTCAGCAACATTTGATGGCAAGGTAGTTGAGAAAAATGATATTGTTTTAAGGTTGGGACCAGGAAAGGTAATATTCCATAGTTTTCTCACCAAACCTTCTGCTCATCGATTATGGGTGCAAGGTATTTCAGTGACCATATCAACTAGTAGCAGTAGAGCAGATTCCTCTCCTCTGGGTCGTGTGCCTATGGGAAATAGACGGTGTCCTTCTGGTGCTCCAACCATCATAATGAAAGAAAATATGTCACCTTACTGTGCGTTCTGCGCAGTGAGATCTCTGGTTGTCTCACACGCCCATATTTAAGTATATGAAGATAAAACACTGAAATACATAATAAAACACTTGCACAGTACAATTCAATGAAAAGGTGGGAAATGAGCCCTTAGGCGACCAGAATGAAGATGCAAACACTTCACATTAGTTCATTGGGTTTTATTTAACATGCTCGACCAGGAAGCAAACTTACATGTTGCGCCAGGCTTAACCTGCCAGTAAGGTAACATTGATTACAAAAAGGCACATAGCCACTATTAATTAATATAATACAATAAGTCTTCCCCAGTATTACTATTCTGGGCGAAGGTGAGGAGCAGAGAAGTCTTCGGTGGCTTAAAACACATGAGGTTCCAGAAATTAAACAATGTATGGGTTCCATGGACCATATAAGAGAGACCCTTTCCAGTTATAGAAAACAAAAATGTTTCGGAATAAAAACAAATTGAAAGGATTACAAAATCCGAGGGTATTGGTACATTAATGGAAGGAAAAGTATTCGCAAAAATATTTAATTAATTTAATCTTACAAGAGAAAGAAATATTAATAAAAATATAAGAATTCAATTTTTGAAAATCCTTAAACAACTTTTTATTTAAGCTAATTTTAAAGATTTTTACGGTAGTATAATTTAGTGAACTTGGGCACAAGGGCATCAGGTATCGGTTCCAGGGGGGGATCTTTTGACGTCACCCGATCGCCATCTTGGTTGCCATTGACCTTTCACCCCCAACCCGTGTGACCTTTGAGCTAGACCTTGACCCAGAGGACCTTTGACCTCAAAAGCACTAAAAAAATCAGAAAATTCCAAAAACTCCTCAAAAATTCCAAAAAAAAAAAACCCCGAAAAATTCTTTAACAAATCCGAAAAAATTTACTGTTCAAAATTATTAAAAATTATTGATAAATAATTTTAAAAATGATTAAAAGGATCCACAGAAATTACCAATTTTTTCCAGAAATACTGACTGGGATCAGCAGCTCCGGGGACTGGGATCAGTGACTCCGAGCCAGGCGACCAGGATCAGGACCATTGACCTTTGACCTTGAAAACGCAAAAATTAAAAACGCACAAAAATGGCAAAAAATTATTAAAAATTAAGTATTAAATTTATTACGAAATTATTATTATTTCTTTAAACTTACATTTCCGAAGGTCCCCCAGCACAATGCTCAGCAGACGACTGACTCCCTCGCACCTACTTCCCTCACCTATACTCGTTCTGCCATCTTGATTTTTTCGTTCGTCATTTGCTTACATGCTACTGTAGGCAGCCATCTTTGTTTATATGTTATTGGAGGCCGCCATATATGTTTCTCGTTTGACATTTGTTTATACATTACTGGAGGCAGCGATATTGGTAGGCGACCACAATCTTGGCAGTCATAACCCATCCGCCATATTGAAAGCCCAGGACCTTGACCCCATGATCTTGAATGACCTTGAAAACCAAAACTCGAGAAAAAATGCATAAAAGTCAGCAAGCACAATACATTACAGACTACTACCACCATGTTAGATTCAAATTACCTCGACCATGACCCCATGACCTCGAATGACTTTGAAAATCAAAACTCGAGAAATAATACATAAAAGTCAACAAGCATAATACATTACAGACTACCACCACGATATTAGATGCAGACTACCTTGACCTTGATCCCACACCCTTGAAAAAATTTAGAAAATTACATAAACATCAACAAGCATTATACATTACAGACTACTACCACCACCATATTAGATGCAGACTGCCTTGACCTTAACACCATGACCTTGAATGAACTAAAAACAAAAACTCAAGAAAAACCTATGCGAAGAGGCAGAAGCTAGTCGAGACGATCCACCTTCCACTCAGCTGCTGTCAAACTAAACCTTTCGGCTTACCTCCCTACTGTTTATAATATAAAGTGTGCAAGGCTTATGGCATCATAGTGACTTTGAACCAATCGTACAACACCATTAATGCACTGTGAAGACACCGACCAGCCAATCACCAAGTTACCACATGATTGCAGCTAACAAATCACATGCGAGCATTGAGACATCACACACAGGTAGGTAGGCAGGCTTTAGATGCCAGTTCCTTGATCACATTAGTATGTAGTTATATCTTCAACAGTTTCTTCCAGATAAGTTCTTCGCTCACCGATAAATTATGGTCACACTTAAAGTAGACAACTGGCTCCTGTTGTCAGACCGACCCCTCACGAAACTGACCCCATTGATCTCATCGACCCCATCGAACCCATCGACCCCATCTGCCTCATACCATTGACCCATTGACCCACAGTGACCCTTGATTGCAGTGTTAATTGTGGTGCTAATTGCAGTGCTGCAGTACTAATTGCAGTGCTAATTATGGTGCTGTGGTGCTGATTGTGATTGTGGTGCTACATGCGATAGTAAATGTGGCGTGTGTGTAGATCTCAAGCAAAAAAAATCCATGTATTTTAAAATAAAATAAAATAGTCCTACCTCCAAAAGCTGAAATGCGAACATTTTATTTAATAATATCGCTTTAAAAATGTTTATATCCAGGTCCCTTGGTATATTGAATCGCTTCCTGAGTAAACTGTATTTACACTTTGCAATAAAAGTACCCAGAACTACAGCAGGCTCCCACCATGCTTTGCCATTGGGCGAAGCGCAACATGGACTTTATACTGAACAATGCCGCACCACGTCAAGCCACCACCATGCTTCCCAATTGGTCGTAGTGGCGTGAAAAGGACTTTTCGTACAGACTGCCCTCTCATGACGACTTGCATTTTTTGAACAGAGGTAAAACCAGATCTCAGAATCGTCACTGGTGACGACCAGTTAGCGATGATGCAGGTTCACGGTTTCATGTTCGTCGATGTCAAAGGCAGTCCTTCATATTGTGAAATTAATCTTCTTGGTATGGTAGCACTCTGAGGAAACTCACATATTCATTCGCCACGGAAGATTAGCCATCTTGGCATCGACGACCTATGTCTACTGAGGACAGTTGGCGACCAGCTGAGGATGTCGACCATTTTGATGGCCAACGCCTCGCCGGCTGCGGCGGTGGGGCATCAAGGCGTCGGGAACGATCGGATCTCGTGGAATGCTGCCTCCTCCTTAAGTATGTGTGTGTGCACAACTCTTGTAAGCATAGGTGGCAGTAATTTTAGAACCATTTAAGTTATGGTTGTCAAACTCATAACATAGACATCATCCACGACTAGGAGAAGGGATGCGGGGTAAAGTATGCCATATGTAAGCGTATAAGAATAGGTGGGCGTAATGTCCGAACCATTCGAGTTATAGTTGGCAAATTCATAACACAGACATCATCCACGACTAGAAGAGGGGTCGCAGGGTCAAGTATGCCCCATGTCAGTGTATAAGTATAGTTGGGCATAATTTCCGATCCGTTTGAGTTATAGTTGGCAAATTCATAACATAGACATCCGCCACGACTAGGAATGCTGGAATAAATCTAATATAAATACATTGTGTATGAAACTTATAATGCAAGCTATTACCCACATATCGGACGAAGAATAGCGATCTTACAGTGAGATACATGAACCACAGTTCGAATACCGACCTGTACATTGGATCGTTTTATTAAATGAAATTTTGTATGTGATTTTCAGACTAATTATGTTCCTATACATACCTGATTAAAATGTTTATGCAATATCTATCGGTTAGGAGTAGCATAGGGCCTGCAGTTAAAAGTCCGAAACCATAGAAATATTAATTTTTTCTATCTGACTTAGAAAAAATACCGCAATTTTTCACAGTATTGATGTGTGCCTGATATAAGGAATTACGCAGTCACCAAAGGCGAGGTAATGTGTGACTCCCAGAGTTACTGGCCGGAAAATAATTGACAAATATTAATTTATTTCTCAGACTTACAAACATGCGACAATTGTTTTCCATTGTTCGCTGAATATAATAGGAACTTATAATAAAGGCGAAACGACCGTGTTAACGATCAGATATGGGGACCAGGGTAATATAAGTGGTTCGCTATTCGATTAATGACATGAGTTTTCGAAGCTTATTAGCAAGGTTTGTGAGTGAACTTCTGGCTGATTGTGTACACTCGTTATAAATGTCTAAGCAATATCTACTGTCTAGGCATGGCATATGGATTTGTGTTCGAGACCCTGCAATTAAAAAAAAAACAAAAAATTTCTCTGTTGGGCTTACAATTTCGCCATTTTGCTCAGTGTATCGAAGACTGCTTTAGGGACTTAAAATAAATGGGGAATAAAAGTTTTAGGTAACAGATATGGGATCCAAGGTTATATAAGAAAGTCGCAATTCGATTAAAGACCAGAGTTTCGGAAACATTTTTAGTATTGTTCGTACATTAGTTTCTCACTGTTTAGTATTCAGGCGCACCTGATATAAGGATTTAAGCCATCTTCAAAGGCGCGGTATTGCGTAAGGAGCTGTGTTCGAGACCCGAAACTATTGAAACAGTATTAATTTTCTCTATCGAACTTGGAAGATATTAGACGATGTTTTTCCTAGTGATGGGGGAAATTGTTTTTAAGATATGTTTAAGAATATAAAACACATAAAAAACTCGATAAAACAGTAAATGAAAATGTCAATCGATAGGTTAGCGTGATAACTGTAACATACATGATGCGAGAAATAAATATTTATATAACCTGATGTCGAACTATGGAAGAGCATTCCTTAAAAAAACCAGTCTAATGTAAATAATAACTGTCATACGGGGTATGACTTATACCTTGCAGAGGAGATGAGGTGGTTGGTCTATCCATGCTCCCTTGCTTGATAATGATGGTGTTATAAATAAATGCGAGTGAAGTTCACAGTTTGAATAATGACCCTATTTTTTGTGGATATATGCATGGGGCTTTCAGCATGTGTACCTGTACATACATAAATACTATATAATAAAGTTAAATCGCCGAAGTGATAATAATAACTGCTTACAGTTTGAAGATTCCTGCTCGTGTGAACAGGATACGTGGGTTGTTGCAGTGTGCTGGTATGGTATGTGGGTTTTCTCGGTGTGTTCCATACCTTACAAAATATGTTAGGTTTCTCTTTGACTTGGTTTTGTTTATTGTATATGTTTTCTCCCTGAACGCGACACTGTAAAACATCCTGCTGACTGATATTTTGTCTAGCAAATTCCTAGATTCATGATCCCATCTAGCGGAAAAAGTGATAGGAAGGGTGACTGGTGCCCTACTTCTCAGCACTATATCGAGTGCAACACCAATTCCCTGTAATTTTGTTAACAGATTCCTCCATACCCGAGTAAGTTTGATAATTCGAGTGTTGCAATGGAGCTAGACACTAGCAAAAAGACATGGAAAATATACTTTTTCATAGCATTTCAGGCACGCCACAGATAAGCCATATTGATAAGTGTCCATACTGTAAGAATTATTGTAAGTATGGAAATACGGTGGTGAACACTCCACTCACTCCAATGCATTTGTAGGGGTCTTAAGTGATTGTAATGTAGTTTCTTGGATGGTTAGTCCTGACGCGCTTTCTTTGTTAGTAAGCCCGATTTGAGTTTCTGTGATATGATGGATATTGTGGTTTACACAGATTATTTTTGGAATTGTTTATTCGTGGGAGGGAGAGGGTTAATTTAAAGACTCTATTTTTTTTAAATCGATAACGTTTTTAAAGAAAACAGCCCGTGTTCATAAGCAAAGATTTGTTTTTAGCACAGGGTGCAAGGAGCCTATAGTGTTCTTACCTCGTCTCCAGATGTGATTGCTTTCTATGCTGAACATGTCATTCCACTTCCCCTCAAACTTACAGTGTACATGTCTTAATCATGCTCATGGCTCCACGACTTGGGATGGGCTGCGCATTAAACACTTGTAACCATGGAGAATATTATATTTTTTTAAATATTTTTCTCAAATAAAAAAAATATTATTTTGGATCAGAGTCACGAGTATATGATACACATGTGTTTTAGAAGCCAGATTATAATTTTTGAAGACAGAAATTCTTGCCAAAAAAATAATCTTATTACAGCTAGTCAGTCATATTCATCTGTTGTATGTAAATTCCCCCTCCCTTTTTTATCCTCTTACTCCCCAGCAAGCTATCCGAAGTAGACTTCCATGGAATGGTCGTCTGGATCGTTGGTTACTACTAAGTCCTACCACACAAGGTAAGAGCTCATCACAAGTTTAAATTTTTAACCATTGTAATCATGTGGGAGTGCGTGCACGCCTTCCTCATAAATACATCGCTTGTCCATCCGCACCAGTGCCAATTTATTACTGCACTCAGAATACAGCTACTTTTTGTGTGATCATATAGTGCGGACATTAACTCGCATCGTAAAGTGCTGCTCCAGAACAATTATATAATTGTCAAAATTAATTTTATATTGCACTGTACATGACTGAAAACCTTTTGCTCATTTGGAGACTTTTCCTCCGAATTTGTAAGTGTACAGCTGTGAATGTAGCCTTACGAATTCTGTCATAATGTTACCACTGCACTCGTTCTTGAACTTGCCAACCACTTTCTTGTTTGTGTCTGAGTAGCAGGGCTGAGTGGTAGGGTAGGCAGGGGTGTCAAATTCGTTTTTAAATTTGTGACCACTGATCAAGTCTAGGTAAAAGTCTGGGGTTCTAATCTGTAACAGGTAAGAGTCGGTGTCGGTATACAGGAGCTCAAGATCATCTCTGTACTGAGCCTTCATTACATCGTAATGGAAATTACACATTAAAGTTTTTGACAGGCCGAGAACAGTGAACCCTGCATAGATAGGCTTATCAAAGCGAATGAAGTCATGCTGTAGATGGAGGAGAGAAAGATTTTCTTTATATACTGTCCTGTATAAGAATTATGGTTTTGCTACAAGTTTTTAAAGTCGCTTTTCACTGCACACTAGATCCATTTTTAGGTGTTTTCGTTTATTTTTCATAAGTTTTCCAAATGTTGGTATTATTCGCCAATTGAAAGAATTCCTTCTCTAAGTCGTTGGTGGTCGCCTGTCACTTCGCAGTTTTGAGCTCGATGCAGGGTTTTAGTCAGGGAATTTTTTCAAATGCAACACTATGTATTTTGTATGCTTTAAGCCATGGGTGATGGCTTGTTTTAGGTTGCGGTAGTGGATTATTTATTTTTTCTTGTCTTCTAGAGTTGTCATCAGTTTCGAATGCTTGGAGCCAGGTGGACATTGGTTGACAGGAAGAAATGGTAAATCACGATGTTCCTCGTGCAGGGTCATGGGGTACTCGACATCCACCTCGAGAATATAACCTGTTGCCCCGTTGTCTGGAATGAACATGATGTCGATGTTCGTGTCGACCCATCTGAAATTACGTATTAGGAGCGGTAAACTCATAGCTCAGCCATACAGGTTGTTTGCATCGAGGTACTGCATGTATGTTGTCGGCTTGGGGTGTCATTTGTTTTCAGTGCATTGATGAGGCGACACCGGGGTTGCTGATGCCATAAGGGGCAGGTATTCTGACCATCCGGCTGGCGTTGCTGTGTATTCGGAGTCTGGCATGGGAGGTGCGGTCATGGCTGATCCCGACTCCATAGCCGTACTTGAGGCGGCTAGCTGCTCTGTCAAGTATTGCGCAGCCGACGGTACAAGCTCAACTACGGTCTTTAGAACTTGCTTGTTAAGACACAGTGATCAGGGGGGCTCCCCGCTGTCGGCCGAGGTGATTGGTAACATGCTTCTGGCATTATTGGGATATGCCGGTAATTCCTTTGGCTAGGGTGCTTCTGTGACTTTGCTAGGCTCTGGGGAAAATGTCCTTTCCTTATCCGACTGGACTACAATACTAGGCATATCGCTCCTTTCACTGGCCGGTGTTAACAACCGTGGCCTCGGTCTGATTTCCCTGTCGAGCAGACTGTGCCAGGATATCTTGCTTGAACTAGGAGTCCACTCTCACCCTCGGGCCTCCGTCTTGGTTCTGCAATCCATGGGGGTTGAGGGTATTATTCGGCTGGCTGGTCCAGGAGCTTGTGGTGGCCTCTTCGGCCATGCGGATGGCACACAGTTTGTCGTGGGAGAGCCAGAGGCGGTTTCGTTTTCTCGACCGGCCGGGTAGATGGTTGTAACCTGGAGAGTGGTTCATCTGGGTCTTCTGAGACTTCGGAGATTATGGAGGCTGTTTCCTGTACTCACCCTCCGGGCTTTAATGGAGAAGTGGTCGGATCTGCCCCCGTGTTGCTTTGCGAATCCGTCCTTGTAGGTCTTCTAACAAATAGTCATTTTCCCATTGACAGGCCACCTTGTATGGGCCTTCCCACTTGCTGGCGAGGCCAGCACTAAACTGCTCGTTCGACTTGCTAAGTGGATGTAGCCGCAGGAGTACTGACCCCCCCCCGCCCCTCCCGTTAAAGTCTTCTCGGATGCCCGTTCTGGGTTGTGGATATTTGCATGAAATATATTTTTTGGACTTCTCATGCATTTTCAGCCCTTGCTAATGCCGCCATCTGTATGTTCTCAGGCTGTGGTAGCACCGTCAGAAGGTTTTCCCATTGCTAATCCCTGGGCCGGTGCAAGGTGGCTCTTGGCAGAAGCTGGCTGGGGCTGAAATTGGTGGCCTCATTCGTCCTCCATTGTAAGGCAAATAATATCCGAGGGATGTGTTTTCCCCAGTGGTTGTGGTCGTCCCCCGATGCTCAACAGCAGAATTTTCTTTATCTCCTGGTTACGGCGTTCAGTTAGGTTGGCCTGGGGGTGTTATGGGGGCGTGGTCCAGGTCTCCAAACTCCATTGTTCGCAGGCGGCGAGCCACTTCCGGCTGATGAACTGTGTCCCGTTGTCGGGGAAGAGGTACTGCAGATAACCCCACCTAGGGAAAATTTCATTGTCAAATTTTCCGACGATGTGGTGCATTTCTTGGTTGGGTAGGGGAAATGCTTCTACCCAGTGGGATAATAAGTCAGTGATCTCGAATAGATACCGGTTTCTGCGAGTGCTGCGAGGATAGGGGGCCATTAAATCTGCCATCATGTGTGTCCAGGACGTCTGCAGGCGTTGTTTCGCCGTTGGAGGGGGGCAGGAATGCCTGCCCCTTGCAGCATTTCTCGCAACTTCCAATGTACTGTCTAACATCGTCTCTCATTCCATCCCAGATGTATCGGGCCGTAATATCCATCAGGGTTTCCTTGGTCCCTGTATGTGTGGCATCGGGGTGATCGTGATAGTGATGGAAGATGTCTGCACACAGTGCTTTTGATACCCAAATTCTCCATTTTGCCCCCAGATGTCCGCTGCAAGACCATACTACCTGGTTGCGTAGCTCGAAACGTCCTGGATGCGTTTTGAGTAATCCCTGGATTTCAGGGCCTTGTTGTTGGTGTACCGCTATTTGATACCGGTAGATTTTAAGCTGTAATAAGTAGATCTGTTCGTTGGGGTTGACTTCAGGTGGTTGCAGCGGTATCATGCGATTACAATCTTCCTCTGCTTCCTTGGCGAAGTCCAGGTCTGGGGCTGGTGGGAAAGGGCGTCTGGCAAGTCATTCGTTTTCCCAGGGCAGTGCTGCACCTCAAAATAAAATTCAGTTAAAAACATGTCCCATCTTCCCAGTTTTACCTTGGACGCCTTCGACTCCTGTAGCCACTGGAGTGCCTTGCTATCTATTCGAAGAATGAAGTGGGCTCCTTCTAGGTAGTACTGGTATTTCTGCACCGCCCATATTAAGAACAAGCATTCTTGTTTGTTGATATGGTAGCGTTGTTCGGTGTTGTTCAGGCAGGTGCTGTCATAGGCTATTACACGTGGGTGGCCCTTTTTCGTCTTTTGTGGTAAAGAACGGCTCCCAGACCATTTTGACAGGTGTCGGTCTGGAGTATTAATGGCCCTTCCCCCTGTGGTCGGTGTAGCTGCTCGACATTTTGAAAGGTCTGTTGTAGGGCATGGAAGTCCGTTCGCTGCTATGGACACCACCACCATCTTGTGCCCTTTTCCAGGAGGGGTTGCAGGGATGCCATCAGGCTAGCAATATCTGGTATAAATCCCATAGCCAGTTACAAAGTCCCAGGAATAACCAGATTTGTTTCTATGTATTAGGCTCGTTGGCTTCCTGGAAGGCATGTATAGAGTTAGCCTGTGGTAGGTTACCGCTCAGCGACACTATGTGCCTGAGGTAATCAATGGAGGTTTTCCCGAGGTGGCTCTTTGAAAGTTTGGTGGTCATACCATGGATCTCGAGGTGCTAGAGGACCCATTGCAAGTGTATAAGATGCTCTTCTCAGGTCTTGGAATATATGATGACGTCGAGGTACGCAAAACAGAACTGTCCTATGTATCCTGTGAGTACCTCCAATGACATGAGCCTCTGGAAGTTGGCGGGTGAGTTCTTCAGCCCAAGAGGGATTACACGGAACTGTAGAGTTTCCCCTTCTGGCTGGTGAAGGCGGTGTAGCGCCAGCTGTAAAGGCACATGGCAATTTGTTCATATCCTGATAGTAGATCGACGGTACTGAAAATCTACGCCTCTCTGATATCACATAATGTGTGAACCAGGTTGATGGCTGGTGGCGCGATGGTGTGGGTGATGTCATTTAAAGCCTTGTAGTTTACACCGAACTGAGAACTGTAGCTGCCCATCCTTCTTGGGTACTAACACCATGTGTGAGTTGTAGGGTGAGTCTGAAGGTTCAATGATGACCTGCTGCTTCATTTCCTTTATCTGATCCATGATCAGTTGACGGCATCTAGCTGACACTCAAAATGGCCGATTGTATATAGGCATGCTAGTAGTTGGCCATATCTTGTGCTGTATTGTCCTGGTCTGGCGAATGTGCCATTGGTTCCTAAGGCTCCTGCATGCTCGTCAAGGACTTGCTTTAGTTGCTTGAATCTGATTGGATCCAGTTCGTGGTTAATGCCCATCGTCACTAGTGGTGGGACAGTTTCAACCTGTGGCCCATTCTCCCAGCTGACGGCGACTCGGTTCTTGTTGCCGAGATGAACTTTGTTTTGCCCATGGTCCATGACACACTGTTGTTGCCAGAGCCAAGTGTAGCCTAGTATGACCATCTCATGTAGCCCGGATATTTTCTGGATGGTAAAAAAGGGTAATTCTCTGATCTACTGCTAAGATGCAGTTGGGTCTTTCCACCCTGACTGCTTTTAGTTTTGGGTGTAATGACTCCATTGTTTGGCTGACAACAAATCACTTTGGATAAATTTCCTGGTGGTGGCTGAGTCAAATAGCGCCGATGTACTGTGGCAGTTAAGTGTGATTTCTATGTGAGGTGCCTCGGGTGGTTCGGTTTTGGTATTTTAACCCCTAACACTGTTCACATTAATACATTACAAACTTTCTCAGAAGCTCAGATTTTTACAAAAAATTGTTTTGGGAGACAGGAAGTAACATGGTCAGCACAGAAATATAAGACTTGCTCATTATAACTTTATTTGGTACAGTAATATGTACAAAATGCTTGATAATTATTAAATAATGATTGAAGAACCAACTATATAGTGCATTAATGAGCACTTTCCTTGACTTGCTACACATTTGCAATGAACACCTTACACAAACATTACTACCTTCTTAAAGTTATTGTAACAAATTAATAACAACCATACATATTAAAGCTAAGCAGTACCAAGATCATAATAACAATTTTATGTTAACTATTGTATATTTCTTGCCACAATCAACAAATAATCACTAGACAAAGCCATTTGTGGTCCAACAGCAGTAATGCTTACAAATTACATAATGTTTATTATTAGTTTCTCATTGAGATGTGCAATTGTTCACCACAAAGTCAGCAGAATCATAACATGACAACATAATAATGTATAGCATTTGTTTGAGCAGAAAAAAAATGTTATTACACCAAATCATTTCTTATAAGTTGTGAGAGACTTTGCAAAGGTGCAGAGATTGATGACTGATGTGTGTGATTTCTATGCAGCACAATGCAAGCGGCAGAGTTTGAGTAACAGCACTAACAGACTATTGATTAGCATCACGTATTTGGTAAACAAACATTGCTGATGTGCATTGTAAACAAAACTAGTAATTGTGTCAATGCAACACCATTAACAGCTATTTAGTAGGGATGAATACTTTATTTAACATTGTGTACATAATCCCGCATAGTGTGTGCACCTAAAGAACAAATTTACACCCATCCTTTTAAAATTTAATGCAAAACTGAAAAGGTATATACTAATTAAGCAGTGCAATATTCATTACAAAGCACATTTGCAATGCTGCAATTAATTCACACATTAGTTGATGAGGACGACGTGGGGCGAGTATAGAGCAGCATCAGAATGCAAACATGAGGGAAATGGGAGATTCCAGAGAAAACACCCAAGCCGGCACTTCTATCCAGCACAATTCTCACATATACTTACCCAAATCCTAGTGTGACCCCACCAGGAATTGAACCCCAACAGCGTTGGCAGGAGGCTAGTGTCGTGGCTCTGAGTCACCATTATCCCACTTATAATAGTAGATTTGGCACGTTTGAATACTATTAATGTTACATTCTGTCAGACTGTAGTAACCATATCACTCAGATAAAAAAAAAAAAAAATTGGTACAGTATTTTGTTATACAAGCTGAGAAATGAAACCAGCAACTTTTCGTCAGTAATGTTTTAACTGGGACAAAAAGAAATTACCCTAGCCCTCAGATTCCTGACCCACTGGAAAATCAACCATTTTTTCCTCTGTCAAGGGAGACACTGTGAAAAGTTTTGAAACTGCATTTCTGACAAGAGAAATTTTACAATTGTTCCAGAACTGCTCACTAGCAAATTGTACAACCCAAACATAATGGATCTGACAAAGCGTCGTAGTCTCTATTTTCAGAAGCTATGGGTTTCCACGATTCTTCACCCATATTCTACATCTGAAAGAAATCCACAAAATTATCAGTTTTCGTAATTTTCAAAGTATAAAATAACCTACAGTGGCAACTTTTAATAGCAATTTCTTGTCAGTTGGCAAACAATACCTTTTAATCTTTGTCTAAATATCTCTTTTCCATAACTTGCAGTTAATTTTGTAGTGCAAATCCATTTATATTGACAAAGTTAAAATTTTTACTTTATTTATTACAACTATACAGGTTTCGACTGCCAGCTGAAAGCGTTTAATAAATATACACAATTATATCGTAATGATGAATCTCATAGCACTCATTGGAGACTTTAAGTGGACAATTACATGACTATTATTGTGAGCACGTGGCTTGTGACTGTACATGCTAGATATTACCATCAAATATTACAAAATAAAAATGTGCCAGTAAGTAGATACTTTTTTAAAGTGTCACCAAAGCAAAACACTGTACCATTCTAACCTAAATGCTATACATACCTCTGAAGATCTTTAGGAAACTTGGGTACTGTCTGTGGTCTTGCATCCTGCTTGACACAGCGTACTGCAGTTTCTTGCAGAACAACATAGGTACTTCATATCGCCCATTTTGCAAACTATATGTTTTATTTAAAACAATAATCTTCGTTTAAAATGAACTTTTCACAACACAAATCAAAACATGTGTTCATACACACACAAGTGTCAAGCGAGTGTTGAATGGATTAATTACAATTTGCAACGTAACTGAGAAAAATACACAGGGCACAGTTTTTTTTTTTTAAATTAAAACTGTGGACGTTAATTTAAATTATAAGAAATGAAAATATATGTTAAGAGTTAAATTACGATCGTAAACGATTCTTCTCAATACATAAATAAATGTATGCAGTTGTTTATATTTGTTGGTAGTAATGGAGATTGCGGAAAAAAAAAAAGAGCATTTTTTTCTGCCATTCTGTGAGCAGCCCCTGAACAACGTATTAAAATGTCGCTGGGCAAGTCACGATGGAAAATACCGATTCCGGCAAAAAAAAAAAAAAAAAAGAAGAGATAAATATATATATATATATATATATATATATATATATATATATATATATATATATATATATATATATATATAAATAATAAAAATGATTTCTGTAATTGCTGTTAGAATATTTGAAATGCACGTGGACGATAAATTTGCTGAACATGTTTACATTGTGCATTTGGTACATTTGTTTGCAAGCGACATATTTATCGTTTTTTTTTTCTTGCAGGCTTTCAAATGTACGTGGCCTAAATAAACGCCTTTGTAGTGTAGGCCATGTATTGCATTCTGTTCTTCCAATGAAGTTAAAACTTTTCTGTTATAGTGAATTGAATGCTATTTCCGTACGAATAATCATTTCCAGTTTCATCAAAAAATAAGAATCACAAAACAATCACGTCACACGAAAGACATTAAAGTATAGTTCCCACACCTTCAATAAAATAAACAGAACCGGAAGTAGAATTTATATTGATTGTGTTATGTTAATTGAATAAGTAAGCATACAACACTTTTACGAAGTGGCCGACAAGAGTCAATTCATTTCACTGAGGCAACCGTTCCAAAAGGCACCTACACTACCTACATTTAATAAAATATGCAAATACAAAAATAAATTGTATATATAATGTTCAGATACCACCAGCAACAATTTCTCGCATATACATAAAATTTGACGGAAGAGAACTCAATTGGAACTGCATTTCACCCGACTGGTTTAATTCGGCCATTAAAATTTTTTAGAAAAAAAAACATGCAGTTACTTAGACAGAAAAGGTAAGTTATTTGAAACATAAGTCTCCTTTGCATGCCTAGCAAAGCATTTTATCCAAAAAATATAGTCAGAATCGCTGCCAAATACAATTTCTCTCCGATCATGTGCCGCCATACTAATCAAGCACACAATTGGACATAATCATAGATCTATCAGTACGACGAAATACCAGATAGCCTGCTAATAACATCAGCGAGTCGTAATATGCACTTTTGGGCTATCTAGCTGATAAGTTATATTCAGGACTTTAACAGACGGTGGTAATACAGGCCCTTAATTTATCAGAACATTTTATTTAGCCCGGGGAGAGCGCCCTCCACAGCATGGTCCATCTTTTTCATTATTTTTTTTGTCTAGTGTCGGAGCTCTCTGAGCTTAAGTGGAGAACCATTTGACACGTGCTGATCCCCTCTCTAGCCCACTTGACATGCTGAGCGCTTCGACGGCACCGCACCCAACGTCCGCGCTTTGCCTAGTGATCCGGTGTGATTGCAGATTGTGAGGCGACGTTCAGCATAGTAGGGCAGGCTAGAGCAGATAGCACAGCGTCGTGAATGCCCTTGTCGGCCGATCGGCCCCAAACATCACTACTTGGAATACATATTCGTAGAATAAAAGTGGTTTGGGAAGGTTTGCCACATAAAGCAGGATTGGGGTCACGTGTTTAGTAAAGACGTTGATTCCACAAACCGTTTTGTCACGTGATGTTTGTTTTCACCTCACATATGTTTGTCCAAATCATCCCAGTCATTTCAGCAAAGGTGAGTTTGTTCCATGTTATTGTTTATAATTGGCTTCATTCAAGTATCAGGTAACAAGCGTTGCAATGTTGTATGCCAGGTAGTAGCACAGCGTGACAAGCTCGCCTGCCAACGCCGCCGACTGTGCCACATGGGAGAGTTTAGTAAGCGCGTAGCATCGAGAGGGGACGGTTTGCATGTGACCGTGTTTACTCACGCCCAGGTGGCCAGCACTGTTTGAACTAATCACTTAACTGCAATAGCCTCTTCGAGCCTGTACCACGATCTATAGTTATTCATCAGGTTAAAAGTCAACTACCAGCTCACACAAAATAGTTTATTACCTCTAGTTATTGCTAACTAGAACTGTTATTAAGGGGTTAAACTAGCTATCACTTCCAGTGCTAGACAAGCTTCAAATAGGCATCGCAAACATCAGCTGGTAGTGTTTTGCTTATATGCATTTTGGTATTGGAGGTTATATAAAATATGAATTGAATTTTTTGGCTACTTTGTGTGTTATGAGGAATAGTTCTGCAAAATGCAAGTAAACCTGGTGAATATCGATAATACAATTTATAAAACTAATCTTCTGTGTGGTTATCTTTAGTTGTGGAAATTGAATTTTGTAATGACAAAAAATCGGAAATAAAACATTGGCACTGGCTTAATGTCATTTTGAGGAATCAGATTCCTTTAAATTTGTGAAATAAAACATTCCCCCTTCCATTCTCAAAATTTCAAATATATAATTAAGAAACACAGGCACAAACCTTAATCTTGAATGGTAAGAAACAGTCTCTCATGCATTGTGATGAATTGTATGGATATTAAGCTAGCTGCGAGAGAATTGATATCACCAGCGACAGTAATAATTATAAACAAATATGTTGTTTGCCCAGGTTTGGTTCATAGTTTCAATTTAATTAATTTGCTAAAGAAGCATTAACATATATATTATGCAAAACACAATTCACAATTACAGACAACTGATATAGTGACTTCTATTGCCAACATACATAGTAACGAACCAAAACCTTGGATTACTTATCTAAAGGATAACTTAACTAATGGAATGTTCATAATACACGTTACCATAAAATAGCTTATTTATGGAATCGCTATTCCACACATTTATCTAGAGATCGTAATACAGGCCCCATATAATTCAGAACCACTTCTTTTCACCGCCCGGGACACTGCCCTTCGCCTTCTCAAGAAGAGAGGGAGAGAGTAAATGTAGCATCAGACATGCACATATTTGGATGCTCCGGCTGCCCATTTTTGTCAACTTTTTTGTAATGTATCAGGTGTGGAAATTGCCTTAAACAATTTCCTCAGGAGTAAGTTATGCGCTTGGAAGGGGCTACACACCTTCCACTAGCCCAGGCATTTGGATTACAATTTACTATCGCCAGAAGCAGTCATTGATGGGGTATCTGTGGGGAGACCACTTATGGGTCAGTGACCTTCACGACTCAGCATCATTTGTGCTCTACTGCACTGGCGCCTGCTAACCTGTCAAAAGTAAACATCACCCAATTTCAGCACCAAAATCCTCCAATTTCCCTAGATCCCAATCCAGGCACCGTCAAAACATTTCTGGTGCTCTGCATTACTGTGGTTTCTAACCGGTGACCTATTATGGCTACTCACACGCCATCAAAAACTTCCACAATTGCTCAAGAGCACACACATTGCAAAATAACATATTCACTTAGAACTTGAGAAAAACGTGTAGCATTTGGGTGGGTATTTTAAGGATCCATGTCCTGGAGCCGGGAGGCTAAAAACATAAATATAACGCTCGAGTTCATACCATTCATATATTTAGTGCACTGATTAAATGCTTCAATGCAGGAAGCAACTTTGTTCCCAGACACAGCCCACCAGTAAGGCTACACTGTAAAAAAAACAGTGCAAAACCACAAAAATGTTTACTATTGAATAATTACACTCCCCTGGGCAATGCAAAACCACAGGGGAAGAGGTAAGGCATCTCCGGTGGCAGAAAATAAAAAGGATCTGGTAAATTACATTACACTATTGTTGTTAAAATGATGGCGCACAAAAGTTGCTGACTGGCGGAGAGCAAAAAAAAAATGTTACTTTGCCCTCGCTTGTCCTAGATGCTACTGACTGTTCCGTCTTGGCACCAGACCCTCGCACAGTGGGGGTAAGCGCGCCAAGCCAGAACTATTTTCTGACACACTTGCAAAGCACAATGCTAAACACTTATTACTTGCTTACCTTAGAATTGTAAAACATGTACAAATCCCCTTGCATTTTACACTACACAGAATTACACTTTCAAATATGTCATTGCCAACATTATCACAAAAAAATCACTAGCGATTTTTCCATTCTCCAGGAAATGTATCAAGCAAAAACTGCACGTGTCATTATCTTAAAAATCATTGTTGAATAATTACCGTATTTTGGTGTGTATAGGCCACACAGAATTTTTATATTCCTGTAAATATTGTTAAGTCACAATTCTGTACAAGCATAATAAATTCAGACATAATTTCTCCCCTGCAAAACATTTGTGATGAAAAATTTTAACTGCAAGGTTTTTTTTTCCCCCCCGGTTCTCTTATTTCCTCCAAAAGTTAAAACATTAAAATGTACTGTACGTTGACAAGTTTCTAAACATGTTTTGGGGAAAAACATTTCAAAATTTTTTTTAAATGCAAATATCTTGTATATAAGGCGCACCCCACGTTTACAGTCTTTTTTTTTGTAAAAATGTGCAGCCTATACACGCCGAAATAAAGTATACTTACTAGCAAATAAACACAACTCCCATTAAACTGTATTTCCTGAGCCTAGCTCGAGTTGTTTTAAGAACCTACCAAGTTGCCCCAGCAAGCCCCGATTACAATTAACTTCCCCCCCCCCCCCCCAAATGCCACTGCCTGCACAGAGGTCGTGAGATTAGGTAACTGTGAGACTTATATGTAATATTGTCTCTTTAGGTATTTCGAAAAAGCACATTCACTATGAATCTGATACAATCTGTAATACACTGAGTAGCTGTTTTTACAATAGTGCAAGAATTCTTCTGTTTCACGAGTAATTTTTCATTTTAGAAGGCCTTAAACTTGCCTCCCAGAATTGTGAAGTCAGTCTGAGTCGCAAGTTTATCGGCTCTTAGATCAAACCTGAAGTACAATCATGGGTAGCCGTTATTACAACAGTCTGTGAATTTTTCTGCTACATTTGAATTATTTGATTTTAGAAGGCCGTAAACTTCTGTCCCAGCATTGCACACTCATTCTGAGTCTCAAGTTTATCTGAGCTTCGACAAAAAACTACCCAAATTCACCATGAATCATATACACTGTGCTACACAGTTTTTGCTCCAACATGTGCCAGTACTAACTTTTTTGTAATGTTGATCAAATTTAGAATTACTGAAACGAGCAAGTTTTGGCTCCAACATGTGCCACTTGGATCTTTTTTGTAAGGTTGGATGTTACCAGATAAGTGTGGTGAGTCACCATTTGAAGCTGGGATTCGAAGCTAACTTTACCTTGGTGATAAAATGGGGATGAACCACTTAGTATGAAAACAATAACATCGAAAGTAAACACTCAAACATAACACTGCATAAAGACTTTGGGCTGGGACGTCTGTGCTGTCCAGTTTTTATTAGGGTTTTTATCTGCAATCGCAGGTAGGCCCTTTTTATCAATGGGTCTATTTTCACTTGCACTAGCACGCTCTGGGGTGCACTACTTTGCACTGATAGTACACTAGCATTCATGCACTTTATACGTTGCACTGGCGCACCGACACATTAGACAAACAACTCTCGTAGAGCGCCAACAGTGGATGCACTGGCTTCGTGCACGGCCGGGCACGGTCTTATGAGGTGAGGGACACGAGCATACATCATAATAAAGACAATTTTTTAGTGTACTTGTATTTAACATGATTCAGGTAATGATGAGTTTTATTTTTCTTCAGACTACACCTTCCAAATTCTTAGCCTATTTAAGTTTTAAAAGTTATGGCCTGTAAATCTCCACTTTTGTATGTTGTGGATCAAGATTTGGATAAAATATATTTATGAACAGAATAAAATCGGCCCAGAATTTGAATTTTGTTTAAAATTATTGGTGTGAGGCCAGCACTTATCTGTATGCTCTAAATTATAGTGATATATCAAAAGTGGTAGGTATAATTTGAAGTCCATGATGCCTACAGAAACCATTATCCATAACCATTGTAGGTGTTTCCCGGGGGAGGGCCCCCGGACCTCCCCCCCCCCCCCCCCACTTTATTAGGGTAATAAGTGTATCTACATCTAGAAAATATCAAGATTTTTTAACACTTAATGTTGGCAAGTATGTTTATAACATTTTTGGAAAAAAGGGAAGGTGGAAGTATATGCTTCTCAGATATTTTATTCCAAAAATGTTTGCCAATTAAACCAACACTGCATTTAAACAGTATCAGTTTTATGCCAGAGGCAATCCATACAAGGAAACACTTTCTCAACATAATTTTTAAATGTTTGGTGTCAAAAAAATTGGCTAGTTCAATTTTGCAACAGCAGCAATTTCATTACAGTATTCATGGGAACCGTGGGCACTTTTACTTTGGAGGTCTATTGTATATATCTAGTTAGCAACCTTTCTTGTGTTATCTTTATATGAAATATATAATATATTCACACACAAATGAATTCATTTTATAAAAAAAAAAATGATTAGAATTAACTGTACACTACAGACCAGAAGGGTTATTTTAAGTCTCTCCTTCCAATGAAAAGAAGAAGGTAGAGAAGAGGTGATGGAGAAGGGGGGGGGGGGGGGGGGGAAGATTCTTTACAACTATCGGCTCAGACCACCGCTCTGTATTCTAAGCTTGAAACGAAGGTCGAGTGATATCACAAGTGGAGTCAGAACGTATCAACTGCTCACAAGCAGTTAGCAGACTAGCATTTCGTAGCTAAACCAATATGGTGGCAGTTGGTATTAAATGTAGCCATATATTTCAATGATACAGAAATAAATATCGTGTAGTATAAAGTCAATGCAGCATGTGTTTGTGTTGTATGGAATTATAATTTTACTACACATATATTTACGATACGAATAAGCATGAAAAGATTGGTTTTATAACTATTACAAACTTGCATCACACAGATTCGTCCTTTTTAAACTTTGTGCATAACATGATAGACTATTTTATGTGTGGGATGTTATTACAAGCGTGTAAATGTACAAACACTTAATTGTAAATATTTATTGATTAAACTATTACCTTAGCATGCCCACTCAGATAAACATTAGCCATATTTTCGTGGATGAATTGGTAACAGGCTGGTTATCAGCATTCACAATGAAATGATGGCATTGTGAAAATGTTCCAGACACGGCGAACCTCAGTTCTCAGTTGGAGGGAACTTCAAAAATGCGCAATCGCTGTAACTGTGTCAGAAATAGACATGATATATACAGACGTATTAACGTAATTGAATGCAGAGAGTAACATGTACTTATCACTTAAAAATAATACCATTCACATGCCAGAAATGCAGTTCAAGTTACAACGAAGAAAAGCACATATTAAAACTTCACTAAGACTCGAAATATCACAACTAAACCAAAAGTACGTAACTTACATTGAGTGCAGATTGAGGTTACCCATGTTTGTAACACTCACCTTCGATCCATTTCAACAAAACTTTTCAACTTTCATCCCAAAATAAGGTACCTTCTTAATTTATAACTACCAAATATTCTTCCATTTTAAACATTAAATGGCAAGCATGTGGTAATGTAAGTTGCAAATGCAAGGAGAGAAACTCAGAATTCAAAACGATGAGCAGCAACCATCAACATCCGGTTAACAATTCTATTAACGTGCTCCTGACTGTGGTAGCTAAAATTGGTAAACACTGGTTACCGCGGTCGCCGTGCATTCACAACAAAGCGGTGAACAGGAACGCAAAACCACCTCATTATTACCAATTCAACCGCGAAAATACGCCTACTTACTCATTCCTTACACAGCATGTGTTAAGTGGTCAAGTGGTTACAATATGTGCTTCGTAACACAAGCATCTCCATTGTTTGGTATCAAAACTCCCCATTATTTAATATTTATTTGGTTTAAATATGTGAAATAAAGTTATGTAATATGTGGTAACAACATTTAAAAAAAAAAGCAAGCTTATTAGCTGTGTACATTTGTATTTTCGCCCCTAATAGCCTACAGCTTAGAATGTTTTGGGGCTGGTTCTGTTAATTTCAAATTAAAGGACAAAATTTGATAGGTAGGCCTAATGTACTTTTAACTAAAATGGATTGTGAAGAACTTTAAATATTACAAATATATTCTCTAACAAAATGACAATTCCTTGAATTGATTCCAGAAAGAAGAGATCAATAAATTTCACGTCATTTAATAATTTTAAAACTAAGTTTGAAGTCAAAATGAATAACACAAATACATTAAAAATCTACGTGCCAAAATATGCTCCCTCTGTACAAAATACATATTTTCTGCGCTGGAAGGTTATCAGCATTTTAAAAACCATAGGCTTCATATGTGGTAAAATGGGAGGCAAATTCACACCAAATTCAATACATGTGGGGAAAGAGGTTAGCAATAGTCATAATTTATCAACCAAAGAAAAAATTGTATGATGTATGATGGAACTTATTCAAAATTATCACCTTTCATGGCTATACGGCATACTTCGGCGGACAACAAGGTTAGGAACATACATATAATAGATTTAAGATGAGCACATTTCTTTGTTATTCCGACTGTTTTACGTGAAATCTATAATTAAAATCTGCTAACTTTCCTTCACTAAGCCTTGGCTAAATATTTTCTTTCCCACATACACAAATTGTTTGGTGAACACCTATATCTCATGAAGGGGAAAAAAAATACAGTTCAAAATGGCCACCAACCACAGTTTCTCACATTCCCACAAAATCAAAGAAAACTGTATACTATTATTTTCTTATAAAATACATATTTTTATCATATACTACATTTCATGAGTTAAAAAATGTAAAGAATACCATTCATGTCTTTAAATAATGTTTTCTCAACATATTTGTGAAATTTTAGAATGAGTAATTCTAGTAATATTTTGTTGGTATGTTTTCGACCGTGTGCACAGACTCAAACACTCATCTAGCTTGGAGTGGGGAAAGTCGGTAAGCCGAAGATGCCAGATTGCGCCCCGTGCTAAACTATTGATAAATGAATGTTTTGAATCAGACAAATATTTTCAGTAGGTTCATGACGGTGTCAGCAATTACCGATGAAACTTAGAATAAGCACCCAGATGCTTACTGGGTGCCTGTCACTTCACCAAATATCGAGTGCCGGAAAAAAAAAAAAAACATCTTATCACCCACTTAACGTGTTTCAGAAATATCATTTTCAAAACTGTATACACCTACCTGAGCTTCCCTGTACCCTCCCCTCTTTTCCATCTTACCACTGTCAAACTTCCAATGCTCAACACTGCACACACACATGCATGTGTATGAACATACACAACACAAACTCACAAACTGCTACTTTGCTATGTTTCCGATGATAATGGCATTTATCTACAATGCAAAACATCATGAATTTGGCATGCATTCCTGAATACACAGTAAACAAATTTAACAAAATTTAATTTTTAAGAATTCCAAAAATAAAACCAACACAATAATAACATTTAATTACTCTCACATATAGGTATGTGCATTATATTTAAAAAATTAAGGATAAATTAACAACGAAAAGGTGTAACAGCTCTAAAAAAAAAAGTATAAACTGATATCTACATAGTGAAGAACAAACTGACTGCAAGTATTTTTTTTAGACCAAACCAACTACACTTCCACCTTCTTGTCATAAAAGTGTAAAAAAGAGGGGGGAGGGGGGGGGGGGGGGGGTGAAAAGTATCCATTCAGAATGATTATAATTCTGGAAATTTTGCGTCCGTACTTCGGCAGAAAAATCCGGAATGGTAACAATTCACATTTTATTAGCAAAGCATTGTGCTACTGAATTCTGAAAAGTATCCATTGTGGGAATAGTTTCCACTCTGGTTTTTTGTACAGACATTCACATCCCAAATATCCTGAAAAGTGCCCACAGTCGGAATGTTTACAATTCTGGTACATATGTGTGTTTTTTAGTTATCAGTGAAGCTTGGAATTTCCCTGAGAAAACACGCTAACCAGGGGCTTCGTCGAATACAATTCCCACTTGCAAAAATGTGGGAGTGACTTGGCCAAGAATTGAACACCTTTGTGGGAGGCTCAGCTGCCATGGATACAAAAGGAAATGAGTCTTTACATTGACCTATTTTCTTAACTAAGTATGTCATTAGTGATAAGAACTTTAGTATTTGGAGATTTTATAGCACACAGGTACTATTACAATAAAGAAAACTAACATACAGTGATGGAGTAGCTTTACCGGGTACAGAATGCATTACTAACGTTTAATTTTAGTTATGTTTTCAGCTAGTACTGCATATGTAAGTCAGCCCTACATTTCATCACATATAAATGGACATGTATACATAGACTGATCATAATTTTGTCCCATACAAATTTCTTCCGGTAAGTTCTGTTTTGTATTCTGTATTACAGTTTTTAGGTCAGTAAGGCACAAATTACAGCAAAAGATTTTTTTTTTTTTTTCAATTTTATCATGCTTGAATGCTTTCATAATAGATTCCTCTGTTATTGTTCTTAATGTAATGAAGTACTATAGCTTCTCAATTATGAAAAATTAAAAAACAAGAAGTCTAACACATGTAAATATAAAGAAACCTATGACATATACTGTACTCCAAAATTTAACGTGAATAATGACAAAAAATTCAATGGTTAATTGATGATAATGGGAAGAAATTTATCACCTTTCCAAACTTTACATAAAATTAGTAAAACATTAAATGTGGACAACAACAACTTTAAAGAGACATATCTGACTACCTGTTACATATAAAACATCAGACATATTATTTGAAAGCTTGGATTCTCTGAATACGTAAGCATCCACTGAAGTAGCTGTATTCTTTGTGCAATGAAATAGTTATAGAAATAAATTGTTGTAATTAACATCAATATATCTGCTACACACTACACAATTTAATCAAAATGTCACCTGAATTACAATTTACGCTTTAATGTAAAAATGAAAACAATTATTTTATAAATATACTCCATGAACTGTTAATTATTGACAATGGTTGTCCAAGGTACATATTCTTTTCTAGAAACTATTTACAAATATGCAAAAGTTTAATAACAAAAACCACTTATGTTATACAAATAATTATAAATAAAATACCCTAAAAATGACTATACATTACAAACTTTTGTCTATGACTTAACATACATAAATTAAGTTCATTATATATAAACTTTTTAAAGTTTTTTCCCTAAATACAAAATATAAAACATTTCTATTTTTTATTTACAAACATATCTAAAAAAAAACTTCACTCATCCTCTAGTATGCACTCTTCAACCAATTTTCGAAGTTGTGGATTCTCCATTGCTGCTGCTATTCTTTCTTTGTCATTGATCTGCTTGTTTACTACAAAAAACATAGCAAGACAGTTAAATGTAACTTCAGTTTTCCTTAAATATTTCACTTCATTTACCTTTTATAGTCTATCTGCAGTGTCTTCACACTTTTTGAATCAAACCTGAAAAATAACCCCATGTGCAACAAGTTAAATTGTTTTCTAACTATGTATCACAAGCATGTTATATTTTTTAACATAAAAGTATGTATCTTATTTTCGGTCCAATTGAATGTTTACCTAGATTTTATATATAAATTCCAATATTTCATTTATAAGTAATATGAATAAAACTGGGAGAAAACATGTGTGTTAGTAATTAATACCTAGTAAAAAATAGTTTTCTTGCAAAATATTATTAAACTTAGTGCACACAAATACATTGCGTTGTTCCTTTGGTGTAATAATACTTGGTTAATCTTTGTTGGCATGAGACAGAGGAATTGCTTGAAAGAATAACTTTAGCAGGGCTTCATAAAAGTTGGAAGCAACCATGAACAGACTATACACATATGTCTAAAAAATAAAAATAAAATTATTTTTGTGCTAAAATTATTTGCAATGTAACATTTAATAAAAAACTGTAACTGTAATTAGTACAGCTTAAAAAGATTTTAATTACCTTTAAAAATTTTTTAAGTAGGTACAAACATTAACATAATACGCATAACTCATCATGGGTACAATTTAAATAAAAAATAATTTCTTAAAAGCTTGTTTCCCGATATATAACATAAAAACTTTATTTTTTCGCATGACGCTATCTTATGAAATGGAGGACCAAAGATGCTCCATGTAGATACAGTTGATAGTTGTGAAATCTACTGCCAGCTTCCAAAATTAAGTTGGAATTGATTACACAGTTTAGAAGATAAAGGAATTTAATATAAAATAGCTATAGGGCCACCATTTTAAAAATAAGTGTCTGACATGCTTAAAACATATCATTTAACATCATCTGCACTAGTACTACCATAGGCCTACTTGTTTGCCAAATTTGGTATGAATCTGTTAATTCTTAACTATGACATAACCTTATTTATTTGTATGGTGCTATCTTCCAAAATGGCCTACAAAAATGGTTTTGTGTTAGTATTTATTAAGCTTGTAACAGATACTTTCAGTATACAAAATTTGGTCAAAATTGGTTTAATGACATGGTAGATATATCAAATAAACATAACATTTTGTATAACTGCAATTTTGAAAGTACATACCTTATCAAGTTTAATCACTTACGTTTACTTGGCCTATCACTATTACTTACCTGCCAAATTGGGTGAGAATGGGTTTTTGAGATATAATGTAAATCTTTAATTCTTCATTTGGTGTTAATTTAAAAAAAATAGCTGACCAACAACAATATCCATCTCAAAATTTAATGCTTACTTGATGCTCTACCAGCATACAAAATTTGGTTTAAATTAGCTTAATAGTTCCCGAGATGACATATCACACTAAATTTTAAAATGACCATTTTGAAAGTAAGTGCCCGACGTGATTGAAAACTATAAAAGTCAGGTGTCCTTACTATGTATTATATGTGCACCAAGTTTAGTAAATTTTGGTTAATGCGTTCAAAAACTGAAGGGGGACACACGCACAGACATGCGCAGACACACACACAGACACACGGACAAGAAAGTGATCTAATAACAAGCTTATTTTCGTTCGGAAAGTAGGATAATGACTCCATAAGTGTATACTCAATATTTCCTTGTCACCAAAACTGTTTGAAACAATGAGTGGTGTGTAAGTTTTATCATGCATAAGGTCCATTTTCAGTAGCTTGTGAGAAATCCAGAGAATTTTTTATTAAATTGAAATTTATTGAGTAGACACAAGTCTTCTGAATAAAATTATATTGTGGAAGAGCATATACAACACACCTTTTCCATTTAATAATGCATAAGCACCGAGCAAGTGGAATCTTACATGAAAATCAAAGCATGTGGTTTTAATTATTATTAATTATTCAAGGTTGTAAAGCAACAAAATTGAAGACAGTAATAATTTGCAGCTCTCTCAAAAATACATTAATAATCACTTCAAAACACAGACATCTACCAAACAAAATGCCCAGTGGTATGGTGCCAATGTGCTGAGAGAAAAGTCTTCGGCTGTCTTCAGTCCAGACATGGCCAGCATGACCTCGATTTCTCCCTTTACATGGCTGGTGAGGAAGGACATAATTGCCTAGCATACAGCATGGTGTCCTCTGCCCTCCTTCAATGTCTGATAAATCAAGGAGGAGAGAAGTCAGCCAGTGGAGTGGGCAGGGATATTTGCTGTGTTCGTTGCAACCACTTTCTGTTGTGCCCGACATCAATAATTTTTTTTCATACTTCTTTGCTACTGAGAAGGCTACTCTGCTTGGCAAAAAGTCAACAGCCAACGAAGTTCACGATGGAGAGTGAATAGACAGTATTTAAGGGGAAGAAAGGAATGCCACTCGAGGAGTCGTGGGACATACCATTTGAGCTACCGTGGTCGCATCTTAACCTTTATGAGAGATGCACTAGACTGGACACCAAACAGAAGCCACCAAGTAAGACCTGGGTTCATGACATGGTACCTGCTGGGGTATTTTGCTGTGCCTCATGCCATCTTGCCCCTCCCACCTACTTTGCACCTACCTGTAGTGACCCTACCACTGTCAGGAAGCTCCAGTTCCGCCCAGCCTCGCCTGCACCTGCCAGGTCTATCACCAAACACATCAGCCAGCACCACCCAAGGCCCTTTGCCGAAATGTTACAGTTGCAACCGAACCTGGACCGTCTACCACTACTAGGCTAGCAGTTAACCCTGTCAATATGGCCCCAGCTCCATATCCCCATGGGAGGGAGGAGACGAGCTACAAGGCCAACACCCACATGCCCTAGTGCCGGTAAGGCATCAACCTTAAACCCACTTTCTTACTTGCTAGCTGAATGTAGTTAAGTTTTGCTATTCTGTAAAATACAATGGAGAACACACACAATATGGATGCTGAAACCACCTCCATTAAGCAGCTATGAGAACGAAACAAGCACGACTTGGACACCAAAGTAGAGAAAACGAACTAAATCACGCAATACCACATAAGGTTATGAAGACTAAAAAGCAGCAAGACACAGTAAAAGGCTGGCAAGCCTGAGCACCAACAAAAAAAATTAAAACAAGCAGCAAGTTTTCTAACTTACTGCCAGAGGGCAGTTCATAGTCTAAGACAAACTGAGGAAAAACATTGTATAAGAGTGTGTCGGTATTTGTAAAGGCACTAACAGACTAAAACAAATTGCTACCACATCCCAAGCACACGGAATCATATTCCAGAACATAATTTAAAAAATGTGAAGAACTAAATATAACTTTTGAATCCTGTGACAGGTATAAAAATGCCATTAAGTGGCTCAAAGTACACAGCATCGCAAACTACAACCACACTCAACCAGACGAGCGGAACATAAAGAAGCTCGACAAACACACCTCAGCCTATTGGTGGTGGAACTATGCGACCAGGGCTAAGTCCACAACATGTAGTAATTTTTCTGCAAAGCAGACACCAGGGGATGGAACAGTCATGTACAAGAACAGTAAAACATTCTACATGATGGTACAACTCAGTGAGACAGCAATTTTCTGTGTCCAGAGACTGCAGTGGACACGAGAAAGTGCTGAAAAGTAAAGATCCATCCTAAAGATATACCACAATACCAAACTGCGGGGACTTTGGCCACAAAACCAAAGTACAATCAACCAGAAAAGGCATTCGCTGTGGTGGTACCTACCCAAGGAAAACATGCACAAAACAAGACACAGAAACAAAAAATGTGTAATAGCTGTGGTGCAGACATACACACTTCTGCCTGGACGCAACATCCAAAGTTTTTAATATTAGAGAAAAACTGCGGAGAGAGCAGGTGAAATACTTTAAAACAGAACACACAAATGCCGCAGAAAACACCAACAGTCGCAAGCAGGGAACAGTTTCATCCCACTTTCCCTCCCAATGCTCTACTCACATCTGCACGCACACATGCAGTACATTCCATTACAGCAATGCATGTACAGTAATGTCACCAGGTTCAACACTTACCTGCACAGCTGGTACAGTGTCAGCAGCCAACTGAAAGTTACACATACTAATTTTTAATGCTTGCAGCCTAACAACTAAGGCCTACGAATTGGAACATTGTATGGAATACACATTGCTCTCACCTCTGAAACCCTATTTGAACCTGGTAGATTTAGTATTTGTAGGTATTATATACACAAAACAGACTGTCTGTGCCACTTGTGGAGGTGGCACAACTATTATTTCAATTAAACATGGCATTTATTCCCACCCTATTAATGTAACACTGCGACATGAAATTGAAACCATCAATACAAACATATGTAATAACAACATGCATGTCTGTTTCTCTGCAGTGTACAAGCCACCTAAATTACCATTACTAAAACACAACGTAAAAAAAAATAACAGGAGTGGAAAAAAATTGTTTAATTGGCAAAGATTTAAATTGTAAACACACAGATTAGGGTTTCACAAAAACCAACCCCAAATTTAAACACTCATGCAGAAAATATTAAATATGACATATTCGTGCCAAACACCCCCATATATCAACCAAACAATGACAATATGCAATTCGAGACACTTAAGTTAACGTGGGCCACTAGATACTGATCACTTACTAGTATTCACTCAGTTAACTTTCAATGCCACTTTTAGTAATAATATGTTCAGCCAAAAACTTTGGAATTCAAACTAGGATAGTTTCCATGAAGAACTAGTGAAAGTTTTTGATCAACTCCCTGAGTAAACTGCATGGATGACAAAAACTTGTACATAAAATTATTTTCAGGCACAATAACGATTATCCTGAACAAACACACATCATTTTAAAATAAGAGGCATTATACTAGGCAAAACTATCATGATATATCACTTATAACACTTTAAAACAGGCAGGTATGCAACGAGGTGCAAAGAACACAAATGCTGCTGGCTAGGGCAGAATATAACACACTTAATGATTTAGTCAAACTTAAACTAAAAGAATAAAAAAATTCTGTAATTTGACCATGCAATTGCAGACATCGCTAAAAAAAACATGCACGCACGCACGAGCACGCACACACACACACGCATGCACACACATATGATGTCTCCGAGGTAGAAATATAAAACATTTCCTACCAGCCATTTTAACAATGGTATTAAACACACAGTGGAGGACAAAGCAAATGCCATAGCAGATTTGTTGGAGAAACAATTTGTTAATGATAGAGCTTTTATACGGGAAACCACACAAAATGTTAACAACAATCTCCAGTAGCGGTCTGTTGTTTTTCATGTGAAATTATTACTCCAGAGAAAAGTTTGGTTCAGTAGCAGTGCTGACCACAGAAAAATTTATTATAATATTAGGAAATTGTATTGTCTTTACTGTTAGAATACACGATTCATCATTTCTCATGATATTTTAGTCAGTATCCTCCACGTGGTACTGTTTACGTGGTAAAAAATAATACTGTGTTAAATAAACTTTTATTCTTTTCACCTTGACAAATGCACTTTCCAAAATTATGAAATTTTGTGGGGGAAAAAATTGCAACAGACAGGTGAAAAGGATAAAGGTAATATATGGGCTGTTCACGGTAAACTGAGCACTTTTGAAAACCCTGCCCAAGATCTACTTGTATGCATGTTGTGTAATCTTCTGTTTTGGAAAATTAACACTACCACGGGCCCATCACTTTATTCATGTGTTGGTCAAACTAAACTGTAACATTACTAGAAAAGTAGTAAATATTTTACAAATCTGCTAATTTTTACACTTGATGCATTAAAATAACAGAAAGAGGAAAAAATAATTTATGTAATAAAAAATGTTTGCTAAAGATTTTTAATTTGACGTTAAGATATGGAAATACTTTCTCTCCATCGTTATCAACTTTACCGGGCACGTATCACTTAGTGCTCCCGTTAAAATATATGCAAGTAGGAGCAGTGACTTTTTATAGGGTAGATTTCAAAAGTGCTCACTTTATCACGAACAACCTTTAATAGTATGTACATACATACTTTCATCCTCTGTGGAGTGTGTTCCCTTCTTTATAAATATGTCCAGCTTGTACTTGTCTACAAGGCTCCGTTGAAGCTTCACACGTATGCATAGACCAATAAGTGTTGCAAGACTGCAGTGTGGGATTGTGGGGTTGAACTCTATGCGAACGACACACACATTGTCATCTGTTGGCGGCCTAATCTGAGAACAAAAAGTTTCATAACATTCAATTTGCTTGTAAGTTGTGAAATATGGCACATTTATCAGGAAGGAAACACAAATGCACTAAAATCAATCACTCTCAAATGTGTACATGTTTAACAAAAAGGTTTAGTCTGAATTTGGAGCAATATGCCAACTTTTTATATCAGTTAATGGAGATTGGCAGAAATCAAAGGAACGCATGAATGAATGAATGAATGAACAAATACTACCTACAAGACATTTTAATTAATAAAGATATTTTCGCATTACACCAAGGTCCTTACACATCATTCTTATGGATTAGACCACAGACATCTCACAATATAGCACTTTTTATTTACTTATTTATTATGATTTATTATATACTCCAAAGACTATTTTACAGAAACACTTACATTCATGTTACACACATCACCAACATAATTTTATTATACCTACAAAAACTGTTCTCTTTTAAGTTTCATTAGTTTTCTCTGACATTTTATTTGCTTCTGTAAATTACTATACAGCCTGATACTGTTTGCCATTACTGAGTTCATAATTCCTAATTTATCTACCCTTTGTACATGAAAATTATCTGTCTAGTCTCATAATGATGAACATAATAGTTTTTTTAAAACTAGCTATTAAAAACAATACTTAACAATTACAAGCACTATGGTTCATAAGACAATATGAGCGTACTACCACTGTCTAATGGTTACCTGTCACTAAATAATGATATTTAACAAATATTTTTCACTATTTACACACTTTTATAAGAAACACTGGAAGTTTGAAATTTAAACATTAAAATATTTTTTTATGTTCCTGTGACATTTAATTGTGTGAGATGCACTAACACTAAAGATATACTGCAATAATACTAACGGACAGTAAAAAAAATAGCAGCGACAATGTTAACGCAACTTAAGAATTAGTGCGTTATGAAAAAGAAGCACTTTAAATATGCTGTGCAACTCTGCCAACAGTAAATTTGTTGTTGTAGCCAATGTAAAAAACTTGTTACAAACTGAGTACATAAATATCACCAACCAACACTCCTCCTTCATAAACCACGTGCAGATCTTCCAAACTTGCTGGCTTCTCTGGATCACGAATGTTCCTTATGTAGTCTGAAAAATCAATCAGTTATAATCATATAAAAAATAATTTCCTTATATAAAATTCTTAAAAGTAAACTTTTGGGGAGTACTGTAATGGTATTGCAACACCTCTGGTATGTACAAATCTAACTGTAGTGAGTTTTGAAATTCCTACAGTCTGCACTCTGCTATTTAATTGTCAATCACTGTGATAGCGAACTGGTATTCACAGGAGTCAGGATTGGAGACGCTGGTGGCACCAAGGCTGTGTGTGAATTACTATACACAGAATGAGTGTGTGAAGAGATTTGGGCGACTCTTAACAGCAAGGTCTTGAGAGCCGAAGCTGGTGATTGAGGCGAGTATGGAGCAGCACCTGAATGAAAGGGTGGGGGAAACAGGAGATCCCTGAGAAAACCAGCCTACCAGTGTCATTGTCCGGCACGATTCCCATGTGCAAAAATTTGATAGAAAGATCAGGGAAACTGTAATAATGTAAAAAGGAAAGAAACATAATTAAAAATTGTTTAAATAAAACAGAATGGCAAAATTGCATGAACTAGTATTAAATAAACAGTTAATGTACTTGAGAAAATTATATACAACTCTTTTTAAAAATACAATTACAAATAACATGAAACTCAACATAACAAATGAAATCACACAGAAAATCATCCAATTGCATTACAGTCAGTTCACAGTAAGTTGAATAAAATTTAAATAATTCTAATAAGAACCATACTGTAGAACACGTTTAGCAGACTGAAATTGTTCATATTTTGAACTCAAAATTTTTTTCATGAGAAAAAATTGTCTATTTAATAACAAGTAATATTAAATTACATCTTGAAATGTTTGAGCAGCATTCTTACAAATATGAAATCATCCATATTTTTAATAAAAAAAAAGAAAATTTCTATACAAATATATAAGGATAAGTATTATTTTAAGTTTTCCTTTTTTTCTGTTTTCATTACATTTACAATCTGCAAAAAAATAGATTTACCTAAGAAAAAACTAGGGTACAAAGGGGCCATACAACTAGATTACATTAAAAGTTCTCACATTAATAAGCTTTCACTTAAAAAAAATATCAATTTCAAACAACATTAAGCAATTATTCTAAGAATTTTATTTATCACACAAAAATATTTCAGGTATAAAGCCAGCTCTGTCACGAGCACAAATATCATTAACTTTCATATTTCCGCTTCATCGAAGCATTAAAACTATCTTTTATACAAAGATCAATTTTTGCTCAAACCTGAGCATAAAAGTCTGCCTAGATCTCCATAAACAATCAGCTCTACAGTTGAGCAGTTATTTAAAATTCCATTACAATTTCGCTCCACACAAGCTTAAAGTTATCAAACAGACTTTTCGTTACGCATGAGAGATATGAAAACGGTTAAAAAATCCTCAACCAGACTTAAGCCTAACTACACATTACGACCTGAAGAGTCATGTAATACTTATCTTCCAACCATGTTTATTGTACGTCAGATGGGAGCGGAATCATGCCGAACTCTGCCCTGGCCAAAATTTATAAAGCAAATGCCAACAACCCCTTCCACCAGAATGGAACGACACCAAGGGGTTTTAGATTGTTCTCAATGCAGTTTTTTTGTGCACAAGACAAATGTGTATATCATCACAAAAAGGTCTCTTTAGTCCTTTGACTACCTTATCTTTGCTCGCTGATTTGCCAGGACAAAGGCTAATGAGGACATGTAGATGTCGCAGACTGCAAGCAGCATCTCACCGCCTAGGGCCAGTCTTCAGTTACACAGCAAATGTCAGGTAGAGCAAATTATTAGTAAAGACTGTTCACGATAAAGTGAACATTTTTGAAATAAACCCTAGAAAAAAGGCACTGTTCTTACCTGCGTACAATTTAACGGGCGCACTGAATGACATGCGCTCAGTAAAAGTTGGTAACGATGGATGGAAAGTAGTTCCATATCTTAACTGCAAATAAAAAGTGTTAGGTAACCATTTGAGATTACTTAAATTATTTCTTTCGCTTTCTGTTTTTTTAATGCATCAAAGTACTTTGCTAATAATTTCACAGTTTCAATTGACTGACGCATGTATAAAGTGATAAGGCCCATGGCAATGTTAATATTACGTAAGGTGGAAGGATACACAATGTGCGTACAAGTAGATCTTTAGCAGGGCTAAGTGCTCATTTAACCGTGAACAGTCTATACATAATTCAATCTGCTTTTCCGTACTATGCCTCGGATTGCTTACATTGAGCTAAGGAGTGCTAAGGTGGTGTAGTGGGCATACTACTTACCTCCCACATAGGCGAACCTGGTTCAGTTCCCAGCAGAGTAACTCCTGGATTTCGCACATGGGAATTGTGCTGGACGATGCTGCTGGTTGGCGAGTTTTATCAGGGGTCTCCTGTTTCCCCTGCCCCTGCATTCTGGTACTGTTTCATACTCACCTCATTTAACCCTCTATATAAGAACAGTGGCATGAATGACAAAAAAATTGTGATTACACATTTGTTGTACTGTTTGTTCTAAGCATTCACTATAAGGTTTTTTTTTTACAGAGATGGCCAGCAACACTTAAAATTACATAAGGGACACTTTAGTGATAGTAAAATTTAAAAAATGATTGTGTACTTTCCTAATAAAATGAGTAGTATTGATAAATTTAAGAAGTACATACTCATGGTTCAACATATAAACTAACAGTTGTAGAACAGAGTAACTTTCGAACTTCACATAAGCTGTAAGAAATAATTTTACTCCAGATGAGATTCATTTTGATAAATTTTTTATTCATAATCTAACACTTAAGGGTTCTGCCTGATAGTAGCTATTTTGTGCGTTCGAGACCTCTCATTAACATGGACTCTTGCTCATCGCCTCTAGTCACAAGGTGCTCAACTGGCATGCAGTACTCGCATCAGCGACTCGTCAAGCACAACTATATTTTTTATGGCACACTTAAGATAAATGTAGGATGCATGACTAAAGGCAACTCTAAAGTTTCTGCATAAAAATTTTTGCAACTAAAGAGCTTTTCTGAAAACACCCATTTTAGTCAGTCTTTAGGCAAAAAAAACATTTCTTAAATCCTTTTTGTGTTTAGACACCACTACAAAATAGGTATCCAGCCATTTGTTAGTATAAAACCTCTGCAACACACCTTATGCGCCAGCCCGATGGAGCCCTCAAAAATCACATATTCAGTGTGATTACATTTTTAAGAACTTCAGCACTAACTTATATATTGGTACAAGGGCGTTTGAAAGGGATGGAGATTTTTACTAAAAACAGAAGAATTAAATCTGATTTTAGTTTATTCACATAGCCATTTTTTACAGCATTTATCTATCTCCACTATTACTCTTTTTATTTCTCAATGAGCACAATTATTTAAGGTCTATTGTTACTCTAATTAGCATGTCTGTAATATCTTTGTTTGGTTATAGTCAATTAACTCATACCCATCATTAACACACTTTCAGTCTGTCTGTTACCATCATTTGTAGTGTCTCATCATGCACCCAGTCCAATAGTCCAGCCTGCCAGCCGCACTCTTTAGTGCTTGATATTCGCGGTTGCAGACTTCTTTTTTGCTGGTCACTTCCCGCGCAGCTCGTCGTCTCTCACAGAAACTCAAGCCATTAATCCATTCAAGAACTAAACTGCCGGCCCAGAGGCCCGTTGCAATATTTAAACTCTGCTGGCCTTGACCTGAAAAGTTTGACGCACCCCGAGTTGCTTAGAGAAACTAGGGCAACAAATCACTAGACAATCAAATGCAGAAACTCACTAGACAATCAAATGCAGAAACTCAACAGCATGCACCGCACATGGCATTATCGTGTTGGCTTGCTTTTTATAACAGATACTCTGTTCACTCGCCATCATTCAAAGCATTCCATTGAGTTGCTGCCGCCATCATATAACTGCTGTCCTTCACGTCCACTTGCATACGCGAGATACGTCTTCATGCTTGTTGTCTATCGCTCAAGGTCACGCAATCGCACAAACTCCAAACTCCAGCTCAGAGGCCCGTCACACTTTTAAAGTATCTGTCTTTATCAAAACTTGTATATTTTTCCCGGCAATTTTTTTTACATGTCTAAGTTGAGCAGTGCCTATCTATTAAAAATTTAATTATTATGTGATAGGAAAAAGAAACTTGTTGGAACAAATAAAAATGTTGAAGAAATACAACCAAAATGTATCTGAACCTGAGCTGTGCGAGAGTGATTAACTATCAGTTAAAAAATAGTGTCTAATGCTTATGTACAACTGATTTTTTGGTGTTTGGATGTTCTTTTGCATATGTGTAACCGAGTCTTGTACTTACCTATTTGTTTTCTTGAGTTGATATAGGCTACCCAATGTAATATGAACATTTCTTTATTTGTTTTTAGCCTACTTTCTGAAGGGGGGGAAAAAAAAACACGAGATTACTTTCTTGTCTGTGGGTATGTGTAAGCCTGTGTGTGCCTGTGCATGTGTGTACCCCTTTCAATTTTTGAACACATAAACAGAATTTCACCAAACTTAGTAAGTTACACATACAATACTAAGTAATGACACATGACTTTTATAGTTTTCGACCACATTGGGCACTTACTTTCAAACTGGTGGCAATTTTAAAATTTGAGGTGATGTCACATCTCAGAAACTATTCACCAAATTTAAACTAAATTATGTATGCTTGCAGAGCGTCACGTAAGCATTAAATTTTGAGATGGATATTTTGTTGGTCTGCCTTTTTGGAAAATAGCACCAAATTAAATATTAAATATTTTACATTATATCTTGAAAACTATTAAATCAATTCACACCCAATTTGGCAGGTAAGTAATACCCAATATGATAGGCCAAGTAAACGTGATTGAACTTGATTAAATACTTCAAAATGACGGCCACTCAAATGTAATACTGATTCAGGTGATGTTATGTGATATGTTTTAAGCATCTCAGGCATTTATTTTCAAAATGACATCCATATAGCCATGTTAACTTAGAATGCTATATCGTCTAAATTATGTTTTCAATCCCAACGTAACGTTGTATGCTGGCAGTAGATATTACAACTATCAACTGTATTTGGACTGGGCATATTTTGTCTGCCATTTCCTAAGATAGCACCATGCAAATAAATAAGGTTTTAATGTCATATCTAGAGAAACAACTGACCAATTCTTTTAAAGTTTGGCGAACAAGCAGTACTGCGATATATGATGTAAAATTGCATGTCATAAGTACGTCGTACACTTGATTTCAAAATGGTGAACATTTGAAATAGTTTAACTTTTAAGGCTATCTCGTTGAAACCATGTAATAATTTCCAACATACCATTATATACTGGCAGTAGATATTAAAACTATTAACAGTATCTACACGGAGCATATTTGTTCCCCATTTTCAAATATAGCACCATGCGAATAAATAAATTTTGTATGTCAGGAAAGAATTTAACAATTCCTATCAAATTTGGCAAGCAAGTAGTACTACGGCAGATAATATTAAATTATATGTTTGAATGCCAAACACTTATTTTCAAAATGGCGCCCATACAGCCATGTTACCTTAGAATTCTATATCCATATTCGTACTTTGCTCTTATAATTTTTGATAAAGTACATGTGTGTGCATAATTCTAATTTTTATATTGTATGCTTTATCTTATATTCCCTGTGGCAATTTTTAATCAGGCCCTATTTGTAATATGTACTTTTAAGACAAGTCCTTACACAATAGTCTCTCAAATAACATTCCTCATTCCTAAGACACTCCTCAAAACATTTCTTTAGGTATTCCTCAAAAACATTCCTACCTCAGTTAGTTTGTGTGACACGGAAACTAATAAAATAAGTAAGTATTATTTACTAGCAAATTATTCTGAAGTGTCTACAAACTAAATGGAATTGACTTTCATATGCAAAGTGAACATTATTACTGTATCCCTTAATATGGCTGCAAAAAAAATATTTTGTACACCCTATTACTTGAAAACTATGTGGAAAAGATTTTTAATTTTGTTTGTAATATATTTTTAACTGACCTGCGACATAATAAAGGGCTACTGATTTTATTTGCATCATAAAATTGTCTCCCTGCTTTCTTCGTGTCATTTTCTTGCAAGTGTCCTCTTTTTTTAATGCCAGTTACTTGAATGTGTCCTCTTTGTGAGTACTACATACCTGGTAACCCTAACTTCGGCGTCATCTTCATTGTGTGGGCTAAAAAAATTAAGTGAGATCTCAACTTGTCTGCTTGCACACAATGCCGATATTATCCACTATGCTGGTTTCCTCCCTCCATTTGTACTTCTCTGATTTCTGAATTAATATGGGAGGTAACCACGTCCCCAAGCATGGCCATATTTACAGTTTGCCTAATTACAGTAAAGCAGCGAGCATGTGCTCTTGTAGTTAGAATCTTTCTTACGTACCTAGAAGTATGGGGCTCAAGGTGGCATCCTTAAACATTTTGTTTGCGGTCCCACAAACTCCTTGTGTATAAGAGGGGACTGTCTCTAAGTATCTCCTAAACCGAGCTTGAATTCATCAAAAAAGTGTGCGAGACCTCCTTTCGTGGGGTGTTTTAATGTCCGATGATTTTATGAGCCCCATATGCGAGGCTAAAAATGCAAAGCATGTTTCCAGCTATCCGCAGTTAAGAACAAGGTTTTAACTAAAATGGATTCGCTGAAGAGCATGTGCATTGTTAAAAATATTTCTAAATTAATGTGACTGCTACTAAAGTTAATACTAACAGAAAATGAAACACAAATGTGATTATTACATATGAAAAATTTCACAATTTGTTCTCTATCTTGCAGAGGTATTATTGTCACTACTGTGACGTAAAATTACAAATTTGATACTTAAAAATAATATAAAAACAACAACCTACAAGTGGCTATAATTACACAATATGATCTGAACAGTTATAAGAAACATTGAAAAGACTATTTTATAAGAAATCTTCTAAGGTTTGTAAGATGTGCTAGGCAATTCAAACACTATGGAACGTATATTATTTTCCTATAAAACACAGAATTAGCAGCACAAACAACGAAAATCAACTACAGATAGTTTATGTAAATCATAGAAAGTTCCTTTTTAGAAAAAATATGACCTACTTATAAACATAGAAAGCTGTACAATAGTAGTTCTATTTATAATTTTGCTGAGATTTTTTAAACATATTTACTTGGTAAACATTTAAAATAAAACTTATGCTGCATCAAACCCAGATGCCATGATCAATATAATCATACCTAATCCATAGGTTTTTGAGGTAAGCTTTAATATTCTGTATTATTTTCCACCCCTCCATTTGTGAGACTCAAGAAAATTATGCCACTACTTAAAAATAATTTATCTGCTAAAGCATTGTATCTCAATTAGCAAAAGAATTTAAGGCGTGCACAATTTTTACAAGTACACGGAGAGGACAACAGAATGCAAGTTGTTTAGGGACGGTCAAGACCTCTCATAACTTTTGAAAGTGCCTGCAATTGTAAACAACACTCAACAACCCGTTAATCGTTTAAGAATGTTGTTTTCCTGCCAAATCAAGATGCGTATCAAATATGGTGTAGAGGAGAACGGAGCGGGGTAGGCAGTCCATGCTTGTGAGGTCTGTGAGGGAGTGGAATGTGTTGCGGTAGGAATTGGTATCTGTGAGAGGGGTTGGTAAATTCAGGAAGGGAGTGGAAAAGGAGATAATTGGGTGAAGGAGAGTTGAGAGAGCTCGCCACCGGGCGGTAGCCTAATTGCGAGTGTATGTATGTATAATTAAAATGGCTTGCATTACCATCGCAAAATTGACTATGAATACCAGCATTAGTTTTAGGCCATGTCCCAATTCGCCGAGAGTACTTGCTCACTCTTGACGTCACAGAGAGTCCTTTCTGCTGCCCAAACTCCAAGGAGAGAGTGCGCGAGGGAGAGTGAACGACGATGTAAGCTCAGTGCTCACTCTCGCACCCTGTCTGACAGCCATGACATCTTCAAGTCTAACCTCTAGTATCCACATTTATATTTTGTTGTTTTTAAAGCAGTGTTAGAAATATTTTATAGACTTAATCATTGTAATTGTGAAATGTGTAATAACAATATTCCATTTGATATGGAACATTACTATTTATGATGTTATTATGTTAACTTTTCAGTTAGGTTAATTGTGTGCATATTATTAACTACTGTGATTTGCACATAATACGTTTTTAATCAGGCAAAAATGTTACAAATTAAAATAAGTTATTATTTCATGAAATAATGTATATTTATTCGAGGAAAGTGAAAGGCCAGCAATTTTTATTTTTTACTACTTATTACCTTTTCTGTCGGAGAAATAATGCCCAAGGCTTATAGACGGCACAAGTCTCAATTCGCTAGAGTGAGCCAGAGTGAGAGCGAAGAGTGTAGGCCAGCCTACAATTAATTTAGTACTCGCACAGAACGTGCAATAACTCAGAACACATCCACAGCTCGAATTTGATAGCCTATCAAAATAGCACATGCACAGAAACAACGTATATTTAAACAAAATATATGTGAAAATGAAAGGAAATTATGCTTTGTAAGTTGCACGTGCGTGTGTTGGTCACTGAAGTGAAAAAAAAAAAATTGCCAACAGCTGTATAAATATAATACGTTATTATACTTTTCATCTTAACATACATCAATTGTACAATAACAATTTCAATCATAACAAACCACTGTTTATATGGCGCCAAACTCTCCAAATAATAGTCAAATTCATTACTTTTGCAGCCATTTTGATCATCACATGAACTTGATGGTACCAACGTTTTGATTGGCAACGCACGATGCACACGTACAGGAATTATAGGATATTGGCCAACTTTCTGTGAGTGGATTGTGATAAACACAAGTTATAAAACCACTCTCTGACTCTCAAAAGAAAATTTTGATTAAGGCCCATTAATTTCAAATTATCGTAGGCACATCATAAAATTCAAATCTCCATGTACAGCTACACTAAATGTATATACTCTACTTAAGTTACATGTAACTTTCTTTCCGCCTCGTTCCTGACATGCCTTGCAATTTTTTAATCATCTTAATGATAATTTTACTTCATTTTGGCAATAATTACAACAATTTTAAATACGAAAAAGGCCTGAATCTATTAAAAATTCTCGCGAATTCAACTTCACCAATCCACCTTTCCTCCCTCCCCTTCCAGGCCGAGGGTAGAGGGATTACTATGAAACCAGCGAAAATCAGCAATGGGAAACTGTCTCTAGGCACTACCCTGGAGCTCTGAACAAATTAAAATTGCAGCCTGCTGTAAATTCTATCTGTGCCTTTTGAAGACAGCCACACGGGGGGGGGGGGGAGAGTGGTTATCCCCCACCCTACCCTAGACTTTATGACCGCATGGGAGGACAAGAGCCTAGGTCTGTACCTCCTCCACACTGAGGGCGTAGCATCCCTATGATGATAAATCTGTGGCGGATTGTGCTAAATTTCTGTGCGTGTGCTATGCGTTATTGTAGGCAGCGCCATTCCAATACCTGCATTCTACTTTCTGTGCGTGTGCTATATTCTGTGCTCAATTAATTTTAGACTGGCCTTGAGAGAGCTCACTTCCGAGTTAAAACACAGCCTTAAAGTAGGTTAGAAAAAATATATATACCATAAATAGTCCCCGAAGTTCATCCCATTTTTTTGAATCAACCAAACTATCTTTAATACTTTCTCTGCGAACAATAGAAAACCGATCACTGCTCTCTTGCACTTCTTGTACTACATCGGGCTCTCGGCTGATGCCAAGAATCGTCTTTGATTTCTGCAGTAACGATGATAAAAACATTCTAGAAATTGTATTAACATAAAGTTACAAACTGTAAAAAAAAAGTAAAACGTTTATAAAAGTAATAGTCAATCAGCTGATTCGTGTTTACTACATTACTAGGTATAATAGGCCCCCTTCCGTTTCTCACAGATTTCACTAGCTAGTACATTCAGTAATGTCAGCAACTGTACTGATATCAGATATGGTAGGAGGACAATATAGGAAAGAAGCCGAAAAACAACGCAAGACACTGATGCCAGCGCTCCTAGCGGTTTGTGCTGTTCGTACGATGATAAGATATGCATCGACAGTGTTGTTGTGAGTATTTTGGATGCGTTTTAATTCAATTTTTTTATATTTATTATGGCAGGAAAAATTAGTGTAGTTTTTGGCTGCAATAAATACAACGTTGCGAACTACAGCAAGTCCTTTTTAAGATTTTCAAGGGATTCAAGTCGGTAAGTACACGAGCTGTAGTGTATAACATTTTCCATTCGTGTTTTTATTGCTAATTCCATTCACACAAGCCTTAATTTATTTAAAAACTGTTTTGTTGTTTCCCAGGTGCAAGCAATGGGTGCAGAAATGTAAGAGCAGAGGGATGCAATGAAGAAAAATGGGACTGGCGGTTTATACCTACACGAGAATAATGAGTTACAACCTTTTCAGATACTAACATTTTCGCAAACCAAATTTGCTTCCACAAGACCAAGAATGTAGTCACTTGAGTGTCGTAGCTGCTATTTCTAATCTTGTACACTCAAGGGTCTTGCGAAGTTTTGTAGCCCTTAACCTGAAAGGTGCAGGTTTGTTTTTATTGCAGCGACACCTTCGAAAAATAAAAGTTAACAATGTTTACAAATTCCACATTAGTCTATTAAACTGGCTGAAGTCTCTTGTTAAAGTGTGTGTTTAGTTCAGAAAGTTGAAATAGGGATATAATTAATTGATTGCTAAGGAAAAGTTGTTTACATAGGTATATGAGTTGGTCATTGCTCGTGCAATGTTTACATAATCAGTGTTTGTGTATTAAACTGGTTGGGGCCTCTTAACTGATTGTTTAGTTCAGCAAGTTGAGCTAGGAAAAAATTGATTGATTGCATCAAAATAGTGTTTTCTTATTTGTGTTGGTGATTGCTTGTACAATGTTTATATATTAGTCAAACATTATGCATCGACACAGAGTCCCAGGGTCAGCAGGGTAATAAATACCCAAAACAATGATTCAAGGCACACAGACAATTTATTTTATGTGGTAACGCGAAGCGTAATGCATCAGAAAAACTGGGAGTTTCCCCATAAAAGATTATCATGCATGGCCTATTTGCACTGAGAAATAATGTATGTGTGTTTTGCAATCTAACATATAACAGTTCATGAAAACATGTTAAATTGCAAAAGGATTGAACTGGAAATTAGGCTCCGTAAATAAATTGATAATGCTACCAATAAAATTTAGAAATACGATAGTGGGAAGGGCTATGAAATTGTAAAAGTTTATAATGAGAATGTACATATTTTGTATTTTTTTTACCCCACAATTTCCCTGATTTTCATAGCCCTCCCCACTATTGTATTTGTAGATTGTATTGGTAATATGGTCTATTTAGTTCATGTATGTTTCAGTGTGTTTTTGTAATTTAATGTATTTTCATAAATAAATATTACATTATTTACACATTTTTCACCTATTTTACCCCACAATTTCCCTTATATTCATAGCCGTCCCCACTATCGTTTTTTTGGGGTGTTTCTATTGGTAAAATGTTGATAGCCCTAGTACATTCGTGTTCTGCGTAATTAGTAGAGTGGAATTATACCATTTTCTGAGATTTTCTTTTTGAAAAGCCCCCTTTTTTTAAATTGCCCAGTTTTCAGCATATTTATTTTATTTATGTACATATCCGTATTGTTTATATACTTTTTCAGTGTTCATACTTTGGAATGTTATTGTTTACATTTAGGAAACTATGCATTTGAATATTAATGTGTATGTTATTTTGTTATTTGGGTCTTGTTTGGAAATCATACAATAATTTAGGAACAGAGTTAAGAAACACAGAATTTAAACAATATTTAGACTGCAATTGAAAAAAGTTGTTTGAAAATAAATATGTGATAACAATAAATGAACAAATGCACATTTATATACTGGCTACATGTAATGTTAATATATGTGACATGACTAAAGGTTATACTCTCTTTATTTAGGACATATTGTGTGTATAATGTAAATAGACCCACATGTATATGTATTTATTCTTTCTTACAATTTTATTATTAATTTTATTTTCTACTTCTCTTTACTACTTTAATCTCATGTAACTTGTCATTCACAAAAAATGTAGTTATATAATAATGAGTTTGCTGATCATCTGGCTTGGTTAATGTGTAGTGCATCTGTATTTTTATTTTATAGTGTGTAGGCTAAGTATAATTTGTTGAATGCTATCAAAGTGTTTCCAGGTGCATAGAAGACTTGGCAAATATTATATTATTTCAATTCTGTGTATCTTATCTCTAATAACTTTTCATATGATAGGAGATATAGGATCTGTAATTGTTATTGTAAGTTGTGTTTATTTGTAGTCAGTGGCGTGCTAGTTAGGAAAGGAGTATCCTATAGGAAGACAGTGGCTGCGAGTGAGGAATATGAGAGGGTGTGTAGGGATTTGGGGGCTACATTTATAGATAGTAGGAAATGGGTAGGCTGGGAAAGTGTAGGGAGGGACCAGGTTCACTTGACAGAGCAAGGAAAGAGGATTATAGGTGATCTGCTAGGTAGGGAAGTAGCTGGCCGCATGGAGAGGGTCAGGGCAGAGCAGTAATTATTGAAATAGCAATCAGTTAGAAGTAAGGAAACGGTAGGGGAGAGAAATGGAGAGGATAGCATTGATGAGGCCACAGGTGTGGAGATAGCAGGTAAGCAATGTAGGATGGTAAAGCAGAGTACTAGTATAAAGATAATGGTGGTGAACTGTAGGAGTGTGTACAACAAGCTGGAGGGCTTCTGGGGAAAGGTTGAAGGATATGGGGCAGATATAGTGGTAGCTGTGGAGACTTGGTTGACTGAGCAAGTATTGGACATTGAGTGTAGGCAGGATAAGTTCACCATCATCAGAAGAGACAGGGATGGAGAGGACGTGAAATAATGGTGTGTGTAGGGAAAGGGCTAAAAGGGGCGGTAGAATGGGTTAGTGAGGATGTCGAGGTAATGGAAATTAAATTAAGTGGTAGTAGTAATATGATTATTACTTTGCTGGCTGTGTATAGACCACCAGGACATGGGTGGCAGGCAATTGAGATGATCAAGGAGAGGCTCGATAGACTAAAGGACAGGCAGTGGGTTGTTGTAGCAGGGGATTTGAATATGCCAGGGGTAAATTGGGTAGAGGGTGCAGAAAGAATGGGTAGCATGATGCAGAGAATGGCAGCACAGTTAGTCAACAGAGGATTAGTCCAGGTAGTAGAAACACCTACGAGATGGAATGAGGAGGGTGTTGGGTCAGTGCTGGATGTGGTGTTGGTCAGACCTAGGAATGCTGTAGTTGGTGCAATAGTATTGGATGGTATAAGCAAACCATCATATCCTGGTTGTGGAAATTGGGATTGCCAGGATGAGGGAAGTGCAAATGGCAGAAAGGTTGTTGTGGCAGTATGGGAGAGGAGACAAGAAGAGGGCAGAAATATTCCTGAGAGACAGGTTTAAACAAATAGTCTATGGAGGAGGGTGTAAAGGGATTGTGGAGGGAGTTTAGAGGATTAATGGAGGTTATGTTGGAGAAATTTGTGCAAATGAAAAGGTTACGGGCTGGGGGAGATCCCCCATATTATGGACAGGAGATTTTGAAAAAGCAGAAGTATTGCAGAAAATTACGTGCCAAGTGGAGAAATGAAGGGATGATAAGATCTAAAGAATTGATGAAACAAATGGATAGGGAGCTTGAAAGGAAGATCAAACAGGCAAAGAATGTATTTCTGGGAAACATGGTGGAAGAAGGAAAAGGCAAGGAATGGGGGAAATTGTTTAGGTATGTTAGGTGGTTAAGGGGAGGAGAGGAAGGGATCCCTCTGCTAACAGGAAGGGATGGTAGGCATGCGACAAATGACCAAGAAAAATCGGAGATGCTGCAAGGACAGTACTTGTCAGTATTTGAGGCAAAGGAGGGTTGGAATATGGGGGGCAAACAGGGTTCGGGGGTTGTTTAGTGAGTTTAAGATGAGGGAGTAGGAGATAAAAAAGGTAATTAGGGGTTTGGAGAGCAGTGAGGCAGGGGGACCAGATGGGATAGGAAATGCAGCACTAAAGTTTGGTGGCAGGGAGTTAGCGAAATATTTAGAAGTGCTGTTTAAAAAGTCCTTAGTAGAGGGTAAGTTACCACAAGATTGGAAGGATGCTATGGTGGTACCTATACACAAGCAGGGAGAGGATAGGGGGAGGCCTGGCAGCTACTGACTGGTAAGTCTCACATAAAGTACAAGAAAATTAATGGAGAGGCTGGTGGTGCAGTATGTGGTGAGGGTTATGAACAATAGGAATTGGTTGGGGGAGTCCCAGCATGGTTTCAGGAGGGGATACTCATGTGAGACTCAGCTGGCTGGGTTATTATAGGATCTTGTGCAGGTAGTTGATGAGGGGAAGCAGATGGATGCCTGCTTAATAGATTTTGAGAAGGCATTTGATAAGGTTCCCCATGGGACATCGATGAGGAAAGTGGAGGCGTTGATACCAGACAGGATGGTAGTGGAATGGATAGGGGACTTTCTCAGGGGTCGAAGGCAGAGGGTGAAAGTGGGGGAGGCAATATCGGAGGAAGAGGAGGTTATGTCAGGGGTACCACAGGGAAGCGTGCTGGGTCCTTTGTTATTTACCATAATGGTAAATGACATGGGTTTGGGGATTAGGGGAAAAATCAGATTGTTTGCAGACAATTGTTTTGTATATGCTGAGGTGGGAGAGGGGGCCGGAAATTTGCAGGCGGACATTGATAAGATAAGGTTGTGGACCATAAAAAATAAAGTGAAGATAAATGTAAGAAAAACTAAGGTAGTGAGGTTCACAAGGAAGAAGATGATAGGCAGGGACATGTACAGATGGGAGAGACAAGAGATAAAAGAAGCAGCAGAATATAAGTATCTAGTGATTGTACTGCAGGGAGACCTCAGGTGGAAAAAACAGGTAGAGAGGGTGGTAGCAAAGGGAAGAAGGGCTCTGGGTATGCTGGGAAGGGTGCTGAAGGGAGTCAGCTGTGAGGTGAAGGAGAAGGTGTATGCCACAATGGTACAGCCAATGTTAGAATATGCTGGAGCAGGATGGGACCCATATGTGGAGGTGGAGGTGCGAGAACTGGAAAAGGTGCAGAGAAAGGCAGCAAGATGGATGAAGGGTAGGTGGAGAAGGCAGGGGAAAGATGGTGAGGAAGAAGGGAACTATAGGCCATCATTGATTAAAGAAATGGGGTGGAGCTCATTGAAGGACAGAAGGAAAGTTGAACGGTTAGTCAGGATGTACAGGATGGTGAATGAAGCGGGAGGATGGGGAGGGCTACTCTGCAAGCTAAGTAAGGGGGTGTTTAGAGGAAGAGGAAACAACAGTGAGAAGCTTCAGAGGGTGTGGAGGAGAACGGAGCGGGGTAGGCAGTCTATGCTTGTGAGGTCTGTGAGGGAATGGAATGTGTTGAGGGAGGAATCGGTATCTGTGAGAGGGGTTGGTAATTTCAGGAAGGGAGTGGAAAAGGAGTTGGTTGGGTGAAGGAGCGGTGAGAGAGCTCGCCAATGTGCGGTAGCCTAATTGTGGGTGTATGTATCTGCCTTCCCAAAGTGTTTTCATTTTAATAGTAAAGGTTTTGACTTATGTAGCTAGACTGCGTATAGCAATAGGCTTGCATGGACTCAATTTAATTGTTGAAGCAACTTATAAGTGCCTGCATGCTCTGATTATGAACCATTATGCAATATTTATAATATGAGACTACATTGACTTGAACTTCTGTTGTTTTTTGTTTGGTTTTTGTAATGAGTATTGGAAATGTCGCCAATATGTTTTGTACTGTTCCCAAGAAGGAGTCATATAGGACTCGTGGGAACCTGCAGTAAATAAATAATAAAAAAATCTTTAAAAAAACTACCAAATATTTTATATGATTTATTAAAGAAACAACTGAATGAAAACTAATAGTTTCCTTTCTAGGTAGTCACTTACCCTTTACACATTACCCTTTACACATTACTCTTTACACATTACCCTTTACACATCCTAAAGTCTACATATCAGTACTGTTTTACTGTGCAAATATTTTAATTTCTCTACATACTGAGTTTGCAAGTAATTTTAATTTGAATGAGTGGAGAGTTGTCATACAGCTTTTGGCGGCGAGAATAATTCTTCTCCAACCAGTGCATCAAATTTCATTCTGTGTGCTTAACAGCATGTACTGACACCACACACCAGACACCACTTTAATTGCAACAGTGGAGATGTCATCAGGTTGTCTGCAGTTGGCAAGACAGTGTATATATTGAGAATGTGAACCAGCTGTCGAGTGAGGGTTACCGTCTAAACCAATCAAAAGTAGTAGCAACATTCCCCCTCACCATACTCACATTTGGTTACACAACTGTGTACAAAACTTTAAAACAATAATATTTCACTCCTGAGAGTCATTGCTACATTTCAGTGAAATTTATTATAAATTTTTACAAATAAATAAAAATTTCAATTCCTCTTATTTACTTCCTGAAGTACTCAGTACTTTAACTTTGTGCACACACCTATAGTGTTAACTTAAATGAGGTGTTTTTAAACGACTTATTTTGCCACATTCTGCAATGCAGATAAGTCACTTATAGTGATATGCACACATTTATTTTGACCTGTTAGCCTATATCCACAGTTTTGTTTGCGGTGATCGCAGTATTGGATAAAATACTTTCAAATTGCATTACAATAACAAATGCTATGAATTTGAACAGAAAGTACTTTAAATTCATGACAAAGGTAAGTTATTTTCAGTTCAGCTGCTTTTGAATTCTTCAACACGTTTTCCAGTCTTCTTGCCATGAAGCATGTGAAAATGTGTGGTAAAATTCAGGTTGTTATTAGAACTGACTTGTTTATGATGATGTAAGTGAATTACAAAATTTAATGTGCTTAATGCATGCAAAACTTGAGAGGTGAAGTAAATAAGCTGAATGGCTTGAGTACATGTGTTAGTATGCACTATCAAATATTTTGACCAATTGCATTTTCATTCTAGCACCAACTGTACTGCATAAATTGCATTAGTAAATGGTGGGAAATGACTGATTAAAATGTTTAAAGATTGTCATCTAGTTCTGAAATACTCTCCTTAATACAGTAGACCTTATTTATAATTTATGTAGTATTTCAATTGTATATCTCATTCATAATTTTTCAAATGTCACTTAAGTGGCGTGAAATAAGAGTTGATGGTACATTTTCATATTTGGTAAAGGCATACCATTGTTTTGTTGAAAGCTGTAAGAATTTTGTAGTCAATGTTGCTGCTTGCTCCATGGATTATCTACACTAGCCAAGAAAATGGATGTCTTAAGTAGGAATTGTGTTCCAATGCATGTATGTACTATATAAACACACCATGTGTGGTGGTCAAAGTTATGATCAGACTTAATAGTTCTACGAAATTTAATTGGGGTACTCTCCACAGGCACTGACATAGTATTCTAAAAGGAAGGTGACCTGAATTAGTCAAGTAAAATAATGACGCATTTGATATTTAAACCCTAAATTACCAAATCGCAACCACTTCTGAACAAGTGACATAGCATCCGAACTGAACACCACTGCATGTTAAAATACTATTGTACTAAATGGTTACTTTGAACACAGTCTCACCATGTGTGGTATGTTTGGGTGTGTCTGTTTCTTTTTACATAAATGCGTACAAATAACACATTTTAAAAGGAGTGAGGTGAGCAGTTTTACCATAATTTATAAAAATCTGCTGAATGATGAAGTGATCAATTAGTGTCTATGAAACCAGCATTTGGAAATGAGTGGGAGGTGGAGGCAATATTCTTGCCTCTTCTGTACTTAACTGTGACTTTAGTACGGTTTCAAATTTGAAAGTACACCCATATCGATTAAAATTCCCTCCAATCCCGAGTTGCTCTGTACTACAAAGATACTTTGTTTTATTGATGAACAAGCACTAGATATTACCAAGCTACAAAATAGTCCTTTGTGTATAATTGTTGGTTAGAGCCCCCAAAATTTCATAACTATTCAATCAGATTATGAAGAAGTGACTGTGAGGTTTCAAATGTTTGTTATTTATGGTTGAAGCATGGCTGCCAATGGGTTAACAATAACTGCCTGTGTTTCACTTGAGGTAGTGTAGTTGTGGCATAACTGCACGGCAAAACTGATTTATATGTGTAAAGGTGGACTCATAACCATCTGTCGCACCCGTCAGCTGGCCACATGAACTTCTACCAATCACAGGGCAACATTTTTTTATCCATCAAACTTCAACTTTCGGGGGACTAACGGATGGGCCACCACCTTCTGACGAGATTCTGTAGACACGACCACGCACTTTGAAATAAAATGCAACATGCTGGATATGTGTTTATTTATCTTGGTGGTAAATTCAGGAAATTAAAACTTAAACAATAATTGTGAATACATTTTTATCACGTTAAAAATTATTTCCCCAAAATGTTTCTCTCTTGAAAATGTATTTCCAAACAAAATATACCTTCTACGAAAGAAGAAAGCATAATATAAACCATATCTGTTAGGAATAGAAATTTGTGAACTATATATTTTGTTGCTAATTTAATGATAAAAAATTAAAAAAAAGGGTAGGTTAATATTTAGGCAACTCATTTTGTTGCTAGGTTAATCTTGAATATTTAAAGATATTTCTGCTTATGTAGCTAATAAAAGCCACAGTGTTAAATCACCAACTGTAGTAGAGGTATTTTCAATTAATCTTTCGTTAACAAAATACAGGTAAGTTCTAGAGGTTTTTCTGTCCAAAAAAATGTTTGGTTATGTTCCCGATTTTCTTCGCAGAAAAATAAGCTTGGTCACAGCTCCAATCTCAAGAATTAATGAATAATGCAGTCGGTTATATATCTGACAAATGAAATATCGTTTAGCATTCCAGTCTCTTACTTATAATTGATTAACATTTGTCCTTTGTAAATTGCAACATCTAAGTCTGTGCCCTGTAACATGATTCTGTTACAACTGATTGTCCTTGTTTCAAGTGACAATATTTATTCTTTAAGTGCATTTTTAAATACTGCATAGTAATATGAATAAGCCACAATTATATCACATTCGGAAAAAAAATAAACAACATGTTTTAATATTACGAGATGACAACTGCACTTAAATCACACATTCTGAGCCATGAAAATTCGAATTTCCTGGGTATTCGGCATCACAAACCGCTAAGAGCGCTGTTGTAGCGTGTGTAAGGTGTTGACAATGTTAAAATGTCTCTGTTACCCATATTGTCCTACCATATTTGCCGATACTATAAACGAGCACTGATGCAAAGACGCATTGATGATCACAGGCGCTCGTTGTTTCCGTGTGCTACAGTACCCTGCCTGCACAACGGGCCGTGCACAAGGCTACTTTGAACAATTATAGTGGAAGGACTGAATTTACTGATGCTGCAGATGATGTACAGTGTCGGTGAAACATGATTTAAGTTTTATGTTCTCCAACATGTTTAAAAAGTGCATATGACAGTATCATTAAATTCAAAATAGTCTACTGAAATGACGAAAAAAATAAACTCAAAAGAGAGTCATATGTTAGAAAAAAATTTCCTTTCTGTAGTAAAACAGTTTTGAATAACAGTTTTTTTTATGCATAAGAATGATTTTAACTCAAAGAGAAGTAAGATAATACTTAGATTCAGGATTAATTCCTTTTATATAATTTTAATGAATACCACTGCCAAGAGTTTGGAAATGCTGAAGTTACTGATAAATTAAATATTTATTGTTTTCTGTCATGTGATTTCAGCACTTATCAGCAACAATGAAATGTGGCCATAGCAGAAGTGGATTCTATGATTACAAGTTATTTTCATCTTTGCCAGTAAAGCTTCCCTAATATAATATTTTGCCCTTTAAAATTTTCGCAATTATTTTCTTCATTCACGCCGAAAAAAATATTTGACGAAATGCAGACATTAGAGTTTGACGGGGTTTGCTTCGGGGCATTAGGGAAATAAGGTTATATGGACTGGAAAATGTTTTTTTTCGTGTTATACCAGGTAGGGCGCCAGTACTCAGATCATGAGATGATGATGTGGGTTGTAGGCCGTTCAACTTAAACGCGGCCTCCTTGATACTTCTCCGTTTCTGGATTTGCTGCTGGTGTTGATGAAAGCTATAATCCACTGCCCAGGCTAGTGGAAGATGTATAGCCCCTTTCAAATGCTTGCTTCACTCCGAGGAAATTGTTACAGTTTCTTTTCCCACACCATTATCCATTACATAAAAATCAACGACAACAGGTATACAGCTGTTAAGCAGCTGGCGCAAATAAGCACTCACAGTTCTGCTGTGACCATATTTATTTACTTAACTCCCCATCGAGACAATTTCATGAAATGTTCTCCATTCTAGCAGGAGAGCACTTACACGAAAAACACAGCACAGGGTCTACATGAAAATTACGGAGAAATTGCGCCCAGGCCATGTAGCAAACGGACCACGGATGCGGAGCAGCTCTCGCTCCGGGTAACTTTAAAATGTTCCAGAATATAAAGTTACACTATTGCAATGAACATGGTTGGTCACAAAAGGTGAGGGCCCAGAGCGGCCGCACATGACGTCCACTACACGAGAAGATGATGATGCTACTAACTGGCGGTTTGGCGTGAAGTTCTGTAAGTGGCCGAGCCCTCCCACCTACACATGAAACAAAACTGCTTAGTTAATAAATGTGAAAGTGAATGAAATTAATTATGTCTGTGCAATGCTTGTGCAGTGGACACATATGAAACCCTTCATTTTTATTATAAAAATATACAAGAAACTATAAAATAAAATCACTGGTGGCTTTTGCTTTTAACTTGTACTGTAACCAAAAAAAAAAAAAACTATTTTTCAATGGGTCTGTGTGCCCCTCTTAGCTCAATGTTTGTAGTGTTTATTATCTCAACATTTTCAGAAATAAATGCAATTTCATTTACACAACCTTAAATGATCAAAACACATGTTTAATATAAACAAAAAGTAGGGCTAGTTCACCATGAGGTCATTGTGTTAAGTATCGCGGCTGGTGGTGCACGTCAAAAATTAACCTCAATTGAGATGAAATACTGGTAACAATACTTACCAATACTGGATTTTACTGGCTAATGAAATAAAAATATTTAATTTACATAACTCACTTCACAAACAATAAACAGCTCTCTAAAAATAAATTATTATGTTTTACTGGACACTGCACTGGAGCAGGAATGAAGTGGGGTGTGAGAAACTTAATATTAATATTTAAATACATGCATGACATTTCACAACATAAACTTTCATAGAAAAACAATGAATAACAATTTAAAAATAAATACAAACAATACACTTTCAATTAAAAATACAGTGCGCTAAATTTAAAAAAATATTTAAAAACAAAATTACAAATCTCATGTAAACAAACCCTATTATATACACGTGACACATGGTACCTGAAACCATATGGTCGACATGGAAATGGGTTAATTTGGTTTTGGGGTGATGGAGGTGAGGTCTAGAATAAAGTTATCCGATTAGGATCCAGGCATCATCAAGGCAAAACCGAGGTGGTGGATGATGCTGTAGCATGACAACTCTTGATCACCTCAGGATTGCGGGCCGTACGCCCGGACGAATCTCCTCGCCGATAAAGTTGTTGACCTCTGCCCTGATGATGGTAATCCAATTGAACTGTATTATTGTTGTTTGTTAAATGGTAGCCAGTTGGTAGACTACGTAATATACTGCTCAGTCCTGTTGGCGGTAAAATTACACAAGGCATTAACACTCGCGCATGTGGACTGTTAGGGCCAGCCACACATCCATAAAATACAGAACAACCTGCTAATACATATACACTAGACAAGGCTGAATAGAACCAACAATACTGATGTTATATGAGCGGGTACTGGTAGGGCCCATCCCATTAAGAGCACAAGGTGGTCGAAATAACTTACGCACTGTCCAGTTCACAGCGACATTTATTCGACGTCACTACACATCCCTCTTAGGGGAACACTTTACATGTAAATGATAATTGCTAACACTACACCGGCCACTGTGGTTAAGCAGCAAAAGTGGCCTTATGACACATAATGAGTTAACGGTAATGTAATGCTTCCCTGGGCGATGCTATTCCCACAGGAAGTGAGGGTGGTGTACCGGGCGGCTAAATGAAAGAAGGTTCCAGAATAATTAAGTCTATTGAAGCTAATTGTCCATACTCAAACGATGAAGGCCACCCAGCACATGGGAAATGTGGGAGCTCCCAACACATGCACCATTCTCGTACAATGCTACTTGCCGACACTCTCTCCCGTCTGAAATGCGGGCAGGCCTCGGCACCGGCATGCCCCAGGTTGCACTACCCTGCACTGATGACATCATCTTGCACCACTGACCCGGTGCACACCCCACACATCTATAGAGCACGCATCCCTGCTGCGGTGACATTGTGAATCTTGCCCAGACAAACAGTCTTAGGGGAAAGGGGAGTGTGGCACACTATAAACTGTAAACACTACATATCATTTGCACTCATCACGAAGCACTGCATATGAGAATAAAATATACACTACACATATTAATTTTAAAAAGGCCATGCAAAAATAAAAGAAACAAAACACATATACACTAATGCTCCATATTCATACACATGGAACACTGGCTTGAGAGCTTCTGCAACTCTCGTGTGGTGGTGTGGTGAACTGACACAGTGTGCTATTGTTGACATGGGGAACGGCCTAGAGGATCGCACATGGTACACATCAAAGGCCTCCCTCCTCACAAGGTCATTCACTCGCCGACTCAATGCTGTAGCTGCAACACCTACCGGCGGCTGGAGCTTTTCCCACAGCCACGGGTTGTATCCGCTGGACTGGAGCTGACATGCTGGTGGATGGGGCTGCTGATTCTGCATTAATGGGGTGCTGTACCAGCTGCAGTGGGCGCTATGGTGTGCCCACAGGCCATGCAAGCAGCACGCTAGACGAGACGAGTCCATTTGGAGTGGCAGGGAGGGGAGGAGCATTCCCCTGTTCTCAACTCATCACTGCTGCTGTTGTCTGCTGGATGCAGGCGGCGTAAGACAGGCTGGTGGGGGCCCCCAAAATACTGTTCTGGCATGTCTGACCCAAGTGCAGATGATCCCGTAGATGATAATGATGACAGTGTCTGGCGAGTCAAGAGCATTGCGACGCCCTAGGTAGGGTCCGTACCTGACGAACCTGGCCGTACTCTGGTGGCCCTCCTGGCTCGTCGCTCATGGCTTCTTGAACTGCTGGCAGCTGAATTATGGGTGGATGACTGCTGCTGTCTGTCGTGGTGTTGCCAGCTGGAGCCCGTGTAGACACGGTGGCATCGGGCATCTCAGCTGAACAAATGCTTTGTGTAGCACTGTCGGGCTGGAATGTTGCTGCTGTTTCAGAGTCAGTGGGCTATGCAGTGCCAGTCTCGCCCCCCATGTTGCCTGGTTATGGCGAATCGGCACTGGGCATCGCGATGCCGTAACTGGCAAGGCATATGGCGTCTTGGTGGAAAATTGCTGATCTGTGTGTTCTGAGAAGCACCTTATACTAGATGTCACCTAGTCCTTGTATAATGGTGTGCAGGCATCTTCACTTCGCAGCGAAGCCTGCACATAACCCTTCTGCCCAGCTGACAGTGGGTGGGTGCGCACATAGATACATTGTCCTGGCTGGGGCTGCATAAGAAGGGGGGGAGGGGTAGGTTGAAGTCGTCACCAAATGATCTTAAGGGACAACTCAGGGTGAAATGTGCGAATCGGGCTAACTTTGTGGATGATAAAGTTATATAATTTAAACAGTGCTGCTGCTGCTGCTGCTTCTGTGGCGTGCGTTATGAACTACCGATGATGGCACCACCACCACTTTCTCAGTGGTCACTTGCCTCTGTTTACCTTGAAGGGCGGTCTTGGTCAGCTTCACCAAGCAGGGAAGGATAAAGAGGGATGTTCCAAATATTATGAAGGGGGTGATCTAAGGGATGTCCATGGGAAGGGAGAGAAGGTGGAACTCCAGTTGACCCATTCACTGCACTTTTAAAGCCAACGTTAAGGAGATCGATATCCTGATACTACAATGCATGATCGTTATTATAAACTATGGTCAGACAGGTTTTGAGGTTCTGGCATTATCAGTAAGAATTTCAGTTGGGGCACTAAACACCTTCCAAACCTGTTTCATCAAGGCTCTGAGTATAATAAATGACTTCGTGTTCCATGGACGTAACAGAATAACAAATTTCAAAAGTATTTTTAAAAGACTCAAAATGTAAATGTTTCCCTGTCGCGACTGTGGCAATGGACTGAAGGTGTCAAGATGGATGGTGCTTCAAGGAGAATCGGGAATTTGGGTAACAGCCTGTCCCACGTTCATCTGTTGTGCCTATTTACAACTTTGACAGTCATCGCACGAGCACACATGATCAGATAAGACAACCGTAATAGTCGGCCAAGCGAAATTGGTAAAAATGTTCTGAAAATTGTTGTGACTTCGAGAGTCCTCCTCCCCAAAAAAACCGAATCATGAAAGTATGAGAGAATCATCAGCCTCAAATACAGAGGCTCGATGATCTTCCTAGCATGTCCACCCTTATCCGGTAAAGTACAAAATATACTTATCTATCTTATAAGGAAGAACTATGCCCTGTTTTAAACCGGTCATAATCTGATAACAGAAGGAATCCTCACCTAGGGCCTGTCGCAGTTTTACAAAAAAATACAGGGAAATTCTGTATAAGTTTCGCTCAAGTGACAAGGGCGTCCATGCCTCCCGACTCAAAGTCATCAGGATTTTGCATGCGAGGAAGCGCATCTGTTACTTGATTATCAGAGCCCCTGACATGGTTCACTTGGAATCGTAAGCGCGAAAGAGCTAGAGAGAGCCCAGCACTCCAACTTACCCAACTGCTGAGGATGATTTAAGACCCAGCTTAGTGCCTGATTATTGGTAAACAGATCGCACTCTTCATGTTCGATTTACAACGAGAACATTCCTACACCATAAATACAAGCCAAAGTCTATAGGCACACACAAGAATTTAAATGAGTTGCCCTTTGAGGTAATTTTAATTTCCTAGCTAGCAAGTGATAATAAGTAGCACACATTAAAAAAGAAAGTTTTCTTTTATGATACACTTTTTACATTTGGTGTAATTTATTTACTGTTTTGAAATGCATCTACATATAATAAATTGACATTCTTATTGCTGACCAACTGGATACATCTTTGGTTCGAATAGAATAATTTGAATTTTGTTTAATTCATTAGATTTGAACTTAAGTCTGTTCCAAGCAGTTGTAGAGAATCCTAAATTAGTGGTTTCATAATCACATGCATATTTTTATGCGAGACTTACAAAGTTAACTTTACATATTGGCGAGTAGCCTAGGCAAGAGAGAGAAATACTGCCGGGAAGCTTTGTCACATAGTATTCGAGCTGGGCTCAGTGTCCACAGCACGGCATTAGACGATCCGGGGGCTGCTGTCAAATCCATTTCTGTCACATTTCTTCCTTAAATTTCATGCCGCACTTTGCTCTGCAAAAGCTGCTTTGCACCAGTGTGTATTCTAGCCACGTTCGCTGTTTGGCGACAAAAAAGTGCCCTTTGTACATGTTGATGTGGCAAGATCTTGCCCGGACTGGTGCTTGTGCACCTCCGCCCCATCTCTCGAGTGTGTTGGCAATTCTTTTAAATTGTGTCTCTGTCACAGAGTGCTGCTATCAGGCAGCATATTTTTAGTGCCCTATTTTGTGGCACATTACTTGTCTATTGGCACTCGGAGTAACATACACATTTTCTTTCGGCAGGGAGCAGCGTGATCATTTACTACTGGAATTTAGTCGTCAGAGGGACTTCTGTGTTTACTCCAATGTAGCTGGTAGTTTGGAAGATACGTAGTGCCATAGGAAATATAGTAATGTAGTTATTTTGTTGTCGATGTAGAAACTGCTGTTCTATACCTAGGCTAGTTTTTCCAACCTCCAAAATGGGTAAGTTCGATGCTCCTTTTTTAAATTAGAAGTCTTATCTGCGAGCGACTGAAATTAATTTCCCATGTTCCCTTCTGTTCAATTTTGTTGTAGAGGTTCCTTGATTATTAGCATCATAGTTCCGTTCCGTCTACTTTTGCGGTACTTGGGGTAGCTGAGGTAGTTCGTTCCATGCTCCGGCTTCCAAGTTCATCCCTTTCCTGAGGCTAACTGTGCAGCTTCTCGTTGGGGATAACCTTAATCCACACAGTGTAACCAGACGGAGCATCGGCAGTGAGGTTCTGCAACACACAGTTATGAAAACAAAACTTTTTTATATTTTTATACTTAATTTTTTTGATGAAATACTAAATTATGGAACTTTTGAATGCTAGTGCAAACAACTGAGGGCGGTAAGCCGAGCTAGACATAACTTTAAAGTAAACAAAAATATATTTTTTTTTAGAAAATGAATAATTAAAAATTTATAAATATTAATTATATTATTTACAAATATTTTTTAAGGGATACCATAATATATATCTATTATTTTATTTACTATATCTTTAATATTTGTGAATCAACCAAATCTGTAGTTAAAGATTTTCTTTGTAATGTAAAGAGAATTAATACCATATGTAAAACACAGTTGTTAAAGTTGACGTGGGCAGACTCTCAGGGGAGGTGTTGAAGGTGACTTCACCCTGTCTCTTACCAAAGATAGGGGCGAGTTGATGTGCCTGGGCGCCAAGCTCAGACGAGCTGTTGCTTTGCTGGGGTCGTGGGCCGATGGCCCACGGGGTGTCCCTGGAGTCGCCATCTCGCGGGTGCTGTTGTCAGTGGTTCGTTGCATGGTAGTAATGTATCATATGTTACCATTGTAAGTTGCCAGATGTCGGCCCCTGACATGCACTTAATACGAAAACATATACCTTACTCAGCATTTATGGATGCCGGTCCTGTACTTGCAACACCGTACTCATAAAACACTGAAGCTACTCTGCAAGAGGGTGCAGGTCCCATAAGGACAACACACACCTTCTCTTTCTTTACATTCAGCTGTAGGGTGCCATACGCAAAGTTAAGAAAATGAAACAAACGGAAATTGTGTTCATATGTTTTATTATTGCCTTTCATGTACAAGAACGTACTTTGCACATGTCCCAAGTTTAAACAGATCTGATGCTCAGGAACCAAAACTGCAATTTGGCACAAAGCCAATGAACTTAATTCGTGTTACATTTTAAGGAAAAGTGCAGTCGTCCCCTTGGCACTAAGAATCAAATAAAAGTTTCCTGTTCATGACGTCTATTGATAAGCTAAATGATTGCCGCCTAAAAGTTGTACCGAGGGTTCGCACAAAGCGTGCGACAAACGTGCTTCTTACTTACTCTGGTGGCGGAGACAGGCTGCGAGCAAAGTGCCGGCCAGTCCTCATGATGGCTGGGGCGTGCTCAGAAAGCGCGACCTGAGTGTCACTAATATTAACATATACACTTCTCGTAATTAAATTGCACATCAAATTCTATAAACAGCATTGCATTGCTTAAAGTACAATGTTTGTGAATTATAAATCTCTACATAATTCCTTTTTATTTCTTTGTGCAAACAGTTCTGTTCATGGGAGCGTTGCACTTTGAATCCACAGGTGGGCTGGGGCATAAAAGAATGTCATGAGACAACACACATTGCATCCTATGAGTTGCAGTAAGAGATACACTGAGTGCTAAAAGGTGCTATTTAAAACTTCAATTTGTACGACTACCAAGAGGACAATACTAACCTCACTGCTTTACGGACTGAAACTAATACCTAAACCGGGTATGCTAATACCTAACCTAATTAGTTTGACACACGGTACACACACTTGATGTATCAACCATGGGTCTCGTTGAAGTGGTGCACACTTGACAGCGAATTCACTACAGCACGGGCAGCTCACTCCCCATCTCCAATTGCTGTGGCGCCCAACATCCCTGGCTTCATTTGGTACGCAGTGACTATCCGTTTGTTCGTTAACAGCAAGAGTTCTCTCTTGTTGTATATCAATAAAACTGCCATCGTGAGATATGTGATTTGGGTCACCAAAAAAAAAGCAAATATGTTATCCTCGATGGGCCATACCAACACACTCTGGTGCTGTTCGAGTCACCTTCTACGGTGCACTATGCAGCAGATTGGCTTCGTGGTGCAACATCCAGAGAAGTGCAAGTGAATGGTACTTTCACATCAAAGTTTTGTGTTAAAATATATGGAGACCACCAACTTGTTGAATTCTCGTGTTCTTTTTTGTAATACCTCTGAGTAATATTTTTGTCCTTTAAATACCTTTTTATTATGTGAACATAATGCTAATTGTGTTATGACTTGTCACGTTTGCCAGCACATATTTAGTATTAATTAATTAATCAAATGTTTTTAACAAAAAAACATGGTAGCCGAAGTTTAAATAATTAATGTGGGCAAGTGCATAACATTCTGGTAGCATGAGTGTGTTTCTCACGTGGTTTTGAACGGTTTAAACTTTTGGTGGTACTTTCTAGTTACGTCTTTCGACGAATTATTTTTGTAAGGCAACATTAACTGTCACATTTGCGCATTTGTGCTATCTCCGACCACCCCTGTGATCTCTACATAAGGTAAGGTGTTATTTTCTTTGTTTATTCTTTAGTGTTTGTCGTTTTGTAATATTATCTGATCGTGTCATTGCAAAATTAGGGTTTTAAACTTTGGTTTTTTTATTCTCGGCATTTACACTCTCACTCAACCTCACTCTCACTCACCCCCACCTCACTCACCCCCACCTCACTCAACCCCACCTCACTCACTCAACTCCACTCAACTCAACTCCACTCAACTCACTCACTCACACACTCTCTCTCTCTCTCTCTCTCTCTCAAGGCCAAGTTTTGGATATCGGCGTTTGTCACGTAACATTGTGTTAAATATTCAGTAATTGTGTATGCAACTTGTATTTATGCGCATAGTAGTTATTTGGTATTTGGGTTATGTAAACGTAATTCTGTTTACAGTTTATTAGCGGGAGTGTGTTGTTTAGTAATGGTAGCACATGTCAGTGGAACATTACTGTTCCCTCTTACACCTCGGTTTGGTCGATGCAGGGCTGCCAACTGTGCATCCTGGTTTTACACTACATTCACTGTTGCTTTGATTACAATTGCGTGCGCACAGTACACTGGCCTTCTAGGTTAAGCAGAACAGATTGCATGAGACTGGCATGGTAGATATGTGTTTTGTGGAGAAATATTTATAAATATATGTTAAACTTGGTGTTGTTAGATTAAGTAAACATGATGGAGAGTGTTGTACTTGTATATATGCTCAAAGATGAGCTGACCTACGAGTTGAAGTCTCGTAATGTGGATTATTCAAGGGATACGCAACAACTGAGAATAAAATTACGCAGAGCATTAAAAAAGGGAATGCAATCTTTAGTAGAACATCTAAAATATATAGATGTTATGGACGAATTTGCCACTTTCTCGAGAAATGTCTGCGAGCTAAACAGAATGTCTGCAAGCCTACATAATAGCTTTTATCAAGCAGATCTGCAAAGATGATTGACGAGGCTTATTCATGTCAGGCACAGACTAAGTATACTTCAAGTATTAGGTCAGAGCCAGATGCACTTAGCATATTTGAAACAGATTAGTGCATTTCTAAAGTAGGTTAACACTGATTATCAGAGCATAACACAACAGTTCCAATTGGTGACCAGAGCAGCACTGTTAACAACTGCTAGCAGTTATGGAATTAGTAGTGCCAGAAAACACTATTAGGGTCGTCAGCTTCAGGGCGACCAGAAAAAGAACAGTGTGTTCACATTTCAGGTGCAGAAATGACTACTTCCGGCTCTTAATCCCTGCTCTCACCCACCACACTCATCTCACTGCCAATCACAGCCGCCTCCACATCAGACCCCCTCATTCTACTCGACCCCATCCCCATCTCAACAGTGTGTGTAGCTTCTGAAGTGGAACAGACCAGAGTGCAAGCTGGTGAGGAGAAACTAACCTCTGTGCTGGTAGTACCTAACAACCCAAACGCAACTGATGTCACTTCTATCATACCACCCCCCACACCTTACCACCCTACAGCCCCTAATCACATGCCATTCCACTCAGCCCTCAACAAATGTTTTTGTTAATAACCAACAAATTCAAAATTCAGTTTCAAATGTTTCACTATCTGAACCCACCCAAACAACCACCCAACAACCCCTAACCTCCTTTCAACCCCTCAATCCACAATACCAACCTCTTCCCTATCACTCGAGTTATACATCCAAGATACCTACTCAAAATCAGTCCACAGTCACATTCCAACCTGTTGTCACACCATTTGCATCAGTCCTACCCTTATACACCACTACTGTCATCCCACAACACCCTTCTACACCCTTTTCTACACAATCACAAATAGAACTCCAAGCAAACCCACACAAAATAACTTTCGGCATCCAAACCACAGCAGGATTACACTAATCACCCCATCTCACCACTTTACACCCCCTACTCCTCCTAGAGGCACAACAACAACCTACGTCTACCCATCACATTTCATCCCCATTTTCGGTTTATTGGAAACTTTCCCACCCATTTAAAAGGGTTTTGGCAGTTTTCCAGGAAACCGATGGTTTGAATTTACATAAATTACTCAAGTTTTTAACTGAACTGGTTCGAATTAAACTGAAGGGCAGATAACAAACGTCTAGAAATAGTTTTTCCTTTCACTCGATTACGTTTGAGTGATAGAACCACCCTTGCATTATGAATGGTTTCTGTTTTGAACAGTATCATCAAGACGACATGGACTATTTCATTCCAGCCAGGATGTTAGTAAACATCAGATTGGAATGGTCTAACCGATTGCAGCAAGATTCTCAGCCCTTGGATAACTACATAGCAGATGTCAAAGAGGCAGCTATGGTTTTGCGTTTACCAGTATCAGAGGCAGAAGTAGTCTCAACCATTGTAGATGGACTGAACTCTATGGAGCACTCACACACTGTATTTGCCCACAGACCATACACGTTTGCAAATCTGGAGAGATTCTGCATTAATTCCACAAACGTGGCATTTGCGGATAAAACAAGATAGAGTGCATCCTTTCATTTCAGACGACCTCCCCCCTCATTTCAAAGACGAAAACCACACAAAAAAAGATAGGGGTAAAGTTAAGGATTCCACAACCAGGCTATTTAAAGAAAAATTGTACCAAATTTATGCAATTTCAGGAAACAAAGAAAGAGGAAAATGAGTTAAAAAAAACTAGTAAGCTGGTGGTCTACACCCCAACAAAAGAGGTCTAGGCCACCCCAAAAAAAAACAAAGGGTGCAGAATAACAATTAATTGAGTACAAAAGTACAACCAGAATGTATTGTGAAAAAGTTTGTTGAGGAAAACTTAGAAAATAAATGGAGTTGCTTTAGTAATACAAGTTGTAAGAAATGTAAGAAAAATGCTTATAAAATAAAAGGAAATGCCACAATATTGTGTTGGACGAGTTGGTAAATGTAACAGGTTAGTGTTAAATTAAGCCAAAGGTCTTCCATCAACACTCAATGTTATTCATAACTGATTACATACCAATAAAGACAATATAACACAACCTCTTACAAGGGGTCGCATAATCTCCAACCCAAACACATACTTCCTGTTGAACATAGTCTCCAACTGAAAACACTTCCACCATAACTACCAACATTGCAAAAACAAAAATAAAACTATTTAAAACACAGAAACCTACATTATGATGCATTGCATATTCCAACACTCCTCCTCAATTTATCCTCATATCAGACCAATGTATGGCTAGGTACTTCAATCATCCCAAGATGTTTCCTATGTCTCACAAAAAGTTCACTTGACAAACCCTTAGTCAACATATCTACCTTCTGCTCAGCTGATTGAATATATCTAACAGCAATTACATTGTTTTGACATAGATATTTTATAAACTTATACTTTATGTCTATATGCTTCAAGCGTTTTTGTTCCCAACTACCCACAGTACAAATGCAGGATTGATTGTCCTCAAATACAGTTATTGGTTTACAAAGTTCAATACCTAAATCTGTAAACAATTGCATAAGACAAAGTAGCTCTACAGTTGCTGAAGCTAGAGCCACAAACTCCGACTCTGTAGTGGACAAAGCAACTGTCTGTTGCTTCTTAGTTGTCCAGCAAAGAGCATCACCAGACATTTCAAAAAGGTACCCTGTCACAGATTTTCTCTCTGGGCGATTTTCAAAATCTGCATCAGTGTACCCCAGTAAAGGAACGTCACTGATTCCTTTAAACCACAATCCTAAGACTAATGTTCCTTTAAGGTACCTCAGTACTCTTTTCAGACCTACCCACTGCACTTCAGTGGCATCACTTTGGAACTGACTATAAAAGTTCACAGCCGCACAAATATCAGGTATCGTGGTCAATCTTGCATACATGAGGCTCCCAACTAATTCTCTATAAGGTTTTGCATTAACAATACACACCATAGTAACAACATAATTTGGTTGCAGTTCCAGGGGTGTTTGTACAGGTTTGTAATTTTCCATTTTGGATTTTGACAACAACTTCTTAAGATAACAATTTTGGCTCAAGTAGATTGTTTGACCTATTCGTTCTACCTTTATGCCAAGAAAATACTCTCATTTTAAACTCCGACATGAACTTTCCCTTCAACTCATTTAGTTTGGGTAATGAATTACAGGCAATCAAAAAGTCATCAACATAAAGTAGCAAGTAAACAGTACAGTCATCATTTCTAAACGTATACAGACATCTATCTGCATTACACTGACTGAAGCCAAGTGACTTCACAAACAACTCATCAAACCTCGAATTCCATTATCACGGGGCTTGTTTTAAGCCATACAATGTTCTCTTTAGTTTAAGAACTCTACCGACTTTCACTTGGACACTTTCAGGAGGCAGCATAAAAATGTCATCCTTTAAGACCCCATGCAAAAAAGCACTCTTTAACATCTAAGTGATGAACATACAGTGACTTACAGTTGGCCAGACACCGAAAAATTCTTATAGTAGTCAGTTTAGCAACAGGTGCATAAGTATCACCGTAATCATAACACTTGATTTGTGCACAACCCTTAATAACTAATCTGGCTTGGTATCTCTCTAAATTTCCATCTTTATCGTGTTTAAGAGTAAATACCCATTTACTTTTATAGCTTTCTTTCTCTCCAGTAATATGACCTCCTCCCATGTCTCACTTTCTACAAGGGAATTCACTTCCTCAGCTTTAAACCAGCTATTTTTGTCAGTTCTGTATTTCAGCTCTTCTACATTCATTGGTACCCCTTCACAGTAACCAGTGGCACTCATTGCAAGATTTACATCATCCACTGAAGACATATTGACAAAAACTTTCAGATTTTCTGGCTGCTCTGTGTTTAATAAGTCTACACCCTTACCCATCAATACTACAGCTAAGCTATCCCCTTCTTTAGCTACCTTACCTCTAGAGCCCTTCTTCAAACCACTTACTACATAATCTTTGAGATATTCAGGAGCCTTTTTAACTCTACATCCATTATATTCCTCATCTACAAGTAACTCTCAAAACCTCTGAAACTTTTCTGTTCCCCTCCTGTATCTGTGTCCTCCCGACTTTCTTTGGGTGATTTTGCTTGTGATGGCTCCTGCCATTCATGATCCCAGTACCGTTCTTCAAATTTAGTTTTAGTTTCATCAAACTTAACACTACTAGCAACAATCACTCTTTTCAGATCTGTGCACCACAATCTGTACCCATTGTCACAATAACCCAACAAGAAACATTTTCGATTATGGGAATAAAGTTTACTACTCCTCTCACATTTAACTTTGTGTGCATATGCTAAGCATCCAAACACCCTAAGCTTTGTAAGGTCAGGCTTCCTACAATACCATAATTCATCTGGCAATTTCCCTTCTGGTAGAGCCGAAGTAGGACTTCGGTTTATAAAATAGACAGCTGTTAACGCTGCTTCAAGGCAAAAAATTTTACCTAGGTTGGAACCAAATAACATACACCGTGCTTTGTCCAAAATAGATCGATTCATGCGCTCGGCTACTCCTTCTGCTCTGGAACCCTTGGAATCGTTAGTTCATACTGTATACCCTTTTATGAAGAAAAAAAAATCTCTTACTCCCTGATGAACCAACTCTCCTCCATTATCACATCTGAAGTTACAAATATTCTGCAAAAATCTAGCTGAAACCATGGCTTCATACAACTTTAAGTTTGTAACACCTCATCCTTTGACTTTAGGCCAAATGCTACTGTGAAGTGAGTATAATCATCTATCAGAGTCAACAAATATATTTTTCCATCATATGTGGAAGGTGTAATCGGACCACACAAATCACTATGAATTCTCTCCAATGGCCTTGTTGCTCTAACCCAAGAGTGATTATGGGACCCTGCTATTTGTTTAACTTCGATACAAACCCCAAACACAGGTCAGCATCCCCTTGTTCAACTTTCCCAATATCAGTTACAATCTTTGACAACTTGTGCAAATTCTGATTACCAATATGACCCAGTCTAGTAGGCCAAACCTTAGTATTACTCACAACTGAACAAGTATCAATTACACTGTTTGCATTTTCTACTACAACATGCAACTTGTACAAATTTCCTTCCCTGTTTCCTATTCCTACAATGCAGTGATTTATAGAAATAATAAACCTACCTTTGTCAAACACCAATGTAAAACCCTTACTTTCTAGCCTAGGTACTGATATTAAGTTGTATTTCAAGTTTTCTACCAACAACACATTTCTGCTGTAAAATTTCCTGTTTTCTCCATTAACCTGTGTTTGTGCTAACACATCACCTAGGCTATATCTTTAGCCACTTGAAAAACTTTCGATTTTGCGACACCTATTGACATGGGTTATCTAGTTTTTTACGATTTATCACTGGGGTATCTGCCATTACAAGATAATCGGTTGCCCCTGAATCTAGAACCCAAACACTATTATCAGCACAATTATCTTATAATGCACAACACTCGTTTACTGACATCAGGAAGCTATACATAGGTACATCATTCTTCTCATCTTGGGCAAGGCGAACATTCTTCGGTGGATTCTCACTTCCTGATGATCCTCTTCCTACTTATCGTCCTCTTCCGAATATTCCTCCTCCATGTTTCCAAAATTCATGTCTCTTGTGCGCCGCAAGCCCGCAGTTGTGGCATTTGTATAGAAACTTTTTCTTCTGGATGGTCTTGCTGGATTCCCTGCTACTTCCTGGCTTAGCGCCAGTTCCTATCGGGTATCTTGCTCCAGAAAAGGCGACAGGTTGTAAAACCTGGCAACTTTTACTCCCTTTCTTTCCGAGAAGTCTCCTCTTCTTCAATTCTTTGCTGACAAGTTCCAGTAACAGTTTATCGGCACCCAGTGTCTGAAGTCCAGATACTACTACTTCCAATTCTTCAGGCATTGTAAGTAAACACTTTATGATAACTCCTTCACCATGTAGGCCGAGTTCTCCCGCGGTCTTTAATTCTCGAACGAGCCTATCGAATCTCAGACAATACTTGTTGAATGTTTCAGCACAAGGTCTGTATTTCATAGTATGCAATTTTTTATTCAGCACCATTCTACTTGCCGCTCCTTTCTTTTCCAACTTTCTTTGGAGACCAGACCATACTTCATATGCAGTCATTTTCCCCTTTACATGCTCCAGCTGGTTGTCTTGAATCCGCTGTATGATGAAGTTCTTGCATTTTCTGTCTGCACGTTTGATTTCCAGTAATGCCTATGCCTTTGAATCTTTAACTTCTTATCACCCTCTGTATGAAGATATGGCGCCTACCATACATCCAATGGCTTTTCTAAATGTTCCAGCACTTCCTTCTCATCAAGAAACACCTCCATCCTGAATTTCCGGTCATCATAATTCCTTCCATCGAACAATGTTATCCTGAATTTTTCTTCTTCCATCATGATGGCTGTGGTAAACTAGACAGTTGGCTATAACCTAGTGTATTTTCATAACGCTTCTAAATATATTATGTTTCCACTACCTGCTACATGCTGGGCCCATAACATGTTGGACGAGTTGGTAAATGTAACAGGTTAGTTTAAATTAAGCCAAAGGTCTTCCATTAACACTCAATGTAATTCATAACTGATTACATACCAATAAAGAAAATACAACACAACCTCTTACAGGGATGTCGCATAATTTCCAACCCAAACACACATTTCCTGTTGAACATAGTCTCCAACTCAAAACACTTCCACTGTAACTACCAACAGGGCAAAAATAAAATTATTTACAACACAGAAACCTACATAATGATAAACTGCATCTTCCAACATATCGTACCTTTAACCAAACCGTTTTTGCCATTTCTCGCCACAATTAGGCTAAGCTCTTATGAAATTGACAGTTTTGTCGATACAGAGTCTGTTCATAGCTTTATTTCTGCTTCAGTCTTTAAGGAATTACGAGATAAAGGAAATGTGAAATGTACACAAACAGTAAATATAAAGTGTGCCACAGCTTCAGACCAACCCTTACCAGTCAGTATTGCAGCCTTAGTAAAAATTAAGGACCTATTTTCATGGGTTTTTCTATTTTTAGTATGTGACTCAATCATCACTGACCTCATTCTGGGATGAGATTTAATTTCAAAATCGGGTATGTTAATTGACATACAGGCTACGTCCATTACATTTAAATTTAATAATCATGTTGAGATCCCATTAGTTAATTTTAGTCAACCCAAGGAAAGAGGGCAAGTATCTGAAATTAACAATAATACGTGTCCCCTTGTACTGAACCATCTCGATGAAGAGAAACAAAAGGTCATAAGAGAATTGTGTACCGACTCCCTAGATGTCTCGACCCCACAATTAGGCCGTACTAATCTCACTGAATATGATATCAAGCTACTGGACTCCAAACCTGTGAAGCATCATCCTTATGATTTGGCACTGCCGAAAATGAAAATCACGAGAAACAAAATTCAGGATTTATTAGATGATGAAGTAATTGAACCATCCAAATCTTATTTTAGTTCCCCGGCCTTTTTGGTACCAAAACGAAATGACCATCGTTTAGTGGGGGATTATCGTCTCCTAAACAAAGAAATATATATTGGAAGTGTTCCTTTGCCAAATTTAAACTCATTATTCCATTGGTTTTGTAAAATTAAGTATTTCAGTGTTTTTAATCTAAATTCTGCTTACCACCAGATTCCTCTAATTAATCAAAACACGTCACTGGATTTTGTGTACCGAGGAATCTGTTCCAGTAGAATGTTGTACCTTTTGGTTTGGCTATAGGAGCCCTGGTACTCACACATCTCCTTGATAAGGTGTTAGGAGATGTTAAGTTTAAGTATGCATTTAATTTCTTAGATGACCTAGTAGTATATTCTGAGGATTTTAACCAACACGTTGCCCATTTGAAAGAGCTCTTGGAGGATTGTGCAAAGCTAGCCTTATGGCTAACCTCAAAAATGTGAAATTGGCAATTACGGAAATATATTTTCTAGGACATGTAGTTTCTGAAAAAGGTGTCTCGATTGATCCAGATAGAACGAAACCAAAGGAAGAAGAGAGCAAAATTTAATTGGGTAAAGAACAAGAAGCATTTGAATTTTTGAAACCGGCTATTGCTAGTCCCTCTGTGCTTAGGACTGGTGATTTTTCTAAGCCATTTGTCTTGCAAAGGATGCCTCAAGCACAGTACTGGGTGCTGCGTTGTCTCAAGAAATAGTTGGGCAGAGATAGCCATTGTGTTTGCCTCCCATACCCTGACACATCAGGAGCGGAAAGCCTCATCAGTGTATGAATTAGAATGTTTGGCAGTTTTATTTGGAATTGATACATTTTGGCAATTTTTGGAACACAAAGAATTTGTACTTGAAACAGACAATCAGGAAATCTCATGGTTATTAGCTCATCCCAAACAGTTAGGAAAATTAGGCCACTATATTGTAAAAATTTTCTTCTTAAATTTAAAATTCAACATATCCACGGAACACAAAACATTGCAGATGACGCCTTGTTTCGTATGTTAGAGAACTACGCTGAGGAAACCATTTCGAAACAGGAAACGAATGTTTGTAGTGCGTTACTAACAGACTTTCCACTAGTTTTTCAATATATTGAGGCGCATCAGAAAGCAGACCCTTTTATCAATGGTATTATTGATCAGGTTCAGAAGGGTACTGCACCAAAGCAGTACCAAATTTTCAAAGGGGTCTTGTATTGCAAATCTCGTTCTTCCAGGCAGCATAAAATTATTTGCCTCAGAAACTATGCGACATGGTGTTTCAGTATTTTCATTCGTCTCCTTTAGGAGCCCACCTAGGGATTTACAAAATCATAAATGTAATTAGGCTAACATTTACCTGGAAAGGCATGCATCAATACCTCTCAGAAAGAGTAAAGATCTGCAAGTTTTGTGCCCTAAGTAAACATGCACAAGATAGCAAGTAAGGTTTACTTTCTTCTGACGTTGCAGTGTGTCCATTACAGAAATTTTTTGTGGATTTTGTTGGGCCTTTACCTCATTCTAAGTCAGGAAATACTATGATGTTGGTATGTATATATGACTTTATGAAGATAGTGTGGTTAATTCCCTTGCGCAAGGCCACTTCAGACGTCACAATTGTAGCATTAAAAAAAATTACATTTTTAGAATCTCGGGGGTTCCTTCAATCATTGTATTGGACAATAAATACAATATCGACGTAATCAAACTCCTCATGCATGGATTGTTAGGGACAAACCACACGCCTATAGAAGCTACTCACAATACTATGATTAGGTTGCAGCACACATACAAATTAATATTTACCCTCGAATGTGGGGGTTTTAGGGTTTTAAGTGGCCCATGCACTGAAACGCCTTTCGGCAACAGAATAAGATGCACTCGTCAGTTCATACTATTTATTGGAGAAACTAACGTTCTCTCTAGGAGAGCAGCTTACACAGCTGCACGCTATAACCTTGCAGCGAAGTTTATGTGGTAAATAAAGCACTAGGCTTGCATGAAATTAAGTGTGCTGATAAAACTTATAAACTCCTCAGGCGATGCAATTCCAGGGGATGCGAGGGACAGTATCATGGACAGCGAAAACGAAAAAGGTTCTTGATATAATTAAATTATTGCTGAAAATGACTGGTATTGAAGATTGATACAGTCCGGGCGGGAAAAGCGTGAGTGTGATTTCACACGGTCCTCCCCCTCTGGGTGCGGTTTGCCGACTGATTTCTCGCCAGACGTGAGAGCTGGCAGTAGTGGGCCCATGCGCAGCGGAAGGATCTACTTGCACACGTGGAGAAACAAATTTATCATTACACATTATAACAATGTTATAAACTGCAAAAACACAAATTAATAGTTATCTTTGAGACTGGAATGAAATGGGGTGGACATAACAATAACACTTCAAAACAACAACACTGGGGCATAAAGGTTTCTAGACATATTACACTTAATTAGCATGTCACGTGTCGAGAATGTGATTGCAAAAATATTACAACCCTTTTGAATGTAATACATGTGTTCATGTATTATTCCGCCCACTCTCCCGGGCTGGTAGGCGCATGTGGTGCTACACTCTTCTGCACTGCACTTGCCCACTCCTGCACTCACATGACACTGACACTACTCGCCGGTGAGTAATCGTCGGGAGTGCATGTGTACTGCACTTGGAAGCAGCCGGCGTGGCAAACTGCTTAGGGTGAGGAGCGACATACGCCATACTCTGGGGTGATATACGGCTGTGTCGAGTTGGGATATTCGCCACAGAGTGCACAGGTCCCGCCACAATCTACCTGTTAACTGTGACCCGTTGTCAGTCAGCATAATTCTTCGCGTATCCCTAGTGTTGGAAGAACTCCGTATCCAGTGTCCGTGCAATGGTGCATGCACGTGTGCTGGAAACTGGATACATTTCCATCCACTGAGAGAATGTGCCACTCGCCATCAGTGTGAACCGTTTTCCATTGTGCATGCGTGTGTATGAGCTCATTAGATCCATGGAAACCGTTTCGAAGGGTTCCCTAGGAACCCTTGGTTGCTCCTGTTGTGTGACCCCTTCTACTTGTTTACTCTCGTACTGATTGCAGGTAATGCATTGACTAACGAACTTTCTCACGTCTTGGGTGGCCCCTGGCCAGTAGAAAAATGTTGCTAGTTTCCGCACCATCTGTGTGGCCCCTGGATGCCCTACTAACCTACTGCTGTGTACTTGATGCAGTACCTGTTCTCGTGCCACCCTGGAGATGAATGTTCTCTAATTCGCACCTAGGTGGTGAGGTATGCTTTCTATCTTGTCGTTCCACACCCGCCAACATTCATTGTAGCCTTGCGTAAGCTCCTCCCCCTCTGTGCGGCTACTATGAGCTCTTGAACTTCGTCCACACGGAGCTCCGTCTCTATTGCGTACCACATTACGACTCCAGCGTCATCTGTTGTGGGTGCTCTGTTTATGGGTGGTAGCAGATCTTCCTGTCCCATCTGTGGCAACCGTAGCTCATTTGCAAGCTGGTTCTCAGCGCCCGAGATATGCTGGACCTCAATCATACACTTGCAGCAGCACGGCCCAGCTCTGACTTCACACATAGTGTGAAGCCAGTGCAGACCCCGGTTGTCTGTCCTCAGCATGAAATGCTAATATCCTACAAAATAATGTGTGTCGCATCACACACTTTGGACGTTACTCTACCAAATTTACACCTGTTAATGAGCACGACACGCTTAGGACCGGCACCATGCAGAGCTTCAGCAACATCGACTTACCAGGCTGCTGGCTTTACATTGAGTGCAGGGTGGAAATGTGCTGGTAGCAGTGCACCGTCGTCGCGTAGCTGCTTGGTGAATTACTCCTTTGAGGTCACCCGATCGCCGGCCAGTAAGCTTGCTACCTGGCTATCAGCAAGGATGGCATTCTTCGTGACGACACATCCTGGCCTATGCAAGAGCAGCAGAAGCGTGATTACATGGAGGTGTATGTGCTACCCATATTTGGACATTTTCGATCCCGACTTTTGATTGGACTTTCTCGTCGACACCTCTCTTAACGGAAAATATAACCCTCTAATGAAAACTTCTTCCTGTTACCATAAATGGCCATCTGTTTTCCTATTGGCCAACTGGTTGATAATACCCCTCCCAGAGTCATTGGTTATTATGTTGTACAAAAACTGGTGGGATCTATGAATCGGGGTTGATTGCCACCACCCCAAAGGGACTGCACCCAGCAAGTTCAGTAATTGTTTCTCAAGATAAAACTTAAGTTTCAACAGGCCCTTATGGCGAAATCCAGGCAGACACACTTGGTGTCATTATAAAGGAGTTAAGACATCATGTTGGCAATAAAAAATATAAAGTAACTTTTGAGAATGCTTTGATCTAAAATAAAATATGGAATTATTAAAGTAAGCTTTAAAAGAACTTGAAAGAATAAAGGAGAAAAAATCCATTTCAACATGTTTCTAATTGGAAGTTGTTTCCCCAAGGGTAAAGATTCGAAAAATGCTTCACGTCAATTGCATATTTCGTTGGACTCTTGTGGTCCAAATAGCCATAAATTTAAAGTCAGTTTTCTTAAAAACAATTGAATTTTGCCTGGCTTTGTAAATCATAAGTAATAATTTGTATGGTATGGCAGCTTCTCTTGCAATTAATAATTTTACCATAATTTGTAAATTTTTATGTATAATTTGTTGGCTTGTATTAGTCAGCATAGCCATAGGCAATTAAACACAATTAATTCAGAGAAATAAGTCTTGGCCTAAATGTTTAAAAAATGGCCTGCAAGTTGTAAAATATTGTAATTTCTAGAAAGGCAGCCCTGTATCGAGTTACATGGCCAGAGAAAATACGAATATTTATATTTTGGTAGTATAGCACTCTACATTTTGGCAGAACTGAGTTAATAACAGCAGTATAAATACCATTTATTCGCAAAAAAATAATCTTCTGTAATCATCTTGGAGGCTTATACGCCTGAATTGAGGCAAAGGTAAAAATTGCGGCAATAAAATTTTATAATACTTGAAATCTTCCAATTGCTATTCAGGATCAACAACAGAATCAAGACTACGATAGGCAGTTAACTGAATTACAGGCAGAATTTTCTGATGTCGCAAAGAAGTTGGGATTTTATAACAAACATCCTATTTTTTACGGTTGAAGGATAACGAATCTGTCTCTTCGGTACCATATAGGGTTTCACCCCCTAAATTCAAAGTGTTTAAAGAAATTGTCCACTATTTCCGAAATGAAAATTTTGCAGAACATTCTGTTAGCAATTATTATAGTCCTGCTTTCTTATTGTCAAGAAAAATCTCGGGCCAGTATAGTGTCCTCTGTGATTACTGTCAGGTTAACAAAACATTGTAGACCCCTATCATTGCCAACCATTGAATAGGTGTTTCAAAACTTAGGACAAGCCAAATACTTTTCAGTATTTGATTTAAATTCAGCATTTTTGCAGTACGAATTGCATCCGGAATCCTGACAAATTTTAGCCTTTGTGACACCATGGGGACAATATCAGCGGCGGAAGTTACCAATGGGAGTCAACTTTGAACCACAGGCAATGTCTAGAGTCCTGTTCTAGTAAAGTTTCAATACGAGCTTCTTTTTACCTACATTGATGTGCATGTCTATAGTGAGACTTTTGCAGATAATGTTGAACACCTGAGTCTTTTTCTGTCTGCCCTAAGGGAAGCTGGTTTAACGGTCAATCCTGAAAAGGTAGCTTGGGCGAAGACCTATGTGCAATATTTAGGCTTTGTCATTTATGACGGGAAGTTAATCATGGATAAGATCCAACCCATTATTAATTTTCCTGTGCCTAGGAATGTAAAAGAGGTTCTGCATTTTTGAGAATTGTAGTGTTCTATTCCAAATATGTGCCAGATTTTGCTAAAATGCCTTTAAATGCCCTTATGCGAAAAGGAGTTGATTCTGGGGAGAACAAGAACAGATTTTCTGCCAGTTAAAAGAAAAATTAGTAACACATCCAGTGCTGCATCTGCCTCACTTTGGAAAACCTTTTGTTGTACAAGTTGATGCCAATTCTAAAGCTTTGGGAGCAGTACTTTGTCAGTGGGATGATAAAAACTTAAGTTCCAGTAGCATATGCAAGTAGACTTCTTACTCAAGCTGAGCAGAAGTTCTCTGCATATGAAAGAAAAGTACTGGCTGCCATTTTTGGAATGTAGAAGTTTTGCAATTAGTATCTAGAGAGTTTGAATTGCTCACTGATAATCGGTCTCTTAGCTTGTTTTTAGCTACAAATAAGCCTGCAGGCAGGTTAGCTAGGAGGCTGGTTAATTTAACCAGTTTTCGTTTTCATGTCAAGCATATCAGAGTGGATAATGGTGTTGCCGATGCCTTACCCGTATGATTGACACTGGTGAATTTTGTATTGACACTCATGAGGTTTCAGTGGTTCAAGGGGTTTCCTCTTAAACAAATCATTAAACTCGAGTGGATTTAAATTTAGTAAATACAACATATTTCAGTAGTTCCTAATTTAGTGAATCAGCAGGTTCAAGTCGATAGTAATGGTATTGATTCAAATTTAAATAATATTAGGAAATCATAATGATCATATTAAGGTACTGAATATGAGTACTCAGGCATACCTAAAGTTACATCAAGGAACTGACCCAGGATGTAATAGGTTAAAGGCAGATATTGCTGTTGGTAAGGCAGGACCTTATGTGAGAAAAGGCCTCATTGATCATGTGGATTCCAAAACTCACAGATTTCAATTTGCTGTACCTCAAGTGTTACATGGATCAATATTCCACTATTATCACAATACGTATTTTGGGGGTCACTTGGGTCAGGATAAGACAGTATTGCATATCAGGTAAATGCTCTTTTGGCCAGGTTTGGCGAATAAAGTAGAAGATCTAGTAAAGCAATGTGAGGAATGTCAGAAGGAAAAACCTCTCAAAGCAAAAAAAAAAGTCAGTAGTGCCACCGTAGCTAGGTTCCCATGGAAACAACTACTTTATTTCGATGTCTTTGGACCCTTACCCAGGACCACCTCAGGTTTATCCTTATTGCTGTTGACAGCTTTACTGAATTTGAATTTATTTTTCCGCTTAGGTCTATGAAGTCAGGGGAAATAAGCAAAATTCTTAGCCCAAGGCTCTTCCTGATTTTCGGGTCACCCGTATTTCTGGCGACAGATAATGCCACGTATTTAGTCAGCATTGAAATGAAAAAAAATAGTGTTTTCATGAGGGATTAAGTTGTTTCAAACGACACCATATTACCCACAGGCGAATTTGGTTGAATGGTATAACCGAAATCTGAAAGCAGCCTTACCAGAACACACAAAGACTGGGATACCGTTCTATATCAATTATTCTTGGCTTTCAATAATGTAGTAAGTTCCGAAATTCTTGGAGTCTTCACGAGTTCTATTGGGAAAACGTAGATCATAAAAATCTTGCTGAGTTATGGAAAGATACCTCTCAGAGCCTTAAGAAATATAATTCCAGGTTAGCGGCTGTAAATGCTTATAATAGTGGTTCTTTTTCATTAAAAGTGGGGGACCAAGTATATCTTGAAACCTACTTTTTTAGTAATAAGGCCATGCAATTTAGTGCCAAGTTGGCACCTAAGTTTTCAGGTCCTTGTAGAATAAAGAGATTTCTTTAACCTGTTAGTTTGTTGCTTGAGTATGAGAATCATCCAAGGAGTATTAACAAAGCTCACGTGTCTCAAGTAAAATTGTGTATAATGTTTTGTAAGTTATTCTGGAATCATCTATTTGTGTATCACCTTTTGTATGTCATGTTGAATTGTTTTTGTTTTTTCCTATGGGGGAAACCCATGGGGGTACCGATCTCTTATTCCATGCCCATTTCATACTAAGGGTAGTCATTTTCATGTTTATAAAATGTGTTTTTCATGCTCATATGTACTTGTTATTAAGGATTCATTTTCATTTAGTGTTTAAGTGTGTATGTTGTCCTTTTGTAGCGTATTGCTGCATATAAATTCTATCTGAAGACTAGTCTTTAGGTAGGTCCAAGTCAGGAGTTCTCTCTCTTGTACCCATGTAGAGGTGATTGGGACTCGTAGATTTATTTATTTTGAATACTGGTGGCATCTTTTTGTTGGAGCTTTTGAGATGCATGTGCTGCTTGTCTTGTTTGATCCAGATGGAGAGCCAGAGGCTTGATGAGGTAGAAACTCCCGATGCCTGGGGATTCCTGAGGAAAACGCTACAGGGTCAATGCCTGGTTTGGCCAACCCAACAGTGTTATGAGGTAGAAACTCCCGATGCCTGGGGATTCCTGAGGAAAACGCTACAGAGTCAATGCCTGGTTTGGCCAACCCAACAGTGTTTCTGCTCCTCTTCTGGTGCTTCACTGAGAGCATTGCTTCAAAGAGGAGACTTGGGACGGGGTCTCGTATTACGTTGTCTCTGGCTACTGCCTTTTGATCGGCCTGCGGAATGAAAAATCACAGTGCGAAGCCTGTCTATTTTCCCTCGACACCAACAAGAATTTCTATTTAAAATGTTATAAAATTGACAAATCCACAAACGATGAAACACCTTAGTCTACTTGAAATTATGTATCCTCTGGACGTTTTGTATTGATTGATAAGGCCGGAGGTGGTTGCAGTGTCAGAAAGGCAACCTCCTGGACTTCCCACAATGAAATAAGTAATTAAAAACACGTTTGTAAACGAATTTCTACCTTGAAGGACCCTTATGGCGAGAGTAGGAAAGATCGTGATTGCTCCCATCAAAATAATTATTCTTTTTTGAAAGAATGATAAAAATCGTCTGCAGTCTAAGATGACCGGTTTTTAATCAGGGTGTCTACCAAACCACGCTTTTGAAATTCCTGGCTTTTTATAGGTTTTCATGGTTTTTCCAGGTTCTTGTGTTACATATCCACGGTCAATAAAATGTCCCACAACATAGGAAAATTAACACTTCTTTACCCTTTGTATGGTTTTAAACAATACGTCCATTTAAATCCTCTCTCCTTCCCCCGAAATGAGATAAAATATGACAGTCTAGAAGGTTTGCACAACAGTCAGAGAAACAAACACATAACATAATATTATCGATCATATCGCTAAAGTAAAATTACAACATAAACAAACCACAAAAAATTCTCTCATTTCAAAAGTGTGCTGCGACTCATATCGGAGGGTTTAAACTCAGTTTCATTTAACTTCAGTAAATTTTGAGTTCTCAAAAAGAAGTGCAGCCATCATGTATCCCTCTGCCACAACTGTTCTGTTGGTAATGAAAACAATCATTGTAAACAAACTATGAATCTAATGGCAGGCATTGAAAAACCGAAAACTTCTGTCCAGTACTAAGGCTACTATAGCTGGTTGCCATCCCCAACTGTTTAATTTTTGTTATTATCACATAATGTACTAGTTAGGGTTGTTTTATTTTATTGTTGGGGTGGGGAATTATAGTTTGTCTTTGGTGAGACGTGATTTTTTTTGTCCTCCTTAGGAGAGACATTGCTTTGTTTTGAAGATGCAGTGGAAAATTTTGTTCATACAGAAATAGCATTCAATTAACTGTAACTCAAAAGTTGTAACTTCATTGGAAGAACTAAATGTAATAAATGTGTTACTGTCCGTACCGATGTGAGAAATGCTCAACAGATAAAAATCAATGTATTTCTTTACCTAATGAACTACACTAAAATGGCGCTTATTTAGGCAACATACATTTGAAAAAACCTGCAAGAACCAAACGCAATAATTACGTCACTGGTAATACCAATGTACGAAATGAAATGTACAATGTAAACATGTTCTGCAAATTTAACTTTTATATTAAAATGAAATAAAACTCCAATACATTTCAAATATTCTAACAACTTAAGAAAACATTTACAAAACACACAAACTTGCTATTCACTTCGTAATTCCTAAACACATGCTGAATTTTGGATTATTAATTCACTAAAATCACTTGTCGGCTAGATACAAAAAATTCATTTGCTGACTTACGTAATTAACAAACCACTTGAACTATTTCTTGAAACCAACAAATTCAAACTGCGGAACTTAAATAATTTTTTCGCTCACGTTTCGCGATGGTCACAGAAAATGGTGGACCACAGCACACAACAATTTTACAAAGCAGTAGAAACGTGTCGATAATTCATTTCACTGAGGAGACTTCTAAAAAGGCACCTACAACGTACTATACTTAATGAAATACATAAACAATTAACTGCATATATAATATTCCGACACCATAAGTAAAGAATTCCCGGATATAGATAAATTATGACTGAAGAGAGCACAATGACAATAGCTTTTCAGGGGCGGGTGGAGACTATAAACAGACTCAACGGAGATTGGTGGAGACCTTTCACATAACCGTGATGTTCGAATACGCTACAATAATATTTCTAAATATTTTTAAAGCCCTTACTCTATAACTCACAAAAATTGTGTGTTAGTCTATGAGCACAGTTTTAACCATAAATGTTGTAATTATCATAAATTTTCCACATCATAATTTTTAATTCAGAGTACGACCCCGAATGTAAGGCGACCTGCAGTTTTAGGGGCCCAGACAAATGTAAAACACTGTTTTGGGAGAAATTAATAAGAAAATTAGCTTTATTGGCAGATAAGTGAGTAATTTAGTGTGCGACGGGCATTTCGTTCGTGAGTTAATATTTAAATTACACTACACCTATCCACTGTCGGCTGCCGGACGTCCGAGAGGAACATCGCTCTCCAAACATGGATCTCCTGTACACATACCATTCCAAAAAATAAAAATTTTAATTCCCAAAAACGAATTAAGCCTTAATCCAATTAAGCGATTTGCAAATTAATCGGAACAGGATTAAATAATTTATCGTATTCGCCATTAATCCACCAATTAATCCGCTCCATTCACATATCATTCGCCTAGTGATCCAAAATTCCGCCCGCCCCTACTACTACTACTACAGCAACAGAAAATGAAGTCGCTAGCGCATCACTGCTGCCAGTCTGTAAATGGCATTCGCAACTCGGACACGTGGCCACCCTTACATGCTGTTCAGTTTTCCGCCTGGAACTAATGTTAGCGCCGCCACACGTCTTGCGTGCGAAAATAAGGTGACTGCCGATTTTCGCATGTCTTGTTTATGTAAAAACGGTCGCCTAATATTCAGACCAATACGGTATCGCAAATAGCGCCAACATAATAACACGCATCCTGCACTTTTTCTTATGTTAGGCAACTTGCCCTCTCGGAAGCATGTAAGAGGAGGAAGGAAGATGCAGATGCGCGGCTGAGACAAAGCGCGTGAGAGAGAGGATGCTAGATTGCAACTTCCCCTCTCGTTAGTCACCTGGCGTGTAAGGGGAGGTACCAAGCCAGACTTACCGCACATCGCACCACGATGCGTACGTGTTGGGAAGACAGATGCAGTGCTCGTTCCTGTGCCGTGCCTGGTGGCAATAACCGCCCATTTTGACAACCTTTGTGATACACAAAACTCCGGGAACCACTAAAAAAAATTTCAGGCATTTTCAAGGTTTACTCCTGTCTGAAACAAACTCCCGGCGATTTCCCGGTTTTCCCCGTTAGTACACACACTGTTAAGATCTAAATAATGTTTTTAACATGCAGTAGTTAATGAAATCAACTGTGACCGGAAGTGTCACTTTTGAAAGTTTTTAAAGTAATGTAATTGTTTTTGAGATCTTGTGTGACAGAATGCATCACCTTTTGAGACTTTTAAATTAAATTTCTAAAGTCACATTACTACCCAAATATAGTAAAAACGTAATTCGAAACAGTCACATTTTAGAGAAATGTTAGTTCTCTAGCAAAGTTGGGATCTTTTAAAAATGTTTTTAAAATCATGGCAAACAAAAGGAGAAAAAGATAACTTGTATGGCAAAACTCTTATCTTTTGAGATAAGAATTTGTCTAACTTATTTGATTGTGGAAACACAAAATTACAGGAAACATCTATCCTACTAAGTAAGGAAATGTATCTTACAAAAAGTTGAGATTTTCCATTTTTCCTTGAATGTAGACACACGTAAAGATGTAGTCAACCAAATAATATAGTCCTCAAGTAGTATCCTTTGTATTTTTAAAAAAAATATATACTGTACACTTTTACTAGGGAATTTATAAAAAAATTAGGGTGGTTATATAGTTTTATCAGTTTTACACCCATATATTTATTATATCAAATTTCAGATATCCAAATATTTTGCTTGGTGTAAACATAATGTGATAGGGAAAATATTTATGAATGCAACATTTGCTCATACTAATGTTTATTTTTGAAAATAAATAGCCACCTATTTACACAAGAGAAATCATGTGCGCCTTGTTTTGTCTGTTGGTGTCAAGAATCCTTACATTTTGTGTTTCTGCTAACAGCTATGACATACGTTTCTTTTGTGGGTTGTTGGGCTGTGTATAAGCCCTCCCTGCCACCCTTTGAGAAGGGCATCACACAATTAAAATACGCTAATTTATTACTTTATCTAAACAACCATATTCTGCTAGTAATTGGAATCTTAAAACCTCTTTGAACACCCAACCCACTATTCTTACAGACATCCAACAGAGCACATAATTAATGACTTGCAGGTTGTGCATGAACTATGGTGACCTACAGCAACAATCAGCATTTGGTACATGAATACAGTGGAACCTGTATGTATTGAATCTGGAGATATTGAATGTCTGCATCCATGGAATATATTCTGCAGTTCCATTTTTGATTTATCAGCACTTCAAGACCAAATTTTGTCAGTCCCCTGAGAAATGATGGATAGCGATTCCACTACAGTAGATCCCAATAACCAGGTTAAAGACAGCGGATGTTCAGAAAACTTGAAATTTATTATGAATTAACCATACAATAGTTTTCCTCACAGATAGCCAGTGTGAACAACAGACACCATTAATAAATCTTATAAGAGTTTCCTCAAGTACTGTTAAAACTTAAGTAAAACATAATTTTTAAGTGCAAACACATATTACACGACTAGTATCGAAGTACTCTCTTCCCATCAACAAAAAATTTAGTTCATAATACTGGCACACAAAACCATGGGAACTGTAACTAACATGCTGAGAAGGTAAACAAAGCACATTATCATTTTCAACTCTGCACATACACACATGCATGCACGCACATGCATGTGCACACACACACAATCAAACCATGTTTACAGGTCCCATGGCAATTCCTAAGTATTTCTTTACATTATTTTTTAAGTAGGTACAGGTTTCAACTAACTTACGCACATTTTTAAATACTTACAGTGAAACTATTAAGAAGTTTCTGAAAAGACTGCAAAATTTAGGCTTATTAGGCAGGGAATCTTCTTAAAAAAAAAAGGTCGACATTACCTTTCTACACACAGACCATGCGCAAAATTATATAAACTTATAAAGCAGGAAATTTTTTAAAGGAGAACTTCTTAATAGGGTTTCACTGTAGTACACAATTTCTGAAAAGCTACGGTTTTTAAAAATTATATTAAGTTCAAGCAGCATACACAGAAAAATGTTCATGCTGTTGAATACAAACAGCACTTATGAACTGAACGTCTAATAGAAGTCCAGACAGCAGTCACAATATAAAAGGTAATCATATCAAAAATGTACGACTATGAACAAAGAAAGAACCTCTCATGTGTCAACAATAATTATCAATCAACATACTACTACTAAAACAATTAAATACAAAAATCATGCTTTTGTTTTTACAAGTTATTTATTTAACGAAAATGATTTCCACATTTCCAGGCAATGAGATCTTGAAAAGTTTTTGCAAAAAAAAAATTACAATTATATTATTATTATGTACAACCAATTCTCTCTGAAAACGATCACTGAAAAATTACAAACTTCATGCAATATGACAAAAATTTAAAAAATAAAAAATAACAAATTATACATATTTCAGATTTTAACAAATCTACAGTGCTGTAACATCACAAAATAAATAGATCTCTGCTACCATACACACTTCATACACCTATTTTGAAATATTTCATCATACGTATCCATTACTTCAACAAATCTGAAGCAATTAAATAAATATTCATTATTGGAAAAAAAATTATTCTACATTCACAAAAAATTTCAGTAAAAAATAAAAAGTTCTTCAACTAATAATAATTGCACAACATGTTAACAAGTGAAAATACATACTACTCGTTTAAGTTACATAATGCATTAGGTCACATGTTACAATATGAAATACAATTGAAAAACATTTTGATTTAATATCAACAAAAAATATTTCCTTAAAATTTTTTGGTGATGGTAATTATTTTAGGAATTTCTTTCCCAGGTAGGTACAATTATAGTATCACATAAAACAGCAACATTCAACTTTATAAAGCAAACAATGATGTATTATCTGATCATAAAATAAAAACAGTGTAAACAAGTACTGTTATTAAAGTCAAATTAAGGCCACACTGGCATAAAAAAAAAAGAATCCTTTAATCTAGCTTTGTAAATAAGGCACTCACAGGCATCCCGTTGATCGAATAGGAGAATAACTAGAAGGTACAACTAGCTTAGGACGCAGGTGAGTCGGTAGTGGTAGGTTCCTGTTTGACCACCACTTCACTTCCAGGAGTACTCTGTTCCTGCTGAAGTGGGCCCTTGCTAACTGATGAAATCTTTGGTGGTTCAACAGGTGCTGATGACTCTGAAGCGTGAGACTGAGGCAGTGGTTTAGACTCTGGTGACGAGGGTTTAGACTCGGGCGACGAGGGTTTAGACTCGGGCGACGAGGGTTTAGACTCGGGCGACGAGGGTTTAGACTCGGGCGACGAGGGTTTAGACTCGGGCGACGAGGGTTTAGACTCGGGCGACGAGGGTTTAGACTCGGGCGACGAGGGTTTAGACTCGGGCGACGAGGGTTTAGACTCTGGCGACGAGGGTTTAGACTCGGGCGACGAGGTTGTTCTAAACTCAGTTAAAATAGGTTTAGAGTCTTGAGAAGCAGTCTGCAAACCAGGCATGTTAGACTTGGTTTCAGAATGTTCAGCAGCTGGAACGTCTTCACTCTTTTTCTGTATAACAGTGGTGCGCAGCGCCTCACTTTTGGACAGCTTGGGAGCCTCAGCTTCAATTTTTACGACACGCTGCTCAGTGGAATCTTGCACTTTGGCTGGAGAATTGTTTTCACTGTGAGTGCTTGTGCTTGCTGAATTAGCATCCGGAGAGCTCTGCTTCTTGGTGGCATTTGAAGTTTCCGTTAGGCTTCCTTTCCTTAGCTTGCGTCTGTTGTTATGGGGTTTCACATCAGTCGGCGGCTTGTAAGTTGGGTCAAAGTACTGAAGAAGCATGTCCTTCACATCTGTGATATCTTTTGGTTTGGCGGAACTCAATGTTGCAAGAACCTTATCGAGGCCAGCATTACCAGCCTCTGCATAATTTTTGGCAAGTGTTGCAAAGTCAATGCCTCCTACCGCGAGCAAACGCTGCAGAACAGTAGCTCTCTGATGCTGGCGAAGGTTCATAACTAGCTGTGGTGCAAACACAGGAGTTAAGCCTTTCTGCCGGTCCAGGACTAATTTTATCTCTTCTATTGCTTGCTCTTCAACTTCCAGAGTGACACCAAATTTACAGAGTGCCTTCCCTAAAATCAAATTGCTATCTTCAGGTGCACAGTTACCATTACCACTAGTTTCATCTGGCTTTTCATCTTCAACACACAACCGATGAGCAATCTGCACAATGAAAAAAAAAAAAAAAAATGTTACATTGAAATTTTGAGCTACTACAGAAATTGTTTTACTCAACAAAGTATGAATCAGACAACTGTAATTTAGTTATGATGTTATAGTTTCCTTTTTTTTTTTTTTTTTTTTTTTCCCAAAAAGACAACATATTTTTAGAGCCCTAAACAAGCATTTGACATTCCTCCAGATACAGATACATGGAATTAATCCCTATGACTTTTTTTCCAAAGATTCAGGTAAACATTTGCCACGTGTAAAAAACTACAAAAAATGGGAAATGTTTCTAGTGCAAAATCAGGGGGTGTCAAGATTTGCCATGTAGCCAGTTCATTTATTAAAGCATCCACAAGACCATATCAGCGTATGGGAGCAGTTTCGAAAATTTGTGAACTAGTTAACACTGCACCAATTCTACAGAAATTATTTTTTGACGATCATCCATGAAGATGTCATGTGGGGTGCATTCTTTAGTAAGTAAAGCCAATGCATAGTTGTCATTCCACTCCCATAAAAGTTTAATTGGGCTGTGTATAACGGTGGCAGACTAGGACATACAAAGGTCACTAACAAACAGATCACTACTAAGTTTTGTGTTTTATTAACTTGCGCAAAAAAAGGCTAGGAAATGTCAATCATACCATGAACAAGCAATGGACAGGCTGAACATAATCAATTGGTGGAAGCATTTCCAAAAAGTCAAAAGCAGCATGCTGAATCAGCAATCATTGGGTGCCCAGCACCATCAGTTTATCTGAAAATTGATAAACTTGTATTATTTTTACAGTAAAATAAAGTTATAGAGAACTTCACATTAACATAACTTTAACTTTAATGTAAGATTTTAAATCCCCCTCTAATATCCCTATCTAAATCGTAAAAATTTCTCACTTAAACATACAAAATTTAGGTTAATTTTCAGTATGTCGAAGATTCCCCAGCATCTTCAAAAATGTTATAAATTTAATATCCATATGCGGACTTTACATATAGGTATCAAGTTTTTAACCATTTAAAATCTTATTTCTTTTAGTTTACCAAATACGACACACAAATATTATGCCAAATGCATAGTTCCGTTTATTATACAGTTTAGTATACACTGCAAACAATTGACTCTCACTGTCAACTTGCAACACCATTTATCCTCGCATATCGACCTAGATTATTTAATGTTGTCAACATGCTGCACAAGCAGCATATCGATGTCTTTTGTACATAAAAACGTGACTATAAATGGAAAGTCGTATGTGTGTGTTTCGGTACTGAATCTCATAAAATATTGTAAACGCTAATATGGGAAAGACTGGAAAATTGCTACCCTAGTAAAAATAAAAATAATTAATTTTAACACTTAAATTGGGTGTCAAAAGTGTGGTTGTTTCCTAGTAAAGACAGTGTTTATTAAAAATCTGCGCTGGGGTTGCTAGTCCCCCATCAGGTGCCTCCCCTGGTGGCAGATAGAGGAATGGTCGCAATATCAGTAGATATGGAGGGTACTGGGAAAATAAAATACCAAGGGCAAACCAAAACTGGCAGGGCGGACCAGGCTCTTTAGCCATGGTGGAAGCAACTGGTCTAAGAGAAGGAAACACTGATATAAAACTTACCAACAGCTGGCCTAGCAAGCCACTCAAGGTGTATTTTATTTAAGCTCAAAGTACCAGATATGAAGAGAGCCAGACTGATTTAATTAAGATGACCTTGGCAAGTCAATTGGAAAAAAAAAATCAGGCAATAACAATGAAGGTCAAAGAAAAATTATTTGATACATGTGCTAGCTCAGAGACTAAGAAAAATGGTAGAGATATTTCTTATGAAAATTATTTCTCTTCTATAGTGATGTAGATATGAACAGGAGAGCAAAAGAGGGAGTGGGGTTTCTTATTCATCTATACTAATATATAAAGAGGTAGTGTTTATAACTTTGTGTGTTTGGATGTAGGAAGTAATCTTCGAAACTACTCATCCGATTTTAAAAATTTTTTCATCAGTAGAATGCTACGTTATCACGGAGTGTCATAGGCTATATTTTATTTTAAAAAACAATAGGGATCCCTACTAAAACTCCAATAATGTAACCCAAAGTGTAAATAAATGACCTATAAAATTCCTTACATTGCGTGCGCTGCGAAAACTATTGATGATAGAACAAAATAATGTACTACGGCTTTGCAGGACGGACAGATTCGGAAAATAAAACATGCTGTGTGCTGCGTACGGCGCCAACCTTAGAAGCTCTACTGCCATTATGGGGGGAGTTAATTTTGGGTTTGCTGGGGATTTTCGGCAGACACTCCCTGTAGTTACAAAAGGGACGCATGCAGATATCATCAAAGCATGTCTTAAATGATCTCCCTTATGGAGTTCTATTCAACACCTAAATTTGCGAACGAATATGAGAGCCTATCTTGGTGGAGACACGCATAAAGATTTCCCACAACAATTGCTCAGACTTGGAGAAGGAGTTTTCCCTCTCTAAATTTGGGCACTAATTCTGCTGAAATCATTTTAAATGAGACATTAGGTCAGATAGTCCACAGTCTGCAGCATCTTATAGAAGCAGTATATCCGGGCCTCAAAAATTTACTAGAAAGAGACTTTCACTGGTTGTGTTCCAGGGCAATAGTATCGCCTAGGAACGACACTGTCAATGAAATCAACAATCTCATTATACAAAGAGTTCCCGGCCAAGTCAAAACCTATAAGTCAATTGACACAGTCACCAATGTTGACGATGTCCTCCACTTTCCTCAAGATTTTCTAAATTAGCTTAACCCTTCTGGCTTGCCACCTCGCGAACTATCATTGAAAGTTGGTACTCCTATCATGCTTTTAAGGAATATAAGCCCTCCTAACATGTGTAATGGCACAAGATTGCTCATTAAAGACTTGAAAGAAAATTTGATTGCCGCGACCATCCTCACCGGTCCAGCAGTCGGCCAGCTGGCAAACATCCTGAAGATTCCCATGATTCCCACGGATTTGCCAATAGCTTTCAAACGGTTGCAATTTCCCGTAAAAACATCGTTCGCGATTACTATTAATAAGTCCCACGGTCAAACTTTCTCTCTGGTTGGAATCGACCTACGAAAAGAGTGTTTTTCCCATGGCCAACTATATGTTGGTTTATCACGAGTTGGAAGTTCCGAGAAACAGTACATTTTGCTACCAAACAATAACAGGACATCAAACATTGTCTACAGAGAATGTCTTAGCCAATAACATATTAAATACTTCTATCTCAGATAAATTGCATTGTAATATAATGTATATTAATATGAAAAATTATAAAAAAAGTAAAAAAATATCAAATAAAAATTGCAAAAAAACTTTAAATTATTTAATTAATTATTAAATTATAATGTGCTTTTTTTAATGCTTTACGAGAGTTTACCCAACCTAATTAACGCCGGGTTAAGCAGTTTTTTTATCTTAATTGCACCCATGCGAAGCCGGGGCGGGTCGCTAGTAATAAATACTAAGATATAAGTTTATATCAGATAGAGCTTTAATGGTCTCACTAAAAATAAAAATCCATCTTACATCTATTTGGCGTACATGCACCACAGGACTGTAAATCAAAACCAAACATAGAGACAATCAATTAGATGATACCAATGAATGAGCAAGTAATAATAATGGAAGACTTGAACTGAAGAATTGGGAACAATATTATACCAGTGGTTATGCAGAGGTTCAATAAGAATGTATTAAATGATAAGAGTTTCTCATAAATTTCTGCACAAACAATAACCTTAGAATAAATAATTCGTTTTTTGATCTTAAACCACAATATAAATACACATGGTAAAATACTACAGGACAACGCTCAACACAAGATTATATAATATCTAATAAAATATTCATCCAACTCAAGTTCTGACTGTTAGAACATTAAATTCAGCTAATGTAGGAACTGATCATAGATTAGTCTTGGCAAAATTGTGACTTCATCCACAAACCAAACAAGGAAAACCAGTAGTTGAAACACAGCTTAACACGGAATTACTGGAAGATAAAAGTATACAGTACCTATATCAAAGAAGATAAGAGGAAAAGCTGTCAAAAATTGCACGAAGGAACATAAAGAAATTAATGATAATTGGAAAACAGTCCACAATGCTATATTAAACGCTGCTTCTGAAGCACTGGGTACTAGACAAATACATAAATCACAAAAGAAATTCAGAAATAAACCATGGTTTTGTGATGAGGTCAAAACTTTGGCCAAAGGAAAGAAAAATGCATTTTTAACACACATGTCTATGAGAATTACAAAGTTTTTAGAAATAATGTTAATGCAAAGATTAGAAACATTAAAGAACAACGTTGGGAAGCCTGTATGTGTAATTTAGAGAGATACTTTTATGGTATGCAATGGCAAATATGGAGACTAGGGAATCAACAAATGGAAGTAAAAGATTTCATAACATCAAATAAAATCGAAGAAAGTAAATAGGTCCAATACTTCACAGATCTCTGTAACACAAAAAATGATTATGTTTATAAAATTGACAGTAATGCTACTAAAAAACATTAGGGGTCACTGAAGAAGAAATTTTAACTATTATTAAAAAACTTAAGAATAGGAAATCTCCAGGAGAGGATGGTATAACCAACGAAATGATAAAATATGGTAGAGAAAAACTTGTGTTAAAAATATCAAAATTAATTAAACAAATATTTAGGGTTGTGCGAATGTGACTTTTTCCACGAAATGAAAATGAAAAATAATATAATTAAGGCTCAGCCTTAATGAAATTTTAATGAATTTCATAACATTATAGCAGGTTATTCCTTATAACAAATTCGTTGGAAAAACAAACAAAAAATATGTAAGATATGGGGTATTTACCACAGGGGGTTTCTCCTACATTTAAATTTTCATTTTATGTAGTTATTTCAGTTATAAAATAATGAAAACAAGATTATTTACAGGTAAAAAATTTTCTTTGCTGGTGCACTAAATGAGTATTCATTAAACACCCGAAAATTCATCAAAATCGAGAATTTTCATTTTGTTAAAGACATCCCATAGCCAAAATTTTTTACCGAAATGAAAATGAAAGCTGTCATTTTTCATTTTCATTTCGCTGTAATGAATGCACAGCCCTACAAAAATATTTTAAAAATCTAAAGGCCCAGATGACTGGACAACTAGTATCGTGATTCCAGTGTTTAAGAAGGGAAAAAAACACAAACTAGAAAATTATAGACCAATAAATTTACTTAATACTGTATTGAAAATTACAACAAGGATTTTGGCTCGGCAGATCTTGTACAGATGCTATTTTTATAATTAGACAGGTAAGAGAAAAAGATATTGAATACAATGAACCTGCATTTTTATGTTTTATCGCCCTCGAAAACCTTTTGGCAGGCTGGAAATTAAAGATGTTTTACATATTTTACAAGAGAATAATGTACCAAATGGATTGATTTTACTTATTAGTGACATTTTTAATGGTAATTTTAACAGAATAAAAGTGAATGGAAAACTATCTGAGAAAATTCCAATCAAAAAAGGAGTCCCGTCAAGGTGATTCCGTAAGTCCATTGTTATTTAATTTACTTAAAATTGGTAAAGACATTAGAACTAAAGATGGATACAGAATGGGTGATAAAGATCTTAATATTGTACGTTACGCTGATGATGCTGTTTTGATGGCAGATTCAGATGATGATTTGCAAATATTATTATATAGATTCTATCTTGGTTGCCAAAAGTACAATATAAAAACATCTTTAACAACCAAGTCAATGACTATAAGTAAATTCCTCTTAAGATGTAAGTTATAACTAGAGAGAAAAATGATTGGACAGGTGATAACAATAAAATACTTATTTGTTGAGATAAGTTTGGGATTACTGCAGAATGAAGTTGTACATCAGGCCAATAAAGCAGCAAGAATTGCGGGCTGCATAAACGACGTCATAGGGAATAATAAGTACTTAAATAAAGATACTAAGACAAGAACCTATAAAACAACAGTAATACACCTAATATCTCCTTACGTTGCCGAGACAAGGGCGGATACCTCAAAAACTAAACAAATCTTAGAAACAAATATTCTGAGGAAAATTGTACATAAATCCACAAGACAAGATCAGAAGTGAAGAGATTAAAAGACAGTTAAATATCTAGGCAATAGGGGATTGGGTAGAAAGACTAAGAAGGGAATGGAATCAACACGTATCCCACATGGTTTCGAACAAAATTGTGCGTGTGACAAGAGATAATTTACCAGTGGATGGAAAGAGATAGCCTGGAAGACTGAAAAAGAGATGGAAGGGCTCTTAATTTGTAGATGGAACAGGCTGTAAGCCTACTATGAAGAGAAGCATAAAATCAAAATATTTAGTATATGAAATATTAATTTAAATCAATCTTATGAATAAAATTATACCTCATACACTGTTGCTAAAAATGTTTATTAATATCGAGTGGGGCATTTTTAAATTACATAAATTTTCAAGTGTTTCTTGCAAGAAAAATAAAGAGGAATTTTTTCTTGAAATATTAATTTATTTATACAGATAAATATCTTTTGACTATATTTCCTTCAGTGTTATTTGTTAAGGGTAGGTGTTGTGATTTTTTCGAAGAAAACTTTACCAATAATAGGCAGCGTGTACTATTCACAAGCTCACATTATTTTATGTTTGCAGGCAGATATAAGTGCATTTTCATATTTCATAAAGTACTATTTTAGCCTTCTTTTTTAAATATCCATGAAGCCTATGTTGTCAAGTTTTAGAAATAAGACTTTCATTATAAATACAGTATAAAAGTACTTTCATTAGTACGTATAAAAGTTGAGGCTTTATTCATGTACGTTATAACCAGATTTGCATGTGTCTGCGGTCACAATGTCATCATTTACAGATGTTCAATAGTAATCCTTTTGTGTGGTTATTAACGAGTACTGTATACTCCTCTTGACCACCACTGTAACACAGTACAACTTTTATTGTGGAGGAAGAAGGGGGTAGGGAGGAGTTAGCTTCACCCATAAAGTATGTCACAGGTTATCTTCATGGGCAACTGTCACAGCATTGCCTGCGCAGACACTGCAATGTTGCCACTTTCTCACAAACTCTCAGAATAGCCCTGGTATGTAATTTTCATGAACTCAGCAGTGCACCTACGTTTAAAATTAATGTAGCTATTAATGAACTTATCTTTCTTTTAAACACAGCTATTGACGTCCACAAATAAATAATTACTATATTAACAATATAATTGAATTATTTCAACATAAAAAACAGAAGAAGCAAACTAAGGTCGACTGTTAATGCTTTGGACAACCCTCTGAACCATGCCAATACAAATGTTAAATTGAGTTCAAGATGAGAATGCGTATGCACTGGAAGTCATGCAAACCAAAACGAAACAATTTGTATCTCCAAATTCTAGCTTAACATGAATAACTGAAAACCCATAAATCAAATATGTTTCTTTCACTCTTATTCAGACAATTTTGATAAGCAATTTTAAACACTTAAATAATGTTAAAAACAAAACGCCTTTAAATTATAGAGATGGGTTAGTACAGCCCTCTGTTTTTCAGTTCTGCTGGTCCTTGACATAGGAATTTGAACCAATGCTGTTAATAAACTTTCCAATTTAGTGATTGATGCGAGCCGCTTATATGAGTTATGCTAAACATGACGACTCATCCTAACATGTTACGTCTACCAGGAACCACAATCGTAGATAGCTAGAGGATTGTTTCCCATGGAGGGACAGTTACAGAGATGTGGTATTTCCTGATGTTCTAGACCCCAACTTCCTCTCACTACTCACGTAGTATCTACGTATCCCGAGGGTCAAACCCAGCACATTATTCACGAGTGCACATAGGATAGATCCATCCTAGTAGGCGATACTAGCGCATGAAATAAGCATTGTTTCCAAGCTGCCCCGCAGCAGCTGTTAGAGTGTCGTCAAGCTTTCCGAAGATGGTCGAGCGCCCGAGGCCATATAGCCGAGTGCAAGGGTTGATTTTTCCACTCCGCTCGCTCCAGGCAGACGTCACACCTCCCACTCCAGCCCAGGAATGGACCAGCCTAGCGCACAATATATGACAGTGCTCCGCCAAAGACGAGTAGTTACCTTCGCCAGTAGCTCATCTCAGCATTTCTTTGCTGGGGCTCTCTACTGCACCTTAGGCCAGCATGGTCCTTTCCAAGAACTCCAAGAGATCTTCAGCAGCCGCCACTAATGATCAGAGGCTCCAAAGGCTTCAGCCAAGCATACCAGCAACTCCAGAGGCTGCCCTCAACAGCCACCTGGAGTTCCAGTGGCTCCTACCAGCAGCAGCCCCAGAGGCTGCCGTCAACGGCTACCACCAGCTCCAAAGGTTCTAACAAACGCCACTACTTTCTGGTAGTAGCAACTACACTCTCTGACGTTAAAAGAAGTGGAACCTTTTTTTTCTTAAAGTCTCTTCGAGGCATCCCGAGTTAGAGTAGTTGCAACTGAGTTGTTTTTTCAGCAGTCAAAATAATTCTGTACCAAGTTAGATTAGGAGCAGGTCTTCCCCACCTGTTTTACAGTAGGTTACTTCCGACCACATTTTGCTTGGTAGGAGATGGTACGTGTCACCTTGCTTATTACTACGCAATAAATATGTATTGTTCCTATCCAGAGGTGTTGTTTATTCAGGAGGTGTAGTTCCTACTCGCACCAGACATCAACAAGCAGCCAGCCTGCCTAGCGCAGAACCCAGCATTCCAGTAGTCAACAGCAGCATTAAGACCACAGGGCTTGGGGCCAGCACCAGTGGCACCATACCACCCTTGAAGTTGGAGAAACAGGTTATGAGTCAGGTGGGTAAGGAAGCCTGACTAAGTAAGGTATGCTCTCAGTCCCATACTTTGTGTCAAGCCAGACGCCAACTCGACCTAACTTCACATAAACCAAGGCTCCAGTACTCCGACAGGAATCTGTAACCTTGATCCAGCGCACCTGACCTAGTGCAACCAAAACCACATGTACCAGTCTAAGATCAGGCTATAGAAAGCGACATGAGTCATGATCAGAAAGCTAACAATAGAATACCTAATACGTGTAATGTATGCAAGACAACTTACATTTCCCACCTAATGTTAACTCCTTACCACCCCCATTCGTAATTTTACATCAATGACAATTATACAACATTTAGGACAGTTGATTATTATTTGTGGATTTTCTGTGCAATAAAATAAATTGTAAAATGACAGAAAACATACTCAATTGTAAACATAACAGACATATTTTTATTAAATCATGTCCATGTCACATTTAATATATTGTGTAATTTATTCCTCCCACTCATAAGCTAGTAATAGTGCAATTCAATGATCAATTCTACCAATTTTGGCTGGAATCAAAACCTTTTAATTTCTATCCCCCACGACTTATTCAATTCTAGAGATTATGTGAATTTTTCTGAGAAGAAAACCTGTAAGGCATTATCTTTCTTACACTTATTTCAAATTATATTACATTCCTAACTTAGCACAGGAATTTTACATTTGCTAACTATTTTTTAAATTTAGACCCAGCATAATCTACTGACTTTTCAAGGCCTTCAAACTAAAACTTAATATTCAAAAGATTTCACTGAATTAAAAAGTACTGATATTTTATACATTGTGAATGGTGTTCCCCAAGAATAGAAGGCGACTCATTATTAGAGGTGGCACCTCAATATCACTCTGCAAACTGAAAAGTTTTTAAGTTGTTACTTCTAATAATGAACAAACAGTTTGACTATCATAATAATAAAATGCACTTATAATTATAATTTCAAAAAACTGAATTACAACTCAATTATTGTGCACACAACTAAGTGACATAATTTTACGAGGCCCCCAATAAACTGGCAATTAAGTTATTTTGAAGCACAACGGACTACAATTACCAACCACACCAAAGGTGACTACCATAAAACGCTGATATTTAGGGGATGTTAAATGAGGTTGAGGGTATTCAAGATGGTGAAGTGAGATGAATGGGGAGCAGTAATGGTAAATAAGGAATGGGGGTAACAACAGGTTGGAGAAACCTGCTTGCCAACAACAGGTGTCCTGTTTCCGACTTGCAAATACTGCAAGTGCCCCTGCTGGAAATCAAACCCTGATCATTTTGGTGGTATACTTGTGAGCTAGTAATGAACCACTGCAGCTCCTACTATTTGAAAAGACATAGTTTACCCAAGTATAAATGGATTGCGAAGGCTCTAAGGCTCTACTAAGGCTCTAAATCCCAGTATACAGCAATTATTTTCCCCACTTTGCTGTAGTTATCACACAATTTTAAAAATTTGGGTGAACATAAACTGTTAGCTGATGACAAAGACTACATATTGTGATGGCTATTATCATGCTCCCCTCTCCCTCATCCCCTCCTCCACCATTAAGGCCAGGCTTCACCATACATGGGCAAATAGGGAATTAAATGCTAAATTCGGGCAAAGATCTCTCTCGTTTTTTTGCGATAGTATTTTCAAGTAAAGATTTTTTGTTAGAGAGTGAATGCATCTAGATTTGCAAACATTCCAAATTTTAATTTCTTAATTTTAAATGCACTTTTCAATTTTTTTTATAAATGTTTTATATTTTATACATTAAAAAAAAAAGTGAATTTCAAATAAAAAAATAAAATTAACAGTTTACACATCTAGATGCGTTCAATCTCTAACAAAAGATATTTAGTTAAAATACCTACATAAAAAAGACTGAGATCCTTGTCCAAATTTAGCATTTAATTCCCTATACGTCGATGCATGGTGAAGCCTGGCCTTAATATACAACTTAATTCCACACAAAATACAAACCAAGTAAAAGAAAACTGCTGTGAAAAAATTACCTCATAAATCAGTTCAGCACGACCTGCAGCGTTGTCCAGAACAGGGTCCTTGTCGAGAAGCATTTTTGACAAGGTGCGCAGTGGGAAGACGCGTACACTTTCTGCACACTTTGCCTCTGCAACCTTGTAGCCATTGACGAAACCCTTGACGACAGCAGAGAACCTATCCAGCAAATTGTATCTACGCAAGGACTCTAGAAGCATTGGTGCAATCACCCTAAAAGGTTCATGGTTTATCAAGATAATGCCATCCAAACTGCTTCCTCGAAGGTCCTCTAGCCACTGAAGGAAGTCCATCAATGCTGACACTTCACTTTTTGTTTTTAAGATCTGTAACAAAGTTAGTGTTGCTTGTAACCAAAATTTAATTAAAAATTACACCACATTTCAGTAACTGGATGTACAGCTTCTAAAAATAACAAATATTATGTATAGTAAAATCCCAATGAGAAAATAGTGTGTAGAAGTCCAAAACACATTGGGCGAGTCAGGTGAGTACAAAGGGGTGGATTTGTTCAGTTCAGCAGTGACAACTGCCAAAAAAAGGTTAGGACCAAACTGTTCCACATGTGCATATTCCCTGTCCAAAAAAAAAAAAAGCTGCATCACAGCATTTAAGAGCACAGTACACTAGAGTGATGTTATCAGTTTGATGTGTATAGCAGTGTAACAATATTTTCCTCCCTCCAGTAGCAAGTGCTCAGTTGAACCCTCCCTTACTCTGTCACGTTCCCTCCCTCAAAGCTGTGCAAAGATCATTTTATCATTTAACTTTACTATACCAAAAGGCCACACCCATGACCTACACCACATGAATCACCAGTGAAAAGGGCGATGAACATTTTTGTAACCAAATTTTATCCTATTAAACTTTATTTGCAATCTGGTAACACATTCAGATGAAGAATATTTATTTACTTCATATCTAATGTGATTCAGTTATAAATTGAAGCCAAAACATTTGAAAAGGTGAAAGGGATGGACTAAGTAATTTGAAAACCAAGTAGTTAAAAAGAGAAAATAAATAACCAGACACTAAGTAATAAAGCAACGCATAAACAGTCCAAGCAACAATGATAACTAGATCTATAAAAACTTTGCATACTGAAAAGAATTGAGAAAAATAGGGAGAAATGTCACACATTAGGGCACCATTGAAACGTATACGAGGATTATGGTGTATAATGGGAGTAAATAAATATTCTCAATTTGTGTAATATTTGTGTGTAGGTGTGACACACAGATGAACACTTTATATGGGTAGGAAGTCAATCTTGTAGACTGGAAGTTCTGGGTGCTTAAATAAAATCCCAATCATACTAAGTAATCAGGCAGCTGGCAGTCGAGTGTCTTAAACAGCGCAAAATTAAAGTGTCCATGAGCAAAATTCAATGCTAATTTAAAAGGTCACACAACATTGAGTTATAATATTTGCCTGGCTTAACTCTGAATAAAATTGATAGAACAAGAAAAACTTAAACTGAGGGTCTTCCTGAGACCTTAAATACGAGGTCTGATTACGTTATTCACAGTAATATAGGTCTTTACTTAACCTCAGGAGTAAATGGCTAATGACTAAATAGTGAGATATATGTACAGTGTATCTTGAAGTTTTAACACAATAAATATTCAACAGTCCTCTTCTTTTGCACTACAGCGCAACCCGGCAGCTTTAACTCTTCAATTGAGTACCATATTGCACATTGACGCCGTCTATATACCACAAAATTGGCAGAATAAAATATCTGGGCAAGCAGCCCTGGCTGCCCAGTATGAAGGCATAACACATTCAATATGGAGACCAGGTCCATTCACAATACTTAATTTCATTTCCACTAAAAGTTGTAATTTGAATTAACCTTACTGTTATAGGACTTAGCTCTAAAGCATATTTGAAAAACCCTCTCTGTTTATGACGTCCTGTGCAGCTGCCAACTTGTGTAAAAAATAAACATACTAAAATGAAACAATACAGAGCAAAGAATAAAATAAAATATGCTGCTTCTGAAAATTACAAATGAAACAGAATAATAAACATATATACCATATTTTAATTTAGCAGATCATAAAAAATAATCACAATAAAATTATATGCAAGTTATTAAACCATATACTTAATTATGTAAATATTGACCCTTGCCAATAAGACTATCATTTAGAAGTAAAAATCAGATGTCACAATACATTACACAGAATGTCAGATTATACATATAAAATTAAGTACAATTAAATGTTGTCATCAAGGTTTCATCTCCACTTTTATTAAAATATTTGTTGGTGTAGAATAAGGGCACGGATTTTGGGACACATTATATACTGTGATTTAAATTAAAACATGCAACTAACTTTCTACAATCAAGATTAATTTACTACACTATCACATTTTGATAAACCATTTCTAGAAAATATCAATCTGCATTAAGTTATCTGTTTACTTCACAAAAATAAAAGATAAAAGTAATCTTTCCACAACATATGACAATGATGCTTCTGCCAAGAACAAAGATATTAAAACATATTAAAATGTTATATCACACAGAGATCTACCTCTGTGTGTCTGCATCCCTTTATCATACTTCTTGAAAGACCTGTTGAAAATGCTGCAAAATGAAGTGAAGTTTAAAATGAGGGAAATCTATGCTGTATGAGATTTACATGGAACATAGAGAAAAATGGTGTGAAATACAGGAATGTGTAAAATCTGGAAATGGAAAAAAGAACAGGTTCTACTGTATGTATGGATACATACCCCATTTCACACTTTTCAAGGGATAATACAAAATGTTTATAATGCTGGAAAGTACAAGCAAAAATTAATCTGATGAATATATAGATATATACATACTTGGGTTGTACGAATATTTGCTATATAAAAAATAAAATTGATAGTAGCTGCCTTTCATTATTCGTTTCAGTAAAAAACATTGCTAAACGAATATTCAATTACTTTTATGTTATCTCCTATGCAGTCCAGCAACAATTGAGGTTAGCAGTGCACAGGAAAAAAACATTAGTTTGAAGCACAAACTATAATAATTTGAGTTTAATCTCCACATTTTTTTTGTCACTTTATAGGCTTAAGTGATGAACGTAGCCAATATAAAACAACAGTACACACCGCAAGCCCAACCAATATGTTTATTGTTATAACATGCTGGAATTCATTGGCACTGTAAGGGGGTGGAGGGGGGGGGGACACTGACCCTCCCCTATAATAGCAGGGAGGTACAATATAGGCATTAAGTTTGATATCTCCATTCAGTAAAACAGTAGTTAATTTTCTCTCAAACCACAGGAATCAAAATACCGAAATGAACAAAAAAATACATAACTGAATTATACCATCAACTAAAGAGGAAAAGATAGGGTCTTGCGAGACTGTCAACTAGAAAGCTGAACTGTTGCCTTGTCGGTTCGGTGTGCTTTGATTCCCAGAACATTGGAATACCAACAAAAGGGTCAGATATTTCTTAAATATACACTCTGGAAGGGGCAGGTAAAGTTTCTAGAGTATATTCAATATAAAAATGTTTTGCTTTTAAAAATCAAAATTTGACTGATTTGTAAACTGGTTAATATTTAGTTAGAAATAATAATTTCCGAACTTAATATAGTAATATACATGTGCCTGTGGGTGTAAGAAAGCCAAACTAACAATAACTTAATTCTGTAATCTACATGTCTGTGTAACTAAAAACTTAACAGTAAAGTACTGAACTGTTTTTTTGTTTGGAAAATTTATTTTAATATAACCCATCTCTTTATACAGATGCAACTTCATGATCAAGATAATCAGACAAAAAACACAAACATGATGTCACTGGTATGTTTACCTTGCAGCAGTATATGATAAAAAGATGTACAGTACATGAAGCAGTTGTCCAATGGTAACTTTGTACTTCTTGTATCACAAAAGAAAAATTCTCACTGAAATCCATAATTACTGCTTTGTCATCAGAAATGTTACATTTACTTTGTTTAAAAAATGCTGACTGTCATTTTATAAAAAAGGAATGAGGAATTAATTTTTCCATTTTTCTGGAAAGAAAATCAAGGAAATCATTATGTGTTGTTGAGAGGAGCCTTAGTTAGGAAAATGGCATGCGTCAAACTTGTATAATACTACAACTATGATCATCTGACAAGTATTTCTACTTCACCTGAGAGAGTCAAACCAGACAACTCATTACACGAGTGTCTTGGATCGCCACAATTAGAGTTGTTTCGATACCATGTTTTCCGATACAGATACCCCGATACCAGTGCCGATTCCAATGTCCTTCGCACTGAACTTTAGAAATTTTTCCTAGACTCATTTAAATAACGAAAATAAAGTCTTAAAATACTGTATATAATGTATTGTAATCCTACAAAATGCAAGGTGACCTGAAACTTTCAAACCCTCTGAAAATGAAAATAATATAACAACAAAGGCAAGTCAAATTTTAAATGTCCCGCATGCATTAATAGCTAAGAGGGCATGGAGAAGTTATCGATCGGGCAATGTGATGGCTGTTTGTTTGGGGGACGGGGTGGCAGCAGGAGGATTACCTCTCCTCTCCACGCTACTACTTGTTGACACCACCTTGCATGCTTGGCAGCAAATGTATGTCTGTTAAAGTAATTAATCATATTTTACTGCAAAGAAAAGTTGTAATTTTGAGACAAAAATAAGGCGATTATAATGTGTCTTTAATAATCATACCTGCCAAAATTGAGTGTTTAAAAATCTTGACGTTTTCTAAAGGTAGATACACTTATTACCCTAAATCCAGGGGTCCTCCCCTGGGAAAATTTCGAATTTCTAGGTGAAAAATTGTGCTATTTAAGTAGTTTTTGCTTCTAAAAATATATTACATATATAGCTGGTAAAAATTTTCATTTTTTAAAAAGTTTTTACCTTAAAATTTATTTTCATTTAGGGGAGGGTGTGTGTGTGTGTGTATATATATACACCCCCTGGCTTGGTCCCTGTTCTAAGTCCAATTCTTTAGCTTTGGTAAATTTTTACACATCCCAGAAAATGCAAATGTTCCAATACAATTAAATATATTTTATGTACAACCAACCACAAAAAATTTTAACTACTTACCTGTACATTGCATAGTCTTTGTTCCCTCATCAAGAGATTTATGTAGGTTAATCAATAAGCCACCAGTCATTTTGTCAAAGTAGATACAGGTGAACACACTTCATAGTCACATCATAGACTATCTTCAATTTTGTTCATATAGGAGGGTACGCGTCCACACGCATGCATGCATGCACGCACGCACGCACGCACACACACACACACACACACACACACACACACACAAGTTGTAAATATTTGATACGGTCAGAAAAACTGTTTAGTTGCACATAAACAAGAATTTTATTTCACCCTAGACCTATACGAAAGAAAAAGAATTTGTTTACTGCAGTCAGTTACAGGTTACAAAAACAATTCCATTCAACTTTTTGTTATGCAATGACATAAGAGTTGTAGATTTGGCCTTTTTCAAAAAATTTGAATCAAAATCCTGCTCATAACGTAGCTCACGCTGGGCAGACTTCAGTTTGATAAGCTTTTCTAAACCTGTGTCTGTCATTGATGATCTGAACTGCGTCCTACTTTTCTTAACTCAAGAAAATATTCTTTCACATTAAGCATTGCTATGTGGAATAGAAAGAATTGCAAGCATTGCTTGAGAAAGTCTGTCATACTTCAAAGTACCATCTACATTTTTCATCTGCCCAACTATTGACCACTTCTAGTGTGTTTTGACAGTAGTTCTGTAATGAAAACTGTGCTTCCAGCATGAGTATCTCTGAATCTAAATCCAGTTCTTTTATCATTACACAAGATACAGGAAATTTTACAACCAAAAACCTCAAAACTTGAAAAAGAAGCAACAATAACTGAATTATTATCTGCCACTTCAGGATGTGACAACACATCACTTTTCAAGGGAAATTTGTAAAACATATAATCACATGCTGATGTATAGTATTTCCTGACAGGAAAAAAAAAACATCTTTTTGTTTTTGGTGGAGCTTTTCCAACAACCTGCAAGCTGCACTTCCAACCACCAAATCCATATCAGATTTCTGATTATTTTTGTTGTGGTAATCAACATTAAAAAACAGGATGATTTTACTGTCAAGTCAATGACAAACCTAGAAATTAAATTTCTGAATAAATCCAGCAACACTGACTTTAGAACATGAATATGAGGTTCAGCAGACTGCAAAAGAATGTTTGTTTTTTCAAACGCAGGACTAACATTCTGAAGAAACAACCAGAATGTTATGTTTAGATAACACGACAGGAACATGAAAATACTTTCTTCTCTGGGTAAAAATTATTTTTCACATTTGCTGAAAGGTTTCTTTGTATTTTTCTCGTCTTGAGTTGAGCTTCTTCACATCCTTTGCCTTTGATTTCTTCACATTGCCGACAACGAAATCTAACTGTCGCTTCTTTGATGATGTAGACATCATTTGTCTGTACATCATAACCAGTTTCCTGATAGTTGCAGGAAATCTTAGGTGACGGGACCCAAAATATACTTCAATCAGTGCAAAATGTGATAAACTATAAAAGGTTATGTTAACATTAATTAAATAGGAATCTTACAATGACCATAAAAAATTGTTGGTAAATGTGACTTATTTGTTCTTTTTTTTTGTAATGTGCAGCGTACGTAAAACCTCGTTAATTCAAAGTGCACGGTACCTAATTTTTCGACTTTGAATTACATAATATTGAATTATCAAATTTAAGAAAGTTTATTTGTGTGTATTAAAGAAATGCACATTTTCCCTTTCCAAAGTAAACACAACTACGGCACCAGGAATAACTACCCTCTCGAAGTTACAACCCTGTTTTGAGGAACCATAATATTGTTGGTTTAAAAAAGGTAAAAATTTGAATAAAATAGCCCAAAAAAAATAAGTTTTTTGCATTTATCTTAGTCATTAATTAAATGTTCATGTGCAGTAAAATATAGGTGTTGTAATTGTTGCCTTTAATTGCTACAAAAAAAAAATAGGTTTGATTAAAAACTGCAGCCGTGGTAGCCAGAATCCTTTCGCTCCCACTATGAATACATTTATAATGTGTCGAATTGTCTCCATCCCGCTCCCTGGCAGGCCAGTCAGACGCTGGAGCCTAATGCAGTACCGTTTTTTTGTGTCCCAACAGCCCCTTGCTAAGCTGGGTCTGGCCTCTGAAAAGGGGCAACTAAAAAGTATCAATTCAGAATGGTTACCATTCCGATTTTATTAGCAAAGCACTGCGTTACTGGATCCTGACAAGTATACATTGTAGGAATGGTTACAATCCCGGAATTTTGTATTGAAATTCACATTCCAAATATCCGGAAAAGTGCCCACAGTTGGAATATTTACAATTCTGGTATGTGTGTTTTAGTAGTCATCCAAAAAACCTGAAAACAGTCCACTTCCTGAATGGTAATCATTCAGGACTCAAGTGTGAAAATATGTAGACAATATTACAGTAATATTACAATAAGTACAAAAATATGTTAAATTTCTCAATGCAAATAGGCTACACAGGACAATCATTTATGGGGAAACTCCAAGCTTCGCTGATGCGTGACGCTTCACGCCCCCACCTAAAAAAAATTACAGGCGCACCTTGAATCATAAATCACAGATTTGAGAATTTACTCCCCTGCTGATGCTGGGACTCTGGCTCGGTGAATAATGTTTGGCTATGCTTGAACAGTATTTTTAAGTGCTAGGGGGCTATGCTTGAAATACATTTGTGGGGAAACTCCAAACTCCGCTGATACGAAAAAGACAGATTGGTTACCATTCAGACAGTGGACAGTTTTCAGGCTTTTGTGGATGACAACTAAAAAAACACACATACCAGAATTGTAAACATTTCAACTGTCGGCACTTTTCAGGATATTTGGGATGTGAATGTCGGTACAAACACCTACAATGGATACTTTTCAGAATCCAGTAACACAATGCTTTGCTAATAAAATGTGAATGGTTACCATTCCGGATTTTTCTGTGCAAGCATGGATGCAAAATTTCCAGAATGGTAACCATTCCCAATGGATACTTTTCAGCCCCCCCCCCCCCCTTCTGAAAAGGTCGCTACTTCCCTTCTTTGCTCCCCCTCCCACCCACTTTTACAGTCTACCCTCCACCAGCTATCCTTCATCCCTTCCCTTAGCCACGCCGCCCACACCGCTACTCTCCTTCTCTCTCTTCATCAAGCCACGCCCACACTGGACCAAGCTTCCTCCCTCACTTCAACTGTCACAACAAGCAGTCCGGAATTTTCTTTGTCCTACTCTCCCTAACTTCACGCAGTGTGTGGCTCTGTTGCATCTTTTCATCTCTCCAGTGGGTGGAAGCGGCAACGAAAACCAATCAACTGACTTGAAAACTCTGGCACAATCATATAAAATCCTATTCTTCCATTTGGGCATGAATACACACCTCGAATTATATATGATATTGAATTAATCTACTTCGAATTAACAAGGTTTTACTGTATACACACACACCGAAATATGGCAATTTTTGTTTTAAAGAAAGTAATTATGTGATTTAATTGTCTACAACCGATACTAATGTATTGGCCTAATACCATATCCGATACAGATACATCAGGAAAAGGCGAAGTATCGGTCAATATAGATACTTAGTATCGGTATCGGAACAACTATAGCCACAACACTGGACTGTGATTCCAAACATGTGGAAAATAAGGTTGCACAAGCCAGCTAGCATGTCCCTCCCCCCACATGCTGACAGCCCACAAGCTGTCATCCGCTTCGGGGCTAAGCTGAGGTGAGTCATTTCTTTCTCCAGTAGCTCGCTCCTACACTTTGTGTGCTGGAGCCCTCTGCTGCTCATCAGTCTTCCGCAGCATTCACAAGAAGCTCCATTGCAGTCGCCAGAGGCTTCTGCTACAGCCACCTGCAGCTACCAGAAGCTCTTCTTCTTCTTCACCACACCACACCTTCCACTGCTGCTCCTCCTGAAACAGCAGTCACCTCTACATGCTGGTAGAGGCAACTAAACCCACTGCTCTTAAAGTAGTGGCACCCCTTTTTCTATTGTCTCTTTGTCTAATCTAAATGCTCTTTGATTAGTGTAGTTGCAACTGAGTTGTTAGCACAGCTTTTGAAGCCACTAGTTATCTTGTGTAGTTAGGAACAGGTCACCTACACCTATCTAGCATAGGTTACTTCAATACTCATTCTCTGCCTGGTTAGGAGGTAGCACGCAGCGAGTATGGAAATAACCTATGCTAGGCAGATGTAGGTGACTTGTTCTTAACTACCCAAGATAACTAGTGGTGTCGATGGCTATGATAACTCAGTTACAACTACACTAATCAAGGGGCGTCTAGATTAGACAAAGAGACAATAGAAAAAGTGAAACTACTACTTTAAAGAGCAGTGGGTGTAATTGCCTCTACCAGCAAGTAGAGGCAACTGCTGTTCCAGGAGCAGCAGTAGCAGAAGGTGTGGTGTGGCGAAGAAGAGCTTCTGGTAAATAATGGTGGTTGTCGACAATGAAGCCTCAGGTGGTTGCAGCAGAAGCCTCTGGTGATGGCAACGGAGCTTGTGGTAAAGGTTGCAGGAGCCTTTGGTAACATCAACGGTAGCAACCTCTGGTGGCTGCCGAAGACACTGCTGAGCAGTAGAGGACCCCAGCATACAAAGTGTAGGAGCGAGCTATTGGAAAAAGAAATAACTCGCGAGCCAGGTCGTGCACTGACTTTTATAGTCCACAGGACAGGTGCAGCGCCCGTCCACGGTGGAAGGTGTGACGTCCCTCTCATGCGAGGCCGGGATGGAGGTAGCTACCCTCTGTCTGGCTTTTGGTTTTGTGCATAATCGGCGGCACTCAGTTTAGCCCAGAGGTGGTTGATGGCTTGTAGGCTCTCAGCATGATGGGGAGGGGGGGGGGGGGGTAAATATGCTAGCTGGCTTGTGCAACCATATTTTCCACGTGTTTGGAATTGCCGTTCAGGGATGTGGCTATAGTTGTTTTGATACCAATACTAAGTATCAGTATTGGCCAATACTTCACCTTTTCCCAATGTATCTGTATGGGTTATGGTAACGGGCCAATACATTAATATCAGTTGTAGACAATCAAATCAGGTTATTACTTTCTTTAAAACAAAAATTACCATATTTTGGTGTGTATACAATAAAACCTCGTTAATTCAAAGTCAATTAATTCAATAGCATATATAATTCGAAGTGTGTATTCGTGCCCAAACGGGAGAATAGAATTTTATATGACTGTGCCAGAGTTTTCACGTCTGTTGATTGGTTTTCGTTGCCTCTTCCGCCCACTGAAGAGGTGAAAAGATACGAAAGAGCCACGCGTGAAGATAGGGAGAGTAGGACAAAGAAAATTCCGGACTGCTTGTTGTGACAATTTGAGGAAGGGAAGGAGGGAGGAAGGAAGCTTGGTGTGGTGTGGGCATGGCTTGATAGAGAGAGAAAAGGAGAGTAGCGGTGTGGGCGTGGCTGGAGGAAGGAAGCGAAGTTGACGGCGTGGCTAAGGGAAGAGATGGGCAGCTGGTGGAGGGTAAACTGTAAAAGTGGGTGGGTGGGGGAGGGGGCAAAGTAGACCTAGTGACCTCTTCAGAGGCCGGACACAGTTTAGCAAGGGGCTGCTTGACATGAAAACCACACTGCACTTGGCTCCAGCACCCAGCCAGGCAGCATGGAATTAAGACAACACTCACCGGAAGTGTATTCATAGTAGTGGGAGCGAGAGAATTCTGGCTACCACAGCTGCAGTTTTTAACCAAAATTCACTTTTTTAATATAAATATATTTTGGCATAGCAATTAAAGGCAGCAATTAAACACCTATCTTTTACTGCACATGAAAATATAATTAATGACCAAGATAAATGGAACAAACTTATTTTTTGGGATATTTCCTTAAAATTTTTGCCTTTTTTTAAACCAAAAATTTTATGGTTCCTCAAATCAGGATTGTAACTCCGAGAGGGTAGTTATTCCTGATGCCGTAGTTATGTTTACTTTGCTAAGGGAAAATGTGCATTTCTTTAATAGACAATCTATTTTTTTTTTAAATTCAATAATTTGAAATTATGTAATCCGAAGTCGAAAAATTTGGTCCCATGCACTTTGAATTAACAAAGTTTTACGTACGCTGCACATTAAAATAATAATAAAAAAAAAAACTATGAACAAATAAATTGCATCCACCAACAATTTTTTGTGATCCTGGTGAGATTCCTATTTAAATAATGTTAACATAACCTTTTACAGTTTATCATGTTTTGCGCTGATTGAAGTATATTTCGGGTCCTGTCACCTAAGATTTCCCGCAACTATAATTTTTAAGCTTGTTTATGCAAACTGCTAGTAACTTGATGTGAAATATGTCACGTGCACGGCCGTTTATAACTGCTCTGAGGCACGCTGTCTTGCCTTCCCAACAAGTCCGTAGAGTCAACACTGGTTCAGTTTCAGTAAATTATTGGGGGGAAATCGGAAGATTTATATTAATTTATTTCAATAGACATGTGTCTTTGAATACACATAATTTATTCGACACCTTTTGACGTCTAATAATGGGTAGGTAAGCACCGAGCCAAGTGCAGTGTAATTCACGACTGGGAAAATCAGAAGTGGTGGTTTTGCATGCTTAATTATTAAAGACACAGAAGAAACCAATTATAATCGCTTTATTTCTGTCTCAAAATTACAAGTTTTCTTTGCAGTTAAAATATGATTAAATACTTTAACAGACAGAAAATTTCCACGCATGCAAGGTGTTGCCAACAAGTAGCGATGCGGAGAGGAAAGGTAATCCTCCTGCAGCCACTCCCTTCCCCCCAAACCAACAGCCATCATATTGCCCAATCAATAACTTCTCCGAGCGCTCTTAGCTGACAATGCGGATGGGACATTTAAAATTTGACCTGCACTTGGTGTCAGAGTATTTTCATTTTCAGAGGTTTCAAAAGTTTTAGGTCAGCTTGCATTTTGTTGGATTACAATAAATTATATACAGTATTTTAAGACGTTATTTTCTTTATTTAAACAAGTCTATGAAAAATGTTTTCTAATGTATTATTAACAGTAATACTTTTTCTAAAATTCTGTGCAAAGGGCATTGGTATCTGAACAACTCTAGTTGTGGCAATCCAAGACACTCGTGTAATAAGTTGTCTGGTTTGACTCTCTCTCAGGTGAAGTAGAAATACTTGAGTCAGAGGAGTCGTAGTCTTAGTAATATAAAGGAAAGCGGCACGTGTCAAACTTAACTAAAGCTCCTCTCAACAACACACAATTTCCTTGATCTTCCTTCCAGAAAATGGAAAAATTAATTCCTCATTCTTATTTCACAAAATGACAGCATTTTTTAAACAAAGTAAATGTAACATTTCTGATGACAAAGCAGTAATTATGGATTTCAGTGAGAATTTTTCTTTTGTGATACAAGAAGTACAAAGTTACCATTGGACAACTGCTTCATGTACTGTACATCTTTTTATCATATACTGCTGCAAGGAAAAACATACCAGTGACATCATGTTTGTGTTATTTGTCTATCTTGATCATGATGTCGCATTTGTAGAGTTCAATGTAAGTTAATGAGTTATATTAAAATAAATTTTCCAAACAAAAAAGCAGTTCAGTACTTCACTGAAGATTGCTGAGCAGGGCAATAAAAGAACTGTAAATCTTAATACATCTTTGTTATCACGTTTCTGACTTTGTATTCTCTGCGTCATGGTCCTTCTATGCAAGAAGTAATGGAAAATCCTCATGTGGCGTGATTGGAGGAACTGTCAAGCATCTTGTAAGGAAAGCTAGCATGCAACATCCCTTTGAAAATCAGATTACAAATGTACAAGGAATGTATGACTTCTGTAATAAAAACATTGAAAACCTAACCTTTGATCTGACTGAAAGAACAGACCTCCAGAAGACACGAATAAAACTTAAAGGCAGATTTGCAATAGCAACAACTTTACCTGTTTATCACTTTCAACTTATGAAGTCCACAAAAATTGCTACTAAACATACAGGATTTGATGATAGATTATGGATTTAGTCTTATTTTTGACATTTGCGAAGATAAACAAACACTAGCACCAACTTTGTACAAGGTTGCTTTGCACTGTGTGTTTACTATTGCAAGTAGTATGTTGGGGTAGGGAGAGCATCAGCCATGAGGAAGGGGATGCTCTGTGAAATTCATGACACCCCATGGTCCCCCAGCTTAATTTAGTTGGCCTCTGCATGAAGCTGTGTGCTACATCCCTTTTGGACATGTGCTGTGCATTCTGTCTCCTCCCAGTACTAGCAACTCTGAATGGATGAAATTATTACTTTCAGAAGAAAGAAACTGAGCTTGTGGGAAAAAAAAGTGTTCATTTCTTCAGACATTAGAAATAACTAGTACTACATAAAAGACGAGCATATGGTTATTTTGAAGTACATAATTTGTGTTAATATTACAACAATGTGGCAGACAATGAATTTCCTGTAGTACAAATCTTGGATAATTTGTTCTAGGTGAAGCTATTTTTAAGACACTGTGTAAATGTGCGGAAGAAATTCACATTAGAAGTTTGTTAAAATTGTTTACACTGGCACTGAGAAAACTGTAGCCTTATTTGAGAGGTTAGGCCTCACAGAAGCAAAATACGACCTTTGTGTCTGAAAAAGGTGCATGTATCGTCTAGAATCCTTGGATACTCATAAATTTCTTTAATTTACATGAAAATATAAACTTAACTTCATTTGTAACCATGTTGAAAGAAAAAAAATACCATAGCTATTTTTAAATTGCAAGTTTGACATGTGGTTTTTTATATTTCTTAGCTCTCATTTTATTTATTTCTCAAATAAACATTGGCAACACACAAAACAAAAATGGTATTTAATTCTTCTTCTGTTATGTAGTGTACAGAAAAATATCCAATTGTTCTTTGCACTTTGATCCTGAGAAAAAGGACATTACAGGCTTGCAATAACAACTTGTTTCCAACAATCAATTTCTACCAATCTTCAAAATGTGTTATTTTTTTAAGGTAATTATTATAAGAGGCTTAAAATCTTATAGGGTTTCTCTCCTGCATTATGTGAATATCTCTCCCAAGTTTTATTGAATTCTAAGATGTAAGGTGCCATTGTTAAAGAATTTTGGTTGAACTGAAGTGGAATGACCCATGTTTGGTATGTGCTATGCCCATGATGCATGGTCTTCACCGACTCTTAAGGTGCAATTGTGGCTTTACTTCCTAATTCCAGCACTTGGTCGGGTTTGCACATGCCTGGTATATGTCAGTCATGTAATGTTCAACGTGCCATTCTATACACAAAACTCGCCAATGCAATCCGGAGAACTGGGTGGCATTGTCAACCCAAGTGGGCAAAAAACTCCTTTTTCAAGGTGGCAGCAATGGTGTCGTGTACACTCGGCAATACACACAATTTGCACCAACATGTGAACAAATCAGTTACAAGTATGAACAGTTTTCCATCTGACGAGCATGGATATGTGCCCTTGAGGTCAAGGGCGATAGCTTTGAAAGGACATTGAGGTAGCCTCGGCTGTTGCTGGGCATTCCCATATGTTCTACATTCTGTAAACATTACATGCATGACACTTGCGCACATACTCTCTCACTTCCTTAGTTAAGACCAGGCCACAATATGATGTAATGCTACGCACTGTTTGTGCTACACCATGGTGTCCTGACAGGTTGTTGTTATGGGCAACATGAATGACAGTAGTGCACGCTCCTGGCAGCATGTAGAGGCACCACCAACCACCTGCCACCCTTCCAACACTTACTGTTTGCACTGTATCTTTAATTCCTTTATCTCCACAGACATCTGTTGTTAATTTAGCACAAACTTTTACAGATCGTCTGCGCATGTTTCTGCTAGTGGACTTTGTTGTGATTGTTTCACTGTAATTTGTTGCAACACTACTGGAGTTGTAACATTTTCCGGAGGTAGGACGGTCTCCCACTCTTCGTCTATAGATGTTTCTCCTTCATTCAGGGAATGCGACAAGGCGTCTGCTAACTGGTTTCTTTGCCAGGTAAGTGTTCAACAACAAAGTCAAAATTCTGTACCAATATGGACTATCTCGTTAGTTTGCTACGGACCTCACACATTTTGTGCAGCCACAACAATTAATGATTATCGACCCTCAGCGTGAAACGCCTGTATTCCAGGTGAATGCAAAAACATTTTATGGCCCAGATGATCGCCAAGCATTCACGTTGTTAACGTTGCAACGTTTTTCTGTGTTGCTAAGTTTAGCAATGGAATAGTAAATGACATATCGTTCCTGACCGTCGCTATACTGAAATAACACTGCACCGATGACTTCTTGACTGGTGTCAGTCTGTAAGTAAAAGTGACCTATAGTGTCAATACGAACAAGTGCGAGGCACTGTGAGAAAAAGTACTGACTTCTTCAAATGCATTTTGCATGTTTACGTCCCACCCTCTTTGTGGGCGAGAGCATTTCAGTGAGCGGCGCTGATATCACTGCTGCACATACTGTCTGATATTAGGCCAAAGAATTTTCGTGTTTTCGCATGGTTGGTACTGGATACTCCTGAATGATTCTTAATTGTTCTGGAGTGGGGCGGTTCCCTTCCCAGTCGACAAGGTGGTCACGGTACTTAATGCTTACTATTCCTTATGCTATACTTATGATCAGCACACAGGTTAGGCCATTGATTGCGAGTCATTCCAAAACAATTGCCAGGTGGCACAGGTGGGCCTTCCATGTTTCTGACCACACAACCACGTTGTCTAAATGGCCAAGGTAAAATCCCCGATGATGCCACCAAGGACTGACTATCGTGCTCTGTAAAGTTGACGGAGCACATTTAAGCCCAAAGGGCATGGCACAGAACTGGTATCTGCCAAAATCTACTTTTCAGGTCAAAGGATTACAGAACTTTTGCTTTGCTGAGGATGTTGAGTGCAATGTTTAAACTAAAAATGGTGGTTTGGGGGGGGGGGGGGGGGGGGGTTGCTCTCAGTTATTTGCTTTATGGGCCTAAAATCAACACAAAACAACTGTCACCCTCCATCTATTTTCAGCGCTAAGATAATAGCAGAATTATACCTGCTTTCTGATGGCTCAATTACTCAGTCATGTATCATTTCTGCAATTTGTTTAGGACGTTCAGGTGATGTACGCTGTAGTCTTGCCTGAGACATCCATAGCGGATCATCGTGTATTGTTTTGATTTCATACTCTGCCACTGTGGTTCGTTTAAGCGGGTCAGACGGTGCACAAAATCCTTTTCTTTAGTTCCAGATGTTTTCAAAGGCTGTGTGATATTTGGCCGGAACACCGTGTACAAAATCGTCGTTGGTTATGGGCTGTAAGTTAACCTCTACACGTCTGCCTAAGTTGTTAACACTACGTCTGACTTGCTTGCTGAAATATATCCAGTCTAGAAATTCCTACAATTACATCCTGATCACTTAACCATGAAACTCGGAAGATGACATCTTCGCAGATTTATGTTGATACTAAGGCTGCAACACACATTTCTACATCTACGATTCTTACGTTAAGCTGAGCGACACCAATGATAGCGCTTCTGCCGCTTAGTGTGGCAAGCTCAACAGTTAAGAGCCTAGATGTACAAAAATTTTCTTCGTGGACAAAATTGTGGGATGCACTGTATCAAAGTAACAGTTGTAACATTTGCAACATTGACACGTACTCTTAAAAGTTTATCAATGGTAGTACCCACTTGTCCCACGTAGACAGCTGGCCGTTTGTTTACCTTCTCTGGATGCACTGTGGTTGGCATGCTGGAGTAGTAGGAAGGTCCCATTTGTGGCCCTACCCCATTGGTGTATTTCCCATGGCCGTTTTCACTCTGTTAGGGCACATCCGTGCCAGTGATGTTGCTCGTCACTGCAAATCCGACAGTGGCGCCCGGCACTGGACCTCTGTTGGCAGCGCTCGGCAGCTGGCTAGACGCAGCACTTAGTCCATGGTTACCCGTGTGGATGTGGACTGTGTTCCCTGCAGGGAATCAGCTGCACACACGGACGGGATGTCCGGGCCGTTCAAAACTTGGCGCGGTGCATTTTGTGGTACTCACTGTCTTTTGCACTAGTTTTCCTGGCACAAGAGTCCCAAAAGTAGTTGCGTACTATACTCACGGTGGCCCTGATAAAACGCTGGCAAACACTGTTAACCATGGGGTGCAGAGCTGGCCTGTGTTCTGGCAACACTGTTTCCACTATTGATTCTAACACGTCTTCAGGAGACAGGTGTTAATAGCAGCAGTTAGCCAAACTGAATTTTCGGCAGACGAAAGCCTTCAGGTTTTCTTGTGGCCTCTGCTCTTCTGTGAACAGCGAGGGTAGTTGTTTGAGTGTTGTGTAGGTGCTTGCATATTGGGTGGTGAATTTAGTTGTGAACTGAGTTCAGGCCATGTTGCATTCTGTTGCGGAGCGCCACCAGTTCCATGCGTCATATGTCCGCTGTGCACCTATGGTGTTCGGCCACTCTTCCACATAGACACCATAACGTTGCAGATGGCTAGTACACACTGCCAAAAATGCTCTAGAGTTCTCTGTTACCTGTCCAGAAAATGTGGGGAACGTCTGGAAATGAGATGGGGTGCCGACTGCAGGCTGTTCTCTATGCGGTCTGGCATTTCTACTTGCACACGTGGTCTCTGCAGCGAGGTGGGTGGAACGAATGGTTGTGTGCAGCGCCACCCCCCCACCCGCAGCGGCTGCGTGACATCATGGTGTTTGTTTACGTCCACGTGTGTGTTGTTATTGTGGACAAAGACCGGCACACACTCTTCACACCGGAATGTTCCCTCGCGAAAACTGTCCCAATCACTATCCGACATGCACTTAGGATGGTAATTGCTGTCACACAAGTTGCACGTTACAACAATATGCCCTGTTCCGCAACACAGTTTGGCACTAAATTTACTTGGGTTATGTCCCTCAGATGGCAGGAACTCACTGGGTGCTATCAGCTGCGCTGCTGCAGGTTGGCTGGTCTGATTGGAAGTGCAGTCATGGCACTGGAAAACATTGTATCATACAGATGGCCACTCTCCATCGCTGACGAACAGGCAAAGTGCACTCCTAGCTGACAACAGTTCACAGCGCACTGTGTCATTGCTGGTACTGTCCCACAGAGGGCGTGAATAGTATGTTACCCTGTTTGTTGACAAAACTGCTAAGAGCAAATAGCACACTTCTCCTTTGAAGTATACAGCAGCAGATGTTGGTTTGAAGGTCAAATTTTGCTAACAGGTACAATGATAGTTTTTCCACAAGTACACATTTTGTCTGCGTCCTACAAATTTTCTGAAAATTCCATGCAGCTGTTTTTCGCAGTTTGCAATGTCGCGGAAGTTGCCCACGTGCATGAAGGGCTCCACAGGATCAAACCAGATCTACCTGACATGTAAGGGTGCGGTGGTCAACACGTGCCCAAACCGAACCACGCCAGGCTGCAGACAAGCGATGATGTCATGGATAACTCCATGGTAGCTGTTTACTGTACCACGTGGTTTTTTGTATAATGGTGAATTTTCCGAACATGAATTTCCCGCCACGTACACTTTTCTAAGTGACACGAGTCTTCACGCTACACAAGTTGTAGTGCCATATAACGTGGCTTGGCTGGTGGTGAGGGACGATGTATGCCGGATTTGGGAGAAATCCTGGTTCATGGCTAGAAACTTAATCAGAAAATTACAAAATTACTTCTTAATGTCTTTAGTGCACCAGCTCATCTATGCACGGGTCAGCACATGGATAAATTCTCAGGGCAGCAGCAGGTCAACAGCCACATGGCAGTCCCCTCACGAGCACACTTTTAAGCAGAGCAAAGTTCAGGTTATGCAAATTACACAGTTCATAAATTTAAGCACTTGTTTCCTGGTGTGGGCCAAGTCCCCCAAGGTACGTTAAGTACTAGAATAAGAAATTTAAGACGTGGATCCTCAATGTAATCTCGTTTTGCCAATATACGCTTTCAAACACAATAACAGTAACCCTGGTCTGAAGCAGGCATGGCATTTAGGCCTGCCATAGGCAGATGTGGCAGAAAAATACTGTTAGGCACGTGAAAATTTAAAGGCATTAAACTCTCTGGGGCCACCAGTCTGATGGAGAGGAGGATACGTACACTGGTACACTAATAAACTTACTATTGCAGCTAAGATGAGTAGAAAAATAGCTGAAGGCTCCCGTGACACAACACGTGTATTCTCTAGGCCCACCAAGAACAGACTAAAGATGGTGGTAGACACACCTGGCTACCTCGCCAAGATCTCCCACCAAAACTGTGAGGGAAGTCACATTATATATTCACTTGATAAATTGTACATATGAAAACACTCTTGAAACACAAAATGAGCAGTGGAGGAATTTATAGAATAATTCCAAGACGTAAAGTTAATTACTTACTGTCCAAAGTTCTTATTTTCATTTGCGTAGGAAAATAATAACTATGTGAATGGACTGGCAAAGCATATAGAAATTAATTAGAAAATATTACAAGACATTTTACATAAACACTTGCACTATAAAACAGTTATTAAATTACGGTAATAAATAATTTAATATTGCTTGAAAGAATTTGGTTTTGGGCATGTGGCATGCTGGACGCCGGAACTGCCAGTATCATTTACGTTGCATATTACAACAAACTGAGAAAATTAAATATGCCATTTTAATTTAAAGTAAACATGACACGAACACTAGAAAAATATATTATTAATTATGAGTGTCTCAAGTTCATGTTTAGTATAAATACGTATCCCACATGGCTCTGCACTCTCAGGTAAATTACACCTCACTTAAGGGGAGCACAAGAGAGATAACACTTTCCCTGATATAATTTGGACTCTTGGGCTGCATCCCAAGTGAGACAGTGAGTGCCACGTCAAATCTGTGGAATAACATATGTGAAATATACTATAAATGCTATATGTGAAATAACAAAAGTAGTAAATACAAAGATTCTGTCAAGTTTTTATTCAGTTAACAGCGAATAATCCAGAATGCACAACAGGTAATATTCTACTGTAGGACAATCTTTTATTGGGATTATTTTAGTTAAAACTTTAATTCTTATGCAACTGAATTTCTATATTTCGTAAATTTATCACATTAACAGATTCACAAATTACATACAGACTGACTGCTGTAAACATTTCTTATAAAGAAATGGGCAAGGAAAAAAATTTTGTGAGCTCACTTGCATCTACTGTATACCCATCTATTAGATTTGGTGGAAATATACACAAAAAATGTTTACTTTATGAATGTTAAAATACTGTTCACATACATTGTATAGTGAGTGATGCTATACCCAAGTATATTGAACAGTAGTACTGCACATCACCAGAAATCTTACCAGACAATGTAGTAGCATAAAAAAAGAATACTTGTCTTGAAAAATTAACTTTTAGGGTGTAACACCAGCTAGTTTATCCAAACCCCAAAATACCACTACAGTTCAAACTTTTTCATTTCATTTCACATAATATATCTTTTCAACATACCTTCCCGGTCTTGGAATCCTTCAGCATGCGGTACCGGCCAATTGTCACTACCCTAATGTTGTGTCTGCGCTGGGCCCCGATGCTAATGTCGCGATGTGGCATTACGTACTGGCAAAACTTGGAGGAAGGGGAGAATGCAGCTATCTGGCATATTTCATCGATGAGGCGACGGCCAGTAGTGTCCAGATCCCAGCCGACCACATGGTACCTACCCGGAGGAATGCTTGTCTCGGTACTCCCCATAGCACCATTCATCGTTGGCTTTGGAGAAACCATCACACCAACTTCTGCAAACATCACAAGGATCACCAATCTGAGCAATGAATATGACACAGGCTTGATACAGCATTTTTTTTAGGTATGTATGTATGTCTATGTATGTATGTATGTATGTATGTATGAGAGGGACAGTGAAGACAATTAATGCAAACTACTAACTTTCTTTGATATGCATATCACTCTGAGGCATACCAGTATACAGGTCACTGAGATTAATGGCAAAGTCTTTTCTACCCCTAAATTACACTAATATAAGAGTTATGTGTATGTTCAAGTTATTGAAGGGAACTAAGTGGATCTTAGGGCTGAGCCCCATGCATCTACGAGGGAGAGAGATTCATGCAAGGAGCATGCATCATGACTGAAGGGTACTGGGTAGTGATGGCCACAAGTGGGGTCATGACTACCTCCTAAGTGTAGCAATAGTTAGGAACATGCTAACCATTAATATCCTACGTCCACAACTTCCTTTGGTTATTGGCCGCATGTCTACACGAGAGACATTTTCTTATTTGATTGGGCCAATCGTAATATAGTACTATGATACTGAAAGTCAATGATTCGCGGACAGACACTTGAGGCACACAACATTTAAAATCATCCAACAAAAAATAAAAGCTTATCAACAAAAGCGTTTTGAAATACAACGGTCTTTAAATATTTTCGCAAAAAACACCTGTCGCAACGTATAGCTAAACCTATAAATATGGGAGAAGGAAAAAACTGGCATAGCCGCCATGAACACGTTCTCAAACAGAAAGAAGTTCAAATATTATATTCATTAATAGAAACTGCTACATCCTTCGCTAAAAATATCAGTCAATTCACAAAATGAAAATAAATAAATAAAATAAAATAAAGAGTAGCAGCTCAACAATAATATTTAATTTAAATTTGATGCCGGCTAACAGCCAGCGGCGCTAGAGCCCATGACTGCGCTCACCACGCATGTGTCATGTCCACGCATGTGTCACATGTCCACACACGTGCGCAAAGAGGCCAATATTTTTGAACTCTCACACCAATAATATTTTGCAGTGTAAAATGTGTTTTGTATTTGTATTTGCAGGGTTAATAGGTCTTGAAATATTTTTAAGCGTTTGTTGTGAAAATTTTTGGTTATGAAATTCAAAGTGCCAGCAGCACCGAGAATAAAAATACTGATATTCGGGTGTGAACACCGTAATAAAGAGACACTGAATTAACATGAAAAATCCATAAGGAAATGATAAACATGTAAAACATATTTAATCTAATTTGTGCCACTTATTTTTCAAAGTATAAATATATTCCTCGGCATGCATAGCACTTCCACTTATGTGAACCCCGTAGGCGGTCATGGTAGGTCCGTGCGATACTTGCCTTTGGACAGTCTGTCGTAGGGGGCTGGTGAGGTAAGACACTGTCATGTGCGCACTACAACTTTTGCTCAATGATGTAGGTTTCCATAGTTAATTTAGTTTACCGGTCAACCTTTGCTTGTGTATGTTTTGTCAGATATTTCCCCAGCATTATGCTTTTGCTTAAATAATTTATTTTGCCCTCGTGGTATATTCATAATCGTGGAGAGAGGAGAAATATGTCTGAGGGGTCACGCAACCCGCAAAACTCGAATCGGGCGCCATCCACCTATGTTAGTGGCGTTAGAGTGTAATTTCTGTATTATTGCTATGCACAATTTTATGGGTTTTGCTTTTATGTATGCATTTTAAGGATATTTTCATGTTTGAATATTTGACGGCAATTTTATGTACAACCACGTGGCTAACCAATGCTGAGTCTATATCTGCAACATCCATGCAGTTTGAGTGTTTATTTGCGTAAAATCATGTGCACTACAATATATTTCAAGGTTCTATGTATGTTTTATTCAGGGTTCAATGTATTTTTTGTGTAATTGATGCTCTTTGTACTTGACCACACGGTCATGTTACTGTTAGCTTTTACTGCCATCAGGCATACTACAAGCCTGCAATCACTTAAATCGTAAAGAGGATAATTCTCTCTCTCAGAATAATATTTTGACTGAATTTAAGTTGCCGTTTTCAAGAAGAAATATTGCAATTTCATCTGCACCAAATGGCCTGCTACAAACATTATCCAGCAGTATCCGCACCACCTAAGCTTGTTTCACACGTGTGTGCTTATTGTGAATACTCATCTCGTGCCCCATCATCTTTTAAGGGTCTTTACATATTTTGTGTAATTTTGCAATTTGTGTACGGTGCAATTATTTCCGTCCTAGCCGGCTCTGTGTACAGGCAGTCACCACACTACCCACGTGCTGGAGGGCGAGCCCAGACAAGTTTGTGTTAGTGATGCCAAGTAGTTACACGTGTTAAAATGTTTTCATCAAGGGTTTCATTTGTAATTGTGTCCTGTCTTCAGGGAAAAACCGTCAGTCCACCCTAGCGGCTGTCAGCCCTCTTCCCTTGTGAAGGCTGTGCTTACATGCACCTTGGTGAGATAATCCATCTAGGTGTGCGCTAGATTAATTGCGGGCTGGGGAGCAACCCTAGCGGAATTGGCTAGTCATGACAAGAGATAATCATAATTTCATTAGCAAGATGTGTACACATTGTACCAATAAAAGCAAGCATCAGTAACCTACCTATTTTATTTAGTAGTGACAGTGTCCTAGCCACACGTATTTTATCAAGTCATTTTCAAAGTGATGTTTAGTAAAAGTTTAGTATTGACAACCTGTTTGTAAGTAGGCATTCCCAACCTGTTTGTAAGTACGCACGGGTGAGACTGACACACAGAACCCACAGCATCCCTGAGAATGATGAGTCTCAATAGTGCGGTGATTGGGAAGCACCGCTGGTGCCCATATTACCAGTAAGTATTTGTGTCATTGTTCGTCTTGTGTCTCACCCGACTGCGTCAAATTAACTTGAGACACGCAATCTCATTACTTGTGGAAAATCACCCGTTTGCCACCCTAGCTGACTGCTTGTGCATGTTACATCATGTCTGCCGGCCGGTCTACCCAGCCGCCTACGTGTTGCGACGCAAAAACTTTCACGGTGATACTTTTCTACACGTTATCCTACGTACAGACATATGATTTATTAATATGGACGAGTGCTTTTCTTAGCTTATGCTGAAAACTATGTGTGCTTTCGGCGAACGATATAAGAGTATGTGATGCTGAGGTGACGCTGCTGCCAGACAGTGCAGCTGCATGGATCTGTGGCTCAAGCAATACTAAATGGCCGCAGTGTAATGTTGGTTATAGGTGCTGCTGCCTTGGGGCGGTAGTCGCAGGTGCTTGCATTGTCACCCCGCGTGGTTTGAACAGTAAAGGGTGCACTACAGGTGCTGGAAATACTCCTAATTCTAGAATGTATTGTACAAACAATAATTGTGTTAGGTTGTTTTTTGCCCCTGCAATAATCCTCGTAAATAGACCCCTCAGCTGTTGGGGACGTGAATGGAGCTAAAATACGAGATAAGTAAAAATGCACGAAGTAGGGCCCTTTTTGCCAGAATCAGTAGAAATGGGTTTTGAAACCTGTAGCTTTGTAGAGGTACTTTTTTCTAGTATTTTCAAATTACTGGAATTTTGTAGTAGTTTCAAAGAATTAGCAAAATATTGAAATATGTAAATTCTTCAAAATTAAGGTGTTTGTGATTTTTGCTTTAAAGTTTACGCTTTGCTATGTAAATTAAAGATTGAGAAAATACTAAAATGTTGCTTAGCCAAAGTTTGTGCCAAATTACAGTAGGGTCCTACTCATCCAAACTAATTGGGACCGAACCTTGTTCGGATTAGCAAATTTTCAGATTAACCGAAATAATCAAAATAATACAAATTTATTTAATAATTTTAATGTAAATAGGCAAATAATGTCTATTGTAATATGAAATGAGTGTACTGTACTTGAAGCGCTAAAGGGCATTGGAGGTCACGACCCATCCCACCCCCTTTTACCAGTGAATCATTTTTACTGCCTTTGCTAGGGAGAAGGGGGAGTCAGTTGCCTGCTGATTTTGTCACAGCACGGGCATAGTTCTGTAAATCATGTGTTTTTGTAGGCCTAGTGTTGGTTCAGTGGGTAGTGAAATGGCTAGCAAACGCAAACACACAATGTACACTTAGTGATAAGTTAGAAGTTGTAAAGCGTTTAGATAAAGGTGAGAGTGCAAGTAAATAGTCCATAGAGTTCGGCGTGGGCAAGACCACAATAACTGATTGGAAGAAAAACTGTGCCAAGATTGAACAGTTCTGTACCACTTCGACTAAAAAAACTCTTGAAGTTCGGAAAACATCAAAACTATCACAGTTTGAAAAAGTTGACCAAGCCCTTTTTCTTTGGTTTACTCAGGAAAGAGAACAGGGAATGCCTCTAAGTGGACCTCTTATCCAAGAAAAGGCAATTCATCTCAACAAATTAACGAATGGTGGTAATTATTTTCATGGGATCATAGGGTGGTTGGATAGGTGGAAGAAACGCCACGGGATTCGCCAGTTAACTATCAGGAGAGCAACTTTCTGCTGATCACCCAGCTGCTGAATCCTACCTTGGTGAGTTTGCTGCTCTAGTATCTGAGGGGGATATTCTCCCCAACACATTTATAATGCCGATGAAACTGGCTTGAACTTCAAGGCACTGCCTACAAAAAGTTTAGCGGCCAAATAAGAATCCCAAGCTATCTTTAATGATGATCGAAAAATCTGCAAAGCATAGAGAAGTTAAAAATCTCAACATGAGTCTTCCTGTGTATTACAGGGACCAAAAAAAAGTGTGGATGGACAGAACATTGTTCAGTGAGTGGTTTCACAAGCAGTTTGTACATGCGGTTAAACAGTTTAGCAAAGAAAATGACTTGCTACCTCATGCTATTCTTCTAATTGACAACTCGCCATCTCACCCGGACATGGCGCAACTTACTAATGGTGACATTAAAGCAGTATTTTTACCTCTCAATGTAACGCCCTTACTACAGCCAATGGACCAGGGGGTGTTGCAAACTCACTTACAGAAAAATTTTTCTACGAACCCTGATCGAAGAAGACGACAGTTCAGTGACCTTGTTACAAAAAATTAAAAATATTAACATTAAGGATGTTTTTTACTGGGCTGCTGAGTCGTGGGAGGCTGTGACCGAGTAAACCTTAAAAAAGGATTGGGAGAATATTTGGCCTTCCCTCAAATTCTTTGAAAGTCTGGAAGCTCACAATGAAGCAGAACTCTTAGAACTGTTAAAGGTGATTCTCAGATGCAAGGATGCAATTGATGCCGATGTCAATGAGTGGAGGGCAGCGGATGGTTCTAATCACGAAACTCGGACCAACGAATACATTGTCACAGCCATTAATCAAGAAGCCGAGCTGCCTGAAGTCTGAAGTGATGAGCCCAAGGGTGATACGGAGCAGATTGTGTCACATACAGATGCTGCAGCAGTCCTTTACCTCGCTCTTCATTATGTTGAACAGGACAGCGCTACGCCTGCAGACATTATGTTCATGAGAAAGTGGCGCAATTAGGATCGTCGAGTAGATTCTCTTTACTTCGCCAAAAGAAACTTACATATTTTTTGAGTTTGAACAAATGATGTTTCTAAATATTTTTTCTTCAGTTATGTATTTAATAACTTCCTGTAGCCTTGCATATATACTAGTTTTTACAGGTGTATTTTTTGGTGTATGTACTGTTCCTACTGTATTTTGTATAGGATTTAAAATAAAGTTGATGGGTTACAATTTATAATGTTTGTTTTATATTGCAGTTTCTTTACCAATTAAATGGACAAAAACAATCTATTGAACAAAAAAGCTTGAGTTTTTGTAAATGCAATTTCTTCCAACAACACGTGTTCGGATTAACCAGGAATTCAGATTAGCGGGACTCGACTGTATATTGTAAGGCAACATCAGTATTAAAAAACAAAGCTTTTCACCAATATGTAAAGTGGAAACTCTGTGTTCCTTATGAACAATGTTTTTAAAACAGTTGAAAATTTTAGTTTACAGAATGTTAAAATGAGAAAGGAATCATACATACTGTGTGGGAAAAAAAAAAAAAAAAAAAAAACCAGTCAATACAATTTTTAAAGGTGGTGTATTAAGGTTAATTGTTTTACAAGCCTGTATAAAAGTATCAGAATATGAGAAGGTTAACATTTGTAATCTCTAGTCCTGACACTATAATGCCAGACAGCCTTCACGTTTTGGGTTATTTTTAAAGGAAGTATTTTATTGTACAATAGTAGCATGTATGGTAGTACAATTGTATGTGTGGTAGAAGTTTTCTATAAAACTCAAATATGTAAATGGTGTTTTCTGATGTATGTAAAAATATGTAGTCCTGGAAGTATTGATTTCAAATACAAATGAATTTTCTCAGAACTCATGTGTATGTATTGTTAGTAAAAGTTAAAGACATATTTAAAGCCAATTTCTGCCTTAGGGAATTCTCTGCTGTTGGTAAGACTTTTGGGTCGTGCTGTCTTTTGGGAGAGAGTACTTGTGTCGTCCTACGCTGAAAGGCGTAGCAAGGGCCTCAAATTTTTGTAGTAACTGCCAAATTAAGAGCCAGTTATGCAGCTTGAACTGCTTTTATTCTAGTTTACCACGTTTTTGTTTAAATTATCAATACTATCTAAAACATGTTATCTGTAATTATTAAAAAATTTATTTTACAGTTATTTGTTGCTGTCTCAAATATCTAAATCAATATTTTGAAAAGTAAATTTGTTTTAGTTACTACTAAAATTTGTATATTGTCAATCTAACAATTTTTAACAATATTTCACCAAAGTATGCTTTGTAAACCACTGGCAGCAGAGTCAGGTAAATGATACAACAAAGCACCTGCACACAACTTACAATGCCGAAACTAATTTGTTTTGATGAAAAAGTAAGCACAAGCCTTGGTTAAAGTATTCTAGTGCAAGTGCTCAAACAACATACATCATCCAAAAGCATCAGAACTAAAAACTGAGGCCTCTGAAGATTTTATTTCAGATGCATTACTGAAGTATAACTTCAACATCATCTATCATAACTTTTTAGGAAAATAAATAATAAGATATTTTCATTATAAGAATATCAATAACCTTAAAAAACCAGTATAAACAAGTTAATAAATTAACTGTGGTGTTTTACTTTACCACTGTTTGGAGTACAAACATACCCAAATTTCTTGTGATTTCAATTCCCGCTTCAACCCCCCTCTCCATTGCAACTCACTTTTAAACAGCATTATTTTACTGAAAAAGCATGTAGCGGTTTGTCATCATCAAGATGAATTATTTGTCAGGTTGTGAGTATTAGATAAGTTTAACTCCTTTGCCTTGGCTTATTTTAGACACTTCAGTTGGAAATAAAAACACGCATATTATTTCCCACGCTATTCAGGAAGCCCATTCATTTTACAAGTGTGTGGAAAAAAAAAAAAAAAAAAAAAAAACAGATAGTATAATACTAGTTTTAAACTTATCTAATCCACACAACATTGCAGTGAACTATATGTATGTATTGTTATAAATCAGGCCTTAGTTGAACTGCCTACTTGATCACATTTTCAAACACTGAACCAGGGCATGAGTATTATTGTAATAACACCTTGCGAAAGACAGTTGCTGAAACCCCTTCCACCAGCCAGTAATACGGGTCAAAAAATTAAACAAAATGCCTGATACAGGCCAACGTAACACTGGAGCGCCGTCTATTGTCATTGGGGCAGACAACCAAGGATACATGGAGATGGGTATGTCTGGCTGTTGTTTACCACCTCCGATAACACGAACAAGATGGGGACTTTCCAATTAGATTGTAGTAGTATTGACGTGCAGTAATACAATTTATTCTAATTAATAAGCATCTTGGTATTTCATTTAAGCTACCCTGATCAATAGTTACATAAATAGTTCTTGTATAATCATTATGTTCAATAAACCCCATCTTACTCTACCTAATCATGACTAACTATGCCCATAGGTCCTTTCAGATATGAATTGACTTAAAAGATAATTTGTAACAATACGTTGGGATTAATCTAAGTTGCTCACCTTCTTGAAGGAAAAAACTGCATAATTTAGGGTTCTAATCCACCAAGATATCCAGATTCAGAGCCAGTTCACATTTTGGCCTCAAATGCTGAACTATCTTTGAAGTCAAGAGTTCAACTTTTGTGTACTTTTTTCATCTTGTTCCAAATAAAACGGTTTACTAAGTAGTGCTTAAAACTGTAGAAAGACTAAGCAAATATAAGCACACTTTATTGATGTGTGCCACGTGCTCCCACCACTAAGACAGTTTGTCCGGCCATGACTTGCAATGCCACCGCAATAGGGCTGCACACACTACTGACGGGCAGAGCGTGCGCCCGGTCGCAGGAGCGATCAGGAGCAGCGCCAAGTGCAAGGGCACGCCGGTGCAGAGCAACCAGTGGTTGCCATGGCGACCAGAGACGCAGTGAGGCGGAGGAAAGTGAAACAGGTACCAACTCAACTTAAAAGAGTCCAGGACCTATGTTAAATATTATTAGTTTCCTTTATTAAAGGATTTATTGACTGTTGTGTTTCTTGTGATTTATAGTGCATTGTTAATTATCATCTTTTTCATCACGAATTAAGTTTTTGTTCATTTCATTCACACGTATTTTACGTTGCAGGGTTCTTTTATGATTTTTGTAATACGTTTGTTATTCAATAGCATGATGCAAGGCAAGGAGATGCAAGTTGGGACAGAAAGAAGTGTCGCTTTGGCGCATGGGTAAGCCGCTGCAAGCCCGCGCATCAGGCGGAGAAGTTAGTAAGCAAGTAGTGTGTGACGGAAGTGGAGTGCGTGTCGTAAGCTCAGACGTTTTCCCGCACATGCGGGCGGTCTTCAATTTTTGCCAAGGACATTCTCTACAATAGACTAACGTAACTACTGAACCATTTTCTGCATTTCGACCGCTCGGTAAGCCACCTCCTCTTTCCGTGGGATTAGCATTGCTCCGGGAAGCTTAAGTCTTGCAGTAAACCTTAGCATGTCATAATACGCTTTTACAGTTTTACTGTAGTGGCCGGTATAGCCACCCAGTTTAATGTCATTGCTCTCCTGGGAGGTGTAATTAATCTAAATAACACTGTCTGTGAACTGTTCGACACTGTGTTTATTTTCCAATAGCTATATGCATGTAATACCCGCTCAAGCAGGTTTAATGTTAATAATTTTGTTGCAAGTGTCAGTAACTATTGTTCCGTACCTTATGGGCATGTGGTTTGGCCCTAACAATCCACATACGCGAGTTAAATGTTTAGGTAATTTTCCTGCCAAGATCAACAATGGTACGTAGTCGACCAACCGGCTACCGTTTAGTAAACTTCATTCATCTGGAGCAGTAATCAACGGGGCAGAGGTAGTCATCATCTTCGGCGAGGAGTTTGGTCCGGGCGTACGGCGTGCGACCCCGAGGTTAGAGAATCAACATCCACATTGAAGTTGCCTTGACAGTGTCTGGTGCCAACCGGGTATAATCACATCCAAGAACTCACCTTCACCACCCCCAAAACCTCATTTAACCCTTTACCGTCCCACCATAAGGTGTCATTATAAATGTTATGAAAACACTGTTCAAACACTTTTCCCCTTCAAAATAATCCTTGCAATTTTAAGCCACCAGACTAGCTAACTGTTTATTGTATATACATTTGTTTATGCAACCACTGCCAGTTACTAATGTTTGAGATATTTCAATGGTGATAACAAGAGTTCAAAATACATTTTTATGCACCAATTAATTTGTGTGCTTCAAATTGGGTTGTGGAGTCTGTATACATTAGACTTCAAATACAAACTCAAAAATTAAGGTAGCTAAATAATTAAATACTTGACACTATATAATTGGGGGAATAAAAAATTAATTTCATCTGACAAAATCTCACATTTTATGGTTACATTAAATTTTTACCCAGTAAAATGTTTAATTCCACTTGAAGTACATAATGGATGTAATGCAGTGAAATTTTAAACCTACTTATATGTAAAACAAAAATGATTTCTTTAATTAATGTAATAATATAATAACATTTTTTCTATTGGATATAAAAAAAAGTTTATCAGGTAGACCCATAAAATTGTAAGCTAGATTTGATTAACTTAGGAACAAAATTTCTTAACAATATAAATGTAAAAATGTTGACTAAAGTAACATACAATTGTTAAATAATGAAATTGCGAACTGCATGATGCTTATGATATAAATTTCATTTTTTAAAATAAAGCTACAAAGAATTTGCATGTAAGAAAAAATAATTGCCTTTGTTACGTCATCTTTCAGAGATGCTCCCAAATCCAATCTTACTTTGAGGGAAGATTGTCAGCCAATGTACAGCCGGAGTTACTACAATTTAACTGTCTTCTACTCTACCCAAAATTGTTTAAACTCTGAATACAATGCCCTTGTTTCACACTAATTTGGGTGCAAAGGTAAATACTGAGCCTTCATAGCTGTTCATAACACCTTTACTGTCTTGTATGAAGATGCTGGTATTTCAAGGTGTCTCACCTATTCAGACCCAGACTTAAGAATCATCTAACAATTTAATACAGTAAGGTAAGTTCAGTCTTTGTAAATTAAAATCTCAAATTTTAAAGACTGTTAATAGGTGTAAGTACCGGATGTTTTACATGCTCTCTGCCCAATTCTATTATAGCATTCAAATTATGTTTGTAATGCAATGAAATTTGACACATTTAATATTACTGAAAAGCAAAACCGTTTCTAAACTAAAAGATTAGGGTAGGTGAAACATTGCAGGCTGTTGTACCACAACATATTACACACCCTTCCCTCATGACATACCTAGTTTAACAGTAAATGGCTTGAGCGCTCCAAAATTCACAAGTATGCTGCCACTACAGCATGTGATGGTGATGATAGATGATAAGTTTATTAGGTCAAAAATAAGCATGAAATTTACTTAGCATTAAAATAACGCTGCCAGAGGGGAAATTCACATAAGATCTACAGATGGGATAGTATGAAATTGTTAATTGTTATAAAGGGCTATATAGACAGTCTATTATTATCAAATTTACACAAAGCTGCATCAATAATCTCTGTTCATGAACGTAAAAAGAAATAAGGGTTAGCCAACTAATAGCCAGTTTAGAAGAAAACTTCACAAAAGGCCAACTTGGAGAGAACCAACTTTGAAGACTAAGAGAACAGACTGATATAGTCTGTTTTATATAACTTCAATAAATTTTGACAGTTCTCGAAAAGAAGTGCAGCCACAATGTATCCCTCCACCACAAGAGTCCTGTTTGTGATTAAGACTATTTTCGTCAAATAACTAAGAATCAAATGGCAGGAATTGAAATGAAAGACTGACAACTTCTGTCCAGTACTTAGGCTACTATAACTGGTTGCCATTCCCAACTGTTTTATTTTTGTTATGATCACATAATATACTAGTTAGGTTTATGTTTATTTTATTGGTAGGACGGGGCACTATAGTTTAACGTCTTTCGTGAGACTTGATTGTTTTTCGGATCTTATGAGAGAGTGGCAATTGGAACATATATTGTTTTGATGATGCAGTGGAACATTTTGTTCATACGGAAGTAACATTCAGTTGAGTATAACCTCTAAAGTTTTAACTTCATCAAAAGAACTAAATAGATAAACGTGTCGCTGTTGGGAATGATGCGAGAATTACTGAACACAAATATAATTGCAATTTTAATATAATGAACTACACAAAAAAAGGTGTTTATTTAGACCATGTACATTTCAAACATTTTACAAGAACAAAATGCAATAATTACATCACTGGTAATACCGATGTACGGAATGCACAATGCAAACATGTTCAGTACATTTAACTTTCCGTGTAAGAATCATTAGAATTTAACTAAAATAAATTAGGGTAAAACCAGGTTTCTTTAAAGTCCAAATATATTTCAAATTGACGCCGTCAGGTGGTGCTTCCCAGTCACCGCACTGTTCAGACTCAGGGTTCTCAGGGCTGCTATGGTTTCTGTGTGTCTGTCCCACCTGAACGTACTTACGAAACACTTTGCAATACTAAACATCAATACTAAACTTTTTAAAACTGAAAAATAGGTGTGGCGAAGATACTGTCACTACAAACAAGCTTGAAACACTGTGAGACTTACTTTTTATTTTACCACTCATACAAATATTGTGCCAGGAATTTTACTTTATGATAAAACTCGGACATGTCTAGGTAACCCTGTTAGAACGCTCCCCAGTCCACAATTACTTTAGCGCACGCCTAGATGGATGACTTCTACCATGGTGTTTGATAACACAGCCTTCACAAGGAAAGGGGTCTACAGCCGCTAGGGTGAACAGTAGGTGTTTCCTGAAGACAGGGCATGGAGAATTACAAAAATTAATCTGAACATGAACACGTGTGATTACTTGGCATCACTAGCGCAGACTCATCGGGGCTCGCCCTCCAGCATGTGGTTAGTGTGGTGACGGCCTACACACATAGCCGGCTAGGATGGAAATATCACCGTACAAAATTACTCAATAAATATGGATGAAACAAGATGGGGGACAATATAAGTAGTCACAATAAACACACAATTGCATGAAAGCAAGCTTAGATGCGCGCGGATGGCGCTGGATAAAGTTTGTAGCGGACCACGTGGTGCAGGTGAAGTTGCAATGTTTCTCCGTAAAAACTGTAAATTATGATCAGACAAAATATTATTGCTGATGGGAAAAATACTCCCCTGATGATTTAAGCATTTGTAAGCTTGTAACGCACCTGATGGCGAAAAAAAAAGACATGAAAGTGACCGCGTGGTCATATATACAAAGCATCAATTTACGTGAAATTACACGGAACCCTGAATGAAAAATACATAGAACACTGACATTTAATAAAGCACATATGAAATTACACAAATATACTCTGAAAGTGCATGGATGGTTTAGATACGGACTTAGCGATATCTGACGACGTGGCCATGGGTGATGTAGTCTCAACACAATAAAACATGAAAAATACCCTCAAATAAATACATAGAAATATAGCCCTCAATATTGCACGTGGCAATTATACAGAAATTACACAAACGCCTTTAACATTGGTGGATGGCACCTGATTCAAAGTTACATGGGCCGCATGGCCTCTCCGACATCTTCCTCCTCTTCTCCTTGATTAAAATTCAAAAAGCCACAAGGGCGCAAATAACTACGTTACGCGGAAGAATAATGCTGGGGAAATGTCTGGCTAACGTACACAAAGCAAAGGTTGACCAGTATACTAAAATGAGCTATTGAAATTTACATTAGTGTTCAAAGATTGTAGTGCGTACGTGACAGCGTCTTACCTTGCCAGCTCTCCTCGACGGACTGTCCAGCGGCAGGGGTCGCGCGGATCTACCATGACTGCCTATGGGGTTCACACAACTGGAAGTGCTATGCACGCAGAGTAAAACTTTTTATATTAAAATTGAAATGGCACAAAAAGAATTCAAATATTGATTTACATTTTATATTCAAATTGCTAATTTTTTGTATTTTCTCAATGTCTTTTATGACTGCGTTCACGCTGGAATAATACTGTTCATGTTCTTCACGCAGCATGCATTTCAAATTCGTAACCAAACATTGTGCAATATTATCAAACATACAAATATTAAACATTTTATAACACTGAGCCTTGAAATAATGAAAGGCATGTTGTTCACTTAAAACATAATATTTCCCATTGTGGAAAAGTCCAATTTAAGGCCTCTTTGTGCACATGTTTCCCACATGCCAAGTGGGTGGTGAGCGCAGTCATGATCTTAACGCGGCTGGCTGTTAGCTGGCGTCAAAATATTTTAACAACAATTTAAGAAAACATTTATAAAACATGCACTGTTCACTTCGTAATTGAAGCTGGACTCACAAACATCCGTTTTAATCCGTCAGTCACATGATCTTCAACCAATCGCAGAGCAACTGTTTTCTATCCGTCAAATATATCTCTAACTTTATAACTTTTGACGGACGGATGGACGGGCTACTGCCTTATAATATTGTTCTTTGAACATGGCTGTCGCAAAACAGTGGTGGTACAACTGAAAATTTTCAGGCCCGACAGACTGTTGTGAGTAGCTTTCAATTGACAGACGGAAAAATCAACGGTTGGCTTGGCGACTAACGGAAGCGACTGATGGTTATGCGAAGGTCACAGAAAATGGCGGATTGCAGCACACAACAAACACCAAGTGGTATAATTCACTGAGGCGACATATAAAAAGGCACTTATGACTACATACATTTAATGAAATACGCATATACAAAAATAATTAACTGCTTATATAATATTCCGTCACCACCAGCAAGGAATTCTCGCACATAGATAAATTTTGATGAAAGAGAAAACAAAACAACCAGGCAATGACATTTCACCAGGCGGGTGGCGGCCATAGACAAGGGTAATTGGTAGAGACCTTTCACATAACCATAAGGTACGCATGGTCTACTATAACATTTTAAAATGTTTTTAAAACAGTCGTTCTAAAAACTAAGAAAAATTTTACATTAGTCTATAGGCATAATTTTAATCATAAATGTTCTAATTGTCATTAAACTTCTACATTATAATTTTTACTGCAGAGTACTATTTTCTTCTACAATCATCGCAAAGACAGCCAACATAATAATATGCAGCCTGCAAAAATTTAACTTGACATACATAACATAATACATGTTGTTCACGGTAAAGAGGGCACTTTTGAGGCCCTAGTTACTTTTCTTTAGTCATTTTTTATTCTTTAACCACCTTTGTTTAAAATCAATAATGCAGTGTAAGTAATAAACACAGTGTATATATTCCACAGCACTTTGAAATTAAAGTCTAAGGATAAAATACAAGTATATTTATTGACTATTATTAAAAATAAGAAGACTTTCAAAAGTGCTCACTTTACCGTAAATAGCCTATATAAATTTACTCTCTTTGCTAAATAGCTTGAATTTTTGGTGTTGCAAGAATGTTACATTGGATTCATAGTTTTCCTAGCATAGGTTTATATTTCTTCGGTTTTGGAAAGATATTTTTAAATTATATATAACAAATAAATATTACATTCTTTGCCTGTGAAACAAAGAGGGTACGGGATGACGCATTAGGAGAGTTCAAAGTTGTAATTGCGCAACACAGCTAAGGTAAGTTTAAATAAGGCAACTTAAGTAGAATAGAATAATGATACAAATGATTAAAGTTATGCTTTTTACGTTATCCAAATGTGTACTCCGCACATCCTACATTTCAGCATTTAAATAAACTTAATTTCAAAAATTACATTTAAACCAACTTGAAAGATTTTTGACCTTGGTTTGGCACCTCCTTAAAAGCAGGCATTCCAGGCAGCCACCATTGGTAAAAAAAACCATTTGCAAAATTATGAGTTTTGTTAAAACACAATATGCCACTGCTGAAATTTACTTGGCAAGTTTTATTTTGTACTTAAAATTACTATTAACAACGCAATGGTTGCATGTGGCAATAAGGCATCCGGAAATCAGAATTTGCAGGTCTCTTCTCACACATGCTGCCACTGAATACTTTTCCTCCCTTGACACGAACTAATAAGTTATCAAAGGTAGCCATACTTGTGATTATTCTCTGAACTATAACTAGCGTAGTAAGGGCTGCAAATTAATGCCAAGCTGAGAGTGACTTTTCCAAAAAGGGATTGAAGTTGTCTACAGGTACTCCTCAGATAAAAACCTTAAACTATGGTAAAAATATTAATTGAAATTTTATAAATACCCAAAACACTGCAGGTATGTTTATGGGCAAATAGATCAACACACATACAACTTCGATGGAAGAAAAAAACACACACACAGTACACGCCCAATATGTTAAAACAGAAATCTTAATTACCTAGAAATTGAAAGCTGGAACTAACACTTAAAGTATCAAAAATCAGATGCACCTGGAACTTGGGCAAATATTTACAGTCTCAGAATAAATTTGGAAGTTCACAATCATATAAAAATATTAAATAATATTATATCTTTATTCCCTTACAGATGCTCGCAGTTGTTACTTTTCTAAAAGTTGACATTAGCACTTAAGAAGCTGATTAGATAAGATTTCTGAGTGTGTGTGTGTATATATATATATATATAAAATTATATATATATATATATATATATATATATATATATATATATAATATATATATATATATATATATATATATATATATATATATATATATATATATAAGAATATCACATAGTACAATCTATGTTATTACAAGCTTTTTACACAGATAAAGGAAATTAACAGGGAGAAGAGGGAAGTATAAGCTATTTCATTTAATCCTCCTGACAATATAAAATCTTTTGATATCTCACAGTTTCTTGGGAAATGTATGTCGTCAAACTTTGTTAGAACTATAGTGACAATTAAAAAATTTAACTATTTCAAAGATAGCTTCTTTTGTGTTTTGGCCAAAAGGTATATACTTTTGAGACACTGATCTCTCACTTCACTAGTTTTTAAACAGTTAAAACCAAATTTATGGACCGGTAGGAAAATCATTTGCCATTGACAGTAAATGCAAATATGGATTATGGATTGTACTGTTATCTTGAGGAATTCTATAAAAAATCCAACTGAACTAATATTTTACGCTATTTTCAAAAACTTGTGTAAAACATAATTTAAAAAAGGCACTGATAACTAATGAGCCTACTTGCAATACAAATGCAAATAATTTTTAAAGAAGTTTAGATGGTAGGTAGGCCCTGATGTCTCATTGACAGCAATATCATTGGAGATGAAACCAGAAACATAAGGAACAGTGGTGACACAATGAAAAACACACAATGATTTACACAAGAAAAAAAAAAGACAAAAAAAAAGTGAACTGGTCCCAGAGATATGGCACAGAAACTTAATTTCCTTATTTGGTGCTATTTTACAAAATTACAAGACAAAAGGTTCTATACACGATGCTTTCTAATATATACTGTCAGTATAAAAAGTTTGAGTTTGGTTAAATTGTTAAATAGATATGACAAACTTATCAAAATATTTATATCACCAGTATTTTAAAATCAATGTCTGACCCCACCTACATTGTGTATGTTTACACGGCCTTCACTAATGGTGTGGAAAATTTAGGGAAAATTAGTTAGGGCCTAAAATGTTCTGTAAATATGGCAAAATGTTCAATTTTCTCACTTGACACTATTTTGGAAAAAGACTGGGAAAATAGGATCTCTTTTTTAATCCATTCACGGTTACTAGCCTTTTCTGAAACCCTGCTAAAGTTCTACTTCCACAATATTCCTCCACCTCATGCAAACTAAGCTTAACTAAGACTGCATAATTACACCAGAGGGGCAAGGCACCACAATCGTGCACACTAACTGTAACAGTATTTTGTATAAGAACTATTTCTCACTATACCTATTTTCTCCCTGTTTTTTATTCAAATTATTTATAAATTAAGCATTATAATTTATAGATAAAATATGAATAACATTTGAATTTAACAGGGAAAGAAATAACTTTTATCTACACAAGTATAAAATGCTTGTGACACTGGGCGTATTTAGGAAATAACTATATATATATATCATTTATGAGGAGATTTTTTAAAGATTTGATTCAAAAAGGCAGAAGAAACCATGAATGATCTATACTGTTAATGTACAAAATTTGTAACCAAAATTATTTATATTAAAGCCATAAAAAAGTGTCCGCAGCACCTAAAAACATGTTGATTTCCATAGCACTACTTGTGTGCAAAAATGTGGCAATAATATGTTGATTGGTCTTCGAGATGTCATAAAACATCAATTTTTTTCACGTGACGATCTTCAAAAAATGGATGACAAATAGGTTATGTAACAGAAATTTAGACAATTGTCATAGATACTGTATAAAAAGTTAAGTTAAAGATGGTGACATAGTTTCGTAGATAAAGCACACTAGGCTGAAATGTTATTACTGCCATTCTTAAAATAAGTGTGTCAAACTTTTAAAACCTACAAATTAATATGGTCTACCAAAGTACAACTTCATCAAAGTTGGTGAGAATCAGTTAATTGTTTCCTAAGATGTTACAAAGAAAATTGATTATATCATTTGGGTTATCATACAAAATTCACAGAAATGAGTCTGTATAGAAAAATTTAATGGTTACAATATATATTGCCAGCATACAAATTTAAGATGAAATTTGATTTAAATATTTGTACCATTTTGAAAATAAGTATCCAAAATTCTTAAAACATAATTTGCATGGCCAGCAATAATGCTATCTGTTTGCCAAAATTTGCAGGAATACATTTTTTCTGGACATAGGACAAAAACTTTAATTTGTTGTATGATGTTATCTTCCTAAATGATGGGCAGAAGAGACTTGGACACATCTGATTGTTGTAATACATACTGCCAGCCTACAATAATAAGTTGAAATTATTTGCATGGTTTAGGCAACATAGCATACTAAATTAAAATAATTACATGGCCACCATTTTGAAAATGTGTGACATACTTAAACCATACCAGTTTACATCACCTGCCACTTAGGAAATAACTATATATATAATCATTTATGAGGAATTTTTAAAGATTGATTCTAAAAAGGCAGAAGAACCATGAATGACTATACTTTATGTACAAAATTTGTAACCAAAATATTTATTAAAGCAAAAAATGCACGCAGCACCTAAAAACATGTTGTTCCATAGCAACTTGTGTGCAAAATGTGGCAATAATAGTTGATTGGTCTCGAAGATGTCATAAAACATCAATTTTTTTCACGTGACGATCTTCAAAAATGGATGACAAATAGGTTATGTACAGAAATTTGACAATTGTCATAGATACTGTATAAAAAGTTAAGTAAAGATGGACATATTTCGTAATAAAGCACACTAGGCTGAAATGTTATTACTGCATTCTAAAATAAGTGTGTCAAACTTTTAAAACACAATTATTGGTCTACCAAAGTACAACTTCATCAAAGTGTGAAAATCATAATGTTTCCAAAGATGTTACAAAAAAATGATAATCCATTTTATCAAAAATTCACAGAAATGAGTCTGATTAAAAAATTAATGGTTACCAATATTATTGCCAGCATACTAATTAAGATGAAATTTGATTTTAAAAATTGTACCATTTTGAAATAAGTATCAAATTCTTAATAATAATTTGCATGGCCAGCAATAATGCTATCTGTTGCCAATATTTGCAGGAATACATTTTTCTGGACATAGGACTAAACTTTAATTTGTGTATGATGTTATTTCCTAAATGATGCAAAGACTTGGACACATCTGATTTTGTAAACTACTGCCAGCCTACAATATAAGTTGAAATATTTGCATGTTTAGCAACATAGCATACTAAATTAAAATAATTACAATGGCCACCATTTTGAAAATGTGTGACATACTTAAACATACCATTTACATCACCTGCCTACAGTACTACTTGTATACTAATTTGGCAGGAATCTGTTGAATGTTCACCAAGATATGGCATAAAAACTTTATTTATTCATGTTGCCGTCTCTTACAAAATGGCGAAGAAAGGTGGTTCTGTGTTGTCATACAGGATGATTCTAATAAGTACTTTTAGCATACAAAATTCTGTAGAAATTGTTTAACAGCCTAAACAATATAAATTGTGCATAATTACTTGTCCTACCATAACGTAGGATAATAACTTGCAAAAGTTGATGAGAATTAATTGAGTGGTTTTCAAGATATTGCACAAGGGCTTAATTTCTTCACGTAGTGCTACCTTACACAAAATGCAAACCAACAATATCCATATCTGAATACAATGCTTCCAAGATGCAATGCGTGCTTACCAAATTTGGTTTAAATTGGTTAAATGGTCCCGAAGATATTTCATAGCACCCCAAATTTTAAAAAGACAATTTTGAAAATAAGCGTCCGGTATAGTCTAAAACTAAGTCAGATGTTAAAAAAAACCATTAAAAAGTGAATAATTATTAAAATAGTTACGCAATTTGTATAACTAGTAAGATGTAGTCTATCTTTACTACAAATTAATATGTTTGTATCAATTTATATTTAGTATATAAAAAGCTTGGCACAATTTAGAACGTATGCCTCATTTGCGTACGCGTAGTATGCACATATCTTGCATAAGTCTCTTAACTATTCACAATATAGAACTTATATCACATTTGCATAAGCATAGGAAGAACATATTATGCATAAGACTCTTGACTATTAGCGCCAAGCTTTTATATACTAAATATACATTGATACAAATATAAATCAATTTGTAGTAAAGTTTTTTTTATGGCTGTTCGACCACATCTTACAAGTTATACAAATTGTGTAGCTATTATAATTATTTTTCTCTTTTTAGTGAATTTATAGATAAAAGGTCGGTTTGAAATGATTTTTTGTTACATTTATTTTATTTTTCACTTTTTAGTCTCTAACCATGTGTTTTTATCACGAATATGGCTTTCCCTTGCTAAGAAAGATCCCCATGATACATCGTGATCGACCAGTAGTTCGCTTCCATTCCGATATGAGACATACTGTAGGAGCAAACTATAATAATATTTTTTCAGAACCATATGCTGCTACAAAAAAAGGCACCCGCACAACAGCAGTGACACTTCTAATCTCCATTTTACTGTTACTCGATTCTGTAAAACAAACTCGACACAACGTTTACTGCATGTAGTCGTAAAGTCCCTATGGCCACCTTCCGGCTCTATCAGATCAGCTCAGTGTTGTACCTTCACATTGTATTGTCATGAGAACTACACATGTATGTCAAATTTCAGTTCAATTGGATAACGAAGTGGTTTAACATACATACACATGAAGTTACATTATAAGCTTGTAACTTCCGGCTCAATCATCAGATCAGCTCAGTGATACCATCACATTGTATTGTAATCGCAACTGCACATGTATGAGAAATTTATGCTCAAATGGATAACGGGAAGTGGTTTAAAATAGACTTGCAAGATTTCACCCAAATGTATAAACAAACTAACAAGGCAAATTAAATAAAAGTCTGTTAATTAAAACAATAAGTGGTACTGCAATGTTACCCACATAATGTAGCCTTACATAATGGCAACTTGTATTGTCTGCAATAAGCTTATTTTGAGCCTAATTTCTGAAGGAAAGAAAGACATATGAGCTCTCTTTCCTGTCTGTGTAGCTGTGCCCCCTAACAAATTCAGTACAAATATATTAATTATAATTAGTAAGGATATCTAACTTTTATAGTTTGAGCATGCCAGGTGCTTACATTCAATAGGGCAGCCTTTTAACATTTATGGCAGATATGTTGGAACCATTCCACCAATTTACACCAAATTTTGTATTTTGAGAGAAAATAATGTCAGCACTAAATTCTTAAGTGGACACTGCTGTTGGTCTGCCATTTTGGAAGATAGCATAAAATTAAAAAAATTAAGCTTTTATTTAATATCTTGAAAAATACCTAACACATTCTCATCAAATTTAGCACATAAGTAATACAATAGTAGGCAAAGTAAACATACCTGATTGGATTGGGCACTTATTAGCAAAACTGAGACAGTAAAAATCTTTTAGTTTTATTTGGTATATCTAGCATGGTGTTTGAACAAATTTTGTATTCTGAACGTATCTATTATAAGCATCATATACACAAACACATATCCATGTCCGTCCGCCATTTTGTAAGACAGCACCACATTAATAAATAAGGTTTTTGTTTTTGTGGAATCTCTCAGGAAACATTTGACCAATTACTACCAAATTGATCAAACAGGTAGAACTGTGGCAGGCGATGTAAACTTTTATGTTATAAGTAGACTAAATATATATTTTAAAATGGTGGCACAATGATTTTATTTAAGTATTCTATATTGTCGAAACCATGTAATAAATTCCAAATTAACTTTGTTTGCTGGCTGTATCTATTAAAAACATCCAATATTTTTATGTCATATCTCGAGAAACAAACAGATTCCTACCAAATATGGTGAATAAATTTAACTATGGCAGGCCAAATTTATTTATATGTTTTAGGTGGACCAGACATTTTCAAAATGACAGCTCGTAAATATTTTAGGTTAGTAAACCGTATCATTCAAAACAGACTAATTACATCCGGAGTTGATGCTCCAAATCCTACCTCTATAATGCAGTTAATTACACGCTAGCATATGGTACGAGGTTGTCTCAGTTCGAGTTACTGGGTAAGGCACATGTGCATTTATAATTGAAGACTACAAGACAAGAAGGGGGCGTGTCAGGTTTTTAACAAAAATGAGTTATTGCTGGGAAAGAGTGCATATTTATTAGAACATAATATTATCTATGCTGCATAAAGGTGAATAGTCAGGACAGTATTGTGCTATGAAAAAAGTGTGTACTCTGTAAGAAAGGGGAATGTCAATGTTCAAAGATGCAATACGGGGGAATGTCTATGTAGAATGCAAGAAGGTGAAATGTCATTTGCAATGAACTTTAATCGTTGTAGTTCATTTGCAAAGCTATTTCTATGGAGTGCAAGTTATGTACTCTATGTGGTAGCTTAGTTCATACAGTTCCTCTTCTAACGTCTTTTGTTCCGCTAGATGGCAGTACGAAAACAATACTGATTAAAAACTAACAATTTCTCTATGGCCATGAGAAGGGAATTCATTTCAGTGAATGTGTTTTGTCTGGTGTTTGCAAACATTTAATGGTATCACGTCATATTAGTTGATGTATTTGTTTACGGCTACATCTATTTGTTAGTTATGCGAGATCATCTACCAAAACAGTGTATTTATGTCGGGTACTGATGAAGAGATGGCAGAGGTGTGAAAAATATTGCATTTATCTTCCAACGAAACAGGGCCCGAGTATAGGTGTTCAAGGTTTAATTGTTTTGCTGTGATTCCTCCAGTGATGTGAAGAGACTTGTTAAGGAATTCAATTGTATGGGGTCTATAGGTGAACAAGACAGTTACTTATGTGGCCTTAGATCATGCAATAAGGAACCGGTGCTCCACACAACCAGAAGAATCAGCCAGATTTCATGATAAGGCTTACACATATAAGGTAAGGATAGTTCATGATGGACAAGTTAATGAAATGTCTGTATGTTATAAAGTATTTGGTCACTATGTGGAATACCAAAGAAAAAATAAGAATTAGTTCACACTAACTGGGCAATCACTGAAGGATACGAGAGGTAATATGATCACAAGCACTGCAGAATGAGTGACTGTTTACAGAATGTGGTGAACCACATAGGTTCTATCAAAGGAATAGAAAACCATAAAGGTAGGAAAAAAAGTAACAGAATCTACCCACCAGAAAGCCTGAATGTAAAGAAAATGTACAACTTGAACTGTGAAAAGCGTTATCCTCCAGTTTCATGTGAGTTTTACAGAAGAGTTTTCACTACAAGGTTCAATATTTTGTTTGGTTACCCTTGCAGTGACACATGCAGCACGTGCGACACGCATCAGGCATATGTAAAAATATTACAAGAAGAACTGTAATAGTAGTATCGGGAGACTATAAACAATCAATTGAACACAAGCTGCAAAACTTGGAGATATAGAGCAAGGTACACAAAACCAAAGCACAAGTATTTTACAACAGAAATAAGGAGGCAAGAATTGAAAGCAAGAAAAGTGTAACAAATGAAGATATCACAATGGACTTACAAAAAAACTTATCAGTTCCTAATATTACAACAAATGATGCTTTCTATCTGCGACAGTTGTCTCTTTATCCTTTCAACATATATATTTTATCATCTGAATATTTTGTGTTCAACTGTTACTCTTCATCATTTCACATATCAAATATTGTATCCTGCAATACAAGACCTGGACTTTTTCTGTGACTCGTGTACTGGCCAAAACAAGAACTAGGCCATTTTCAGATTTCTGCATTATATGGTATGTGTTATAAAAAGATTGAGCAAAATGAAAGTTACATTTCCCATACATAGTAAACCTTTTACTTTTCATGTTGTTCATGTTGACCAGTCTTTACTGCGAAGCTGGTCTTCATTTCTAACCCCACTGTACCGAAACACACGTATTTTTGCTACAAGGCCCATACGCGAAATTGTTTTTGAGAAACATAATTCTCTACTTGTGCAGCATAGGGACACTTTCAATGGAATGTGGGAGTCTGACGTCATTGTCATAGTGCCCATCAATACTCCACATCATTTACATGAGTCGCTGCAGAAAGGTGAATTCTTAAAGCAGGACCACCTTCATGAAGGTAAGAAAATGTGATTGTTTGCAACCTTTTGGTTTGTGTATGCACACCTATGCTTTATAGTATGCTGTCAAACCAAGCAGCATTATTGGATACTTGCAATATATCATTAAAACTAATATTTGGAGAAATGTAATGGCCTCCACATCTCTAAACAGTTTTGCAATCCTGAAGGAAAAAAATGCCTTGAAACCCTGCCACACAACACTAGCCAAGTAACCAACCAAACTAAGAACAGGAAGATAAGCACAGCTAAATAGTTTTCATCTGCCCATAATAGTACAGTGTTTTTGGAATTGCAATATTATTTTATTTTTGTGTATTCCATTATATTATGACTGAGTTTTGTTATATTGAGCTTATAAGTTATTACATGTTGTAATATGTAGCATATGTCACATTTGGTTTAGTTTAATTCCAACCAACCTGTTAAATGTAATATTGGTTACATGTGACACTCATCATTCTTTTATTTTTTGTAATTGACATTCCTCCTTTTCACGGAGTATATGTGTAGTTACGAGACAAAAATTATAATAGCATTTACAAATTATTGTTTGCACATCATGTTCATGTTGTTCTGTGATCTGTAGTGTGCACTAATTGTAGCACGATGGTTTCCAGATACCTACATTTGTTTACCGCACTGAATAGTGACTTCCAAACCTTCAAATCTCTCTAGCGCAAAATGACAAAGACTTCCAAACCTTCAAATCTCTCTAGTGCAAAATGACAAACTGACATTCCCCCTTCTTGCCTTGTGCTCTTCAATTGTGTCACTACTGTTGGATCTTTAATGATATTGCTGTCAATGAGATGCCAAGACATACCCGCCACCTACAATTTTAAGGATGCCATTAAAAGTTATTGCACACATGTAGAGGAAAAAAGACACTTACGTCAGTAACTTCTTGTTTATACCCTGTTCACAGTAAAATGAGCACTTTTGAGGCCCTGGTTATTTTTTCCTTAACATTTTTAAATAAATATTGCAGTGTAAGTAATACAAACAGTGTGCATATTCCAATACACACTGACAATGTCAAAGAGTAAAATAAAATATATTCATCAATTATTATTCCAAATGAGAGGGCTTTCAAAAGTGTTCACTTTAACGTGAATAGCTTATAATAGGAATTCCAGGCAAATACAAAATATGTTAATCAAAAACGTTTAATTCTACTGTCAGCATGACAATTAGCAGCTTTACCACCTTGGAGCGCTGCAGTCGCGCTGCTCGCATACAGGTAAGTGTAGTTTCAATGTACAGACAGCGCCACGAGTGACTGATTTCTTGGAAAAACGTAAACTTCTCGAATGAGCCATGATTTTCATTGGATAAAATAAAATTAAGGTGGTTATTCTCAGAGGTGGTGGAGTGATTTTCCCATACCAAAATCGTATAACCCCATAGCCGACTGGTCGTCAGGAGAGACTGCTGCTGGGGATAAGACCAACAAGTAAAAACTGCACGAATGTAGGGCCCATCAGGTCAAAATAGGCAGATGGACTTCTCGATGTCCAATATTGCTGGTAGAAATGATTTTCAGTAGTCAAAGACTGGACTTGGATGGATATTCAACATAACATTCAAAATATTAAGTTTTAGGGCATTTTCATATGACAAAAAGGCTGGTAGTGAAACTTTGGAGTTTGTTTCAGCCTTATTACTCAGAATATCCCATAATGTAAAAGTTCGGACATGTAATGTAAATAATGAAAATGGAATTTAAAGCAGTCACGCTCTAAGGGAACATCACGTCATAAGCAGTGCACATAATTATATTTTCCTTTAAAATGTCTTAAAACGTTTGATGTACAGAAAGTTTTAGTATCACATGAAATGACAAATTTTAAGAAGTGTTTGAGAGGACACTGTTATGTGTAGATGATAGTTCCTTAAAAAGACCTTGTAAATTTTACATAAAAATCATGCTGCGACATGATAGTTTTGAAAGTCAAACTTTTAAGGCTGTTTTAGGATTGTATTTTTAATTGAATATCCACAAATCTACCATTTTAACATTTTAAGGATCAAATCAGTATTGTGGTTAAATAGTCTGAATACTCAAAAGTTATGGTTATCTTCTGAGCGTCTTGGGTCACTGTGTTTTGTGAAAGTAAACTCATTGTGTCACCCTGCATTGCAGGGCATAGCAAAGGCGTCAAACTGCGCTGTTTATGAAGCAGTTGCACCTAAATTTTCACTAAATACTTTGCGAGTTTCGGATGAAAACACATGACTTGTTTGGAAAAATGTGTAGGTTAAGAGGTAGCACAATATTTGTTCAAAATAAGGTTTTTTTTTTTAAGTGTCTTATTAGGAGAAATAAATGAAATGTCTACAGGTTGGGTAAAGACACTAAGCAAACCGGTTTTGATCCGATGACATTGCTGAACTACGCATCAAGGCCCATGCTTTGGTGAGGAAAGGAGATCGGAATATCGGTGCTGCTGAAGGAGCCATTGGCATGGGTGAGTTCTGCTCCGTTTTAAAAGGTCTTAAAAACCTTCCCTCAGGCCTAATGGCCAAGCTTCTTGAGTTAAAAGGCTACACATTTAACCAAAATAGTAGCATTTTTCGTAGCATTAAATACTGTGCTCACTTAAAAAATTTTTCCCGCCAAGTAGTGTATGCTGCTGCTACAGTTAAAGTTCCAGAGGAATTCCAACCTACTTTCAGTTAGTCGTTAGTACTGTAGCAATTACAAAATTTAAATTGGAAATTATTAGAAAAACATCAGATTGTAAGGAAATGCTTTACCAGAGGTTACCAATATTTATTTAAAATTTCCTTTGCTTGGTTTGCATACTAAAATATCTTTGAATTTACATATGTTGTTAACATTTCTCAATAGTAATATTTGCATATGTGATATAAAAATTCATATTAACTTATTTCAATGGAAAGTGAAACAAAAAGTTTTCCATAAACATGTAATCAAGTTAGTACACAAGTGGGATAAAGAAAACATATACGACATTCATACAAGGAAGACAAGTTGGTCTTGGGAATGGTGTTTGTTAGCAACTTAAGAACAATGCATTACAGAGTTCTGTTAAAAAGGAATATTTCGGCACAAAGGAAAGAGAACGTTTGAGAAGGGGAGTCCTTCGAATGAAGTGAGAGAAGGACGACATATTAGAACCGGAGCCGATGTGAGGGACAACTAACATCGCCCCAGGATCTGCAGGAGGCCTGATTGAGTGTCTGGAACAAGCAAAGTTGGAAAATTTTATCCTATTTAAGTGAGGATATCACTACTACCAGTTTATCGTAGTCCAGCTGCCATCTGCACCATTACGATTGTCTCCAAGTAAGGTCTGCGTTAATCTCAGTTAATCCTGCTGTCCTTTATTTGTTGAGACTTGACTACCAACAGATTTTATTTCATTGAATTTATGTAATTCAACATCAGAAAACTATTCCTCTGAAACGTTTCAAGATTTTTACATTAATTTGGAACAATACCATGAACTTTTATCAACTTTCAGAAGACTTGATTAATTGCATATTTGGAAGATCTTTTTCCTAATTTATCACCAGTACATCCCAGAGGTACGAGTGTAAGGAGTTTTCCCTGCACTACTGTAAGCTAACCCAGAGAATTTTAGTGAATTTGAAACATAAGATACTAATTTAAATAACACGCTAAACAACTTTATGCAAAGATTCACTATCGTTTGAACATTAATAGTATTTGTGATATTATATTACATTGGTTCAATTCTAAAGTTCCACTGTTAATATAATATCTGACAGCAGTCATTTTTAATGTTCTAGCATAGTCTATTTATTTATCAAAGAAATGATAATTGCAGTGTGTTATGTTTGATTCTACAGAAGTATGAGTAAAACCCACTTGAATAATCTTATTTGTTGAATGTTATTTCTAAGGTGTTTTGTCATCTTAATCAGAGTTTTTATTTTATTCTGTGTTTGACATGAAATACTCAAAAGTGTGTTATGTATAATTGTTCTTCTGTTGTCTACGCATATAATCACACTGACACGATAATTACTGAAAACGCCCATCACTGGGAGTAATTCATATGTATTTTATTTGTTATATAAGTTGTTGCTCGTCACCTGCTTTATTTCAAGATGTCAAGTCCAACTATGAAAGAGTTTGTTTCCGAAATCTTTGGGATGGTCGGAGTGATTGGTATTCCATGCCCTGAGGAATATTTTATGCAGGTGATGGTTAACAATTTATTACCCCAAAATAGTACGTTTTTTGCTTTTGCTACACAACCATGTTAGGCCAATTGTTAACCCTGGTCTCTGATGGTAAAAAACTTTGCACGATAGTGCAGTAGCTCAGACACCTAATGTTTTAAAAGGGAATTCGAATGAGTAAAAGAAGCCAGTAAGTGGGGAACGTTTTATTTGCGGAAGTAAAAATCATTTAGCTAAAGATTGTTTCTTTAAAAAATCAGTGAATGTTTCCCAGGGAAGCAGACAGGGGAATAGCCATAGTAGGGTTGCTGGTACTCTGAAGAAGTGAATGTTAGGTTAAATAATTTTATAGTGTTAGGTTAAGACACATTTGTTTATACTGTAAGAAAGGGCACATTAGAGCTCTGTGCCCTAAATGGGAGAAAGAAATGGGGAAAAACAGTACTAACAGTTTGTGCTTTGAGTGTAAACATGGTTTGCTATATGTACCAGTAGTCAATAGCCAATAAAATTTTAGATTCAACTTTATTGGATTTGAATTTTGTAAACAGTATCCCGTGGAAATTACATTCAAACTGTTTCATTTTCACGGTGTCTTGACTGCTGATATCACTGAAGAACAGGATTATGAATTAACAGAATTATGTAAGGAATTTGATTATTTTATTACAGTAAAACTTTGCCATTATGCAAAACAATCTATCAGTGGTGACGCACATAGGAAGGTCTCGTGTTCTGAAAAGCGGCAATATACACAGTTTACAACTAATTAACTCGACGGAGACACCCAGGGGCGTAGCAAGAATCATTCCTTTGTATGTTTCAATAAAATTAAAAAATACACATTTTTCGGTTCTTCCAAACATGTTCAAAATTTATTCAGGTTCAACTTTTATATCTCGACGTACTATGAGCAATACGAACACATTCAAGCGGTTTTCTGTCATACTGTTGAGCAAATATGATATAGTCTACATAGTATGCAAAAATACCTCTCACTTGATGCTGTAGATCATCGATGTGCGTACATGGGGAAAATGTGTTACCGCACATGTTGAATGTTTCAATAAAATCACTTTTCTGTAATATTTAGTCGTATTCTTTTAGCTACTTTTTTTTTTTTGGCCACTTCTGTACTTCAGCCAGAGATGCAGATTTGTCTTGGGAATACCGCTCCAGTACAGTTTATATATAGTTTCTGCAAGGTCAATATATTTCTTTGGAAGAAGAAATTATAATAAGCACAATACACGCTTATGAAGCAAGAATTTGTAATCATTTAGTCCAGGAAAGTGATGGGAATTCACTTCCTCCAAAATAATTTGGGGTGGCTTCATTGCGCAGTGCATTTTTAACATATGAAGAGAGGTCGTACTACTTAGGTTACAAAAATTAGGGAAAATTGAATCTTACGCAAAATATTTTACAACAAATGTTATGTGAAATTAGTCAAAACTTACTCTGGTGCAAAGAAGAATGATGATTGAGTGATTATGTAATAGTTTTGAATTTATTGTACAAAAACAATGAATATTCAAATAACAATGGATGGATGTAAAGATACATACATACACTCGCAATTAGACTACCACCCGGTGATGAGCTCTATCACCTCTCCTTCACCCAACCAACTTCTTTTCCATTCCCTTCCTGAACTTACCAACCCCTCTCACAGATACCAATTCCTCCCTCAACACATCCCACTCCCTCACAGACCTCAAAAGTATGGACAGCCTACCTTGCTCCGTTCTCCTCCACACCCTCTGCAGCTTCTCACTGTTATTTCCTCTTCCTCTAAACACCCCCTTACTTAGCTTACAGTGTAGCAACCCCCCCCCCCCCATCCTCCCTCTTCATTCACCACCCTGTACATCCTGACTAACCGTTCAACTTTCCTCCTGTCCTTCAATGAGCTCCACCCCATTTCTTTCATCAATGATGGCCTATAGTTCCCTTCTTCCTCATCTTACCCCTGCCTTCTCCACCTACCCTTCACCCATCTTGCTGCCTTTCTCTGCACTCATCTTACCCCTGCCTTCTCCACCTACCCTTCACCCATCTTGCTGCCTTTCTCTGCACCTTTTCCAGTTCTCGCACCTTCACCTCCACATACAGGTCCCATACTGCTGCAGCATATTCTAACATTGGATGTACCATTGTGCCATATGCCTTCTTCACCTCCCAGCCGACTCCATTCAGTACCCTTCCCAGCATACCTTGAGCCCTTCTTCCATTTGCAACCATCCTCTCTACCAGTTTTTTTCCACCTGAGATCTCCCTACAGTACAATCCCTAGATACTTATATTCTGCTACTTCTTCTATCTCTTGTCCCTCCCATCTGTACATGTCCCTGCTTATCATCTTCTTCCTTGTGAACCTCACTACCTAAGTTTTTATTACATTTATCTTCATTTTATTTTTCCTGGTACACAACCATATCTTATCAATGTCCGCCTGCAAATTACCACCCCCCCCCCCTCTCCCACCCCAGCATATACAACACAATCATCTGCAAACAATCTGATTTTTCCCCTAATCCTCAAACCCATGTCATTTACCATTATGGTAAATGACAAAGGACCCAGCATGCTTCCCTGTGGTACCCCTGATGTAACCTCTTCCTCCGATATTGCCTCCCCCACTTTCACCCTCTGCCTTCGCCCCCTGAGAAAGTCCCCTATTCATTCCACTACCCTCCTGTTTGGTATCAGCGCCTCCACTCTCCTCATCAATGTCACATGGGGCATCTTATCAAATGCCTCCTCAAAATCTATGAAGCAGGCATCCACCCGCTTCCCCTCATCAACTATCTGCACCAGATCCTCTAATAACCCAGCCACCTGAGTCTCACATGAGTATCCCCTCCTGAAACCATGCTGGGACTCCTCCAACCAATTCCTATTGTTCATAACCCTCACCACGTACTGCACCACCAGCTTCTCCATAACTTTTCCTGTATTTGATGTAAGACTCACTGGTCTGTAGCTGCCAGGCCTCCTCCTATCCTCTCCCTGCTTGTGTATAGGTACCACCATAGCATTCTTCCAATCTTGTGATAACTTACCCTTTCCTAAGGACTTTTTAAACAGCACTTCTAAATATTTCACCAACTCTCTACCACCAAACTTTAGTGCTGCATTTCCTATCCCATCTGGACCCCCGGCCTTACTGCTCTCCAAACCTGTAATTACCTTTTCTATCTCCCACTCCCTCATCTTAAACTCACTAAACCCACCCCCCCCCCCCCCCAATTCCAACCCTCCTTTGCCTCAAATACTTTCAAGTACTGTCCTTGCAGCATCTCCGATTTTTCTTGGTCATTTGTCGCATGCCTACCATCCCTTCCTGTTAGCAGAGGGATCCCTTCCTCTCCTCCCCTTAACCACCTAACATACCTAAACAATTTCCCCCATTCCTTGCCTTTTCCTTCTTCCACCATGTTTCCCAGAAATACATTCTTTGCCTGTTTGATCTTCCTTTCAAGCTCCCTACCCATTTGTTTCATCAATTCTTTAGATCTTATCATCCCTTCATTTCTCCACTTGGCACGCAATTTTCTGCACTTCCTCTTTATTTTCAAAATCTCCTGTCCATAATATGACGGATCTCCCCCAATCTGTAACCTTTTCATTGGCACAAATTTCTCCAACATAACCTCCATTAATCCTCTAAACTCCCTCCACAATCCCTTTACACCCTCCTGCATAGACCATTTTTTAAATCTGTCTCTCAGGAATATTTCTGCCCCCTTCTTGTCTCCTCTCCCGTACTGCCACACCAACCTTTCTGCCATTTGCACTTCCCTCATCCTGCCAATCCCAATTTCCACAACCGTGATATGATGGTCGCTTATACCATCCAATACTAATTTTGATTCTCAAACCATCAAATTTCACACGTCTGACTACGCACCTAAACAATAATACCACTTCAATCACTGTCCCTATGCAGTTTTGAAGTTTTCTAATGTATTTATTCAGAAGGCAGCTCCAGTGCACAAGAGTACTTAAAAGTTAATTTTTCATTAATTCATGTTAAAGTAGCCAAACAGTCTTCGCAAAATATTCTAGATACCCTCAGTTTATATTAAATTTCGGGAGGGGATATCCCTATAACCTCCCTTTCCTTATGCCCCTGGACACCTGCCCTTTCTACTTTATTTCCGTGATACAACATACTGTATGTAACATTCTCAATATCTGCTTATTAAGGGCCACACCAATAATTTTTTGTATACTGAGCTAAAGTCCACAATTTTTTTGTGTAAATTTAAATGTATTCAAAATGAAAAGTATTTACATCTCTATCTAACAAACATTTTTTTAGATATAGAAGTTAGGTGAAACATCATACAACGTAGCCTTAGTCATAAATCAAACAGTAAAATGTGAGTTGAATTGCTTAATAAAATATACAAAATCTGAATTATAGGTTCTAGCAAATTTTTTAACAATTCAGCTATAAGAAACTGACATCCTTTGCAGGACCATATTTCACGTGCCTGTTGAGAACTACTGTTGAACGTAAATTACATATATTAGTTAGAAATCAATCCAAGGCGTAACTATTACGAGATGCACATTTCCAAATTACAAATAAAACATATATATACTGAAGTTAGCATGTTATTTACATTGTCTGAAAATTTAAACTTTTTTTTTATTTCTGTAAGTTACAATATAATTTAAAACAACTAAATGTAAGTAATATGAGCTATAAGAATAATAACAAAAACATTATACTCAATTCAAAAGCTTAAGAATTTTTTGCCTTCTTAAAAACACAATTTTTTTATTTTTTTTTCTGGAAACAAACAATAAATACCAAACATTATTACATTTTTCCACATAAAAGTTTTGAGAAGTAAGGCAAAAACAATAACTTTTGGTCCAGAAAAGAAGTTTCTAGCAATTTACTTCCTTGATTTCTTCCTTATCTGTTCTTCTGTTACGTACACAAGATTTCTTATTGGCATTGATCTAGTGTATCGTGGACCAATTAACTTAGGAAAGGCAGTTTAGGTAAAACTTTTCCAATTTTGGTTTCATTTCAGTGTTCCAAAAGTTGTAATTTCTTTCTTATTTTTTTCAATCCTGATACCTAGTGGTGTCCATAGGCAGAATAAGTAATATTTACATTGAGGGATATGTAACTAACTGTCCTAGAACTTGCAGATGAAAATTATGATTAGTTTTAATTTTCAAAATATTTCCTGCTTTGTCAATATTCCAGGCAGCTATTTTCTTTAGGTGTTATACGTGAAGTAGACAGGCATTTAATTTCAACAATGCCATCTTCGAAAACAAGTCCATCAGGTATGATGCCGAAGGGAATGTCAGGATTAATAAACAGCCCACAATCCGAAATGTTTATTCTCCAGACCTTCTTTGGCAAACTGTACATTTTCCCTTCCATATTTCATTCGTTTGGTGTAAGTTCTGTTTTGCAATATAGTTTCAACTGCTGAATCACAACTGGTGTATGGTTTCATGTTGCAAATTCTACCAAAATGTGATTCTGTGAGTATTATTAATCTTCTTTCTCTCCATTTGCTTCTTTCTCTTCGCATGACTGTTGCCCTTTCAACTTTTTGCCTTTCCTTTTCACTTATTTGTAATGAATCTAGGAATTATTTGCATTCTCTGTTGAATGTGTCTGGATCTATATCTTGCTTTTCTGCATTGACGCCATAATATTTATTGGGAAGTGTGTGTGTAAATAAAGGCTTAAGACACTTTTCTGCCTTTGTCCTTTTAGTCTTGCTGGCTTCAATTTTTATTTTACGTCTGTATTCCATACTTCTGAAAAATTTTCCTGGGCTCTTGTTGTACATAGTTTTGTGTAATTTATACAATGGCATGCCCGTGTTGTCTCTTACAATTGCCCCTGCGCACCTACCAGCATACGATCATTTAGTGGAAAAGTTAATTCTTTTACCACAGACAAATTTGGCAACAGCTGAATTTTAGTGTTCTACGGGGTTGTTGGTCACATTGTGTATAAGACTTCTGCTATGATTGCTCGTTTGTTTTACTACACCAGAGATCTTATCGTGCACATCACTTTCAATATGTTCTGGCATATAATTGATTTTCGGAAGTAACCTCTCTCTGTGCAAACTGAATGCTCTCCAAATATGTGGTTTGTGGTATTTCATATATCATTCTTTAATTCTTCAACTTTTTTGTGGAGTGGTCATTCTAATTTCTACCTGTGTTGTACAGCTTTAAAAACAGCTGTCCTGAATCTAAGAACAGTATCAGCTAGCTTTTTTCTAATTGCAACGTCATTCTTCAGTTTCTTACTTGTAGTTGATATCTCCAATTTATAACAGAAATTACATAGAAGATGATTTATATATTAAATTTTTTTCTATGGTGACATTTTTGTATGGGTATGGATCCAAATATTTTAAATATTACTTTCCCCATCAGCAATGAGTTCAGTATATTTTATTCCGTATATTTCTTCAGTCTGGAAAAATTCTTTGACAATCGCTGCTGCTTTCATACTTAATGAGCTTTGATTATCACCCCAGCATGAGCACAAGTTGTGCAGTACTTGTTCTTTACTCCGAAGAACAGGACCTTTCCCGTTCTAAAACCCACTATTGCAGCCTGTAACAATGACAGTAACGGTTTTCTGTCATTATCGTTACAGGCTGCAATAGTGGAACCATTACTTGTAACCTAAAAGTGATACCGGAATTTATTGAACTACTAAAAATTTATTATTGTAATTCAAAGCAAGTGAAGACTCTCTTAAATAAATAAATAAAAAAAATATATATAAAATAATGTATAATCAGTTTTTACATTTATCAACAAAATGTTACAGACATAAGAATACAGAAATACGAGTAAATTAGGCTAAGCTTTTTGCATATTACACCACAAAAAATAAATCTTTAAAGTGCTAGGTGACAAGAACACAAAGAAAAGGTTTTGTATTAATAAACAAAATAATTTTGGAATTGTTACTAAGGAAATCATCACTGCTATAGTAAAATATATTTTCGCCTGAACAAAATGTGACATAAAAACCTGAGTATTTACAGCCTGAAAAACACACATTTGAATTGACTACAACCTTTTGTTAGGAAGACATACTATGACTTCAAACAATTTTGTATAAACTACTGTATTATGCAGTACTATTGCGCAAGAAAATCTCTTTCTCAGTGAACAAAACCGTAAGCAGTAAGCATATACACAATATTACAGAGCTTTTTTCTTTTAAAAATTCTCATTACATACATTTTGTTCATATCACGTTTACACTATGTAAGTATCAATATATAACGATATTATGATCATACAGTACATGCAATATAATTACAAGTTACTGAATCAAACTGTACTCTTAATTATTTATTACACTTGTTAATTTCCAGAATAATTTGGAATATACATAAGGCCTACTAATACATGTTTTTTTACTTTGAAAGATTTTAAAAAGCCATTTTTTAATTTGAAATATATCTTGAGCAGTTAATTTGTACACTGTAAAAACTGAAAATTTATTTAGAAAGCAAATTAATTATACATGTAAGAGAAAAAAACTGCATATGATTGCAAGAAATGTAAATGACCAGAAAAACAACATTCCCTAACTATACAGTAAATGTGCCACACAAAATTACGAGTAAATATTATGACATAACAAAAAATATTCTCAAGAGAGTAAGGGAAAATTATTTGTAACAAAGAAAAATATGAGAAATATGTAATCTGCTAGTACGTTACAATTACCAACATATTTATAACTAAAGAGTTAGGTTATTTAAATTTGCTAAAATTGCAGGCTTGAGAAGGGGTAGGTGAAGAGGGGCTGGTCAAGAACCGCTGCTTCTAGATGTCACATTTTAGTGAGACTATGATGGGACATTACTTTCATGTTCTTTGCACGTCTAGGACAGTTGAGGTTACTGAATCTAAGCATATCGTCTATGAATCTAACAGATGCTATAAATCAGGGGAAAGTTCCTGCAGTAAGAGTAGTTGATGGTGAATTTCAAATGAACAAAAAACATCACTATTGTTACCAAATTCAAGGACAGTTGCAAATAACTGAAAAAGAGTACTGCATTTTTGGCATATGGAGCCCTATATGACTTCACACAATACGTGTTGAACGTAACAGTGAATTCTGGAAGACTGAGCCGTAGGAAAAGCTACGTACATTTTATATGGAATGTGTGATACTAGAATTAGTAGACCCTCGTTTTCCACGTTCGATGCCCACACGAAACCCTGCCAAGAAACCAGCTATTACTGAGTGATGCAGTCGTGGTACTGTCAACACTTTCACATTCAACAAGAGTACGACAGTAAAAATGCAAATTTCTTCCTTCTTGTTGGAATAAGGCCTACATGTATACATACATGATGAACACAAAATGAGCTATATTTAAAAAAAATATTCTTTTGACAAGATAATGTGCATAATGAGGCGAACCAACGGCAAAGAACTATTTTTTTTTCATTTGCACCTGTAATAGTGCATACGCACTGTTTCCAGTTAGTGTTAAGTTTGATACAAAAATGCAAATATGTTCTTATATAAATACTGAATAATAGCAAACCAGAAATGGTTTTAATTTAAAATTTTCCAAAAAAAAATTTTTTTTTTTTATGTAATGGCAAGCGAAGTTTAGAAAGTACTGAACAGTAATAATAATCCAAACTTTATTTCTATACATTTTATAATGAATGTCTGCACTATTTGTTATTTTTATTTGTTGTCCTCTTAGTTCCACACTACGATGGCATATTTTTTTGTACTGTTTGTATATTTATTATTCTATGCACTGATAATTTTTTTCACATATACCATGCACATCTTTCCCAAGTACAAAAGACTCACGCCTAGGAATTAAAGTTTAACTGTAATGCAATTTCGAAGAGCAAAACCATTTTATTATTGCTTTGCAATGACGAGAAAAAAAAAATGTTTTAGAGGGATTTTTTTTGTTTGCAATTTCTTTAAATAAAAATGTTTCTTTGAGACCAATAAAGTTGCACTAAATTTTTTTCCATCCCCATTTGATTTCTTTCTGTGTGTGCAACTTGTTTTTAAAGAGTCGTGTTGCTTGTCATGCCAGTTTATGTATTGTAGTATTACTTGAACATCTGTCTTACCATCATACTAGCCAATTATGTCACGTTACAGTAACACTGTTGTCTGATTTGTCACCTCTTTGTATTTACTTATGCCCAACGTCTATACAGATATACGTGTGTGTCACTATTATTGGTTCAATAAAGTGATACATGTAATTTATTCACAAATGAATACCAGTGTTTAATCATTGTACATTTTGTATGGACTGTGAATGTGTCAACCATGTCGTAAATATGTTTGACACCAGACCAACATGAACAGGACGTTCAATATTACTAATAAGCTTACTTTCCTTTACGTATACATGCAAGTAATTGTAATAAGCTTCTCAGATTTTTTTTATCAATTCGACAGTACTTTTCTCTATATTTGGTTGTGATCTGTAGTTATTACCGATATACAATAGGTATATTCAAAAATTTTGTTTGTGTTATCTTCCAAAATGCCAAAAAATCTAATATATTTTTATGAGTAGTGCACAAAGTAGATAGGCCTACTTCAGCACAAGTTTGTTTTTGAACAGTTAAAAAATACCTAAGATACGGCATATAAAACTAAAATAGAAAGAACCCTAATTTGAAAATAAATGACTAATCTGTAATCGCATGATGAATGTGTTGGAACTCTAATAAGAAGTTACTAAGATGTGATAAGTAAGTTTTATTTTTCAATATGGCTTCAGTTGGTTATTAGTGTCTGCATTCAAAGTAATAGCTACTTAAATTGTTTCAATGGTAATTGATTGTGCATGTAACACACAGTAAGAGGCTCTCATTTAAAATATAAACTCTTCCTCTGAAAACATTTCAAGCTTGCATTAAAATTTGTATTTCACATTTGATAGGAAACATGTTGGTAGATTCCAAGATTGGTATTTAATTTTCTTCCAAACTTGCCTAGAAGGGAGTCTGTAAATTAGCATATTTAATCTTTGTAATATATACTCTGCCAGAATACCTAGTTTGGTTATATGGCTTGATATCTATGGCATAACTGTAAAATATTTGTAATGCTTCAAATTATTTGAAAATTTATATGGTTTCTACTAAAATCAAATAATTTTATGTGTGTGCTTTATATACTATCAACTAGCCAAGTTGGTTGAAATAGCGCTAATGGTTCAGAGAGCTGTAAAACTTTTGGAAAATACTCTTAGCAAGTTTCTGTGGTAGCCCCCACAACGTATCAAACTGTCATGTGAAACAAAGTTCGAGCCAGATAACTTTCTCCTTCAACTATCTCCAAAGCAACGCTGTATGATTGTTCAAAACACGCCTATGTCCAAAACGTATTGTGGGATGGACCCCCGCATCCAAGGTCAAGAAGCGAGGGAGCTATATAGGTGACACTTAACACACACGCCAAGTGACTCATCGCTCCTACGTGCAAGACTTCCAGTTTTTTCCGGCATGATGCTGTACTGCTTAAATTAGATCTGTAAGATAGGGGTTTTATTACACGTGATAAAAGCCCACAGATTAAATTATGCCCATACCTTTACACTTTTCTCTTGCCGCTTAAAGAAACTTCATAGGCAAGCTTTAAAAATGTGATATTTGACCATTTTTTCCTCCTAGAATACACTTAATACGACAAAAGTAAAAAAAAAAAAGGGGGGGGACAGATAATTGTTTATCTTTTCAGACAAAAAATATATTTACAGAACATTTATTTACAAGACGCATACGTATTTGCGCAAACAACTATTTCACGAAAAAATGTAGGGGTCCATCCCACTTTTAAGACTTAAGTGACCAAATTGCAATCCCAAGACATCTTAGAGCCCTTCAGCAGTTTATATTCTAGTCCAGCGTTTTTGCTGCCATGGCAATTTCTGATACTCTGCGACTATCATACAGTGAACAAAAAAATATACGTGAACCCTTATCCCTTACCCAATATAGAATCAGTTTTCCAGCACGTAGGTCAGGTTAAGTATTTTCATATTTTTAATTTTAACTCTGCCTTTTTGAAATGTGATCTGCATCCTGGTTCACGTGAGATTTTGGCATTTGTGACCCCTTGGGGAAAATTTCAATGGAAACTTTTACCAATGGGGGTAAACTGTGGACCACAGGCCATGTCTAGAGTCAAGTTCTAGAGAAATATAAATACGAGTTTTTGTTTACTTATATTGATGATGTTTGTGTGTATAGCAACACTTTTGAGGAACATTTACATTTTAAGAGTCTTTTTATCTGCTTTGTGACATGCTGGATTGACCATAAGCCCTGAGGTGATGTTGGCTGAAACATATTTGAAATACCTGGGATTTGTGGTTAGTAAGGGACAATTATTAATGGAAATGGAGAAAATTAGACCAATAGTTAATTTTCCTGCCCCACATACTATTTGGAAGCCAGTGAGTTTGAGTTATGCATGGACAGTCAAGCCCTTAGTTGGTTTTTGTCTTAACAAACCAGCAGGTAGACTAGCTTGATAGTTAGTGAGGCTTACAAAGTTATTTACTGTCAAGCATATAAAAGGGGTTGACAATGGGGCAGCAGATTGTCTTTCGTGGATGTTTGACAAAGAGGAATTCTGCGAAATGACCACCTAGTTGTATGACTATCCAAGAGGTTAAATCCCCCCCCCCCCCCGATATTAAATTAATATAATCCATCCCCTTAGAAGTAACATAAGAAAGAGCCAGAGGAATAGGCTGAGGTTTCGCAAGATTTTCTCCAGGCCTAGCTAAAGCATCAAGAGACTGACCCAGATTATATTATAAGATCTGATATTGGTGCTGGGAAGGTTGGATCTTGCGAGATAAGAAAAGGGTTAATTGGATACATCAATCACAAAACCAAGTGTTTTAATTTTTATGTTCCCAAGGCTTTAAGCGGCTAGACATTTCATTACTACCATAACACCTTTTTCGGCAGTCATTTGGGGCAAGAGAAGACTATCTCTTGTTTGGGTCTCCCATGCAATTGGTTACCGATAATGCAACCTATTTAGTCTCTTTGAAAATTGAGAACTTGACTTTGTTTGGGGCATTTAGACAGTGCAGACAACACATTACCCTAAGGCAAATCTCGTCGAGAGGTATAATAGGAATTTAAAGATCATCTTAAGGACTTTTCAAATATGAACCCATAAAGAATGGGATGTACCTTTGTATCAGCTTAATTTAGCTGTCAACCACGTCATGAGTGCAGCGACTAAGGAAGTTCCTGCAGAGCTTCTGTTTGGTCGAATCCCTCAGTAAATGCATGGGGATTACACAATTTTTGTTGGGATTCTGTGAAGCGGAATAAAGATTTTGAAAAGATGTGGCATGAAGGCACACTGGATTAAAAAAGATATGCTAAGCTTGCTTCCCAGAATAATAAAAACAGGGTACTAAGTCGTTTAACATAGGTGATAAGTCCTTTTGGAAACCCATTATCTTAGTAATAAGGCAGCGCAATTTAGTACCAAGTTAACACCCAAATATGTGGGACCTTTTGTGGTTTGTAGGTTTTTAACACCAGTAACTGTGTTGGAGGCCGAGGGGAATCTTGGGAATGAGTTAAAGCATATCTCTCTTAGTTGAAGTTCATATGAAATGAGTTTTGGACAAGGATTGTTCTATATTAATGATTTAGTGATAATGTTGATATTGTTTCTGTAGGGTTTTGTATTTTTTTTGTTAGGGTATTATGTTAGTATCACCATGTCAATTTAAGGCTGTTTTTATGTAAGGTTTTAATTGTTGTACTGGGCCACAGCACCAATTTCTCTCATTCATGCTCATTTTTAATTTAGGGTTTTTCATCTCCATTTAGTGAATAAGCCCATGTTAATGAAATTGTGTAAAGAATAACCATTCAAATCCAGTCAGGATGATGCAAATTAAATTATTAGGAACTCAGTTGAAAAATAGGTTAGGGGTTTAGTCCTAGTAGTAAAGCCCAAACCCTATAATTTTGGGTACTCTCATGAAGAGGTCAAGAGAGAAGGAATTTGTGTCTGCATGATGTGTGTTGGAGCACTGCAGGGAGTTGTCATATGCCTCTTTGTTCCGAGTGATGGAGGCTGTCTCACTGCTGGTGGTCCTGGGAGAGGAGACTGGTTAGGGGTCCATCCAAGACTGGACATCTTGAAATGGTTCCCGACTGCTGCTGAGCTGGGGTCTTTCTTCAGAGAAGGTGTTCTATAGGAGTGGAGGATGAGACAGGTTGTCTCATTACCAGAAGAAAATCAGCGGCCGCTCGCCCCCGCTAACTGCTTCACGGCACATCAACTACATCATCATTCCTGCTAGCCGTCCTTGCCTGCCCGCCTACTTTATGATGCAATATTCAATCAGCAATTAATTTCCGACAAAATAATAATACTAAAGACTTTAACATGTTATAAGGGTTTCCTTATCTTGGATGACTGGAACTTAAGTGTGCTTTCAGTGAACGATGATTACGTGTTGTAATATGATGTTCATCAGAGCACGGGGTTGCGTCTGCTGGACAGCAGGAAGGTGCTAGCTATACTAAGCGGTGCGAAGTTGGCTCGTGACTTTCTTGGAGCGCTGCAGTTGTACGACCCGCATAGTGGCACGTGGAATTTTAATGTATAGACAGTGCTACGAGTGCCTGATATCTTGGAAAAACGTTAACTTCTCGAAAGTGCCATGATTTTCACTGGATTAAGGTGGTTACACCAAGAGGTGGTGGGGTGATTTCCCCTACCAAAAGTTGTATAAATAACCCTGCAGCCCACTGGTGGTCAGAAACTCTGCTCCTGGGGATCAGACCAACAAGTTAAATAAAACTGCATGTATATAGGGCCAGTCAGGCCAAAATAGGTACAAATGAACTTCATGTCCATATTGCTGGTAGAAATTATGATTTAGTCAGAGACTGGACTTGACGGATATCAACATAATATTCAAAATATTAAGATGCAGGATATTTTCGTATGGCAAAAATGTTGGTAGTGAAATTTTGGAGTTCGTTTCAGCCTTGTTACTCAGAATATCCCGTAATGTAAAAGTTAGCACATGTAATGTACATAATGAAAATGGAATTAAAGGCAGTTACGCTCTAAAGGAACATAACGTCATAAGCGATGCACATGATTATATTTTCCATTAAAATGTAATTTAAAACTTTTAATGCACACAAAGATTTAGTATCACATGAAATTATGAAAAAGGTTTGAAAGTGTACCAGCGGACAATGTTATGTGTAGATCAGAGTCCCTTACAGAGACCATTTAAATTTTATGTAAAAATCATGCTGCGACATGATAGTTTTGAAAGTCAAACTTTTAAGGCTGTTTTAGGATTGTATTATTACATCGGCCTAAGAGAAGGGAAGTACCAAATTAGTAAGATTTAAAAGGTATCTAATATCCAAAAATTTACCATCTTTAACGTTTTAAGGACCAAGTCAGTATTGTGGTCAAATGGTCTGAATCCTTGTTAATATTTTATAATGTTATCTTTTAGACGACTTTGTATTGTCATAAAATTGTTCCAGTAAGTATTATGAGTAGTAGCGTTTTGCTTACTGTGTATTGCATGAGTATTGTAGTCATTTTGGATATTGTTTCAAATATAGATCATTTCTCCCCAACAAGTTGTTTGCGTGACTTGTATTAATAAATCAAACGTTTTCTGCTCTCAAAAGTTTTGGTTATCTTCTGCGCAACACTGGTCACTGTGTTTTGTGGAAGTAAACTGCTTGTGTCACCCAGCATTGCAGGACGTAGTGACGTATTCACATTAAAAGAACACAAAATAAATGTGAGGACATCAGGTTTCATGTAAATCTATAGCTTGTAAATGCTCAGTAAGTTATGTATTAACTATACACCTCGAAAGTTATGATACCAAGTTCAGTTGTGACAAGAACTTAAGCATTTAAAAACTGGGTTATTGCAGAACTAAAAACATTCATGTAACTTAAATGTGTGTGATATATATATATGACACACACATACACGTTACTTCAGCATATAATGTAAAATGTAATGGAAATATGACATACAGGAAAGTTAAAAACAATTATCTACAGCTTCCCTTTTCACTTTAATTCTATTATACATTTTCAAAGAACAAAATATTAAAATTTGTTAAAATTGCACTTTTATGGCTTACCCACCAGTTTCCTCAAGGGAAAAGAGGAAAGTACAAAGTGACAACTGAAGTTTAATTTTATTAGCTTACATCGCATGTAATAACATGGTACTGTTACAGATTTACCAATCTCGTGACTCACTCCCCTTTTATCTGTTTGCTGGTGCAGTGTCATGATAGTTCTTCCTTGAAGGCCTATGAAACTTGTCAATTTTCACCTTTGTGAAATATCAAACAGATGTTCTAGGTGTGGTTTAAAAAAATCACGATCATATATTAATGAAATCACTTGCTTAGTTTTGGTGTGTTAGCATTATTCTGTTGTACTGATATGCAACTTACTTTGACGGGATGTTGGTAGCACCAAATGCAGATCTCCCCCATTAAATAACCAAGATATGCTTTACATGTACGACGAGTTCTTAAACCACAACAAATGTTCAACAAAGACTAGAACGATATGATTATGGACACAAAATTTGCACCAAAATATTTTGCTGTTTTTGTTGGAGAAAATAAAGTATTCACATTATGTAACAAATGTTTCAATATACTTGATCTTCAATTTATTCTCACTAACAGCCAGCATTCCAGGATTTGGATAACAGTTTTTATGATGTAATTGTTTTTGAAGAATACAGACAATATCATTGTGATAGCTTCATTAAGAGGCTACATGGGGGCATGTATGTTTTGACTGCCAGTTAAAACTGGATCGGGCAATATTATGACTTACAGAAAGCCTATATGGTTCAATACAATGACCTTCCACCAGATATTGGTTTTTAAACAGAGGAAAGTATGAGAAGGCCAGCCACAAATGCAGAGCGATTTGCTGGCCATAAATGCAGAGAGATTTGACAAACCTGAAATTATCTCAATATCTAACGAGTCTTGTAGCCATCTATTTCAATATCTGGAATGTTTATTGAAGGCCCAGCTTCACAGGTTTTCGCTAGTCCTGGGCCATCAGGTATAGATTGTGCTCCTACTGATGGGCCTTCTACTTCTGAAAATCATAATCCTCGTGCACGTTCACAATGTCATGAATTTAGAGGAAAGTGATTTTGACAAGTATAAAAAGGCATTACGAGGCTTTGTGTATGTGTATTGCAATAATACATTTGTACAATGGCTTGCTGAAGGAGACAAAAGTGTATTAACAGTGGCAGTCTGCTTTCAATTTTACTATACCATATAGGGATCAGTTGAGAGTTACATGTCGGTGTATACATTTATCATTCAGTGTGCCTTGTGAATCTGACCACGCGAAGGCTCTTGATTTACTAATGGAGAGTGCTAGTGAGTGTTTCTTTGTAATTATATCTGTGTAAAATGTTAAATCTAATTACTTTGCTCGGAAATATGAGTGTGGAGTGTAGACTCATTAGCATAGAAGGTAAAAGGGTTTTATAGATGAATCATTAGCAATACATCACCAAGGAGGTATATCTGCTGCTTACATGGGTGAGTAATGTTATTGTTATTTATATTCAGGAATGAGCTGTAGCCATAGTTGAGTTTGAATGGGAATTTTATTCAGCGACATGAATACTCCACAATTTTCCTGATCTTCATAACCCTCTCCACTAACACATTCCGTGGTATTATGTATTGCGAGTATAGCGATGCGCCCATTGAATTTGTGTTCACCCACATTACATTCGTGTTCAATGTGAATAGTACTTAATGTATATTCCTACCATTTTATGATTTACTTTTTTCCTCAGAAAAGCTACAACTATCCAGAATTATAGCAATTCATAGTTATGTACTACAAATATGATATACCTATACAACTACTACCCGCCATGATGTGTAAAATGTTATTTACGGGGTTTTATTCATGCCGCGACGCTGAAGTTATACAGATATACAACATAGGTAACAGTGTTGGAAGATTATGAAATTCTGGTGAATTACTCAATGCTTACTTTGTCTATACTGACAAGAGGAAAGTATTACATAATATATTACTAGAATAATAAATATACATATAGTACAAATAGGTTCAGAGATGGTGTGTTTATACAATAGAAATGCATCGCCATGTTACTTTTCAATATAACTGATCAATGAGACAGGAAATCAATGTGCATTGAAGTTGGTTGATGTCCGGTGGATTGTGGGAAATTGCCGGAAGTTGGATATGGTTTGATTTTTGTCCTGTGAGAGGTTTGTGATTTACAAGTGCTTAAACACGTGTTTTTATTGCAATTCATGTTGTTTGATATGTTAAATCTAACAACTGTGTGAAAATACGAGTGCGTCTGTTATAAAAAAATAATGGTAAAAGTTAAAATATAATGTTTGTACGGTATTTCAAGATTCTATAGTCATCAAGCTGAATACACCTTGTGTCGTCAATCATGTAAGACATATTGATTGGGTGAGTAATGTAATACATTGTAAATTATAGATGACAGTAATTATATTGAGAAATGAAGTGTGTAGTATTGTGTGTTAATTGTATGGTAAAAGAAGTGAAAAATATGTACGTTATCGTAATATTTAATTATGTAAAGGCATTAAATTGCTCGAAGGCCTAACCAAACAATATCTAAATTGGCAATTTTACCAAAACAAGTTACAAATACGAAAATGGCGAGGATTATGTACATCAAGGAAATTGCAGGGTATGAGTGTAAAATATGTAAATTTGTGATAAAATAGTACCCCACAAATTATCTCCAGTACATAGCCCTCCCCAATATCGAATTTGTAACTTGTATTGGTAATATTGTTAATTTAGGTATTGTTTGGTTACATCTCTGTGCAATTAAAAGTTGTTTCGTGATTAAATATTACGATTATTTCACGAATATCACAAAAAAAACGCTAAGTTGCAAAACGACCTACTCAAACAATCATCAATACACACACCCAAATGTTACTGTGATATTTTACGATATTCAAGCGTAGCCCCATTGCATGGAAAAAATACTATAAAAGCATAGCCAAATATTATGTACCGAGCCACAGTCCCAGCGTCAGCAGGGGAGTAAATCCCCAAAACAGTGATTCAGCCTCGCTGGCTATTTTTTTGGTGGTGACACGAAGCGCCACGCATCAGTGTAGTGCGGAGTTCCTCCAGAAAAGATTTTCATGGGCAGCCCATTTGAACTGAGAAAATATGTGAGTGCATTTTGGAATTTAACATATTTTCGTGCTATTTATAATATTATTGTAATATTGTATCATGAAAACATGTTTTGTTGCAAAAAGATTGAACTGAACATTACCTCAACAACTATTAGAACCATAAAATCTAATTGTTGACCAGCTGTGTTGAACCTATGGATAGGCCCCTACATGACATCCAGTACTTGACCAATTGTCTGCCATTAATGTTTATTTACTCAAATAGTTTGCAATTAAATTTTAAACATTGTAGTGGTTGACTCAGCTGTTCCAGTCATTTTTCCATAAGAATATTACTTCTCACCATTTTAATGAGTTGACTGAGCAACAGCATAATCTGAGAATGCATTGCATGGCTTCCTTATTCACTTTGACCTTGCAGTCATCCCTGCAGTCAAATACTGATTAATGATGTTGCAGTAGCTGGATTCATTTTTTTTGTGAAAACTACTGTTTACTGGCCTGGTATTTTATTTTAGTCATTTTGTTTTCTAGAATCTGAAAATGGACAATATTCAAAGAAATACTTCCAGAAATAAAGGAAAAAATCATTCCGAAAAACACCCCAGAAAAGTACTCGTCAAGTATAAAGAGGGAAATCTTCAACACTACATGATGTGAGAGAAGGAAAAGAAAGTATAAGAACTGCAGCAAAATATGGTATACCTCATTCAACGTTACTAAATAAACTAAAAAACAAGGTTTCACTGACAAGAAAAATGGGCCCAAGCACTTTTCTAACACAAAATGAGGAAAATTTGCTAGTGTCTTGGATATTTTCATGTGCTAAGAAAGGTTTTCCCAATAAAAGAAATACACTGTGAAAGATATTTTGACAGATCATTTAAGTGCTAGAAAAACGGCTTTTGATGACAATAGACCAGGATGAAAATGGTTTCAATCTTTCCTTAAGAGATATCCTGAAGTATCTGAAAGATATGCATAAAGTATCAACATGGCTCGTGTAAGTGTCACAGAAGAAAAACTGAAAACTTGGTTGAATGAATTATCAGAGTACTTCAAAGAAGAAAATGCTGCAGAAATTCTGGAGGACTCTGACGCCGGGTAACAGCCAGCAGCGCTAGAGCCCATGACTGTGCTCACCACGCACGTGTCACATGTCCCGCACGTGCGCAAAGATGCCAATAATTCTGAACTTTCGTATAAATGTTATTTTCAGTATAAAATGTGTTCTATTGTCTTTGCAGTGTTTAATATGTCTTAAAATGTTTTAAAGTGTTTGTACTAATTTTAAATTGTTTGGTTATAAAATTCAAAGTGCCCGCAGCACCGAGATTAAGAACACTTAATATTCCGGTATGAGCGCAGTCATAGAGACACTAAAATAATATTGAAATTCATAAGAAAATTGTAAGAATGTAAAACAATACTTAATTTAATTTGTGCCATTCTGTTTTCACTAATTAAATATTTTGCTCTTCGTGCATAGAACTTCCGCTTATGTGAACCCCGTAGGCGGCCATGGTAGGTCCATGCGACGCTTGTATCTGGACAGTCTGTCGAGGAGAGCTGGCAAGGTAAGACACTGTCACATACATGCTACAACTTTGGTTCACTGATTTAGGTTTCCATAGTCAATTTAGTTTACTGGTTAACCTTTGCTTGTGTACGTTTTTGCCAGACATTTTCCCCAGCATTATGCTTCCGCTTTATTAATTTCTTGCGCCATTTTAACTTAACCGAGGAGAAGGACAAATGTCGGAGAGGCCATGCAACCCGCCTACCTTGAATCAGGCGCCATCTGCCTATGTTTACAGCGTTTCATTGTAACGTCTGCATTATTGCTACACACAATTTAAAGGGCTTTATTTTCATGTATGTATTTGAGGGTATTTTTCATGTTGAATATTTTACGGCAACGTCACGTATAACCACGTGGCCAACTGACGCCAAGTCTTTGTATACGCCATCGTTGCCTTTGAGTGCTTATTTATGCAACATTGTATGTGCAATAATTTATTTCAGGGTTATATGTCAATTTTATTCAGGGTTCAATGTATTCTTCAAGTAAATTGATGCTTTTTGTACTTGATCACGCTGTCACAGTAATGTTTGATTTTACCGCCATCAGGCATGTTACACGCCTGTAACCACTGCAATCGTCAAGAGAATAATTTACTCAGCAAGAATAATCTTTTGTCTGACTTTAATTTGCTGTGTCCATGCAGAAATATTGCAATTTCACCTGCACCACGTAGTTCGCTACGAACTTCATCCAGCGGCGTCCGCACCATCTAAGCTTGTTTTCACACATGTGTGGGTTTATTGTGAATATTCATCTTGTGTCCCATCTTGTTTCATTTACAATTCAAGGGTTTATGAAATTTTGTTGTTAGTGTACAGTGCAATTATTCCCTTCGTAGCCGGCTCTGTGTATAAGCAGTCACCACGCTAAGCCCCACGCTGGAGGGCGAGCCCGCACGAGTTTGCGTTAGTGAAGCCGAGTAATCACACGTATTAATATGTATTAAGAGTTTCATTTGTAATTCACAGTGACCTGTCTTCAGGGAAAAACCACCAGTCCAACCTAGCGGCTGTCGGCCCTCTTCCCTTGTGAAGACTGTGCTTTCACGCACCTTAGTGAGATCATCCATCTAAGCGTGAGCTGGATTAATTGCTGGCTGGGAAGCACCCAAGCGGAATTGGCTAATCTTGACCGAGATAATCATAATTTCATTGGCACGTTGATGTGTACGTACAGTAACAATAAAAGCAAGCATCAGTAACCTACCTCTTTTATTCAGTAGTGACAATGTCCTAGCCATATGTTTTATTAGTGTTTATTTCCAGTGATATTTAGTAAACTGTTTAATATTGCCTATGTGTTTGTAAGTGCGCACGGGTAAGACGGACACACAGAACCCACAGCAATCTTGAGAACCCTGAGTCTCAATAGTGCTGTGATTGGGACGCACCGCTGGTGCCCAAATTACCAGTAAGTATTTGTGTCATTGTTTGTATCGTGTCTCGCCTGACGGTGTCAACCCAACTAGAATATTTAATGCAGATGAGACAGGTTTTCAAACATGCCGTAAAACTGGAAAGGTACTCTGACCAATGTCATATGAAAACTTTTATGAAATCAAAACAGGAAATAAAAAGGAGGCACTGAATGTTATGGCTGCATTCAGTGCAGTTGGGGTCACACTGCCACCTATAATTGTGTATCCCCTACAAAAAATTTCAAGAGAGATATCTGGCAACTTAAATGAAACATGGGGAATTGGTAGGTCGAAAAGAGGCTCGATGACAGGTGCCCTGTATTTTTTTAATTTATAGCCAACATCTTTTTGCCTTGGTTGAAAAAGCAAAATATTGAATTACCAGTCCTTGTTGATGGCCATAAGTGTCATGTCACATACAATGTTTCCAAGTTTTGTAACGAAAATGGAATTCTGTAGTTTGCACTGTATCCAAATGCCACTCTCATTCTGCCACCTGCTGACGTGTCAGTATTCAGACCATTGAAAGCTGGTTGGGTTAATGCAGTTTATGTGTGGAAACAAAATTGTTTCTAAATCAACATTTGGATTATTGCTTGAAAGTGTATTTGATGAAAAGGTAATTCCTGAAACTATTCTAAATGGGTTCAGAAATTGTAGCCTGTTTCCATTCAACCCAGAAACAATTAATTATAGATGCTTGCATGTCAGGCACCACAAGACTGTCCTCCAAATAGCACAAGCAGTCAAGGTTTGGTGAAACCTGTACGTTTTGGTGTTGAGCACTAGTATAAAGCACTAGTACTAGTATAAAGATAATGGTGGTGAACTGTAGGAGTGTGTACAAGCTGGAGGGCTTCTGGGGAAACGTTGAAGGATATGGGGCAGATATAGAGGTATCTGTGGAGACTTGGTTCACTGAGGAAGTACTGGACATAGAGTGTAGGCAGGATGAGATCACCATCTTCAGAAGAGACAGGGATGGGAGAGGAGGAGGAATAATGGTGTGAGTAAGGAAAGGGCTAAAAAGGGTAATGGAAATTAAATTGAGTGGTAGTAGTAATAGGAGTATTACTTTGCTGGCAGCGTATAGACCACCAGGACAGGGATGGCAGGCAATTGAGATGATCAAGGAGAGGGTCGATAGACTAAAGGACAGGCATTGGGTTGATGTAGCAGGGGATTTGAATATGCCAAGGGTGAAATGGGTAGAGGGTGCAGAAGGAATGGGTAGCATAATGCAGAGAATGGCAGCACAGTTAGTCAACAGAGGATTAGTCCAGATAGTAGAAACACCTACGAGATGGAATGAGGAGGGTGTTGGGTCAGTGCTGGATGTGGTGTTGGTCAGACCTAGGAATGCTGTAGTTGGTGCAATAGTATTGGATGGTATAAGCGACCACCATATTCCGGTAGTAGAAATTGGGATTGGCAGGATGAGAGAAGTGCAAATGGCAGAAAGGTTGGTGTGGCAGTATGGAAGAGGAGACAAGAAAGGGGCAGAAATATTCCTGAGAAACAGGTTTAAAAAATGGTCTATGGAGGAGGGTGTCAGGGGGTTGTGGAAGGAGTTTAGAGGATTAATGGAGGTTATGTTGGAGAAATTTGTGCAAATGAAAAGGTTACGGGCTGGGGGAGATCCCCCATATTATGGACAGGAGATTTTGAAAAAGCAGAAGTATTGCAGAAAATTACGTGCCAAGTGGAGAAATGAAGGGATGATAAGATCTAAAGAATTGATGAAACAAATGGATAGGGAGCTTGAAAGGAAGATCAAACAGGCAAAGAATGTATTTCTGGGAAACATGGTGGAAGAAGGAAAAGGCAAGGAATGGGGGAAATTGTTTAGGTATGTTAGGTGGTTAAGGGGAGGAGAGGAAGGGATCCCTCTGCTAACAGGAAGGGATGGTAGGCATGCGACAAATGACCAAGAAAAATCGGAGATGCTGCAAGGGCAGTACTTGTAAGTATTTGAGGCAAAGGAGGGTTGGAATTGGGGGGGGGGGGCAAACAGGGTTGGGGGGGGGGGGGTGTTTAGTGAGTTTAAGATGAGGGAGTGGGAGATAGAAAAGGTAATTACAGGTTTGGAGAGCAGCAAGGCCGGGGGTCCAGATGGGATAGGAAATGCAGCACTAAAGTTTGGTGGTAGAGAGTTGGTGAAATATTTAGAAGTGCTGTTTAAAAAGTCCTTAGGAGAGAGGGTAAGTTATCACAAGATTGGAAGGATGCTATGGGGGTACCTATACACAAGCAGGGAGAGGATAGGGGGAGGCCTGGCAGCTACAATCCGGTGAGTCTCACATCAAGTACAGGAAAAGTAATGGAGAGGCTGGTGGTGCAGTATGTGGCGAGGGTAATGAACAATAGGAATTGGTTGGAGGAGTCCCAGCATGGTTTCAGGAGGGGTTACTCATGTGAGACTCAGCTGGCTGGGTTATTAGAGGATCTGGTGCAGATAGTTGATGAGGGGAAGCGGGTGGATGCCTGCTTCATAGATTTTGAGGAGGCATTCGATAAGATGCCCCATGGGACATTGATGAGGCGAGTGGAGGCGCTGACACCAGACAGGAGGGTAATGAATGGATAGGGGACTTTCACAGGAGGCGAAGGCAGAGGGTGAAAGTGGGGGAGGCAATATCAGAGGAAGAGGAGGTTACGTCAGAGGTACCACAGGGAAGTGTGCTGGGTCCTTTGTTATTTACCATAATTGTAAATGACATGGGTTTGGGGATTAGAGGAAAAATCAGATTGTTTGCAGATGATTGTGTTGTATATGCTGAGGAGGAAGAGGGGGGCGGAAATTTGCAGGCGGACATTGATAAGATATGGTTGTGGACCAGAAAAAATAAAATGAAGATAAATGTAAGAAAAACTAAGGTAGTGAGGTTCACAAGGAAGAAGATAAGCAGGGACAAGAGATAGAAAAAGCAGCAGAATATAAGTATCTAGGGATTGTACTGCAGGGAGTCCTCAGGTGGAAAAAACAGGTAGAGAGGGTGGTAGCAAAGGGAAGAAGGGCTCTGGGTATGCTGGGAAAAGTGCTGAATGGAGTCAGCTGTGAGGTGAAGGAGAAGGCGTATGGCACAATGGTACGGCCAATGTTAGAATATGCTGCAGCAGTATGGGACCCATATGTGGAGGTGGAGGTGCAAGAACTGGAAAAGGTGCAGAGAAAGGCAGCAAGATGGGTGAAGGGTAGTTTGGAAACTCATTCATTCGTAGTGTGTTGTTACATCTGGGAATGAAAGTGGCATGACAAGTGAGTCTCCCGTGCAAACATTTGAGACTTTTGCTAGCAGCTGCAGTGGCTCTCTCCAGCAGCTGCCAACCAGAGATATTTTGAGAAACCCTGAACATAAACCACCAAGGGAAGTAGAGAGAACCGACCAGTGTATTACAGATGAATTACCAACATCAGAAAACTACAATGTTCCTCCAACAGCTGTGGATGATACAAGAACGAATAACAATGCATCAGAAGATGGTATTAACAATACCCAAGCAAAAGAAAGTGCTAGTAACACTCCATCACATCATTCTACAATCTGTGGTAAATTTAATAAAGATATTAGTCCTGCTTGTGCAAACCACACATTATGGCCCACTGAATCACCAGTGAAAAAAGGCAAAAAAGTACGCAAGTTACCTCATGCAACAACATCAAAACTATGGTTAGAAAACAGTGAAATGAAGGAAAAATAGAACGAAGGAAAACGTGATGCTAGAAAGAAAGAAGACAGAATTAGCAAAATTACAGAGGACAAAATAGAAACCAGAAAAGTAAAAAATATTAGTGAGCATATTAAACATAGTGAAAAAACACAAAACACCCAACACATCCAAAGCCATCAGAAAAATTTCAAGAAGAAAGTGAAAGATTGAACCAGTAACATCATCAGAGTCTGAAGAGTCGTGGGATGAAAGTGGCAACAGTCTTGATAACGTATCAGATCATGCTTCAATCAAAAGTAGTGATATTGAAAATGATGTCCACACAAAAAAGAAAAATGAAAAACTTAGAATTGGGGGTTTCGTGTTGGTGAAATTTGTTAGTGAGAAAAGATGTTCTTATTCATTTGTTTGCATTGTTCAGAACATTGATGGGGATGATATTGAGGTTATGGGTCTGAGACAATGAAATATTGAAGGAACAATATTTAAAGTGAATGAGAAAGACATTAGCATTATTCAGTGTAAAGATATGTTGAAGAAGCTGTCTGCACCAGTCATGAATGTTACTGGAGAAAGGGTTTTGTATGAGTTCAAAAACACAATTGAAGTAGGAAAAACTGATTAACTTAAACTTAAATTCAAGTATTTATTTCACAGTTTAGTGATGCATCAAAGTGTGTTGAGAAATTTATGTACAGTAGTCTTCATTGTGTGTCTCAGTTATAAAGTCTCCTTCACACTGCACATACCTAGTATATTGTCAGCTGTTTTGCATTTGAAAGGTTTTAAATCAACAATTAGCATTTGTGCTATAAACACGGATTTATCAAATGTTTATTATATCTATATGAATTCATTTTATGTGCAGTCTGCTTAAACATTGTTTTTGTAGAAAATATAATCTGAATTTGCACAAATAAATTTCATAGCATTGCATCTGGCATTGTGGTCAAATATTGATACAACAATGGACAATAACTAGTTGCATGTGGTCAACCACTGGTGATTTTTTTGTCAAATTGTTTTCAGGTCCAAAAACTATTAAACATAATTATGTCAAACTGAATATCTGTGTTGCATTTTATACAGAATTGTTTGAACTTTCTTTTTGTATACCACTTTTTGGTATAGGATGAAAATGCAATTAATCATTTATCAATAAAATCAAAAATGTTTTAACTGGTCAACTACTGGCACAGTGACAATTTTTTTTACCCTGCAATTTCCCTAATCTTCATAGCCATCCCACTATCATTTTTGGGGTTCTATTGGTCAAATATTGATGCCCCTAGTAAATTTGTGTTTAGTGTAGTTAGTAGAGTGGAATTATACCACTTTCCAAGATTTTTCTTCAAAAAAGCCCCTATTCTAGAATTTTACCGTTGATTAGCCAACTCAAATCTTAGATTAGGAAAGGATAGTACAAACTGCATTTTTAACTCTGGATTAACACGGTTTTAACTTAGGCTGACCATAAACATCTCCAGGTATACATGCAGATCATGCACTACTATTTCGTAATTAATTCTACCATTTGCATACACTACGTATCTTCACAACTTCATACAACAAAGCAAACCCTGGCAGGAATGCAACCCCTAAAATAAGCAATTAGTTCCACTACTTAGTCTTGGTAATTCGTAAGAATAGGGGCTTTCCTGAAGAAAAAAAAATCTTGGAAAGTGGTATAATTCTAATCTACTAATTACACAGAACACAAATTAACTAGGGGCATCAACATTTGACCAATAGAAACCCCAAAAACTATAGTGGGGAGGGCTATGAAGATCATGGAAATTGTGGGGTAAAATGGGTGAAAATTATGCAAATAATGTAATATTTATTAATGAAAAGACATTTAAAAAAAAATATTAAAAAAACCTGAACCAAACATTAACTAAATACACAATATTACCAATACAAGCTACAAATATGATAGGGAGGGCTATGATGATCAGGAAATTTGTGGGGTTAAGAAAATACAAAATAAGTACATCTTCATTATAAACTTTTGCCCCTCAATTTCCCTGATCTTCATAGGCCTCCCCACTACCATATTTGTGGCTTGTATTGGTAATATTGTCTATTTAGGTCATTTTCAGTTAAATTTTTTGAAATTTAACATGTTTTCATGAGACAATATTGAATTAATATTACAAATAGTAAAAAAAAAAAAAAAAATGTTAAATTGCAAAATACACACAATTTCTCAGTGCAAATAGGCTACACATGACAATAATTGATGGGAAAACTCGAAGCTTCGCGAATGCGTGACGCTTCGCATCACCACCAAAAAAATTGCAGGCACACCTTAAATCACTGTTTTGGGGATTTACTCACCTGATGGCGCTGGGACTCTGGCTCGGTGCATAATGTATGGCTACGCTTGTACAGTATTTTTGCAATTTAACATATTTTCATCAATAAATATTAAATTATGTACATATGTTTCACTCATTTTACCCCACAATTTCTCTGATCTTCATAACCCTCCCCAGTATCGTTTTTGGGGTTTCTATTGATGAAATGTTGATGCCCATAGTCAATTTGTGTTGTGTAATTAGTAGAGTGGAATTATACCACTTTCCAAAAAAATTTTCCCCAAAAAATTAAATTTAGTCAATACTCACTAAATCTCACACAATTCATACGGCGTATAGGAATACGCACTCCATGACTTCGATCAATTTGACCACACTACACAGACATGCTAATCGCCGCACATATATTATAATTTACCTTTTCCCGTGCTATATTAGCATAGAAACACTTTTAATTTCACACAATAATTAGATTTAATACTTCAAACAACATGAATTGCAATAAAATACATGTTTAATCATTAATTCGAAGCCTCAGACAGGACCGGCGCATACCAGTGTTCGGTAATTTCCCCACAATCCATCCGACGTCGACCAACATGGCGCATACGCGCACTGCATTGAAAATAACAGAGCGGTATACATGCATGCGCAGTGTAGTGAAAATAACATGCCGGCATACATCGCCTTCAAAGATAAACACAGTCTCTGAACGACGCTCTTATCATCTAATATATCTATATTCATTCTACTAGTAATAAGTTTTATTCTCTCGTCAATATAGACCAGGTAAGCCTTTAATAATTTACCAGAATTACATCCCGACACTGCTCCATACCGGTGTTGTTTACCTGTATAAGCTCAGCGCCGCACTATAAATATACTCCGTACATGATGTTTTAAGCATTAAATATTAGTTACAAACTGTATTCTTACATGTAAAACAATTCAGTGACCCTAAATAAATATATTGTACGTAAATTATACGTATTTTATAGCATAAATCCAGCAATCTTGATCACCCTCCTCCCTATTACATTTTATTTATTTTTTACAGAAAACTACTTGAAACTCCTCCAAAATTCCGAGTACGTTAATTAGGACTACTAATAATCATATCAAACGAATCTAGGTATTTTTCCGATTTTCGAAAAAAGCCCCTATGCTTAAGAATTACCTCAGTCTTATTCAACATGCAATGCTTAAATCAAGAGCAGGTGAAATATAATTTTTTTCCACACAATGCATGGGTATTATAGCTATGGTGATGTTAAATTTTACTAGTGTCTGAAGGATACATAAACTGTCAAAAGAAATTACACAATGCTTGCTCAGATCTCTGCAAACCAACATGTTGGCTACTAACAAATGCAACACAGATATTATTGCTCCAGTCCTCAGCTGGTCACCATCACTGGAGTTGTGATACATAATTCCTTGTGTCTTAGTGTTGGTTCAGCTTTGAGGAGTCTCAACAAAGTGCGGTCCACTATCTGCCTACCAGCCAACTCTGAATACCCCAAGGGTAATATGTTATAATAATCTCAATGATGTTAATTGTGCCATGTCAGAGACAGACACGCCGGTGTGATCTTCCAACCACTGCCCGCACGAGTCCTTTCCCACCATGACCAGTTGCCAGGGGAAACCGGGCTCGGAGGTCACCCCATGCTACTCCTTCCTTTCCACGACACTTCTGGGTTTTCCCGAAGCCTAGTTTACTAGAAATATGAATGCCAAGTCCCACGCATAAGACCGGCCCTCACTCTACCCAGCTTACAAAGCCTTTTGTCCATTACCATTATGTCTTTGGGTCCTTCACAAAGACCCAGACTTTTGGGCCCCAACAGTCTAACCGTAAAGAAGTCAACCGGCCCGCCTCCAATCAGAATCGTCACTATCTGCTGTGACTGCACTCTTCTGAGAGGCAGATACCCTTTTTAGCTATAACGCTTGGTATAGGGAACACCACAGATGGCCCATGTTTGCTTATTCTTGAAAGAGTCACCCAGCAGTACCACAAGGAGGTGTGGGTCCCAAAGTCAGCAGGAGCGTAATTATTACCGCAACCATGTTGCATATGGACTCCAATACTAGGACTTGACAGTAGCCCCAACATGTTATTGCCCGAATGCTGTTTCACCTCAGCATAGGGAAGTCCTATCCCTTATTTTCGAGCATCCATGCCAACAGAGAAGACTCAGTCATTTTTCCTGTCACTTATCAAGACAACCACTGGGCGTAGTCACATGATGCCTCCTGGCATATCATGGATAGCCTTACACCCATTACAGGCCGGTTTCTCTTCCAGACCAAGACCTTCCAGGATCCGGTACGGTTAACAAAGGCAACAGTAAATCGGGGGCGTATGTGTTGTGGTCTGTTCTTGCCACGTTCACCAGTGCATCCACCAATAGTTGAAACACCAGCCCAGGCATTTTCTGAACATCAGGTTGACTTTTCAGAGGTAGGGCCTATTTGCATCTACTTCCAGTTACACAAAAATTCTACAGTTCTCATAACTCATTCATGACACTCAAAATTCTAATTATCATATCTTTCGTAGTGTCTGAAAAATTATGGGACGAGTTTTTTTATATTTCAGGGGAAGGGTTCGAAAATTCATTGGTTGATATTTTGGTGCCAGAGTCACCAAATTTTCAGGCTGGTTGAATTGGTAGATTAATCGGTTTGACCAAACTCTGAAACACGTTGGTTGATGCACCGGTGCATTTTTGAATACACGTTTGTTGTTTGAAGGAGAAAAGTGACTAAGCTTGTGGAAGTATGGGAATTAAATAGTTATTTTTTTCTTGAGAGTATACAATTGGTACGCATTTATAGTAAAAACAAAACTTCGCCCTAAAATACAAATAAAGTTATGCAGAATATGGTTAGCAAATCAAAGAATAATTACTGCAGCACATAGTCGTAACCAACCATCCCCCCTTTTTTCTTCTCATAGAATCGCTAAAAATATTGGCCCGTGCACGAAACCGCATCAAAATGCTACAGTATGATGCAAAAATGTGAACGCCTGACTTCGGAATTGCCAACATTTACTTTACCATCCAGGACTTCAAACCAAATAGTCAAATATAAAAAAACACATTGACTAGGCTATTCAGATCTTGGATTACAAAAGGACAGTACAATTTGCATTTTCAAGTCTGGATTAACACGGTTTTCGAACTTCGGCCGAACATTAACATGCAAGGTATACATGCCGATCATGCAACATCATTTCATAATTAATTCTACCATTTGTGTGCACTGCGTATCTTCACAGCCCTACTCACAATGCAATGTTTTGTATTAAGGACGAGTTCGTACTTGACACAATTAATTGTACTACGGAGAATATTTTATCCCTGGAAAACACCGCAAATGCACTTTACAAAAAAAAAAAGTTTTAAATGAATACAAAATGTTTTAATATTTGTGCTGCCAATTTTCAAGGGGGGAAAAATAAAACCATTTTTTTAAAAACCTTACGGAATAACCCAATTAGAAATATACATATAAAAAAATACATATTCAGTTCACACGGCACCTTCCAATAACGTCCGCTAGAAAATTATTGCTGCTGAAACATACCTGCCATGATACTATCAGCTGGTCAAACGTGAAACACGGTACACAAGAAATACGCCGACAGGGAATTCACATTAGATACAGATTGCGTAACGTAATAACGAAAATATGACGCTGGGAATCACGTGTATAATCCACTGAACAATTGTGCCCCTCCCCTTATTACATATTTAACACAAGAAAACGAGACGAGTGCTTTTGGAAAACACAACAATAAAATTTCAATTGAACTTACAAATACTTTACAGTCAGGAGTTCAGATACGTAAGTAAAACTTCCTCGTCCGACTAAAAACTTCGATTATGCTGTTTGCAGGAAAATGGAAAAAATTGAAAGCACTTTCAACAAACAGCACGTGGATGTTCGAAGATGGAAGCGTTCATAATAAAACTTTTATGATTCATGCAAATAGTTACGTCATTGTTCCGAATAAAACTAATCAGTAGTCAGTACATAAAATAATCATACAGTAAATATCATTATATTTTATTGGAGAGATATACAGTACGCATTTGTATACAGTCTGTATTTATTGTTTATTTCCATATCGTACTTAGTATCAGTTCAACGAATTTTTTCTATGTACAACATTTGCTTTGACGATAGTGGCAAGATTTTACCGGATGGTAGTTGATTTTACCCCTGCTGTAATTCTCACATTAAACAGAAGCCATAAAAAATGATTTCGATTTTTATAAATTAATTATAATATTAAATAAATAATTTAAAAATTCATTTGATTCAATAGTAAGACAATGAGGCCATGTTTCGTTCCCTGTACTGATGCGACCAACTGCCTAGCCGCCAGTTGTTCTGTTACTCCATGAGTTTAAAACGGAGCTGGGCATCGGAACAACTACCATGCTCTATTTTCGGCGCGTAATTTGAGCTTTTTGATTACGAATTACAAGCCATTTACATATACGGCGATGGTAAACCCGTCATACTGTCATACGATTTGACAGGGTAACTTGTTTACAGTTCTCTTATACGTAAACGAGCATAATAAAACAAACGAATTTTAATATTTTAACAGCCTCCACGAGTACATATCAACCTCAAAGTCGTACACACAGCAGAATAAAATGTCACAGGTTGGCATTTCAACCTGCTTTATTTTCGCCTAGTTACGTTTGCTTGGTTTCTGTGTGCTTTAATTCAATTGAAAAAATTAGTTTGATGGGGGGGGGGGGAAGACGGGTCTTTAGATTAATGCTGTCATGAGACGAATTTGCATCGTTTTGATGGAGCAGTAGAAAATTTTGCTCGTAATGAAATATCATTCAAATAATTGTAACTTACAAAATTTTAACTACAATGAAAAAACAAAACGCGATATATACGTCGTTCGTAATCATACAGATGCAGCAATACACACACGCGCGCACCCCATACCCCCTGGGCCGTTTACCCACCCACACTAACCTACGCACTAACACACATTGGATGAAGTTAACCATACACTAGTAGAATTCACGATATAGACCAAGAAAGAAATATTATTTACACACTACAAAAGTGTTGAAAATGCGACTTTTTTTGGGCCACATGCATTTAAATAATTATAGTAACAGTTTACAAATACATTATTTACTAAACACGCAAACTTACTGTTAGTTAAATTCGCAACCTCTTAAAAATGTGTTTGCCTATAGAAATCCTTTCAAGTTTACTTCTCCAAAACACATTTGCTCATCATTAGTATTATATAATTTCGTTGCAGAATCATTCAGTACAATAAACACTACACACATTTCCTAAACCCAACAAACTTGCCCTTGGTCGCCGCCCTTGCTAACCTCCAAATATGCATGTTTCTGGTATTTTCCCACCACTGTGAAATCAGTGCATGAAGCATTTGTGCTTTTTCCTCGTGCAGGTTATGTGTGAGATTGGCCAGAAGTAGAATGACGTAGTAGGTGCGACGATGCGCCTGTGCGAAGGGATCAGAACTACTTCGCTGCACATATTTGCATTGTGTAGGTAATGGGACATGGCCTGAGATTACTCAAGGGTGAGCAATTTAAAAATTGAAATAGTTTATATATTACTAAAAGTAAAAGAAAATACAGTAACAACTTTGGTCCATGTCACGAGTACAAGTAATTATATACATTTTAAAAAGTGGAACATTTGATTTTGTGGCTTTTGTCGAAGGATCAAATGATCATTGGTCGGAGGCAAGGAAGAGGAGGCGATGTAGGAGGCGCGCATCGTATTGTGCAAGTTTGTGGCGGGAAAACACTTACAGGTTCAGAGACATCTTGCAGAAAATATATTACTCGAAGTTCATTAGGTGTTGAGGGTAGTGGTCTACCACCCAAGTGGTGACTTCATCCCTTGTCCCCCACATCTAATATTTAAGAACTGTTTGGTGCATGCTGCATCCCCTGCCTTAGCATCCCTTCATTGTGCCGCGAATGTGCAGCCACGACTCGATACACTCTCGACTATGGTTTCCCACACCTGAACCCACATGCATCTGCCATAAACGCCAGAGCAAGTTTGGCATGTGAGATCACACCCTGCTGGTCGTACATGCCACCAACAAGGTCAAGCAGCCATCCAGCATTTATGTCCCCAACAGGTAACTCTTGGATTCTTAACAGTGCAGACCAACCCTCTGAATTAGAATTGATTCCAACCACTAGTTCACCAGAAAAATCAATGCCACAACATGAATCCATATGTAACTGCAAGTTTAGTGATCACTCATGAGCCATCGTCATTCCATGCCTGCCACTTATGTGTGTATATGTGGGTGAAGTTTGGTGATGTCATGCGATCCCTATAATTTTAACATAAATATGTCAATATAATAAGGGTATGAAAAGGAAAGCATAGGAAACCATTATTTTACACAGTTCACAATGACATACCTTGACATGAACCATGCATCCATGAGTGCTTTCGTGACCACTTGGACCTCTGCATCGCCTGCACTACTAGCCTACACTGAGCAAACTCGAACATCAGGCCATGAGTGCGTGGTGCAGGTTGACGGGAATATAACTTGCACCGCCCTGCCAACAGGTGCTATGTGACTCAATTGACCATTTTACTTTATTTACCCCAATGGGTAACTGTCGGGACAAATCAGTAAGCAATCCAATACAGTGTCCACCCCAAAGCCACAGTCATCAGGCACACTGGCAAATGAAAGAAACATCGAAGCAGTTTGCGCTGTGATGCCTGATGTGACAATTATACTAATGACGTCGACTAGCATGATGGTCTAATTGTAACTGCTACATGGCCCCAAGTGCAGTGATTAAGTAACAGACTCAGTTTTGGCTCGACCATTGGTAGATGAGGTTTAAGTGGACAGGTTCGTCGAATGTTGAGTTTACCATGTTTTGGGCACCAACATAGAGCATTAGTTAATGAGGGTTCGTGTGGTCGACGGCCCATGTGGCTGTACCCCAGATGTTCCTCCAGCTCTTGAAAATACAGTTGATGATGATAATCTAACATTCCAAGGACTACGCTAGTGGAAGATGTTTAGCTCCTTCCATACGCTTATCTAACTCTCGTTAAATGCTTTTCGGGCCACCTTCACGCCCTTAATAAAATATGTCAAGTTCTTAAAAACAAGGTTGACTGGCCGGGAAGCCAACAAGAAATAATTGTGTTCACCAAATCGGTTCCACAACACAATTCATTCCTATTGCACCCTCCGAAGAGGCACTGAAATGACATGTCTCCGTTTAAACGGGAGAATGCTGACACAGAACAAAAATGGCATAACTGCCTTCATGACTTATGAGTGAAAACTTAAGGTTTAGCTGTGTAAAAACAGCTAGATTGTGGGGCAGTGCTCCCTCCAGCTTGAAAACAAAGATACTACGTTCCAAAAAATCACGTTAAAAAGCTATTGCAGTTTCAATGTTGATGAAAATGAGTGCAGGCCAGAGGAGCCATGCGCGGATGTCCACCCCATGAATATCTCAATATGTTACTGAATGTATGTTCGCACCAAGCTCCCTGGTTGGCCGAGCTCTGCCATGAAAACATTCAAAAATATGATAGTTAAAATAATGATGATGGCGAATGAAACAAAATGGTTGTGTGGAACGCCGATGGGATATTAAGGCAAAAACCTTTCCATCTTCATTACATTCAACACACTTCTGAAGAATATAAAATATAAAACTTAACTTATAATTAAGCAGTAGATGTAACTCTTAACTTACAAGATGTCATCCAGCTTTACACATTTGTGTACCAAGTGGTGAACAATAAAATGAATTTAATATGCCCATGACATTTATTATGTGGGCTGCCATGATGCTATACATTAAAGTTCTCCTCTCATGTCAACAAACATTTGTTTCAAATAACAAGCAGAGCAACAGTCAAGGTTCAACGAGGTAAAAAATAGTTTCAAACCGTGAACTTCACTCACAAGATTCGATGCCACAAAACACTTCTTTGTTCAGACCGACGCCAGTGAGTGTGGACTTGAGGCAGTGTTATTCCACCTTGCGGAAGATGGAACAAGCAAAATTCTCGATTTTGGAAGTGCGAAATTTGGGCCAGTCGAACATGTCCACTCACATGCGACAGTTTGTGTGCGAGTATATGATATATAATTGGTACATAAGCCGATGTACAAATGGAAATCAACAACAACAACCTTGCCTGCCAAGTGAACCCTTTGAAACTGAAAAATACTCCAGGGATGTGACCTTCCTCTGTGCCGCATGTTCAATAAAAAGGGGGGTGGGGGGGAATTAAGTAATTCCACTCCAAAAGAAAAATATTCAGCCCTCAAAAACAGAATCACCACATAACAGTGCATAAAAGTGGCTACAGTAACATAATAGAAAGACTGAGAAGTAACATATACAAATATATATAGAAGTGGCATAAGAAACACATGGCACAATAGGATGAAAATATCCTAAAAAAAATGGGCAAGATAAAATACTTGCATGTCAAATAGTAATAAATATTAGGTCCAGAGGTAAATCGACTAGATTATGAGTAAAAACACGTTAATTATGGTGGTATGCTATAAATCTCATTTTGTTGTATTTATTGAATTCGTTCTTGGTAAATTATTTTTTATTATAACATAGTAGGACATGAGCATATGAATCGGAATAAATAGTTAATATCACTGTTGACATATAAGCACAGAAAACAATATGAAAAAAAAAAATTGTATGAATGTTCTTACACTTCGGAGCAAAAATTATTTTTAATAAGCATGATTAGGAATCTCAGAATTGTTCTAATATAAAATATTATTAGGTTTACAACAAGAATATAAATTTTTGATATTATTTTGCTAGTAAAGAGGATATTGAATGCCTGTACACAGACAAGAAAGTTCATGTATTCAACTATTATATGTATATATATTAGAATACCATATAGAGGTTCTTGAATAAAAGAAATATTTCACATTAATCAATATGCCATTCAATTCTTAAAAATATACAGTGGATAATACTTGGCTTTCGAATGCATCCAGCCGATATAAAGATAGTTACATATGACCAACGAAAAAATAACATTATGATACAATACTAATAATAATAATAATATAACTGTCTCGTACAACTTTGTCATAATTTAGGGAAGTTCATTTTTTTGTATGATACTAAAAGTTTATAAATTTTTTTTTCCTGGACTTAGCTGGCAACATAGAGTTGAGGAAAGCAGAACTCGCAGAAATAGGCGAGAAGTAGATGCTCTGCATAATGCGAGAATTAGCTATCTGCATTCCTTGAAAAGTCATACTGTAGTACAGAATGTAGAATTTGGTAAAATCTTAGCCGTAGAAATACAATGCAGAACTGAAATGCAGTATGTAAATAGCCATGCTATGGCATGGTGTAGAATGAAATGGAACCTTGGAACGATGGGACCCTCTCTAAAAAAAAAAAAAAAAAAAAACACACAAAGGAGCAAAAATAATTAATAAAGGAAATCTAGCTGGGGACACGTAGATGCGACGCAATTAAATTATCGCGGTACTCACCAATGAGGCTAACCAAAATATACTTACATGGTGACAGAAGAAGACAGAAACACCAGAACAAAATAAAAACAAATCACCACACCACAAAAAATACATTTTTGTCTCCACTACATGATGTTATGCATGTATAGAAACACACCTAAAGGACTTCAAGTACCAAAAAACATGTTCACAGCCACCGCATGGTGCAACAGCGCCATGACGGCAGTGAGCCTGAAAGTCAAATGTGTAGAGGTAAGGACGGTGGAGCAGGAAGACGCAAGAAAAGCGTAGTACCGCTATCTCAGCTAGATAGCATAGGTTGTACAAAAGCAAGTAGAGCATTGCGTCGATGTTAGAGAGCACGTGAAAATACTGAGTTTTTTTAATAGGAAATCACAATCTGACTGCATGATCACAGAAATAAAATGCAGAATGAGCTATGGCAGAGAAACAGCACGTTGAAGAGGGCTACGGCCGGTGCTACAAAGGGATGTGCTACAATTCATAGAACATCCGGTGAAAAAGGAAAATAAGGACTAAAATATGGTTTTGGATGCCGCTAACGAGTTTGAGTACGAAGCTTTGGAAGAACGACTTGAACAGTATTGAAAAAAAAAAAAAAAAAAAATCTTTAAATGTTAAAATATTAATACTCATATGCAGTAGGTTGAGATAAGGAAATTAATCATTTTATATCGCCAGATACACCAATGTTAAAAATATATAATTTTCTTGATGTAAATGAAAATGGAGATAAATAAATATATAGGAAACAAATTTTACTTGCTAATCGGAGAAATCATATGTAGTTCAAAATGAGAATAAAAATATTATTTACCATCATAATAAAAGTAATAAAAGTAATGAGACACGATAAAAAAAAATTTGCAATTATTTTGAATACCAAGAATACTTAAAATTAAGCTAATTAGCAGCGGGAGAGGCAATGATAATGCTCAGTGATACAGTAATTGATAAAAACATTTTTAATTATTTTTCTAAAAATGTAAAAAAAAAATGAGACATCAAAAATTGATAGACACACATATTGCTAACTATCATTGAGGCATACTCAAGAAACGAGAATTGTAGGGACATAGATTATAACTTTAATGTTGTAATTAAAAATGCATGTAAAAAGTAGTGTCGTATTTGAGACGGCACACCCCTTTCAGGAACTGCCCGTCTGTCGCCACCCTTACAAGTAGGCTAACCGGGATCCTCCTGTTCGCACCCACAATCAGCCCACCAGAAAAATTTTTACACGGGACTCACAGAAAAATGCAGTGGACAGCATACCATCATGCCAGTAATGGGGGAATTATGCTACAAAGAGCATCTAAGCCCACGCAGAGCCACCATCTTTCATTAAGATGCATTATATAAATATAGCTGCACGATGCCAACATCTGGGGATGAAGAGGAAGAGAGTATGCCCACGTCACAGAACCACAACAAAACCAAGGCTAAAAAACATTAGAACAACAGCGCCGTATATGCCATGCACACTGCCGGGACATACGATGCCAAGATCTACAGGGGCATCAGTAGGTAACAGCGCCATGGACAGCACTATTCAGCCAAAGAACATCCAGTTGCAAGCAAACTACGACGTCGGGAGTGAAAAGCCAGGGAGCCACCTGAGGACGGCCAAGATCGCAGGTGTGGACCCCACCAGTGGGTGTCACGATGCTGATATGCAGCCTAACCATTCCAGTGTTACATCATTAATTATCAACAGCATTAGGGTCATCAACACTAAGAGGAGATATACTAGCAGAGTGTGTAGGGGATGCTCGTAATCCGACTCAGCGACGCCCACACAACACCGCAAGTAGTAATAGCAGCGACGAATCGGGGTCAAAGGGAAACTCCTCCTCTCCCCGCCACTCGAAGTGAACCTGTCCAGGCCGGCATGCAGCATACACAGTATGCAGACAATCACCAGTGTCCACAACACTTGTCACGGCGCAACCGTGCGAACCACAACAACCACAGTCATTATGCCCACAGCAGTCTACAAAGAGTTACAGCTTGCAACCACGCAAACATGCTAAGACTATCGGCAAAACGTTGTTCCACGTAAGTGACAGAAGCTTCGTCGAGCGAATGGCCATGAGAGTGAGGGGGCGTTTCACACGAGCCAGGCGTCACATATAGGCCGTTCTCCACATCTCAGGGCCCAACACACACCGACCACATAGATGTCACCAGTGAGCTGCTATGCCCAGTGTATCATTCTGTGTGTACACATCAGTTGTGTAAGTGCAGTGCTAGTGTGGCCTGTATTAAGTGTATAATTTTGTGTATTTTCTTTGTTGTGGGGTTTTAAAGTAATTAAATTTATTCCAGTGCAACCAGTGCCATGAGAAATGTGCCAAATGTGTTTTAGGGTTATGTTTATGTTATACATGTACTTTTCAGTAGAAATAAACAATAGGTTTTCTAGTGTCCTAGTGTCCCCAAGTGATATGCAATATTGTTCTTTAATAGTGTGATATGTATTGTAATATAATATTGTTTGTTTTAAATTACTAAAACTGACTTATGCCATTATGCACCAATGCATCATCATGCAACTAATGCAAACCAAATCATGGTAAGTCCCTTTCAAGCCATGAACTATATGGCACAACATTTGTCTCGTCACCAGGGTTTGTTGTGTTTATTTTTAAGAGGGTTTTATAATTTATTTTTCATGAATATGTTTACGTGTGTAGCGCCACTGATGTGTACAATGCTACGCTATCCCTAGCCCATTCACCTAGTCCGCAACATACACCACCCATATACATCGGGAAGCAGCCACAGCGCAACAACTATGTTAAGTGTAAAGTTCCTGAGCAGCTCGACCATATCAGTGGTGGGTGTGTCAATGTGCATGTAAAGGAATATGTAATTTATTTTGTAGAAGTGTTTTATTTGTTATCTATATGTATAGTGTAGAGTCAGTGTTTTTCAAAGTCAATTTAAATATGTTTGTTTACATCCAAGTGCTAAAAGCTACGAACATCTAACCTATGAAGTAAGGTTATGAATATTGGTGGACACACCAGTATGCACTATTATACACACCGTCATATATTTTGCAAAGGGTATTGTGTTTTTTTTTTAGTGCTATGTTATTTTTGTGTTGCATATTAAATAAGTGCATAACATGTTCCCAATCATGTGCACAATGTATGGCATGTACAAAATGCACTACACAGTGAGTGGAAATACCACCGCCACATATAATATTCAGTGTTCATTGTATTTGCATTAATTTTAAGGTTTTTTTTTTTTTATTGAAGTGAGGTATATTGCATGTGTTGTACATTAAATATATCTATGTATTTATTGAATCCCAAGTATCACTGTGCTATGATGTACATTTTTAATTTCTAATAATTTAATTTAAGATGTAATTTGCACACACCCCTTTTAAATCGTAATTTGCGTTATAAAATAATATTATGCCAGTAGTGGCCAGTCATTATTCAACTCAGAACATTACAAAGACTATGTTTAGAATGCCTTGTGCGTTAGGGCACAATCTTAAGAGTGGGAAGTCGGTCAGCTACAGAGTCAGCTAGCAGCAAATCATGGAGGTGGAGTGTGTGTGTTAGGTTTCGGCGTTTCCCGTGAATACCGGGCGACCATCAACCTTTTAGCAACCAGATATGTAACTGCAATATACTAAGTATTTCTGGAACATTTTTCTGTCTTGTCGCCCGGTAAGCCATGTCCACTCCCCAGTGGATTAGCATCGCCTCGGGGAACGCAACATGCATGTAATCATTTAATTGTCATCGGACATTTTTCTGCTTCACCACACGGCCGGTCAGAATAGCACAGTGTATTTAGTGTAAAGTTCCCTCAGAGAAGGGGTTGTAATCGTAAATATAATAAATAACTCGTTTTCAAGTCAGTTGTTTATTCACGACCACGTAAGCATTTAAGGGACAGGCCCTAATAATCTGTTTTGTTCCTATCTGTATGGGCGTGTGGGAGGCCCCGACAGCCCACGTACATGAATGTTATGGTTAGGAGATTTTCCCACCAACAACAACAATGATGCATAGCCGGCCGACAGGCTATTGTTTAGGAAACAACCTGCATATGGAGTAATAATATACAGGCGGATGACAACAATTCAGCAGCTACGGTGAGGAGATTGGTCCTGGGTCGATGGCCCACAACCCTGAGGTTAAGAGGAGCAGCATCATCTTTGACGTCGCCTGGCGTCTGAAGCCCTGGGTACACTTATTCCTTTCCTTTCACCATCACCGCTCCAGAAAAATCTCGTTCCAATCTTTACTGGCATCGGCCGTGCGTCAACGATCGACATGTTGTCACAAGTCACACCTGTGTTTATATTTGTTTATTTCTTTTAGTAATTTTTAGAGTGTTATGTAAGAGCTTGGCCTGTGTTTCACTTCATTACGAATCATATTCCATCAGTCATTTTATTTACATAAACTATAACATTCTGAATATTGGATTTTATCACCAGGCGGGAATGGTTAGCCAGTGAGAGAGCTGCACGCCATTCCCCAGCAGTAGCATTATCGCCTCACCACCGAGTGAGCGCACAGTTCGCGTCCTTCCCCGTAACATCACATTTAGCTGAATCATGTAGTGTATCAATTATCAATAGACAATTCATATTTTTCAGGAACATTTAAGTTATTTTTGCATCCAGGGAGAGGGCTACTCGCCAGCCCAGTCTGTTTTTATTCGGCTTTGACATAATGTCCATGTAATTCATTGTATGGCATTCGGGCAGTTTTGTCTGCATTAGAGCACTCCATGCTAAAGTGGAGTTTGTAAATGTAAGTGCCTCATACGAGGGTTCAAGATGAATAAATTTTGGTCATTGGAAATCACGTAAATTTTATTTGTTTTTGGCCACCTATCATCTAAGTAACCGAATTATCATTATGTAATAAAGTCTTGGCATGGGGATAGCCTCGACAGTTTTCGAAGAGTTTTGGATGATCATATCAAGGGAGCTCAGATATCCTCGACTAGCCTAGGCATGTGGATTATAGTACACAGGACAACTGCAGCAGTGACGTTGGAGCATCAGGGGCCCACATTTAGGGCGAACGGCCCACGACCCCAACTTCGTCATTGTGTTCTCGACTGAGCGAGGAGTGGTGCCCCCTGGCAACTTGAACCTACAGCAGCGAACATCATAACCTACAATCATTCCTTGATGCCCCACTTAAGAACACGTCAGTACGTATGACATATAAACAACCTGACAAGCAACATTTTTAATAGTGATGGCGAACAGGGAAACAGATCACGTAATTTTTTACGTGTCATACTCAAAGTGGAAACCACCTTTTCATTAAAGATTCAGGTATTGGGCAGTATTACAGCCAGTGGTTTGGTAGGAGATTGAGGTTAGTTTGCCAAAGAGACTTAACCACATAAAGTAAGCTCGACCATGAGGTCGCCTAACCTAACTTTTGTAATGAAAATTAAAAATCGGTGAATGAGAGAATTTTCAGTACGTGCATAAGAAAGCCAGGCTGCAAATAAGTAGAATGTTATAATAGGTTTTATCAGGGACAGTTTATTTTACCAGAAATTAAACATAATAAAAGATGTATTGTGTACCACGTAAGAGTTAAGTCATAATACAAAGTACCGCATACCACACGTAAGGGAAAATAATTTTATTTTAAGAAATAAGGTTTTCTGAGGCGGATAAAAGAATTTTCACAATGCATCATGTCATTTCCAATCACCAGCAACCAGCATTTCAATTCAAGCACAGTACAATTTACATTTAAGTTTTTTTATTGACTACGCGGGACAGGTGGCCCAGTGACTAACATGATCGACTCGAAGCTGCATGGACATATGTGAGTACGTCCTCCCTGGACCTTCAATTTTTGTGAAAGTCATGTAGTGTATCAATAGTAACGTGTAAATATGGAACCATGTTTATTTTGCTATTCGGGGAGCGTGTCACACAGCGGCCCAGTTTATATTGTACATGACTGGGATATAAGTTGCATTTTAATTCATTGTCAGCTTCCCGCCATTTTCACAGTTACAGTGTATTCCTACTTGATAGGAGCAAAAATGTATAAGTGCCTCTTACGAGGGATTCATTCCAATAAATCATGATTGCTATAGAATCTGCTTCATATTTATTTGATATGGTCATATCTCGACCACATAACCTTGATGGTAAAAAATACATAACCAGTGAAGATATGGGATGGCCTACACAATCCTTACTTTACATCCTCTGTTAGCCAAAGCATAATGGATATAGTTATCATCATTTTCGGAAATTACTACAGTAAGACAATGGTGCATCAGGGTGGCACTTAAGGGCTAATAGCCCACAACCCACAGCAACATCTTGTTCTCTGCTGAGAAGAGAGCTGGCGCCCACCTGGTATCATAATCTAACCTACAACCATCCCATTACATAAATAATGTCCTGATGCCCGAACCGCGGCTACATCACCGTGTTTATGGATGTTATGTTGTGCTGGTGCAAATGTTAGGTGTTTATATTTAATCCACACCCCTTTTCAACCCACAAAAATATTTATTGGCTTTTCTTATAATATGTGAGGACACATGGTAACGTGTTTGCATAAAACACTATTAAAATAAAAACATACACAATGTACCATGTTGCATGTTCAGTTCCTGCTAAGTTTCTTGAGAGGTTGGGCGTGTGTCGCCATGTTCGTGGCTTGCGCATTGTGGGCGGCCAACAACATTTGTTTTACTAATCTTTAGTGTACCAATATTTTAATTTTACCTCAGAACCATTTTATATCGCTGCCCAGTATTCCACCTCTCACCTTCCCCGATTCTTGAATCGTCTGGGGAAGCGTAACTTTACATCTTAAATCAAATTTTGGCTTCGTGCTGTTTTGTAAATTTCACCTTAGTCGGCAGGTTAAAGCCAGGCAATTTATGTCAGTTATCATCATGTAGAACACTAATAATAAACCCAGTTAAAATTATGTAGATGGCATCCCTTGTTTTATTCGGGTCGCCTTCGGGCATTTAAGGCACGGGACCTCATCTTTCTGCCAAAAGTGTCAGTTGGTTCAAGAGTACTTGGAAAATCTCCAAGGGTAATTGTGTTTAACGGTTAGTAATTCTGTATGGGTGTGTGGTGAGCGCCAATATTTCACAGCGTAGTATACAATTGAAATTGGAATATATCTGAGGAGCAGCAGAGCAGCACACTGGAAGGATTGTCGCCTTCGGTCGTCAGCACACGATGCTGAGACAGAAGAGTCAGCTCTCCACATCATTACAGTATTGTTCACCGAAAAATGCCTGACGCCCCAGTAACAGTGTATTTCCAACAACTTTTTCTGGTAAATTTATTTTACCACCCCTCAAAACATAAACAACCCAATCTTACACCACTCCATGCCATCAAGCCTAAACAAACAAATGAAATGGTTCAAACTAGCATGCAGCCATTACATCATGTGTTATGTACTAAGTACGTTTATGCTCGATGTTGGTACTTATGCTTGGTATAGCACTGATTGACAAACAAACACTTCACAAAATAATACACTGAACAATAATGATAATAACACATCAAGTAAAATAATAAACACTTGGACAGATTAAAAAAGGTCATGAAAATAATAAAATAGATAAACGCTCTCACACATGTGGGACACTGCACAACACTATAGTCGCACTGACCTCATGCAGGCGATGGGCGAACTGCAGGACATGGCAGCTGGTGACGTGATGAATGGTCTTGGGGAAACACCATGTGGGACACGTGGCTTTAGATTGAACCTGTTGTATTGTTGGGACTGCTGATGTCGCTGGGACAGATGATCACATGATGACGGTGTCACTGCGATGACTACTTTGGGTGTAGATGTGCACGTAGCATGCTGTGTGCTACTAGGCCGCTTAGAGCAGCAGGGCGGGATGAGTCGCCTTCCGATCCCTTTTCGTTGTCTCTTCTGTTGCCGATGCTATGCGAGCGCTGAATGCATCGTCTGTGGTGTAAGTCAGGATGTTGGGCGCCCTCATAATGCTGAAATGACATGCCTGACTCAGAAGCAGATGAGCCCATGTATAATGCCAGAGATGTGTGGTGTCTTGGCATCGCAACATCAGTAGGTGGGAGCGTCACCTGACGACCTCGGCCGCCCTCGGGTTGCCATTTTGATTCATCTTTTATGGCATCTGGAATGTCGAACACTTTAGGACAGTCATCTAAAACTACAGATGCTGGCATGCTGAATGTTGCTGGCAGATTGCTGCCGGTTGCTGCGGCATCATTAGTTGGATCCCCTTTAGACACGGTGGTGTTGGGCATCTCGGATGGAAGCGCGCTTGGCACATTGCTGTTATGTTGTTCTGCCACCGAAACCTCGACGTCGGTGAGCTATGCCACCGCTGACCGATTCTCATCACCACCTGGTGAGAGAGGCAAACACCAGACATCAGAACATTTGTGCTTGGCGGCCGTAATGCATCATGATAATAAGTTGCTGTTCTCCCCCTGCTTAGGCACACTGTGTAGCAGGTGTCGCCCAGATCTCGGATGAAGGTATATCGGCTGCTACAGTTTGCAGCAAAGCCTGCACGAAACCTTTACTTGTTGGCCCACTGAGAGGAACTAGGGGTTACTGTGCCAGTTGTATTGGTACAACTCTCATATATATATATATATATTTGTGTGTGTGTGTGTTATTAATTTAATAAGTTCTTAATTAATTACTTTTTATACAAAAACGATTGGTTTAATTAAAAGATGCTCCAGTTATATTTATTTGATTGGTTTATGCAATTCAAAATGTAAAATATATTGAGAATCTATTTAAATAATTTTGCTGTTGCCCAATCTTGTTAACTTGAAAAGGCAAATTACTTGATGCCAATTGAAAACATTTTACTGTGTTATATGTCTATTTGGTGTCCAAAACTAATTTTTACTTAGTATTTAGTATTTGCATGGTGCAAATACAATTTAAAGTGTCGTAATGAAATAATTGTTTTTTATCTCTGTTTCATACATATTTCTAAATATTGTATTACATATCTACTAGTCACTGGAGTTGTCCTACAGATATTTATCTGCACTGATAATTTAGTGCATTACATACATATTACGAAAACCTCTTATGAAAAATGCGAAGTATTTCAATATCAGGAGAAGAAAACATTAAGAATGTTTTAAAATCGATTAACAAGATAGCAAAAATAGAAACATGAATGTCACCAAGTATCAGTCCATAATACTGACAAAGGTTTTAATAATCACAAGCTTACAACTATTAATACTGAGTGGTAAGAAATTATGAGAATACTCACTCGGGTCATAAAAATCATAACATAAAAAATATATTGCCCCGACAACACACCACATTTACTAGACGGTTCACAGAGCCCATAATATCTCAATGACAGATTAAAATCAATGTCCTTAATATTACCAGCCAGTGGACATAAAAGGAGATCCCTATAACCAGTCCAGATTGCTTAAAGCAATTTTCAAAAATTATGCCCTTACTTCTCTGGAAGATTTTCCGGTCACAGTTAATTCTGATTAGACTCCTGTAATTTAAACGTAACTGGCCTCCACATGAAATTTAATCAATCCACCAAAAGATTTCCTTAAGGCTTGCTGCTCGCATTTTCGTGAAAACCATGAACATGCACGTAAGATACACAGTTTAGGAACTGAGCATACACATGACTGTTAAATATTACTTGGCTCCAGATATAATTTATATTTAAAAATATGGGAAACACCACAGCCAAAAGGACCCATCAAAGGGCATTTACCATAAATGCTACAAATTAGAATTTATTACATTAAAATATCCTGACAGGCTTAATTTACATGAAGGCATCCAATATGAGTGTACGGGCCTCCAAAGCATCGTGAAGCTGAATATTAAAAATTATTTTAAAAAAATTCAAATAAAAGGTTTCTGCTTTGTCTGCAAGTGCGGACAGTTCGTCGGTACAAACAACATTGAGCCGGGCTAGACAGACAGGGCAGCGGCTAACAAACTAGACTAGGCGTCTGCAATAAAAAATTATTAAGTTCAAAATTATTCACACACATGATTACCATTTAAAATTTAGAACATGCAAGCTAGAAATCATACAAACATGATACACTAGAAATTAAGGCTGCTCACCACCAAAATTAAGCTTTCTCAACAGTTACAGGATAATTACAAAACTTGATTCATTATCTTTTCTCAAACTGTCCAACACTCACAGATAGTGTTCGTTCCCATCGTCTTACACAGCTAAAATTAAAGTCTTCGCAAACAAACAATGGCCAGCTGAAATGGACATTACAATTTCAATCACGTTGTATCCATAATGACTGTCCACGATGCCTTCTTCATAATATGCAGGTCGTTTCGATGTGGTGATCGGTAGGAGAATAAAATTGAGAGTAGGTCAGCGCTCCTACCCTCCAGTAGTCACATGGCCCTCTCCAATTAAATTTAGTCACTTTAGGGGATTGGAAAAGGGGTGGGGGAAGAGAAAGGAGAATGGAGGGTGGACCAGCTAGCGATGGAGAACGTCCTCGCAAGCTGGCGGTGGTGGCGACGGTGCGAACTAATAAATAAAGCATAGCACTGCTGCATTTCTACTTGATTCTACCTACTTCATTCTATGGGCATGGATACATGGGATGCAGAACTACTTCACCTAAACAAGTTCATCTAATGAAGAGGGCCATGGTTACACGAGTGCTGTTAAACACATTCAGCTGAAATATTCGGTAGCCATGTCTGAACAAATTTAAAAACAGAATGTGTTTTCGTAGTTACACACCCAAAGCAGAATGAAATCAATGGAAATTCTATCCTCAACACACATGGAACTTCAAATGTATGATATTTAATTACAATAGCCTCCAAAATTTATCACTATTGATCTTTTTAATTGTTATAAACCTAAATTTCCTTACTGCAATGGTATAATGTGTGGGTATTAATACCTTCAATCTTAAACTTAAGTAATTTATTTTTAACATATACAGGAATTATAGCCAAATTCAGGAATTATAGCCAAATTCAGCAATATTTAATACACTGCTTTTTTACATCCAAGCAGCCAATAGGAGCGCAGCAGAGAAGAGAAGTAGTCCGAAACAACTGATGAAAACTGTTCACTTTGAACGAGAAACAACTGCGATCGGAACTAGTTCGAAGGCAATGTAATCTCTTCAATAACTGAACTTGTTAGGTGAAGTAGTTCTGCTTCCCATGTAACCGTGGGAGAGGCATATTTTAAAAACCATTCCGTAAGAATATTCACAGTTTTAGGCCTCTAGCATTATTTAGGTCAGCTTTATGACTTTTTAAAAATGTCTGAATTGACTATATTTCTTACTGTTATTTTTAAGTAACACATTTGTTTTCCATGACATAGCACATTATATGTAATGTACACCAGTACTTTAATGCTACTGTGTTTAACACTTTACGACTGCGAGGTAAAGAAATGTAGTATTTATTATTGATATTTGTTGGGTTATTTCTTTAAAAGGATGGCTTCAGTTGAAATAAATATTAGAACGAAGTGACAACCAGTCAAACGAAAAAGGCACATTAATTTCAATCTCAAAACTCGTGTTGCATATTTGTTGTCATGAAAACTTAAAAGATAGTGGCGAACATGCACACAAATAATACTATGGTAACTTTTATTCTGCTCATATTTCTATGTAATGCTGCTTACTGTTTATTAGATTTATTGAAATTTATCAGGCCGGGCTTAGTATTTTTTTTGGGACTGTGGCAAGTCACGTTCTACGACTCTGTTTCAATAAATAAACAGACGTGGGTGTAAACAATTAACTTTGTCATAATAACAGTTCACAGATAACATTTATAAATAATGTACATCAAATATTTGAAATCATGCACACATAAAGCATCGCCACTTTACACGCAACTGTTAACGAAACACATGTATAAACGTATAAATAATGCACATCAAATATTTGAAATCACGCACACACACTGCTATGCCACTTTACATACATCTGTTAAGGAAACATATCTATAAACGTATAATTAGTGCACGTCAAATATTTTAAATCATGTACACACACAGCAACGTCACTTTACACGCAGCTGTTAACGAAACACTCGTAACAGTACATTAATATTCAGAAACTTATCATGTCTCATTCACGGTATCAACATGACAATAAGCATCAGCTGACAATGTTTAGAATGAAACGAAAAGGGCGGGATAGTTTGCCGATGGCTTCCGCAAAGAGCACTGTAACCACTCAGTCACCCTCTTTATGTTTACTATATAGCTTGTTGGTGTCGAGGCACATTATTTTTATTTTCTATGATATATCTTGTAGCTTTGCTCCTGTTGGTGATTCGTTCTGCGATGCAGTAAGTCGTGGCCCCTACATCCCTCGTGGAATGTTTTCGGCACAGCCTTTCTTTTTTCTTCTTGAATGCTGCTTCTTGGCCTACGCAGCAGATGAAATTTTGATTATCTCCAGTACCAAGTAATATCTAACAATTTTGTTCGCATGCCACATGCTCCGAGCATACAGCTATTGTTATCATGAACTGTTTCATAGAGTGGTTGAACTAAATTTTCTTAACATTGGTAACTAATTAAAATAATTGTTTATTTGGACGATACAAACATGTAACCTACAAAATTAAGAAAATATTATGTGCTGTGACGATTTATAGATCGTCACCTAGTAAAATGTATGATTTTTGTAATTTTGCACCACAGTTGGTAGCGCTGCATATTTACTGTTTGTATGTGTATTCAGATTTGGTTGTATACCGAAGTTAATTTTCTCTTGTCGACCCTATTCATTTTGATTATTTTACGTTCACTGCCTTAAATTTCGTACTGTGTATTGTCACCACTTTCTATGTTAAGTTGAGTAAAATATCTACTTAGCTTCAGCCCTTTAATGCGCCACCATAAGATGAGTTATACTATATGCCAAGTGAGGTAAATAGTAACCAGTGTACTACCACTACAGCTAACTAGATATTAGATATTACCAAGTTGAGACATGTTTCATCTGTATTCATGAGTAATTTTATTGACAAGATTAATTTCCTTTATTTCATTCCTAACTTATTGTCGCTGCAGTCCTTACAGCATTATCTATATGGCTGTACTTAAAGAATAATTGCTATTTGACCTCAAGGTCCAAACTGAGTGATCAATTTTTTTACGAGTTAAATTCGTATGCCTACCGGCAATCACAGTTAGTACCTGGGTACTAATTTGCACCAGCAACTACCTTTGTATGATCTTTTCTTTATTTTGCTAGTTTGGGAGTCCATTTCTGCCTTGTGTGTACTCACATTGTGGTATATGATGATTTTCAAGTTATACCATGGTCTTTTCTAAAGAAACCTAATGGGTTTCTCTACACAAAACGAAATAGCAAACAAAGTGAACAAATAAAACAAACCATTCCCAACAATCCGAGTGATTTGGTCCCAAACAATTTGTGTATATCAGATATACTACTTTTGTAATGTTTCATTTTAATGTTTTGCTATCTGCCCTTCATGGAGAGTATTTATTAATGATTTTGTTCCTTGCACCAGTGAGTTGCAGTTTTATATAATATTACCAGCTGTGTTGTGTACAGTAAAAATACTTTTTACTTACGCCTAAAGGACTATTCTTGTTCATTCACATATTAGAACTTGAAATCCCATGCCACATGGCATTTTCGGTTATCAAATTACTTCTACATAAAATTGCAAGGGCTAATAATATTATTAAATATTTCATTTTACGTTTGACAGATTGACAACCATTCCCTTCCCTTTTTCTTTTAATTCCTATATCTGCACATATTTACTATATATATTGTGTTGTATGTGTGATGATGAATAAAAACATTTTGTAAATATCACCCTCTAGCTTGTAAGATGATTGTAACTATATTGTATTATATATTTTGTATATGCTAGTACCTGCATAAATTGTTTCTTTACTATTTTTTCCATGATAAATTGTATATAGTAAGTGTTGCATTATGTTAATGATGCCTCTGGGCATCTTTGTATTTTATTGCCAACGGGCAAATATTAATTCAAATTTATTATAAATCATGGTAGCATGCCCTAACTCTCACTGCGAACAAGCAAACGTGAAAGACACTCCTCAAACCAGTGACAGTGATAAATAATTTCCGAAAAGGAACAGTGCTCATTCCAATACAATGCTTTCGCAGCTTCTATATTCTTAAAAAGACATTTTGCACTCCTGTGTGAGTGCTACACATACGTGTAAATGCAGTACTTCATGAGAGTGTATAAACTTTCGCCAACAGGCGCAGGGCTACCAACTACCACACATAAACTTTCCTTTGCTATCCGTCACAGGCGTTTATCTTCATAAGTATTCAATTTTTTCTATGCTTTCGGTTGTTTTTCTTAAAATTAGGGTTTCATTGCATATTATAATAATTGTGTAAATGTATATCAGTGTTCTTTCAAACATCTTAGTCATAAGCAAGAAAACCACCCTTAGGTGTGTTGTATAGATTTAACTTTAATTTAAAAATGTGTTAACCTAGTGTATGCTGTCAGTCAATACTTAGCTGTAATCAGTAACACTTGCTTATTCCAAATATTCCAAATGTATGCACTAAAAATAACCACTGTACAACCTACTATAGACAGTTGAGCGTGTGTCCATCTGGGACCACCAACTGCTAAAACTTAATTCTCTGTCGCACTACCTCGTGCGTTACCAATTGCTGTATCATAGCTTCGTCGCAGTTACACGTACGTTACCAATTATTGTTCTTGCTGTCCCCTTACGAACACAACATTCCTTGTTACTTTGGTTGTTTATAACAAATGTGGTAGATAGTATTCTGTTAATAACTTGTATATTTCAGCCAGCTGGCTAGAGCCTTATATCTTCATTCAGTTTAAAGAGTAATGTTTCTGGAATGTTGTCAAGCGTTCATTCAATGTGCACTCAATCCAACCTTCCTTCTACCCACGCCCACTGCCTAGCTATTGGGGGTTGCTTTCTAAATAGTTATTAAATGTGGCAGTGGACACCTCCCTCCTCCCTTTCCAAGGTGTATCTTACAACATGTTCAGAACTTGTATTTTAATACCATGACTAGCAAATTACCTTTGTATCTTTGTAATATATTTTGACCTATTCTGCCTTGCCTCTTGCCCCATAACATAACTTAACTTATTTGTTTCTGTCAACAAACATATAAATACTAGAATTTTTAATTTTGTTTTTGCGAAGACAGCTCCTACCTGGAATTACGTTCTCGATACCGCAGTTAGGTCCTCTGTGTATTACACCTTGCGTTCCGTTCTTCATTGCCTTGAGCTCCTCGGCCCCAACAGATCGGATGTACCCCAAGATACTTGTGCCTCTCACTCACCACCACCATTACATGTGCATCCTCCTACATCCTTTCACAACCAGGACAGCTGTATTTCGAGGGGAGTAGTGTAGCTGCAACCTGGCATCGCTACACCGCCTAAGGTCGCATGGAATATAGCTGGTGGTCGGCTGCAATCGTTTGTTAATAACGACCCAGTTAGGTCGGCTATAAAAGTGTCCCCGTATGGCGGCGCCCCAGGTCTTGGCGAAGTATAGTTGTGAGTGAGAGGCTGAAGCAGAATTCAGCAGACAACCACAGGATCAGAGGAGCTTTACCTCCTTTTACAAGTTAAGGTATTTAATAATATTTAAAGTGGGATTTACACGAATTTTAGGATAGTAGACTTTAGAAGGAAGGACAAGTGTCACAATATGAAATTATGTGACACCACAGTATCTATGAAGGCTCGGCATGGATTATTGCTAAATAGCACTGTAATTCGGATGAAACTGTTTGTTGAACCAATGATCTGTGGTAAGAGAATTTGTTGTGGCGTCAGGTCAGTCAATGTTATTGTTGACCTGAGACAGGTGACATCAGGCCGCGCTACCCTGTTTTGCTGTTTTCCGGCAGTGACTTTCCTTTCTCCTCGCCCGTGACTGTTTTCTCCCTGTTTGGGCATTCATTTTTCCAATGTTGCCTGCCGCACAACTTGCATGGATGCAGAGGCTGTTTTTCGCTAGTTGTGCGGGGAGGGGCTGTGCCAGTAGATCGATAATCATTTGCCATTGTGGTGGTAGCACTATCTGTTGATGAGTTTTTGGCGGTACTTGTTGACACTGTCTTACTCGTGGCAGCACATTTTTTCATGAAATGTCCTTGGTCCCGTCACAGATGAACAGTTTCACGATCGTGGCATAGCTGGCCCAGGATGCTGAGTCGAGTAGAACGACCGTCTGTATGGAATCCTGCTCTGTTGCACGAATGATAGGAGTCAGAGCAGTGCCATACTCCGCATGGGCAGTAATTGCCACAACTTCGTAAATGTCCTTGAGTGATAGCTCTGGATGATATGTGCGAATGAGGCTGACGTGTCTGACAAAGTTATACAGTGATTCTTCCCCCTGTTTTTCCAAAATCACTCGGCTGTGTGCTCGCAGGAATGTGAAGGTTTTGGCAAAACAGCATGTGAAAGTGCTGCTGAGTTCAGCCCAGGTGATGCCAAAGGGGGAGACTCCTCTCCATTACATTCTTGCATCACTCCCTAGGCATTCACCAATGCTGATCTTAGTTAACGCCATAGCGAATGAGTCTGTTTGGGCAATCTTGAAGAAAATCCACTGGATTCTCACTTGCCAGGCCCGAATACATAGGCAGGGATTGAAATCCTGCTGGTGTTGTTGTGGATGGGCTAGTAGTCATGCACCCTGCTGGAACATGTGGTGTAATGGGTGTAACTGTGGTGCTGTCCGCTGGAGCCATGGCTACCTGGAGTAGTGGCATGCTGTGAGCGGCGGATGGGGCTATTTTTGACATTCCTGAACACGGCTTAAGGTGGGCGTGGCAGTGACAGTTGCGGCACGCATTTGGTGCATGAAAATGTTCTTTTATACAGGTTGCACCATTCTTCTGGTGTTGCACACTACTGATGAGCACCCTTTCCACATGACACGCAGTTGATAACTTCCCCTTCCACTCCTGGGCAATGGTGTTTTGACAATGTTAAAATGTTCCAAAGTTCACAGTGATAGATTTCGTTGTTACGTTGGTGAGCTGTCGAGTCGGTGATCATCGTGTTAGTACAACAGCAGGCACAGTCAATGAAAAATGTTTCACACAGTGTAACTTTTTCCTTGGATGACACTCACTTCTCATAATATACTCGGTGGCACCGAGCACATGCAAGAGTTGTTGCTCCTATGCAATCACATCGACTGGCATTTGCACATTTTCGAAGGGTTCGCCTAAAATGTGTCGGTGAGTGTACACTGTTCATTATGAATCCGGTGCAAGTGCATAGAATGGATATGCGGACAGGTTTGACAAATCCCCGGACCTGTCGAGGTCTCATGCACTGTGCACACATCCTCTGGTGTGACTGCGATGATGCATCTCCATGCTTACTCACAGAGTTCTGCATTAACATTATCAATAACTCCAATGGAAGGGGTCCGATTTTGGCATGGGGTGCAAGCATTTCACACACAATTTTGAGGGGTTATCATTAACCGTTTGCCAGTCCAAATGCCTGGGGTCTTTTACGCGATGTGGTTGATGCAGCAAAGCCATATTGTCAGCTGTTGTTTTCGTTAGGCACACAGACCATAAGGCTCGCGGCTGTCACTCAGGCGGTGTGGCACAGGAGGGGTGGTTCTCACTGATGTGGAGGAGGAGGGGCAGGTGATGAGCTCCTCTTGGCTGCTGGCTTTCCCCAAGATGGTGGAGGAGTGGTTTACATCACTGGTGCTGCATCGATCGATAAGCTCATGCACCAAGGTCCAATATGGTGGATTTTCCTTGCTGGCCTGGAAAAATGGTTACCCTTGTTGCTAAAACTTCTATGTCACCATATTGATGTCTTCTGGCCCCGAAATTTGCAAGGAAAGACATAGGTAGGCAAAATTATGTGGGACAAATTTACCAGTATCAAAATATAAGTGAACCTACAGGTTCAGCAGATCCTATGCATGCGAGAGCACGTAAAACACATGTGGTCACAAAAACATGAAACACTGGGAAAATACAAAGACATGGAATTACCCTACAAGGAGTCACAAAACATGGAAATACATTAAATGTAAAGAGTGGGATTCAGTTGAGAGGAATATGACATAGGATTATGTTGTAGGTGACTTGTGCACGAAGCGCTACACAAGTAGGAGAGGTTTTGGTTCATGCCATAAGGCATAGGAAAAGCGAGATCAGGCTGCCAGGTTGGAATAGCCATATGGAAAGGCACCAATTTGAAGCATACTGGATTTATGGGTAGGTTGTCAGAGTGAATGTAGGGTGTCAGGATTCGAAATGGTTCGTTGATATTTTCCCAAGGGTACCAACACAGAGAGCACGAGTGATTGTATTTTCATACTTGCATCACAAAACACTCAGAAAGACAAATCAGTATTTTGAATATGTAACTTCCTTTATTTGGTTCAATGCCACCTAGCATATTTTCCCTGCAAAATTGCATTATACAGATTTATTAGACAGTATTTTTTTTGCTTTAACTTGCTGCCAATGCTTTTTGTGTAATTTATTGTATTGTTAATAGCTTTGTTTTCAGGTGTGCCGCATCCCCAGCTCCAAATGTACATTCGTCCGATAATCCCTCTACCAGGTTCGCCGACCTGAACCAAGAGCAGATGCTGTAAATGCTGTCGACTGAAACAGCATTTGGGAAGGCGTCCAGCCGAGTCATCATACTACCACCAGCATTAAGAAGCCATCCGGCCTTCATGCACCGAAGAGGTAAGTTTTAGGGACATGCTAGTTCAGGCTGGCTGAGCACTCCTAAATTCAAACCCAGTAGAGGAAACGTCAGGAAATGAAGGCCACGTCTGGGCATCATTAGTAATTGCAGCTCAACGACCTCATGTGTGCCCCTTCACCCTGTCAGTATAGATAAAGCAAGGTGAAATGAGCGAAGTGAGTGTGCGGGGTGTTCAGACTCGAATTTTTCTAATATATTCCCATCAGCAGTATGACCATTTAAATAGAGGTAGCTAATAAACTCATACTTATTGTGCATTTGCAATAACTACCTGCACCCCTTCTTCTTCAATTTGCAAATATGGACTGGGCCAGTGATGTCAGAGTCCTGGTGCCAATTTCACTTTATCATATATGTAGTTTTATATTTAATTATTTTTATTGAGTTGCAAGTGTTTCTGTGACGAGAAACTCTGAAAGACATTTCTCAGTTTCATTACCATGACACATTTCTGTAGGGCGATTGCCAACCAGTGTATGTTTCTCACATGTATTTTGTTATACCTATGATAGTACTTCCGAGTGTAACTTGTAATCTTCTATGTCATTGTTTGCTTTGTATATTGTCTGGTGTTTTTTTTTTTTTTAAAGAAATTTTGGCACAAGACTGGTTAGACCTTATAGCTGCTTGCCACCATTATAATCAGTTAGAATCATGAGTGCGTAGGAGAAGCGTGTGCTAATGCACTGCTCCCCGGGACCTCAACTTTTTAAGGCACACATCACGTTATCATGAATATATTATTTTTTTTGTAATCCTTTTGAATTTCTGTGTCCAGGAGTAATCCCTTCCCCCCTTTTTTTTCTGGCTCGCCGTGCCTAGGGGCTTAACTTCTCATAATTTCTTTCTTGCTCCATGCTTTTTACTGCTTCTTGTGGCTACAGCTCTCAAGTGTGCGAACATTGCATAAGAGTCTGTATCCAGAGTTAACATGTGAGTAAACATAGTGAACTGCTCTCCTTTGTTTCATTTCATGTGTCAGGTCGCTTCACTGCCTCTTAAAGAGTGTTTGCACTTTAATAATCCATTCTGACATTATTCGTTATTATTACACTGCCAGTATGGTTGACATCGGATGTAAGTACATACTGAAAATATTCGGTGGTGTGAGGTGAACCAAACATTATCGTATTTAGTGTCATAAGAGAGGGTCTACACCCTCCTTGGTAGGACAATCTTCAACGTTATAAAGCCAATAGGGATCTGGAGGCCAGATTCTGGCATAGATGTAGGGCAGCCTGTAATCTCACAGTTCCTGGGCACATCACTGTTTATGGTATAACCATTTAGATTCCAATAATTGTATACTTTTTCCAAACCAGAACTTTAATTAATTTGCCTTTCGCCCAGGAGTACAGAGACCTTCACCCCCGCCAGTTCACGCACCCAGGAGTTCAATAGTAATTTAATACTCTTGCGAGCTCCATGTTCAAACATTTCCCTGTATAGGCTGTCAGCATACCACAACTGCTGTACCAAGTGTAATTACCCTTTATTAGGGTTGTATATTGTGAAATAAATAAATATAAATTGATGTGTTTGTTGTTCTTCATGAGTTGGTTTCATCTCGGCTGTATCAGGTACTGCCACCCTAATGCAACATTCATTATGATTTCCCAGGTGTAATTTTACTTAAACATTGGTTTGGCCTATGCAAAAGCTACAAGAAGTTATTGGTACTTAAGGTGACTGTAAATAGCCTCAAGTTATTGGCATCATGAGGTAGCTAACACACACAATAGTTAGGCATAACTGCAGCACGTTTACAGCAATCACCATCTGCAGTTATTGGGAACTACACGAGGCAGCCACTTGGGTGAATAGCTCACTTTCTGCCAATATTTCATGATTCACAGCTAACCAGCGCCCCTTAAATTTCCCATCTGATGGACTCAAACACAGTCCTGCCAACCACGAACTGCCTTCCCTACACACTGGTAACCACGAATACTACCATGCAAGTGGTTTCTAACCATGGGTGATTTTCAGCTGACCCAATACCATCACAGTTGCCCACAGTTTGATTTGTCTAAAACACCACCACTTGTAGAAAAACATAGATACTCAGCTGCACAGCACACAAAGTGGTCCGGATACACTAAGCCCATTGGGGGTTGACACTGAAAAAGAAGCATGATGCTTAACTGAAATTATGGTAATTTAACTCCTGGGGCATAAGTGAATCTACAGGAGATGAGATACATAAAAATAGAAGACAAGACAATTGCCACTACATGATGAAGCAATGTCTTCGAAATATCAGAGAGGTGCTTTGCAAGTGGCCTTGTACTGTTTCATGCCCACTTTAGACTAAAGATGGAGGTTAACATGAGGTCGGGGTTGGAGAATGGTAGCGACATCACCGCTCCACCATTCTTCGTGCAGATTTATGGTGGAAAACACTTACCAGTTTCTCAGTTCAGTGGGTTTCTTACCAGCTGCTCTGCTGTAGTGGCGCATGACCCAGTCAACCAGGGGGGTTAAGCTGTTCTCCCGATCCTCTACATCTCAATCAAAGAGGGTATTATATGCAGTTCGATAGGCTGCTAGCCTTGGGCAGTCGCGGTTAGCCCAGTACCGATGTGGGTGCCCGTTGTGAGGTGGACAGTAATACTGGTATCAAATTAGCTAAATTCGAAGTTGTAAGGTCACCATATCTGTCAATCAAACACTGAGGAAGTACATATTACACTCAAAACACTTACAACCCTTAGAATGGCTGGTTGGTGGGCCCATCTCCCAAAAAGACTTTAAGGGGCAAGGCCTGTAAATAAAAACACTGACTTAAGGATTGAAGTAATTTATTGACTTTCAAATACTGCACACCAGTTGACGATGCTCACATTGTTAAGTGGACCTGATGCACTAAGCCCATCGGAGGCTAATGTGGAAAGATGAGTCCGTGTTCTCCGTATTAAAAGGTGAACTTCCATTCCTGGGACTGCAGGTCTACAGGTGGAGAGGCGCTCCTCCCGGGCGATGAAGTTATGTTAAGTAGTAATGTTCTGGTTGAAAAATAATTGAAAACTATTGTTCATGGTCATAGATAAAGGAGTTGATGAAGTGCCTGGGAGTCACGAACCACACGGCCTGCCCTGATGAATGCTTGTTTCAGACTAAATAGCTGCTGGTGTCTTTCCGGCCACTTGCAATGAAGACACCAGAAGTCGGAAACACGTGAGCATAAAAGAAATTCAAAATATGGTTAAGCCCTTAATTGTTTACATTGTATAAGCGGGACAATTCCCTTAACTGATTGTAGACTGAAAATTGTCACTAACAAAAACTTACGTGTTCTATAAACTGAACAAGCTACTTATTTTTTTGATAGGAAAACACTTTCACATTGTTAAGTTTTCGGGAACATTGTGCTGGAAACATCTCAATTCGAATCCTTAAACATGTTGACTTCTGCCAAAAAAATTAACATGAACACTGACATGCTGCAGTTCCCGGGCTAATGAATCTGGTTCGCACCCCATCTGAAACAATGGTCTAGAGTGACAATTGATGATGCAGCACAGCGCCATAAATCAGTGGAGCTAGTGATGGTCGGGGTTGTACGGCCGATGGCCTTAAGGGACCTTAGAGATCTGCATAAAGTTTCTGATATTTTGGAATAATTACACTTACCGACACTGATGCTATGCAACAATTTGTACTGTTTCTCTCTTGTATGTGGACAACCTTCGGCTTCGCCAGAGAGTCTTGACGATAAATCCGAAGGATCACATTATTGATCTTATTCAGAATCCTGTAGGGGCCTTCCCAACATTTTTGTAGCTTTGAGAAGTACCTTTTTTCCCCCCCCTGGGGGCTGTACAGCCACACCAGTTGTGCATCTTGAGCCTCTAGATCATTCCATCCAACTGAGAGTGTACGGCTGTAGTCTTAGTGTTTTTCATCCCAGAATCTTTGCTACCTCCTGGAAACCTGAAACCTCAAAGTTTCTTCCCTGATCGGAACGGAGTCCTAGTGGCACCCCAAAACTCGAAAATTCATGCTCTATAAGTGCATCGGCCACAGTATGTGCTTCTTGGTTTGGGAGGGGAATAACCTCAGGCCTTTTAGTATAGGCCACCAGTAGATACCGATTACCTCTCTCTGTGACAAGCAAGAGGTCCAGAATGTCTACTTCTGTCCTCTCTAATGGAGCTCAAACATTGTATTTATGAAGGTGACATCCCCTGGTCCTTGGGCCCTTACTAGCAGTGCGGGTGTCGCACATTTGACACCACTTCTCAACATCCTCCTGACAATGAAGCCAGTAGAATCTCAGTCTAACTCTGTCAAGGGTTTTATTAACACCAAAGTGCCAATTGGCTGCCAAATTTTGCAGTTTCTTTAAGACTACTGGAATCCTGAATTCTGTAAGGACCCACTGTAAATGTCTGTATTTTCCATAATTACTTTCTTAGTTTCTGAGAAGTACACCATTCCCCAGAATGAGGGAATTAAATTGTGCCCAATGTGCTTTGAATGCACGCTCAGGCTAGATATCTCTCCCCATTTTGGCCGATAGCCAACTTCTTTCCACTTTAGTAATGGCTACAAAGTGGGATTATTCAGCTGATTTTTCCTAATACCCTCATCACTCCAGGTAGGTATCCCATATAATATAGAAAACTTTGAATAATTGTCATCTGTACACTCGGCGATTCACCACTTTTTACTTCCTGGCATTCGTAGTAACGACAAAATGGCTCACATGGCCTCCTAGAAAGTGTATCTGCATTGCTGCGAAGTCATACAGATATGTGCTGTATTTCAAAGTCATATTCTTGAAGATGCTTTTCCATCGGGCTATGTGACCTTTGGGGTTCTTGAAATTTAGTAGCCAGCAAAATGAAGCATGGTCGGTATTAGAATAAAATGACTGCCATAAAACTAGGGGTGTAAGTGTGAAATTGCCTTCATCATGGCCGGAAGATCCCTGTGTGTAACACAGAAATTTCTCTCAGGCTTATGAAATACTTTGCTGAAGTATTTTAGTGGTCTTTCCTTCCTGTCTTGAACCAGAGATAACACAGCTCCAATGCCTACATCACTAACATCAGTGTCCAAAATGAATACACCCTCACTTTTCGGGAAACCCAGGATTGAAGGAGATGTCAGAATTTTCTTTGGTTAATAAAAGCATTTTCACACTCAGCAGTCCAAGAAAATTTCCTTTTTACCTCAGTCAGTTCATTTAGTGGCTTGGTGATCGTGGCAAACCCAGGTACAAATCGATGGTAATAGGCATATATTCACAAAAAAACTAAGCGTTTCAGTTTTGTCAGTTGGTGTCGGCCTATTTAATATTGCTTTGGTTTTCACTGGGTCTCTTTCGATTTCATGGGCCGTTAATACATATCCCAATACATTAATTTTCTTTTGGAAAAAGTGACAAATCTTAGGAACCAGTTTCAAGTTGGCTACGGCCATTTTCTGACAGACAGATTCTAAGCATTATAGGTACTCTTCAAATCTCCTTCCTGTAACAACAATTTCATCTAGGAAAACCTGACAGATATCTAAATTCAAAACTTTTTTCATCGGGCATTCGAAATTAGCAGGGGAGTTACATAGTCCAAAAGGCATAACTTTTAATTGTCATGTTCCTATCCCTTGGGCACAAAATTCAGTGTTCTCTTGGTCTTCTGGGGCCACCTCGCACTGCCAGTACCCAATCTTCGTGTCCAAAGTATAAAATCATTGCGAACCTGCTAGTCTGTTTAAAGTGTCATCTAACCTCGGAAGCAGATAAGAGTCTTTCTTTGTCACATTATTAAGCTGGTGATAATACAGACAAAACCTCAGTGAGCCATCTTTCTTTTTAACGAGATCTATATGGATGTCCATGGTTTAACTAATGGTTCTATTACATCTACATCCTTCATTTCCTTTAGAATTCCCTCAACTGCATCAGGCGAAGCTAGTGGCAGTTGTCTTAGTGGCTGCTTTATTAGCCTGGCATCTCCTGTATCCATGTGGTGGGAGATCACATCAGTCATTCCAAGGTCATATGGTTTACACAAGAAGGCATTCCTATTTATATGCCGTAATTAAAAAACAGCCTTCTCCTGTCCCCAGTTAAGAATTTGTTTTGTTCGTACTAGCAGTTCATCCAATACTTCTGGTAGAGGACACTCATGTTTGTTATACTCTAGCATCTTCGTAAACATTTGGAAGTATCGTTGTGTCCTGCTTGCAAACGCTTATCATGGCCATATCTTCAATATGAAAGGCACTATCGCACAAATGTATCATTCTAACTGGAAAATTGTTACAATTAGAACAGACGAAAGTCTTGGCTACAACGACTTTACCTGGCAGGATGCTAACCCTCTCTGCTGGCTCAATTAGATCCAAACACCTGACAAATTTTCCTTGACATCTGCCTTTAATGATAATTTCACTACAAGCGGGCAGCACAGTGGGTTGACCACATGCTACTGCGAAGCTAACTGGGGAGGACAATTATGCCGTGTTGAAACTACCAAATCTGTACTGCCTACCGAAACACACTAAACCAAGTATCGATACAGCACCCCAGCTTGCGTAGTATATCAAGCCCCAAAATACGTTCATCCTCTATTTGTGCTATGTATTGTTCACCAAGCTTCAAGATCACTTTCCTTTTACATCTAACCGGCGTTATCTCACCTATTACTGTAGTCAAATAACACAGTTCCACACTGTCCTCGGGCGATCACTTGGTGTGGGAGGACGGAATTGCCCGAGGATATCAGGTCTTACTACTGTTATGGTCGCCCCAGTGTCGACGACCATCTGGCAAGGAACATCATTCAGGCTCCTCTCCAACAGTATTACATCCAAATCCTGTTTCACCTACCATACATTTAAGAACATTGTGGCCTTCCGCCAGCAGTCACCGGCCTTTGCCCCTCAGGATCAGTGTTTACAAGTTTTCCGGATGTGCTGTATTCTCGCCTGCCTCTCGCTGCCTATTGTCACACTGCTGCTGTTGCATGCAGTAGTAAGCTCTAAGGTGCACCGGAGTAGTAGTAGGGAAATATATGATGAAGGCCAAGGGCATCGGGCATCGGAGACGGAGCCACCTGACCGCCATCTTGTTACGTCACCCATCCACCATTTTTTACCTATTTCCCTTAAAATTTCACCTTTGTCCTTGAAAATCGACCAAAATACCCTAGAAATCTCCCTTTTTCCCTAATTTTTTTCCCCAGAGCAGGCGAGAGGAATTGGTGACCCCAGGGTCAGGGATCAGCGACTCCGGTGGCTGGGATCAGCGACTCCGAGCCAGACAGAAGACCGGGATCAATGACCCAAGATCAGGAGACCATGACATATGACCTTCAACCTTGAAAATGAAAAATCCAAAAAATCTAAAAAAAATCACAAAAAATTAAAAAAACTAATATTTTACTATTAAAAATGATTAGAAAATTATTAAAAATTATTAAAAAATTATTAATTATTAATTAGAAAAAATTATTATTTAAATATTTTTTCAAATTTACATTTCCGAAAGTCCCACCACCAACACCATTGTGGCGCTGATTGTGACTACGGTGCTGATTGTGATTGCGGTGCTGATTGTGGTGGTGATTGCAGTTGCAGAGAACCAGTGCTATAAATTTTAGAATATCTCTTCAAAATATAATTCCGTGGAAACTCTCTCTGGCAGAAATCGCACTGAAATTACATTCTTGATGTTTTCATCATGCAGACGGTTTTTTCATGACGACGCAAGCTGCGCAGAGCTGTAAATGCTTTACCACAGAATCGACAAAGCAGATGCATCATTGGTATTTTTATGTCCGTACTGTTTCAAGTCTGGAATGATACTGAAATGAAAATGTATAAAAGGATCGTATTTATTCATATCTCGCCTTCTCATGCCAGCGCACATTTTGAACATAGGCGAAAAATCTATCGCAGAATCTCACTGGCGACAACCAGTTAGCGATATTGCAGGTCACAGCCCCATGGTCATCGAGGTGTAAAGGCAATGTTCTGAATTCACAATTCATTTTACTGGCAAGGGAGTACTCTGAGAACAATCACAATCAGCACTGAACTCACTGCAAGATAGTAGTGGTAACATACATATTATAATGCAAGATGTTACTTTACCCATAAACATTCATACTGAGAATGAAGCTATCTCCCACGGATCGCGACGTGGAAGCCTATTTCCGAATACAGTGAGGTGCATCATCGCGTGGCAAGATGTGCGTCCTACTGAACCTGCTGGAAGAACCGAATGGTCTTCTGTTCGAGAACGTGTACGTTTATTAGAAATCACTCCAGCAACCGAATATCAGCGATTGGCCAGAGTACTGCAGGCCGTGGAAGGCATGGGTTATTTAACGAATCCAGCGTACCTACGAACGAAGAACTGTGAATCTTGATATTTGTCTTCGACGACATTGCCTGCGAGAAATAAACTTGTAATCAAAAACACTTAAGCATGGGTCGACATGCGAAAGTGAACTTTATGTACCTCGGGCAGACTTATTCATGCATAACCAAACAGATGCTTTGCGACAACACAAACATGTTGGTGCTCTTTCGCATGGACGATACGAATTTATGCCACGTTTACGATGATCATGTTAATACGGACATGACTCTATCAGATTTCAAACATATGCGTGCTTTGTGCTGGAAAGAGAAATATGGATTTTTGACGGTCGTTTAGGACTATCTGCTACATAGGGGAAGGTACAGGTGTGGGTTCGATCAGTTCATCGCTGTCTGTCGAGAGGGTTGGCCTACTGGTAACCAGCAAGTGATGCCATCAATACCTCCTGCTACATCGATGGGTACTGTTTCCGCAGACGATTATAACGTCAAAGTTAATGCTAAAGACGGAATGAGTGCAGTACAGTCGGTTTGTGCGAAAGGTATACTTGCAAGATGTTCGTGTGAAGTCGAAAAACTTAAAAATAAACGGTCATCAGCACTAAATACTGATGAACATACAACTTCTGCTACACATATATGTAAACTTGATATTGAGGATGCAGCTGGATGTGAAGCCGGTCATAAAGATAACACTGATGATGTCTATGACGACAGTGATAGTGATGAAGACAATGATTATTCCCTTATGGTCCTGATCATTTCCCGAACGAGTTTCCTTCTACAAGTGATGTGAAGAAGGCAGAAGACATCGAGTATACTGACGATATGTTTACGGAAGATCCCAACAAACTTGAAGACAGGCTTAAATATTTGCTTGATTGACTACAAAGTGGGGATTACTCGACCATGAAAGAGGTGGTTTCTATCATAAGAGCACTTAAGGATCGGGGTTATATCAGATGACGTGATGAAGTGCTTTCTTCTGAAAATGTATTTACAATATAATAATACTTTACTATTATAATAAAATTTTGGTTTTCTTAATTGTTGTGTTTCATATCCTCCTGTTGGCCTTTAAGTTTTTAATATCAACAATATATATTTAAAATATTTTATAAATTAAGCATGTAGTCAAAATCGTGCATCATGCATGTAGCTATACAATTTATCCGAAAAAAATATTTTTAAAACATGAGATGGAAAATTGCAATAGTCGTCACCTACCAAAATGGCGGTCGCCTACCAAGATGGTGGCCTCCAGTAACATATAAATAAATATGGCTGCCTCCAGTAACATGTAAACAAATGACGAACGAAAAACAAATATGGCTGCTTCCAGTAACTTATATACAAATACGGCTGCCACCAGTAGCATGTAAACAATTGTCGAACGAAAAACAAATATGGTGGCCTCCAGTGTCATATAAACAATGATGACTGTCACCAGTAGCATGTAAACAAATGACGAACGAAAAACCAAGATGGCGGAATGAGTATATGTGAGGGGAGTGGAGGTGAGGGAGTCAGTCGTCTGCTGGGAGTCGAACTAGAGTGAGTATTGGTGGTGGTGGGGGGACTTTCGGAAATGCAAGGTTTAAAAAAAATTTTTGAAAACAATTTTTACAAATTAATTATTAATAATTTTTAAATAGTTTTTAATGATACATTTTTATTCATTTTTAAATAATGTTAATAATACATTTTTTGATTTTTTTTTTTTGGATTTAAAAAAAATTCAATTTTTTTTCGGATTTTTTCATTTTCATGGTCAAGGGCAATAGGTCCTGCTCTCCTGACCCTGGAACTGATCCCGGTCTCCTGTCTGGCATGGAGTCGCTCATCCCAGTCATCGTAGTTGCTGATCCCTGACCCTTAGGTCACTAATTCCTCTCGCCTGCTCCGGGAAAAAAGTGAAATTTGTAGGACATTTTGGTCAATTTCGAGGGAGAAAAGGGGAAAAAAATGGCGGATGGGTGACGTAACAAGATAGTGGACGGACGTCTCTGGCTCCGATGCCTGGTGCCCTTGGCCGTCAACATACCTTTCTCTACTACTCACCGGCAGTCTACATGTCCAACACTCAGGATGGGAGGGGGTGGCGAAACCAGGAGCTCAGGCCCTGGAGCGATGCCCCTGATGGCCATCTGCATCTTCTTCATTGTCTTCTTGATGTCGTCGTCTTCGTTCAGCGTCACTGCCCATACCGGACGTCGGGGTGCAGTCACTGTCTTGCTTACTCCACTTCCAGTGCTCGGGCCAGGGCGCCAGGCATGTTGTGGAGTGCAACCATATGTACTGCTTGCCAAACATCTGTGTCGCCGATGGCATCGATGAAGAAGCCCACTGCTATGACGTCGCGAGCCTCCTCGGGGCACCCTTCCAGAAATAGATGGGAGGGCCGAAACAATATTTTGCCATAGCTCCTGCAGTGACTCCCCCGGTCGCTAGGCGCGGCTTCGCTGCTGTGCATGATGGGCATGTCGCAGGTATCTGTCGCCAAAACGCAGCTCCAAGACCGACACCAGTGTGGGGTACTTCAGTCGATGTCGCTATGGCAGAGATTGTAGTATGCTGAGTGTAGGGCCTCTCAGTACAGCCGCGATGTAGTAAGATCGCTGCTCGGCTGACCAGCCAATATGTCTGGCCATCGTAAGAGGCGGGCTTAATTGAGACCCCCTTTCTACTCCTGGCTGCACGACACCAATGCTGCAGATCTGCTGACTATCCTCCGAGGTCAGTGTGTTGGTTACGACTTACATTGCTTCCCCATTTTTGTCGGCTACTGGTGTGGTTGTAGCGGAACTTAGTTGCTGAATGAATTTGTCCATCTACTTCTTTATAACGCTTATTTCCTGTTTCATTTCATTCTTGAAACTGTCCATCCTTTCATTTACAGCGCCAATTTTCTTGTCCACATAGACAACTCTTTCATTCTATACTCGCTAATGCCCTCTATTTTCCTGCCCACATTCTCATTTAAAGCGTCTATTTTATAATCCACTAAAACACTTGCATTAGTTATCTGGCTATTTTCATTCTCGTTTACACTATTCAAATCTTTTGTTAAAGCTTTTTACGCTTGCGCTCACTTGGCTTCTCAATCCCTCAATCAATCCTCGCAGTGCTTCCTTCTGCAGACATTCTCCTTGCTAACATTCACTGCGTCGGTTGTAAAAGTTGTAAAAAATAGTCTTAATTATTTTTACGCGCAAATATTACAATGAATTAATTTGTTTTGAAATCATTGACTACTTTCCTATAGTCTAATTTATTTGCAATTGTTTAATTATCAATTACCTCCATCCCACTTCTGACACCAGTGTTACATGGACGCTTGGAGGGCGTTAATGAGGGATGGTGGTTTTAATAAAAATAAAATAACTAGATTTAATGTTTCATTTATTCACACAGCTATTATTTACAGCATTAAATTATCTGTTTCCACTATTACTCTGTTTATTTCACAGTGAGCACCATATATAATGTATAATTAAACAATAATTAATGTCCTTCTTTATGTCTCTGTTTGGTTATTTTCAATTACCTCTTACTCATTAACACACGTTCAGTTTATCTGTTGCCAACATTTGTAATGTCTTTCACTCACGCATTCAGTACAATAGTCCAGTCTGCAGCCGTACTCTTCACTACTCTAATGTTCGCAGTCGCAGATTTCCCACCCTCTGGTCACTTCTCTCACTGCGCGCTCCTCTTCTCGCTAGACTTCTATCGCTGAAACTCATACATTCAACAACTGCCGGCTCGGAGGCCTAACGCTCTTTTTATAGCCTTGACCTAGAAGGTTAGCCGCACCCCGAGTCTAGCTGAGACACTAGGGAAGGAAACCACTAGAATATTCTTCAGATAAATGCGCGCTCCGCCAAAGGGCTCGTGCCGGCTCGTTTTTTGTAACAGATACGTGGTTAACTTGCTTGTGATTCAAAACAGCCCATTGACTTGCCGCCGCCGCTATCGTATAACTACTTTGCCCTTCACTTCCACTCTCTCAAGAAGGATGCGACGCAGCGAGCGCGTGACAGTATGGAAGCATGGAGTGCTGATAGCCCATACTCCAGAGCTTATTCATTAGCTGGTCTCTTCACCATGCTATCTAAACCATTCATGATCTTCTGGGGCGTTCCACACAAACTGTAGCGTTGACTCGATGACATCCATGCATTTTGCTGAACTCACTTCCCCGTCAGTCATGGTCATCAACATTTGGTGTGTGACGGACAATTCTTCTTGTCCTTGTAACCAAATTTCAGATCGAAGACGTACTGAGTAGCGTGTCAATGTATTCTTACTCTTTTTTAACTAGCTTCTCTGGTGTAGTTCTGAAAATAAGATTGAAGTGGGCAAAAAAAATCGAGTGAAGGGGAGGTTTACTGGTTCGACTGGTAAAACGTTTAGCGTGAGCCTCGTGGGGCAAATTTTGTAGGTCTGCGAACGTACAAAAATTTATGCAGAAATTGACCTGCAAAAGAAATCTTAACCAAAAAAGTATAATAATTTTATTTATATTGTTCATGTATCTTACAAACATCATAATAAGCGGTTCTTTGTTGGTCACACTTGATAATTGTATCACCTTGTCATCTAAGATCACAGGACTACGAGATATCTTAGACACTCCAGTAGATCGCAAAAATGGCGTCTTCATGACAGCTACTTTACAGGATTCTCACCGCTAAAGAAAGGTGAAAATGCGCTATTTCGTATAGTTTTTACTCCCCTATACCTTGCAATACATGGCCATGAATAGTTTAAACAATAATTATAACTTTCATTTTTGGGGTTTTGTCCAGGAAAATGGGTGTTTTGCCCCAATGTGCGATGTGCAGTGCTTTCGTTGCCTCGCTTTCCTGTGCAAATTTCATGTGTAAAGGCTGTTCCGTTACGTCAGCACTTTCGAAATGAACCTTACAAAAATGTCACTGCCCCTGCCTGCATGCATATATTTTAATGGGTGCACTGAGTGACGTGAGCCCAGTAAAGTTGGTAACGATGGATGGAAAGTAGTTCCATATCTTAACGTCGAATAAAATGCGTTAGGTAACCATTTGTGATAACTTGAAATTATTTCTTTCGCTTTCTGATTTTTTTTAACGCATCGAAGTGTTAAAATGAGCAGATTTGTAAAGTATTTACTTCCATAATAATTTCACAGTTTCATTTGACCGACGCATGAATAAAGTGATGATGTCCATGGTAATATTAATTTTGCATAAGACAGAAGAATACAGAACGTGTATACAAGCAGATCTTAAGCAGGGCTTTCAAAAGTGCTCATTTTACCGTGAACAGCCTATAACAGTGGCATTTTATTGTACACGGTGAAGGCCCACATATGTAACTGCTACTGTACAGTCTTACTGTTTTAACTCTTAATGAAATTGCGCAGGCAAGCTTTAAAAATTCTATTTTTTTTCTTCCATTTTCACGATTTCTATTAATACACCTAATATGGTATAAACAAACCTGCCCCCCCCCCCCCCCCCGGCTAAGATAATAGTTTCTAATATTTTCTGGCAAAATGCCGTATTCCCAAACATTTGTTTACTGAGACATGCGTTAGCTCACACTCGACGAATACACAGAAGATATGTCCGAATTACTAACACTGTACTGCACGTACTTCAAATCGTAATAAGGGAATTAAAACCCGTAATGGGACTAACTTCTTAGTAAAAAAAAAAAAAAACTCTAGCGCGAAGCAAATTGGAACACGCTGAACGTTCTATCGGGGTTAGTAAGTGTGCACGGACACATGGAATGTTATACAGAAAACATCAAGATAATTTACCACGTCAAGTGTGTATTGCAGGGGACCAACATTTGCAGGATGCACATAGTATGGTGTTTGATCCCCCCCCCCCCAGCATGGAGAGAAGTTTCTATAGGCTGTTCACGTTAAAATGAGCACTTTCGAAAGCCCTGCTTAAGATCTACTTGTATGCACGTTGTGTATTCCTCCGTCTTATTGGATATTAACGTTGTCATGGGCCTCATCACTTTGTTTATGCGACGCTCAAGTGAATCTGTGAAATTATTTGAAAAATAAATATTTTACAAATGTGCTCAATTTGACACTTCGCTGCATTAAAAAAAAAACAGAAAGCGAAAGAAATAATTTAAGTTATCACAAATGGCTACCTAACACTTTTTATTCAACGTTAAGATACGTAACTACTTCCCATTCATCGTTACCAACTTTACTGGGCGTATGACACTCAGTGCGCCCGTTAAAATATATGCAAATAGGGGAGTGACTTTTTCCTAAGGTTTATTTCAAAAGCGCTCACTTTATCGTGAACATTCTTTATCGTAATTTAGCTCGTGCTCAGGTAGTGTGTAATAATATACGGGAGTTGGAAAAGGCCGTTTTTAACTTTGTTCAAACAACTTTGACCCAAACAGCAGCGTGCGTGTTTTATATAAAGTAGGCCTACTACTCTCTCGACTAGGGAGTGTTTTCTTTTCAGAGGTACACATATTGAGGACACGTTTTCGTGGAAAAATTCGTATTTTAAACTTGATGTCACGTAGTTCAAGCCGCAGATAGGCGGGCTCCTAAAATTTTAAATTATAAGAAACCATAACCATCGCATTACTATCATCACGCAATTGTATTTTACTATGTTGTATCATGTTCATGCAATTCATATGCTAATTCTCTACTCAACTCCTTAATGAACTAAGACCTTAAGCTACGGTGGAATTATAGTAAGTGAATTATGAGCTGAAGCTATAATTGATCGAACAATATATCAAAATTCAGTTACATGTTTCAGTTAGGGTCTTGCGAACGTGAGAGGTATTGTGGGTTAAACCCCTTCAATGATGTCGAAATAACTAAAACCCAACTAAAAATGTTGAAAACTGTAAACAAACCATGTAAATCTCGGTTTTGATTTTCCTGTAAACAGCGATGCTATTTGGCTGTCCTTTTAATAACTCTAAAACTGGATGGTACCAGATCACTACGTTCCTTATGAAGCAGCAGGAAAGTTTATATAGCTTTGCCCGTATACGTGACTAGCATCTCCCATCCTGCGCATCGATCTGGTTTCATTCAGTGTAAAAACGTTGATTGGCGTAATGAATAAAAACATATCTGGAGAAATCCAGCTCATCAAATAGACGAATGATCGGAAAAGGCAAACTTCGATTATCCGTAATAGTGGCAATTTTGTGTAATGCGGCTTTCGCACGTATTTAATGTTTGTAAAAAAATTATTTTTTTAAATTTCTAACACAGGCTGTTTATCCGTAATAGAGCACTTTTGAACATCAATTGAAAAAATAATAATCCTCTGCCCTTAACTACAAGTATTTTTATTATACATACTGATAGGCAAACTCTCACTGGCATTGGCAGTGTTGCAGGTAAAGTAGTTATACATTTTTAACCTCGTGTCGAAAGCGGGGTATTTAAATTTGTTACCAATGAATTTGTTCAATTTAGTTTTTATAGACATAACATTAGTATTTGGCATATTACAACATATTTAATTTACTACCAAATTGACAATTGAATTTTGACCAACGCAAGTCAGTGGCACTAATAATCTTACGCATAGGCTGAAAGATAAAAATTTGTCAGAACAACAGATCCATAGCAGGGTGGTGCTCTTTATATAACTAACAGCCCATAGCACCTATTCAACTGCATTATTCATGCGCACGTGCATTCTCTTATACTGTTAGAAACAGGACAGGTACTAACAGTCAGTAAATGAAGTAGGGAAATTTCCCTGCAATACATAATTGTTGCTGTTCATACTAGTCCTTTTGGGGTAACACACGACCAATATTAAGTACAGAATTAAGTAGAGAAGTGGGGTTTCAGATTAATGGCAACTTTTTTTTTTACATCACCAGTGCGACAAATACTCCTGTTGTATTCAAACAAAATTCATGTAATTTGGGTTAGATATGTCTCGTGAAAATACTCTCGTTGGTAACTTGAGTCTCCTGGTAACCGAAACCCCGACGTGAGACAAGAGCGATAATGATAGAGCCATCAAGGTTCTGCTTTTAAAATTAATTGTTTCCTTCAGGGAAATATTGGGAAGAAGACGTTCAGTTAATAGTGCCACAGCTAACGCTGGAACAACTATCTGTATCACTATTCGCGGTAAAATGAGCACTTTGGAAAGCCCTGCTTAAGATCTACTCGAATGCACGTTGTGTGTTATTCCGCTTTATGTAAGATTAACATTTATCGTGAACAACATTTACCACATATGTTTTCATAGACACAATAGTCACCTCTCTGAACCCCAAAGGTTTTTGCAGCTAGTGTCGCCAGTTTTTACGCATGTAGTTTTAGAAATAGCACTACGTTCAGGGGTAGCACACTCTGTAAACACCTTCTTTTCTGCAACACATGATTCGTTGCCGCAAAGAAATGTACGGTTAAATATGAACTATCGCAAAGTAGGTTTGCACAAGCTAAATTTGTGTTTAATGTCTGTTTAAATGTCAATGATAACCTTGCATTGTAATTACAATAGTTCATCAATTTTATCAGCTAAATTCATATACTGCATTATGAATGTTAAACCATAAGGAGGATTTTATTAGGAATTTGTAATTTTGCTAACGTAGTGAACAAAAAAAGTTTCAATATTATTTTACCATTTTTTTTGTGTACGGTAAGATTTATTTATTGTAAACAAAATAAGCTCAAAGAAAACTTTCCTTTACTATACAGAAACGTAATATTGTAGTAAGACGTACATAACAATGTAGTAACACAAACATGATTTTTTTTTAAATTTCCGTTTAACTAAAGCAAGATTTTGTAACAAACCCAGAATAATTTTTTTCTTTGCTGTAGAAAAGTTTTTGCAATATTTTTCAATGTAGCTTGGTTTAGAATCCAATATTTCGATCTGAAAGCTGTAGGGTCGAGCCCTATATTAAGCATTTTCTCATCAGTTGTACATAATAATTTACGTCAGGTTACACTAGGCTGGAGAGATAAGCTTGTTCGACCGATGGTCACTGAAGTAAATTATCATAAACAACAGTTAAATAAAACGAACTGCAACCAAGGAAAAGCATACAAAATTAGTTAGATTACTCAGAGGATACGAATATGTCAGGAGGCAATTTCAGCAGCGACTTAACGTTGGTGTGCAAACGATAGGGTAGGGATTTTGATATCGAAAAAAAAAAAAATCTATATTATTAATTTTGGTTTTTATATGAGCATCGTTTTATGAAACGATATATACAAAACATATTGATTTTTGGTACATCATAATTCGATATTTCAAGTATTAAAGGACATAAATGTAAAATTGCTTCGAATATTACATTTAGACGACACGAGGCATTGCGGAAAGATGTTGCGCCTGTATTCGGTGCATGTTGACAAAGTAAACCCAGTCATTTTTAAATTCAATTTTGTATTCAAAACTATGCTTATTAAAAGAGCATTAAAAACATAGATATTTTCGACATCTGAAAAATGTATTGATTTCAATCAATATCGTTTAATAATATCGACGATTTTTATCGATATATCGTTTATACAATGTCATCATTTCGATATATCGATATTTTTCAACATCCCTACGACGGTGTTCACCTTGAATATAAAATAGAACTTCAGGTTTATAATCGCTGGCCTGAAACACTAACAAAAGAACCTACTGAAAGATTTTGCAGTTAATCTGAAATCTTGACACTACATACATTTATGACGCTGGAAATTTGGATTAAACAACTCCCGGTTTTATATTTGAGAGGAAAAACCATTTGACAGACTTTCGACGTTAGTTCACATACGCTTTAAAAGCCTGCACTTAGAAAGAAGATGGAAAATATTCAAAATAGCTAGAGGCACCTGTTTTTCGCGAAAATATTTCAGGACAAGTTGTGATCCAAAAATTTAAGTTAAGAACTAAGTTCATGACTAGACCATTTGAATTGTTACGCGTGTTATCTTTCTGCCCGCGAATCACGGACGGTCAGTGTAGGAGAAACTTAATTCTGATTGGCTCACTCATGTAACAGACTGTACTCACACAAAGACAAGCGGCCAATAGTCAAATAAAGACTGAAAGTGTACACATAGGATATTGAAGTCTAGTCACTGCGTAAAGCTTTTCGCGAAACAAAGGTGGCCCTAATCATAGCCTATTCCAATAGAATGTGTTAGAATGACGACTTCCTTCAAACGCTTCACGTTTTCTAATCAGCTGCGCCCACACACAAACCCGTTGTTTTCTTGCAAACGTAGTAGTTTAACAGATGTATGACAGTTGAATTTGCTGTACCTTTCAGAGGCAAAACTAATTCGTAAAACTGGACGTTATGAAAGTTATAAAACTAGAAATTTCTCTTCCAAGAAGGACGTTTGGGCAGCACCACTATGATGGCCCTGTTCTTAATCCCGCTGAAAGCAACGTAGTTACAAGGACACTTAACACCTTCCCTAGAAAGGAACGGTTTGAATTTAGAAAACTTGGGTCAGACAGGCGATACTGCTACCGTGAATATCAGGATGTTGGAAATGTCCCGAATTATTTTCGCGTTGATAAATGGGCCGAGATGGTGATTTTTTTTTTTGAAGTCTATTTCAGTCGGAAATATTTGGTATCCTTTATGAAATTTTTATTTTGTTGTTTTGCGTCTGGTATGAACAAGGTATATTTTTCAGGATTTAAAATAATTTCAAAAGTCCATTCTTGCATACTTACGTAACTGCGGAAGTTCGGAAACCGCTGAGCTGACCGTCTTGGGTTGTTGGATTGTGGAAGAAAAGGTTCAAACAAACAGTTAATAAAACTCAACGCGATAATTATGTACACATTTTATTGCACGACCCAAACGTGTAAAACAGTTCGTCTTTTACAGGGCGTGCTCGACAAAATAATCTACTTACCTTAACACATCTTACAGTACACGATTGTTTTTTTTTTTTTTTTTTTTTTTTAAATAATTATCTCACTCATTCTCTGCTACACTCAAAAAATTGTTTTGTGATAGCTTATTGTTAGGTTGTCGTAATAAGAGACGTATACGGTTTCTGCTGATAGTTCCGACTTCACCGTGATCGTCTACTTTGTGGAAAAGTGCATACGTATAACACTTCCACTTCGAAATAATTTGCAAAGTATCACAATAATCAGACAAAATAATTTACACAATATTTGACATTGTTTATTTACAAACATTGGTTCTGTGCTACACTACTTTACATGTCATGTAACAGTAAACTGGTTTGATCTTTAACATCGAGAACAATTACAAGTTTCTAAATTAATGAATACGGAAACGGCCTAGTTATTAAAAAAATATTGTTTTAAACATTACCCTTTTAGTTTTCTTTACAAAATTCTCTCTTCTCAAGTACAGAACACGATAAATAAGATTATTTAAAAACTTATAATGTTCAAGAACTTAAAAATGTTTTTGCTGAATATGATCATTACAATGAAGGTATGAAACAGCTTCAAACAGTGGAAAATCGTAATACAAGAAAATTAGCTGCACGGATACTGTCTGCCAACCCCCCTCCCCCTAAATTCCCCACCCACCCAAAAAAATGAAAACCGTCCTCTTTGTTTTTTTTAAATGTGCTTGCTATCTAACTTTTGAAAGCACCGTTGCATGTTTAAAAAAAAAAAAAAAAAAAAAAAAAAAAATTAACGTAAAGCTTAATTTACAAAATTGTTGTTTATATATACAATATTTTTCGGCTATTGATATTTCTTAATTTTTACCAAAGTTCAGGCGCTATTTCTTTGGTTTTACTTCTAAATTACTTATCAAAAGACTTTCAGAGTAACATTGTTGTAATATGATTGTTGTGAATGGTGACATGTATAGATACGAATTTTTTAAAAAAAACTGATTTGTCATGAAATAAATTAGTTTTTATATGAAAGCAGAATCATGGATATCTAAATCGTCATATGAAATAATGGATCGTGTGACAGTCTGAACACGTCAATAGAAACACGTAAACAATAAAGGCAATGTATAACACAACCTGTGTCACTCACACCTATATAAAAATATCCCACAATTTTCGTCCCAGTAAATTATATTCAAAACTCACTTGAGTCCATGCTAACCCTCAATTTCATGGAGCCAAAAGAAGTCACGTTGCAAAACCATTCGGAAAATAAAGTCTATTGCTGAGTAAAATTTATTAGATTGGAAAAGCAGAATTTTAAGGTAGGTTCAGTATTAGAACTCGAAAGGTTCTATGCGTAGCATAGTGCGTTTAATTAATGCAAATGTACTTAACAACGCATTCGTGTAACAAGCGGTTTTAAGTAGTTTTTTTTTATTACAAACTCATAAGCACAAGTTATGTTGTTGTATAGTACTTAAATGAGATTATACTTCTGGTACTAACCAAACATTATTAAAGCCCTTATCCAGTTATCACATTTTTGCAATATATCATAAACAGTGAAACCCAGATAACTGAATTTAACTATAAAAATATTTTTATGACAAACGTATTTTATAGAACTGTGACCGAAAAAGCCGAAAACAGATTAAGGTTCGAATAGATTGATAGTAGTATTTAAGTTTCTAAAGGCAGCTATACAACATGATAAAATCTTTCAGTGACACCCCATTGCAAAGTAAACTTGTCTCTGCTGTAATATTGCAAAATTAAAATAAGCGATGTGCCATATTAATTCAGAAATATCTGCGAGTCTTAAAATACATCCGGGCTCTTAACAGAGAAATCCTGTGCATTTTGTCACTTATAGGTTGTTCACGGTAAAGTGAGCACTTTTTAAGGCCCTTATAAATTTTTCCTTTTATCCTATTTCTATCTTCCTGCTGCTTTATAATATAAACTTTGCTTTGTGATGAATACAGTGTATACATACTACCACTCTCAAAATTTAATGCCTGATGCTGCAATAAGATATAGTTATTAGTGGTTAAAGCCTGTTGAGAAGGGCCTTAAAAAGTGCTCACTTTACTGTGAGCAGCCTATAACAAGCATGAGAAAGTCAAGAAATGAGAGACGAATTTTCCTGCGGTTGAGCGTAATAGTTTCACTTCCTTAAGTCAAAAAATTAAATAAAAAAAAAAAAGACGTAAGTAATAATTTTATATGACACTGTTTCATTCCCCAATGCAATCTTTAATATTTTTTTCATACCTTGCAGAAATATTTCAATTCGTATTTTACAAGTGTTTGGGTTATCTGGATATAAAACATTTATATTACATAAACATCCGAGCACACTGCCTTATCACTCTGCAAGGACTTGAGAAAAATAACGCAGAAGTACCACTATATATTGAATGTCTCTGGTTTGTACATTGGAATCGTATACTGCGTCCTGGGACAGCTAGTGTTAACAATTTTGTTTCTTTGTTTAAACACTCGGGCACGGAAATCAGTCAGATCATACGAATGCACGCCAGCAACATACGCAGCCTGTTTTGAGACACAAGGCTTACAAAGTCGTTGATTGTTATTTGGGCTTTACATTCATTCAAGGCGATATCTTCAAAACTACGCGACAATGATTATTTCAAAGTATATTATTTTTCTCGTGTGACCCAATTACACTTTAAAGAAGCATACTCATATTATGTAACGTACCATACTCTGAATGTCAGTTTGTAGGTATCGCTATTTAAAAAGAGAAACAATTTATTAAAATACTACCAACATAAATTCGACTTTTTAAATAACGTATAAAAAGCATCACAAACAATTAAACTATTACATACGTAGGTTTACAGTTAGCACACGACGCCAGACTTAAAAGAATGCCAAAAGAAAATAATTTAACCAAATGCTTGCATTTTTCAACTGAAGTGAAGATATAAGCACAAAATAGCATTATATTACTTGTTATTGGATTACAAGATGAAAATAATTGTAAAGATATGGGAAAGTAATTTAATAGCGTGGCGTTATTTTGTTATAGTTTTGTCGTTGGTCATGATTACAGTGGAAGCATTCTTTGTGATACCAAAATGTTAGCTGGCATAAGGCGCTTTTTAAAAGCCGTAAGCAGCCAGATAATGAGTAACAAGTAAAATATGTCTCCATGGTGGAAAAAAAAAAAAAAAAAAAAAAAATACCAGCAATAACTCAAAATATTTGTTGCACTTGCGACGAAAATATTTGTGCAGATTTTTGAATAGTAGAAGGAAAGTAATCGCGAATAGTTACATTTCCGTTGTACACACGTATTCTGAAACCAAATCTGAAACAACAGTAGACGAGTCGTAGAAGCGTAAATTTATAGTTTGTTAAAATATATGTAAAAAGTTATTGCACATATTTACGTCATTATTTTTGGTCATAGCAGAGCTTGATCCTACAAAACAAAATAGTGGGCATCTTCAATGCATTTACCGACCGAGAAGTTCGCGTTTGTACGAGCATCGTGGTCAGTTAAGAGTGAAATAGTAAGACGTATATTTCTGAAGTGCCGATAATTTGTGGTGACGAAATAATCTATTAATATGAAGTCCTGTCATACTGTTATGAAGCTATGGTATTTTCTAAGAATCAACCAAAGAATTGAGTGAGTGAGTGAAGAGATTTGGGCGGCTCTTAACATCGAGGTCTTCAGAGCCGATGAAGGTGATTGAGGTGAGTATGGAGCAGCGCCGAAATGAAAGGGCGGGGGAAACGGGAGATCCCCGAGAAAACTCGCCGACCAGTGGCATCGTCCGGCACGAATCTCACATGCGAAGATCCTGGAACGAACCCGGGTTGCCTTGCTTCTGGTTGGGGAGGGGGGTGGGGTGGGGGAGTAATCGTACTATGTAAAATAGGAACGAGCGTAGAAGACGCCTCCAAAAACCTGACCATTCAAACATATTATTTTCTATTCTGATATGAACGTAATTAAGACTCTATGAATTAAAACACGATAACCCTTCTGAGAGAGACAGATAACGAATTGCTGCTATGTTTTGACGGAAGATGAAGTCTTATTTCACGAAAAGAAGAAAATGCTTCCAGCGTGATCACAAGCGGTTCGCACCATTCTCCCTCTATCGTAATTTCAGTACAATTTATTTCGCAACGGAGTGGTACTCAAAAGTAATTAATTTTACTACCGATTCGATTGTTTAGTGTGAACAGTTATGTTTTTTTATTTTTATTTTTTTATTTTAAGTAAAATATGTTTCTGAAATTTTTCTTCCGTTACGAGCAAATGATTATCCTTTTCAGATACCATCATCCCTTAATACTGCACATATAAACACAGCACACCATGTACCATAAACTCGGTGTCTTTGGCTGGCTTAGAGATTTCGGACACTGCCGGCGAATTCGTCGCCCGTTAAAGGTTTATTTTCAAGTACGTTAGAAGCTTATGGCTTGTAGCTGAGGTCGAGCCCGATACGAACTCCACTCAGTCTCGTTTGTCAACTGTGAAATCGAATATGTACCGTACGTACGCAAGAAAGTAATCTGAGCACTTAACATAAAAATAACACGCATGGAAACGTCCACTAAGTTTGTTTTAGCACCCTGTAAATCATTCCATAAGATTAATATCATCCTTGTTCTCTTCATGCTCGATAAAATAATTACTTTTGTGCCTGTCATGCTTACAAAAAGATACTGATGAAGGAGGGGAGGAATACTGTAAAACTTTAAATAGACGTAATAATGTGCAATGTTTATCTGTTGCTCAATCTATCAATACCAATGCGATTACACCTTGAATATTCTCTGTTGTCAGCTAATTTAGATATTTGCTTGTTTCCGTTAACATGTAAAAGTACACGGTATATAAGCATTGAACAACAAAAGTAAAACAACTGATGTATGTATTTCACCAATATCGCTATGAACATAAGCACATGCTATAAAAAAGATTGTTCAATGAAAGACAGATTTTAAGTAGTTCATTTAATTTAAATTTGATTCAGTATAATGCGGTTACATTTCCAAATAATGACAAAAATAGCTTATAAAAATAAAACAGCTGCTGACACAAATAAAACAACGAAAAAAACTGATGAATCGAAAAAAAAAATTTTTCTTAAATTCCACTAACTTCCACTCTGGGCAACACCTGATTGAACGTTGTAGCTCACGCGAAAAACTGATTATTTACAAATGTTTGTGCTGTAGCGAAAACGAGTTATTTTTGGTATTTATCAATATTATTCTACCTTGAAAATATTTTTGTAGAAAACTCACTGTTTTACATACGATGATATTCAATCAGTACCCGGAAGATAAGTCTAGGGTTTCATAGAAAAAAATTACGTTCTAGAAGCAAAATTCAATATTTTAAAGCTAGTTTTGAAAAAAAAAAAAAAGTTATTTTCGAGCAACTTTGTGTGTTGCGATTCTGCACCAAGCCAAATTACAAAATTTATAAAATATATCAAATATAATTAGCAAAAACTAAATTTCATATCGGTTTTAAATACCAAATGAGCTGAAATTATGCAACTGTGGAATTGGTATTTGAAAATACAATGTTATAAATTTTCAGCACGATTTGTTTGCTGCTAGTTTGTAAAGTTTCTTGTTTTCCAGTGATGAATACTATAATTCGACCAATCCTAATAGGTACTCGATGGAAAATAGAGTATTTAAAATGTAAAAACGTAAACACTTAGTAGGTGGCGTCGATCCTCAAATTTATTTAAGAAATATGTTCAGGGGAAAAAATACATATTCGTCGATAAATTTCTTCGAAGCGGACTGTCCGTCTCCGCGGATGCTGCATGATGAACCGGGCGTGCGACTGTACATTATTGTGCGCAGGACAGGTAGTCCGCAACCCATCCCTCCGCGCGCGGCGAGCGCTATCACTGTCTCTCTCGCGGCCGCCGGCGCCGGCGCGTAGATGTCTCGGCTCGACAGGGGAGGGGGGCGCGTTCCGGCACTCGGAGGAAGGGGGCGCGTTCCGTCTGCCGTCTCGCTCTCCTAGTCGTAGGCCGCCATGTTGGCGTGCTCGAGGGCGCGCCGCCGCAGCGCCTCGATGCTCTGCCCCCGCCACCAGCCCTCCTCCTGCTGCTGCTGGTGGTGATGATGATGATGCTGCTGCTGCTGCTGCTGCTCAGTTGAGGGCGTCGCTTCCGTCATGCCCGTAGAATACTGGATCTGGGGGTGAGAGGGGGACCCGGCGTTAGAAGAGGGCGTCTCGGGACCTGCGTCAGGGGAGGAGAGGAGAGGGACGTCAATACGACGCTTCAGCATACCAACAATTTTGAGGGTCAGGGGGAAAACGAGGAAACTACAACAACAAAATGTTGGGGGACGAAGGTGATTTGCAGGTAGTCCAACATTTCTACATCGATACATTAAATGTTACCAGAAATATATACGTGAGTGCAATCTACTTTGTAGAAATGTTTCGATGCAAAGTTAAAATACTCTAAATTAATAAATTGTTAGTAAAAATAAACATTCAAATGTTGCAGTTTCACTCTCTTGCCAACCTATGTGGCATACATGGTTGGAACGCCAACCTTCGGTGCGAAGGGTTGTGGTTTCGAGTCCCTGGTAAGACGTGGCTATGATTCTGTATGAATGTGTGCACATTTTACAAGTGTACCTACGGGTGTGCTGGAGTCTGTACAGTCTTTAAGAACCCCAGCCCTGCTTTTGTGGGTGTACTAAGTATAAATAAAGGCATTCAGTAAACAAGAATTAGAAAATAAATTATGGTATTTGCACTCATAAAATAATTGTATAGCTGACGTAACAAAAACAGTTCAAGAAAGAGGGTGAAATATTTTCTAAATAAAAAAAAAAGGGGGGGGGGGGTTAATTCCGCTGAAGTTATTTCGCCTCGTGTTGTATTCATTTATCAATTTCCGTGCATATGATGTGACTTGCACTATTTCACGTTTTTAACATGTGCTACAAATGTTATTAGGCCTTGTCAACATGAGCTATCGTTAAGCATCGCAATCCGTAACCGCAGAGAATGCGATAGAATTGAAGTCATGAATTCATATTACATACCCCTCCCTACAAGGCTTAAGCTTCCATAGGGCCTATTTAAATTAATGAGTACTGACTTCATAGATTGTGTGAGGAATATACTATTATATTACGTCACTGCATAATTATTCACGAATAATAACAAATTAATAGTGTTTGCTATTCGCGAAACGAAGCCGTAAACGGATATATCAGATTGTTTAACTGCGACTTTAAATGAAGTGTAATATTAATAGAAATAAAGCAAATACCGTTGGACTACCTGCAAATCCTTAAACTATAACACAGTACACAATTTGTGAATGAATGTAGTAATCAAACTCCATATTCAAATTTCATATTCTGAAATAACAAAATTACACGTCATTTCAGTGCCATATTATGTTTCATTCCTACCTAACACACATTGTCTGCTCTTACGAAGACGTGTGTATTTAAAGCTTACGTCAGCCTAACGCTAAGGTTTTATTAAAATTAATAATGTGTTACGCACACATATATAACACTTAAATCTAATGCCCTTGAATGCAGACTGGTACACAAATTAGAGTCAAACTAAAGCAGAAAATGTATGTTGCCATGTAGATCGACCAATATATATATATATATAATTTATATATATACAGTAGGACATACATATATATGCAACACAATACATCTATAATAAATGTATATACTAAATATATAAAATAAATAAATAGTATATGATAAATATAAATAAATTCAACGTGTTACTAAAAATCACTGACAGACTCGGAGAGGTTATTCCTCACAAATAATTAGGAGGAAAATGTACACACGACATATACATATAACATATGGCCTTTCTTAAAGGATGCACGAGCTCATAGAAGTGGCGGCAAACCTCGTGTTTATTGCAATTAAAATACGCAGTATCTATACTTATTCTGAGAGTTTAGGTACAATTTGTTATCAAACAAAGATTCATAATCCATGAGAGGCTAAATTGGTTTGCCGATATAAATTTGTGCATGAAAAAAATGTGACCCTACAGTACTCCCTGTGCATCACATGTGTGGCGAGAGTTGTCTATGTCGCAGTCGTAACACATTCACTGTTTAGATGAACATTAAACATCCATTTCTCGAAAACCGTGGGGTGTAGCGAAGTAACACTAGGTAATGTTTTTTTCTTTACTAAATTGACGGAGCCACGGTGGCTGAGAGATTAGCCTGCTCACCTCCCAACAAGGCGAACCGGGTTTAATCCCCGGATGGGTCACCTGATTTTCGCATGTGGGAATCGTGCCGGATGATGCCGTTGGTCGGCGGGTTTTCTCGGGGATCTCCCATTTCCCTGCCCCTTCATTCCAGCGCCGCTCAATACTCACTTCAATCACCCTTATCGGCTCTCGAGACCTCGCTGTTAAGAGCCGCCCAAATCTCTGCACTCACTCTTTCACTTTACTAAGTTAATCATTTTGCTTATGTCAGCAGATAAATTCTCGCATATTATGGAGCGCCACATTTTTTCATGCACAATATTTACTTCCTCAATTTATCATGGAATTCACATTTTTGTTTTATAAACACATTATACGAAAACCTCGAGACTAAGCTCAGATACTGAATGTTTTATTTGCAATAAACATGGGTTTTACATCCACTTTTAAGGGCATGTACACCTTTCGTCGTACATTACACACACACACACACACACACACACACATATATATATACACACACACACACACTGGGTGAGGCACCTAATGAAAGCCACCTGAAAATAACGCCGCCAATTTCAGCCGTAGAAGAAAATTATATTATATTATATATATGTATGTGTGTATATATATATACATATATATATATATATATATATATATATATATATATATATATATATATATATATATATATATATATATATAGAGAGAGAGAGAGAGAGAGAGAGAGAGAGAGAGAGAGAGAGAGAGTGTGTGTGTATGTGTTTTGCCCTAGTTTTTTTTTAGGAATTACCACCCGGAGTTTGTCGGTGATTTTTAGTAACACGTTATATAGAGAAAGTCCCTAAACGCGCGCATATGAACCACACCACGTGATTCCTGAGCGAAAATGGACACGAAAATGTCAGTGGAGAAATGTCGTACGATGGCATATTTCGTGCACAATGTGGCAATACAGCACAGAGTTAGTCCCCTCTTGCGCTCCATTGATATCGTACTACCACTGACCTGGTCATCATATTATGGGCGCGGGTTCATATCCCGCACAGTCCTAACATTTGTTCAACGTGTAGTTTACATAACTTATTTACCACTGTACAAATGAGGGGGCTAACTCCGTGCTGTGTTGCCACATTGTGCAGGTAAATGTCATCGTACGACAAGTTGCCATTGACATTTTCGTCTCCAATTTCGCTCTGTATTCACGTGGTGCGATCCTTAAGCGCGCGTTCTGGGGCATACGGTATATATGCGTATGTTTGGATATATAAACGAGTTGTAAATATGTAAATCAATAACATTTATAACAATATCTCATGCATTTGCATCTGTGCCCCAGTAACAACATCTTTCACCTAAGCTGACGTCTGTTTGAGGTAATAGATTTTCTTTAAAAGCAGAGGTTTTTGAGATCCTTACATTGTTTGTTATTGAAATATGCCCATAAAAATTAGATTGTACTGGTATCCTATTAACACACTACACAGTCCACACCGAAAATAGTAGGGATAAAAATTAATACCAAACAACAAAAAAAATCTTTTCTTTGATCTTATCGGTTGACGCTACCTTACCTTTACGTTATGTTGAAGTTACTAACTTCCCTCGTGAAAACATTAACTTTACGTCGCTTTTAATTCAGTATTCCTGAACATAGCTATATTGCAAAGTTAACGCAACGAGCTCCTCCATCCAATGTGAAACAGTGGATGTGCAATAGAACCATTAAGGCTTAAGTTGATTTTTTAAAGATTCCCAACAGGAGAGAAGATGTAGCATTAATATAATATACAATATTTTATTTTGCATTTTGGCATGGTATTTGCGGTACTTCCAGGACTATTAAGGTTACATGTAAATTCCGTATTTGAGTTTAGACGACACAACCGTACGGTGGTTGAAAATTAGCTTAATTAAAATGGAGATAAAATCCGCTTTAATGTGACTTATATCTGCACTGACCATGTGAACTAATTTGATATAAAAAAGTAATAATTACTAAACATATAAATAGGCTCAAAATCATAGTTCAAATTGCTACAACCTCTGCCTGTTTTCATATTATACATTCGTGTGTGTGTATTCGTTTCTAGAATTTCATTACGATCGTTGCTTTAGCATTTTTTATGAATTTTTATAATTACCTAAATTAGGTATTATAAGATACCTAATACACTTACAACAAAGCAATATTATTTAAGTATACTCGCAAAAAGTTTTAAAAAGAAGAGATTCCATTGAGGGAAATAGAAGAATATAATACACATACTATTCTAATAAAATATTTCTTTTATTAATATTAAACCAGTAGCCTACGCCTTGTAAATTAGATTCTAAAAAAAAAAGTTGTTTACATGAGGTGTTCATCACACACCTGCAAAATAGCCAAAAGTCGTGCCACCAGTATTGCAAAAATATTTTTTATACAATTTTTATTTATTTATTTTTCAGAAGGATGTTTAATCTTTACCTTGGTCCATTAACTTCTTACCCAATCATACATTACAAAAGAAATAACTTATAAACAATTGGGTTTACAGTTAAAGGCAATGGAACACAGCAAATAATATTCGCCCCTGAAAATTGTGACAGTATACTTACTGTTCGAATCTATAGAGCAAGGAATGAAAATTTATTGGGATCAAACATAAATTTTTATCGTGGTTGTAACTGCCTCTGGAGGAAACGCGCAGTGTAAAAACTGGCTGCAGTTAAGATCTTCCTTGTGTGGAGGCACGTAACTATCACTGCAGTTTTATTTTTGTGGCCATATGTTGTGTCCCACCAGCATAGAAAACCTTTACTGGACGGTTGAGCTGTTTTTACGCGATGCAAGAAAATTTCGTAAGAGACCTCGAATGCAATTTCCCATGCAAAAATATCAAGCAAATTCCATGCGAAACCTGTTCACCGTACATTTCGAACCAGAAAATAAGTAGCAGAATTTGACGATACGGGAGAGTAGTTGATGGCCCTGGTGAATCAATTAATTGCCACGGTAATAATTTGAAAGCTCCAAAAAATATGTTCGTATTTGATTTGTGGATAATAATTGATGTGAAAGAGTTTCCTCCGCCTCTTACAATAATAACAGAATTCAAATAAGTAACCTAACAACTTTAATGCATTCTTAACAGCAATACGTTTCGCCAAAATATTCTTTGCACATGGCCAGCTTAGAAAGACCAATGAAATGGCTTTTCCCATGCAACTTGCATTTTAAAAATATAGGGCATGTCCTATCCCTTATATCTTAAAAGATCTGCTTCGCATGATAAATTATCGTATAAAATTTAGACCAATATCTGCATCTTGCAAAAGTTTTGACATGTAACTATCATCGATTAAAAGTGTAATAACTTATTTAAGTTCAATTTCTCTACAGGCTTCGAAAGTTAAGAGGAGGAAGCTAACATAACTGCGGCTAGAAATCTAATATCTTAAGCGAGAGTTGTTATATCACAGAATTGTTCTACCATACGCTATAACATCACGATTATCTCGAAGTTTACAGTTGCCATCACAGAACATATCTGGAAACTTCTGCTTCAGGGGCTGCCTTATGTCTCTGTAAGCCAGCCTGGCATTTGACGAGCGTGTCTCGAAGACAAAAGAACAAAGGCTCCAGCCTACTTCTACCTGGAACTGTTTTCCGCGTTCGAGGCCGAGAAACAAGGGAGCGATAAGGGCGACACTGCCACGTGCATCAAATGCGCCATCGCCGCGACGCGCATGGCTCTGAACTGGTGTGGATTATTCTCGTCGCGCTGCCTGCACCTACGGGACTTTTAACGGTGACACTATCATTTTACTGGTGTCTGTAGGAAGGTTCAATGCAGGGCCCTTAAGTAGTTTTGTATGAATCTGATGCGTATATTTTGAGCTACAGCTCTTTGAAGAAGAAAAATACTTTCTTTTTTTTTTTTTAGCTAAGTTGGATTCATCTTAAATGGTGTTTCTATTAAGTGTCACGTTTTGAAAGCACTCAACACGGCTCGTGTGAAGTGTGTGTTGTTTCAGCAGGTAAGCACATTGGAGGCACATTTAATAGTGTCTTGGAAAAACGTGTATTTCAAACACTGTATCGTAGTTCAAGCGCCAGCTACTGTTGCCGGCAGGTTATGTGTGCGTGAGCCTCGGTAGCAGGCTTCACACGTTGCAAGATGCTATTCGCGCAATATTTCGTAAGGAATTTTTCGTACGAGAATGCCAACTAAATCTCGTACGAAACGAGTTCACACGCAGTTAAGTAAGATGAATGCGGTCTCGCATCAAAATTAGTTGATAGCCCTGGTGAGTACCAAAGAGTCAAGGAATTATAATACAAAATATGAAGTTCCTTACTTTAACAAGGTATGTGTTTCAAAGCTATCCCTCCAAAATATAATTGTTTTTATTTTATTCTCAGCAAACTGTCTGAACTCCAATCCACGCTTTAAAGTTATTTTCTAGCAATGTGTTATTTCCCTGTATTCCTCTTCGCACACTTCAGATTATAATTTTCTTTTACTCTATGGTTGATTATACAACAGGTCACATGGCCAGCATACAATGACCAATGGGATCGCCACTTGCATCGCCTTGCACGAAACAATAGGACCTGCTCTATCTCCTCATCTCGTGCAAGATATGCCTTGCACACAAACTTGTGCAAGAAATTCTCGTGCTAGGTCTGCTTCTCGCGCAAGTTTGGCACTCATCTTGCATCGTATGACACCTTCTTTTGTCTTGCGGTGCGTCCCCTTTCCCTTCTCCCTCTTTTTCCTCTTCTTCCAGCGACCCCGCTTCCACGCGCTACGACGGATTCATTCATTTTGTTGCGACTTCAGAATGAAATCTCTGGCAGTTCATAGAACACCAGCACCAGAGCACTTATGTTCCTTGGTTAAAAATAACTTTTTTTATGCTTGACTAGTACTAAATACAAAGGGTTTTGCACTGCTGCGCGTGCGGTAACAGCAATTTTCTTCTAAGCTGACCGTTCTTAGCCGTGGTTGAAAAGGCGTCAGTAGCGGACAGCGGAGTTCTAAATTTGAATACAATGTCGAGCCAGCCACAAGCGTAACGTTGAGTGCTAATAAGGGCACGAACAATAACAGCACGGTTCCAAAAACAAGTCACGATTTTGTGGCGCATTATTCGATGTAAACCAAAAAAAGATTTTCACCTCGAAATCATAATCCCCCAAACCTCCTTTGGTTGGTAAACTGGCGAACAGTAATTCACAAATCCATTTCATGATACTATAGGCTGTTCAGGGTAAACTTAGCACTTTTGAAGCCCTGGTTACTTTCTTCTTTCAGCCAATTTATATCCTTCCGCCACTTGTTAATGTAAACAGTGCTACGTGAGGAATATACACAGTGTATACATTTTACCATAACCAAAATCAAAAGTCCAATACCACAATGAAATGTATTTATTGGTTATTATGTATGATGAGACAGCCTGAAAAAGTGTTCACTTTACCGTGAACAGCCTATACTACAATGATACTATAGGCTACTCTTGAAATACAGTGACATGAAATATACGCTCGCCCAATGTCTGGAAGGAGAATTTCCGCACATTGTAGCACTCTGTTGCAGCAAGAATTTTTGCTAGTGTGAACCAGCGGCGTAGGTAGAATTTTTTGAAGGCTGGGGGGTGCGGTTTTTATTGATAAAGCAGCGCCTACAAAGAAATGTTTGATCTGAAAATGAAAAGTAGACTTACACACCTGTATTTTTTATTTTACTTTTTTCTAGTGGTTTATTATACCGTTTTATTTTCGTAAGTTTTTGTTTTAATGAGTTCTTATTTCGGGGAGGGGGGATGGAGTGAACTCGGAACACCCCCCTATACTCTTCCGTTCACGCCTCTGGTGTGAAATAATTAGATCTTGTGGGATGGCGTTAATAACTACAAAAATAATTTGGCTGTGAAGAGATTAAGAAAATGTCGTAGTGGAGAGTGGATAACTATTTCTTACTAGGCATTACCAACACACCTGTTCCCTCTCTGTTTTATTCGTATTTATCAAAAATAAAATATTATAATTTATACATGGAATATTAATAAAAGTTAAATATAACAAAAAATAGGAACTTTTATTTTTAAAAATATATAAAATGCTTGTGATACATGCCATATTTAGGAAACAATTGTAGGCGTCATATATGAGGTAATCTTTTAAACGTTTAATTTTAAAAAGTGTGAAGAAAGCTCGAATAGACTATACCAAACGTTACCCACGTAACCGTATAGTGAAAATGGGGCAGAGCAATCTCGCTGACTGCGCTGAACCTATCTCTGTGTCCCAGTATTGAACTACTGTTCTGCCAACACGATCAGCAAACACGGCGTGAATTGTAATTGAAGTTAGGACACTGTTTAGTATACAAGTTCTTTGTACTTCCTGTAACCAATTTGTAATGAAGTTTGACTAAATTCTAATTGGTAAAAGAATTGTATTAACATAATAGTGATTGTAATTTAAAAATTAATATATTAACAAACGCGTTCAGAACTGTTGACCATGCAACTTTGAAAGCTGTGTTGCTTTGAGGTAGGTCAATGTTGGGTACGTGCTGACCTCCCATGTTGCAGTCGGTTGGTACGGCGCCGCGCGCCGGTCTGGAGTGCGGGAAGTTCTGGGTTCGAGTCCTAGGCAAGGCATGGGTGTTAATTTATGTAAGGTTATAAATTAGTTTATAAGCCGTGCCCTGATACGCCTTCAGGCATAACACCGTGTGACGTTAATGAATCACGACACAATAAATTCAATCAAATGTTCAGTACGTGTGCAGAAGACGGATAATCGGTCCACCCCACATTGAGTCTGTGCACGTGACACACAATTTAAAGTCTACGTTAAACAAAGGAATATTGCACGTCATCGCCTTGCGCACTTCCGCGGCAGGGGTGCACAAGTTCGCGTCTAATGGACCAGCTGTTCTCACCAATGTCCCTTCCCACCCGATTGACGTGTCTCGAAGTTGGCAATCCAATAACGGCGCCCAATAAATTACCCCGCGGGGGCACAGCCAGGAAGAACAAGGGGGTTGGACTCTGGGCCACGTGGGGGTGATCGTAGGTTACACCGACGACAAGCGTACGGAAGAGGCTAGGCGCAGTTTCGCACGCGTACACTGCACATCCCACACGCACGCGACCCTACTTTTAAACCTTGCGCAAACAACGACCCCCTTCACCCTTCACACTCTGTCTCGTATCGCGGAAATCGTGGGGGGGGGGGGGGGGGGAGTCTTCTCTCCCCTTCTACCCCTGTCGCGTGTCGAAACCCCTAAAACTGCTGTTAACATGATATCGGCACGTGGAGTCCCTCTGATTAAGAGCAATGCTTCTACGCCACGGGACATTTTTCGCGAAATTATCTGCGAATTATTTTGAGTAAATTATGCTTCGATGGGGCACTTCACAAATTTTTCCCGACCACCGGTTATATTCGGTGGGATTTTCTTAGTTTAGTGTAATGCTTGTATTCTTTTCGTTTGATTGAAGTTTCTGTGCTTTGTAATTTTTATGATTACACAAAACGAATAATTTGTGTAATCGGGACTTATTATTTATATTATTGCTATATAAAATGGCAAAAGCGTGGTGGACGCAGGTTATGTGAAATCTTCATGTCATATGCACATGGGTTGTGTAACATGAATAATGTAATCAGTAAAATAATTGAAGAAAATAAAGTGTAGGTGCAGAAATTAAATACCTAAAAGGAGTACGAAACTACCAAGTTTTGGTTTGAGATATCTTTGTATGCGCCATTCACGGAAATATGAACACTTTTGAAAGCCCTGCTTAAGATCTACTTGTATGCACGTTGTGTGTTCACCCACATTGCAATGTGCCTCATCTCTTTATTCGTGCGTCGGCCAAGTGAAATTGCGAAATCATTAGAAAAGTAAATACTTTACAAATATGCTCATTTTTACACTTTGATGCATTAAAGAACATAGAAAGCGAAAAAAATTCTTTAAGTTATCACAAATGGTTACCTAACACTTTTTATTCGTCCTTAAAATATGAAACTACTTTCCATCATTGTTACCAACTTAACAGGGTGCATGTCACTCAGTGCGCCTGTTAAAATATATGCAGGCAGGAAAAGTGACCTTTATCTAGGACTGATTTCAAAAGTGCTCACTTTATCGTGAACAGCCTTTAACGTGCTGGACGGAAGCGAAGCGAGATTTTAGACTGTGTTGTACTTGTGAATGGGGCTTCTACGACTGGCCACGAGGCCGAAGTTTGTCGAACTAAGCTGGAGCCAGGATATCACCTGCGACCACTAGGGACTATGAAGCCGATTTTGGTATTTTAGGCTGTCGCCTATAGGCGGAACAATTTTTTCGCGCTTGATGCCTGGAAGCAAGGGTGCGATAAGGGCTGCACTGCCACGCCTAGCAAGTGCGCCATCGCTACTACGGCGCAAGGTTTTTCGTCGTGTTGCGTCTGCCTATGGGACTTTAAGCGCCGAATTTACCATTTTAACGATGGAAGATCTGTAGCAAAGTTCAGTACAGGTGCCTATAGGCTATTCACGGTAAAATGAGCACTTTTGAAAGTCCTACTTAAGATTTACGTGCATGCACGTTGTGTATTCTTCCGCCTTATGTAAAATGAACATTTTCATGGGCCTCATCACTTTATTCATGCGTCGGTCAAGTGAAAATATGAAATTAATAGAAAAGTAAATATTCTACAAATCTGCTAATTTTTACACATCGATGCATTAAAAAACACAAAGCGAAAGAAATAATTTAAATTATCATAAATGGTTAACTAACACTTTTTATTCGATGATAAGATTTGGAACTGCTTTCCATCTATCCTTACCAACTTTGCCGGGCACATGTCACTCAGTGCGCCCGTTGAAGTATATGCATGCATGGGCAGTGACATTTTTCTAAGGTTGATTTCAAAAGTGCTCACTTTATCGTGAACAGCATTTATAGAAGTTTTGCTCGTGAGTGAGTGAAGAGACTGTAGCGGCTCTTAATACCGAGGTATTTAGAGCCGATGAGGGTGAAGCGAGGTGAGTATGGAGCAGCACTGGAATGGAAGGGCGGGGGAAGAGGGAGATCCCTGAGAAAATCCGCCGACCAGCGAAAATCCGGCAGTGACACCATCGGAAATCGAACCCGGATCGCGTACGGGAGGGGGGGGGGTGGTAATCTAACCAATATGCCACCGCGACTCCCAAATTTCGCTCGTGTCAGGGTGGTATATTTTTAAGACAGGGCAGTCTGGAAATACCGTTTCTAAAGATGGTGGACAGCGCCCTTAGTAATATTTATGACATGCACTATGTCTTAAAAGTATCGTTCACTTTTCTTCTGAGGGATATGTTTTATTTTTTGTAAGTTAACTCATTCAGAACACATTTGATATTTTTGTCTGAAATGCAGGCACCAAGTTACGTTGAGAGCGAATCAAGAAAAAATACTTCCAAGTCATGACGTTGCAGCCTCTGTGTGTATTCCAAAACTGGACTGCTTTTTCGCTAATATCACTATCAAAAACAACGTGGGTAGTATTTGAGGTTAGAACCCTGTATATGTAAAGGCCCTTTCACACGATCAAATTCAATTCGTTGACTGCTATATGACGTCATAGAAACGTCATAATCGCGGCCATTTTCTCTTTCCATTTATTGAATGTCTCGATTTCTCTTCAATATTTTCGTTTATAGCATGATCTGAATTTTCTTTAATCCAAAATTTCATTTGCTTCATTACAGATTTTCTGAGCGTGTTAATGGAAGAAATATCACAGTAATTTAGCTGTGTGCGCACATTCAAAGTTTTTACAAAATAAAGATGAATTTTTGTTAAAGGAAAATGTTGGCTACAAAAAAACGAACGAAATAAGTTGGGGTTTAAGCAATTATTTTCGTGTCCTGCACGAGTCGTAGATACTTCTAAAAATTTACCTTTGGTGATTTTTAAACTGGTTTCTTTAAAATGTTTGCGATAAATTTCCATGTGGAAACTTGGAACAATTATTAAATGCAATTCATTGAAAGACAAATGGGGTGATTTTTTTTTTTTTTTAGTTAAAAAGACTGAATTCAAGTTATTAAATTCAATAAATTTTTGATCGTGTGAAACTAATTTAAACAAGTACTTTGAGGCATTTGTACAGTTCCTATAACCTAGTTGCAATGCAATTAGAATATGCTGGAGTTAGCCAATTCGTTTTATCTAAACGTGAAAGCCTGGCTGTGTCTGTTCAGAATGCAAATGTAAACAAACACGTTCATCACTGTCGACCACGTGACTTCGACAGTTGCATTGGTCACGAGAGAGTTAATGTCGGGGTACATGAGCGTAAAACAGAAATCGTTCTACTACATATTTAGCCCATGTAATTAACAGTGAATATCCCGTATGCATATACACCCATAGACTAAAGATGAGGTAGACAGCTTATTCGTGTTATGCACATGTACCCAACATTGATCTACCCCCAAAGCATCACAAATGCCAAAGTCACATGGTCAACAGTGAGAAACGTGTTTGTTTATAGCTTAATTTTCAACATACAAGCACTATTATATGAATAAAATACTTTTAACAATTTGAATTTAATCAAACTGTATTTCGAAATGGTTAGAGTAAGCCTACAAACATCTCAAAGCACATGTTAACTATGCTACTAAGCAGAATCCAATCCACGCCATTTTTGCTAGATGTGTAGGCAGAAAAGAGGTTCAATGTTGGGACACGGAGACTGGTTGTGTGCAGCCAGCGAGGTCGGTCTACCTCATCTTTAGTCTATGTAAAGACTTTTCACGGTAAAATGAGCACTTTTGAAAGCCCTGCTTAAAATCAACCTGTATGGACGTTGTGTATTCTTCCGTCTTATGTAAAATTAACATTGTCATGGGCCTCATCACTTTATGCATGCATCGGTCAAGCGAAGCTGTGAAATTATTAGAAAAGAAAATATTTTAAAAATATGCTCATTTTTACAATTGGACGCATTTTAAAAAACCGGAAAGCGAAAGAAATTATTTAATCTATCACAAATTGTTACCTAACACTTTTCATACGAAGTTAAGAAATGGAACTACTTTCCCTCCATCGTTACCAACTGCAATGGGCGCATAACACGCAGTGTGCCTGTTAAAATATATGCAGGCAGGGGCAGTGACTTTTTTCTAAGGTTAATTTCCAAAGTGCTCACTTTATCGTGAAATGCTCTCCGGGGCGCGTTCCAAAACGTTACTCAGAGAGAGGAGTAAAGTAACAGAGAGCAACAGCTGAGGAGAGTAAGAGTAAACGTGTTTTTGGAACGAGCATAATGTAAATAACATGCCGTGTTTACAAATATATACTAATTAATCAACCAACGTAAATATCAAAATATATTTATCACGTTTCCCAAATTCTATCCTTTCCAAAAATAGTTATATACGAAAACAGCTTTACTTACCATAAGTTAATCGTAAAAATTACGTCTACAAATGCAACTTTATACTATTTAACTTTTAAATAAAAATACGAATTCGATCACCCGTCATTTTTTAATTCACCGTGCGTGTCTGCAGCCAGAATGTGCACATTTCCTTTCAGTTTGCTTAATTGTACTCAACTTTCCGCCATTTTTAGTTTACCATTCGTTACTCGCCGATGAAGTGCGTGTTAAAGTTTTACCATGGCGAGACGCTCACATTAACTTCTCAGCAGTTTTGGGACACTGCCAAGAGAAAGTAAACCAGTTAAAGTCTGTTCACGATGAAGTGAGCACTGTTGAAATTAACCTTACCAAAAATTCACTGCCCCTGCCTGCATACACTTTAATGGGCCTACTGAATCACATTCGCCCAATAAAGTTGGTTACGATGGAGGGAAAGAAGTTCCATGACTTAACATCGACTAAAAAAGAGTTAGGTAACTATTTGTGATAGCTGAAGTTATTTCGTTAGATTTCCGGTTTCTTTAGTGCATTGAAGTGTTGAAATGAGATTTGTAAAATATTTATTTTTCGTAATAATTTCACAGTTTCACTTGACTGACGCATGAATAAAGTGATGAGGCCCATGACAATGTTAATTTTACATAAGGCGGAGGAATACACAACGTGTATTCAAGTAGATCCTAAGCAGGGCTGTCAAAAGTGATAATTTTACCATAAACAGCTTGTACTCAAAGTGTTTCGGGACAGCCAAAGGGAAAAGTTTACTTGCAGAGTAACGTTTTAGAAGGCCGCCCTGGCAGGGCAGGTAGAGCGACGACAGCGCCCCTCGTGGCAGCTCAGGGAGATACTCGAGGGGAACTCTGACGTCACACTCCGGAAGCGGACGGCCCGCTAAGGAGGGCTAATCACCTGCCTTCCTTTGTTGCCCATGCGGCGGGCGCTAACACGGGCCAAGGGATGTGCAAATAGTTTCCCTTCTGGTCTCGCGCCAGCACCGCTTACTTTACAGGTATGGGGGAGGGGGGTAGCTTTAAACAACACACTGACCGCCCGTTCGCCACTGACGAGCAAACATCCGATGGCGAAAGCGCAGTTTGAAAACTTCCGGAAACGTCGAGAAAATACTGAAAAAAATCCACAGGAGCAGAGTCGCGTTTCGTTCGTTGCACGGCTGCGATAAGTTGTAAACCCGAGGACAGTTAGAAGCACTGCCTACCGGCTGGCAGCTGCGAAATATTGATAGGAATGCCCATGTTAAGAACATTTCGCCTCAGTGCATTCATTTTAAAGGCAAGCGTTTCAAACAAAAATGTATTCTTCAAGAATATTTAGGAGAAGATTCCTACGAACATAGATTTTCAATATAGATATGCAGTACGTATTTTTGTGTAAAACATAACTTTCAAAATTTCGTTGGGAAAAGGCTATACATGTTATGGAAACGTCTCCACTGTAGAGAACGTTTCCTAAAAAAATTCATGACGAATACATTTTGTTTCAAACACTATCGTTAAAATTTCGTTAAAATGGGATTTCCTATTTAAATTTCGTAGCTGCCAGCCGATAGGCAGTGAAGGCAATATTTCATGATAATATTATCTTTCATTATCTGAAAGAGAATTGTACTATGGCCACGTAAATGTAAATATTTGTTGTCAAATGGCTATAGTTTTAAAAATATATCACTGAAAAGTCGAAAATTTCCGAATATGCGAGCCCAATTTTTCTATGATTCTAATTAACTTTGACGACTAAATCACACGTCATGTGATACAAATCATACACATAATATATTAATAAAGTATCAAGGCTGTTTAATTAATCCTGAATCTATTATAAAACGGGTATTCATGTGTTTACCAACACATTTTATTTTTCTAAGAGAGCTTAATAAAAATATATTAACATTATTTTCTCTAGGACAAATTAAAATTTTTTAGCAAAAATATCGAAATATCAATACATTTATGATACACGTACCCAAGTACCCGTTGTTAAGTATCCTTGGTATTTAATTAACATGTGTACATGATATAGATTCATATGTAGGGATAGGTGTTTTTCGCGAATAGGTTTCAAGACCATTTGCACTCCAAAACACTTATATTCATATGCACTTTCGTTGTTGGATGATTTTGAAAGTCATGTGCCTCAAGTGTCTGTCCGCGAATCATGAACGTTTAGTATCGGAGTTATTTATTACGACTGTCACAGTCAAATAAGAACATGTCTACTTTCGTAAACACGCAGCCAATAACCAAAGGAAGTTGTGGTTGTGGACGTAGGATATTGAAGTCTAGCATGACCATTAATATTTTCGCGAAATACACCTGTACCTTTTCATATGACATGGGGTTTTTTAAGGCTAAGCTAATTAGGAGCACAAAAACTTGGGGTTCCATAATCCAAAGTTTTCGACTTGTTGGTGTTATATTTTGAAAACTGTAATAATTTGAACATTAAATATTTAAATTTCTCTGGCCCTTATACGAATCTCTTTCAGATGATGAAACAAAAAAAAAAATCGTGGAATATGGCCTGAAGCCTGTGCCACGATAAAATTTCCCGTGCCTGCATGCAAGCAGTTATGAAGGTTTCTGTGGCATAACCTGTCACACGATACTTGGCTGCCGTACAAGTAAAGGCGAATGTATTATTTTGACGATTTTACTTCTGCAACTCTGGTTCAAGCACAATGTTCTCTCGCGACTTCAGCACTGTCCGTTTAAGCGACGAGCCTGTCGGTTTTGTTGCTATAGCTGGAAATTTTGTGTAAAATAAAAATGAAAATCTACCATGATTTTCACACAGTGCTGTTTTAGAATCAGTAAACATTATCGTCTTTTTTCTTTGCTAATTAGCTATGTCTAATAGCCTTAGCGTGTTTCTCAAAATCAAGTAGACAAAATAACTCTACCATTCTCTCTCTGGTGGGATAAAATTTCAACCTTGTAGGAAACCTTCCATGAAAATTGCACACGACCAATTACAGCCGTCCATTGAAACTGCCAGCAGATGGCCAAATATTCCATAGAACCATCCATGTATACATTTTAAAATGTCTGTACTTGTCACAGACGATTCTTCGGAAAAAAAAGTTGCCAAAACTGTCCTTGTAACTCCGCAGCTGAAAATTGCACATTTAAGCATCCTGTTACGAATTAGCTTTAAAGTCAATTCACACCTGAAAGGAGCTATGTTCATAGCTTGTTATTGGTAAGAGTAATGTCATGATCACTATAGAAAAGGGGTTTATTCAACATTAAGATTGTACAGTATTCTTTACGTGACTATTGATCGGGGGAGCTCAAATGGAATATCAAGATGCTAATTAATTATGTTAAAATGTATTACCGCACGCCACTACTATTACAATCTAATTGGAAAGTCCATAACTTTTTCATGATTCCGGAGGCTGATTCTAGGAGGCGGTTAACGACGGCCGGACACTTCCATCTTCACATTTCTTCTTGATCCGCTGCACCAACGACAAAAGACGCCGCTCCCAGTGTCACGCTGGCCTATATCGGGCGCTTTGTTTAATATTTTCGGCCCCGTTTACTGGCCGGTGGAGGGTGTTTTTGCAACTGCCTCGCAAGGTATTACTGCAATGACGCTCGTGCCCTGGTTCAATGTTTGAAGGCGTGATCAGGCAGGCCGTCCAGCTAAGGCCTAATCACTTCATAACAACCCTACTTATGAAAACAAACGAAACTGTTTATGTAGCTCAATGCTTATAATAAACTTGAAATCCACAACAATTCCTTGTTGAAATTCAATACCGGTTTTACGCATTACGCACGAAAGTTTCATGAAAGTTACTCTAATTTATTTGTAGAGTTACAAACATATCTTCCGCAATTAGTTTGCAAAGAAATCCTTGTGCCAGTATTGAAAAATTTGTACGGTGGAAGCTTCTACCCAGGCTTGCATGGAATCTTTCACCGTGGCACATGGGCTTTACCGAGCCTTGGTTTCAGCACAGAATAAGAAAGTACACAGAGACGAGACGGTGTGGCGTTTCCTTTAATATTAACGTAGCCCCTCACTAATTGGCGCACAAAGCTCTGGAATTGAGCTTCGTGTCTGATTGGCTACTGCGCGCTGCGAAGCGTTGCTTATTGGCTAGTTTCCACGTCGGCAAGTTACGTTACCCAAACGCTGATTGTCGAACGGCGTTCCGATAAGCTGTTGGCCAGTGACGCCATTTTGCTGACGTGTGTTGCTGGAAATAAGATGCCGTTTCTCCTCTGTATTCTTGAGTGTTCTGTTGTTTCAGCTTTTGGCATGAAACAAAGATGGATACCACGCAGCATATCATCAGAGCATAACCTAGCATAACTGCGAAAATGTACGCGAAACGAATGCATCTTCCGGATGAAAACCTCGACCCCTCCAACTAAGAACATCGTATCTGCACACATTACTAATGGCAGTTACGATGTTCTTAGTTGGAGGGAATTAAGATTTGAGATTCGTTCTGAAGATCTTTAAACTTCTACTCTGAAATTCTGCACGTTATTTCTGGGAACAATTCGGGCGAACGGACATCTCGCCTGCTCTGAAAGTTTACTGCACTTTGTCTGACCCAGTTCTAACTTAAGGCCACAATCCTTCATTCCTACAGCTTTTGCGAGAATTATTGTTTTGTACCCAAACGGGAGCCGATATTGTAAAATCCTCTTACAGTTTTGTTACAAATAGTTTTTATTATGTAGTCTAATTTTTCCAACACAAAAAAAGTTTATACTTTTATCCGGTTATTTGATCAACTAAAATTTTGTTTATTTAATAATTAGTTCAAATTGTACATTTTTTTGCGTTGAAAAAATTATACTACATAATAAAAACAGTTTGTAACAAAATTGTGAGAGGATATTATAATATCTTCTCCCGTTTGGGTACAAAAATTAATTCTCGCAGAAGCTGTAGAAATGAAGGAACGTGGCCTTAAGTAGGACATTTTCAGGTCATTCCATACATAGATATGTAAATATTCACATATTGTCCTGTTGGATGACTCGCCTTATGTTTTGAAACGTCCGCATTGACTTCACGAAACTCGTTTGAAACTCTTCCGGCAAGACGACCTTTCCTGTTAATTTAGGCGTGCTGATCCATAGTTCGAGTTAACAAATCTTTTACAGCTTAGAGTTACAAAGTTTTATGCAAACACAAAGTGGAAATCCTATTTATCTCAAGAAGGGGGATGATATTTCCAATCACATTTTCAGAAGTGTAAAATCTCCGTCATACAAATCGCTATGCAACTATTTCTTCCTTAACCGCAAGTACTTGCGGTTATTTTTAACTAGAAACATTTCAAAGTAGATTTTGGCGGCGCAGTGCTCCCTTGACTATCTTTTCAGAAAAAAAGTGGTATATACGTTTTCGTTTTACAGTTTGGTAAGGAGTAACCTGCCGGAATTTGTCAGCGTTGTTCAACAACATTCTGTATATATCTATAAACCGCGTTTCTGTTGGCAAACCAAATGAAGACAAAAATCCTCAATGCTCTCTGTGTCACACAATTTAGTAAATTGTGCTGATAATATGAGAAACCAACATTGGTGATATGGACACAGGTGACGATCTTTCCACGTCTTCTTTACTCTATAACTTATACACAAACAGTTTAAATTGTTTTTGTGTGGGAGGGAAGCGTGCACCGTAATGTTCATTGATAAAATTTCCTTTGAGAAACGTAGGAAAGCTAACAGCAAAAAAAGGAACCCAACTGATTGCGTAGCGCATCATCTTTTGGGGGAAAAGAGTGTTTTATTTTATCGCATGTATTAACGTTTCAACTTTCGTGCCAGTTCACAAACTAAACAACGTTAAACACACATATGAAATGACACAGATACATATCCATGCCATGTACGGGATTTGAATCCAGAACCCCGCACACGACAAGCCAGTGTACATTTACTACATCTTGGTGGCACGACGAAGGCAATCAAGTTACAATTCCTATTTAATAGCATACTACTTGTTACTTATTTTCTTTAATCTGATGCCGGTTTATTCTAAATGTTTGTTTACTTCATGCTTATTTTGACTTCTATTGTTTAATTCCTATTTTGCTATTAGTTGTCAGACAATTACTATTTACTTTGAAATATGCTGAATACACTCCAGACTGCATTTATTCCTTACCTACTTTAGAATATTCTCATGGTTGCAGAAATTTGATACGACTTATCTAATTTTTTTAATAAAAAGTTTTTACTTGCAAATTATTAACTTCAGGTCTGTTTCCCAGTAACCTCACGAATAATATTTGATTCTTTTGAAAAGACAATATGATGTCTGGAATGTTTGGCTTTCCTTCTCACTGGCATAGTTGTTTGTATTTTTTTTAAACATAGTCCGTAAGCCCTTGACACTCTATCAAATTTTTCCTTCAAAATGTCTCTAATTTGGTTACACGAAGTTGGGAGGTTGTGACATCACCGAACTTATTTATCCCTGCCATGTTTGAATAGCTTGATGGCTTCACTTAGACGCAGAAAAAAAAACCGGTTTAATTATTGTATATCTGACAGGTTAGACAATTGCAATTGTGCACAACAAAACAGTTGTTTTTGTCACCACGAAACTTTAAATTTGCGAACAATAACTGAAAACGAAATAAGGTTACGGATGTATTATTTTAAATAATTGTCTGTCCATGAACGCTGTTGTAAGTGCACGTTGCATTGTTATACTAAAGTAACCAGGCGTAATCAATTTCATCGCATAGAAAGTACTTATTATAATGAATTTTAAATTTGGCTTGAAAGTGGGAATAAATCACAACGTTCTAAACGTTTATTCTTGTAATGTGCTGCATGAAAACTAGGGAAGTGCAAAGTTCGGCATTTCCTCGCGTCTTTCACATTCGTCTGCAGGGTCACATGAGTACTACCTTCTGGTGCAGCGAGAACTCATTATCTCTTCTGACGAAATATCACGGAACTGGGCACAATCCCGTCGTAAATTGTTTGTTACCAACTGTGAGTTATCATAGGTGCGTCAGATAATTTTTGGTGCAATGACAAAAGCTGAACGAATGCATGTCTGTTTGAAAGCTTTTCTGTCTCTCAATAATAATGCCAACTTTGCGGTATTTAATGACTGTATTAAGCTCTTTTAAAATAGTTTATACATAAAAGTCCAGAACAAGTTGGTAAAATAAAACCATTAGAGTGTGTGAAACGTGTGTGTGTGTGTGTGTATGTATGTGTGTGTATATATATATATATATATATATATATATATATATATATATATATATATATATATATATATATATATATATATATATATATATATATATATATTCAAGATTATTTGATGGGGAAATAGGATTGCCGGATATTCGTCAAACAGTCATCTTCGAAATTTACAGTTGAAGACGGTAATCTGACAGAGTGATAGTGGCTTAAAGTTTCGCTGTGAATGAGTCAAGTCCCATATACTGTAGCATGTGAGCTTTTGGTAAGCTTGCTATATCACATATGACTTCAGCTTGATTCAAGCCAAATATCTAATTACTAACACATTTGCAGGTGGTTTGAAACTTGCTTACCGCTTTCCAAGGCAAGCTTGCAACAAGTTTTACTAATGAAGTCTGATACAAGCTTGACACACAGAGACTATTTGGCTTGATTCAAGCTTGATCCACACTTGTTGGCTTGCTGGAAAGACTTTGCCGTCAACGAGGAGATCTCATTACAAACAACCGTGATTAAAATGGCTCAAACCTCTGTGCTAAATGGGCCAAAAAGTAAAGTTTGAAATAAGCGATGAACTTTGGTTATTCAGAAAAACGTTTGTCACTACAGGAGATGATTATATGTGTGGTCATGTACAACTATTGTAGGTATAATGCTCAAATAAATGTCATTAAATTAATGATTTCGGGATATAAATGTGTTTTGTAGCAGCTTGGCTCAAGTGGACAATGGTGTGGTGGGTGTAGTTACCTAGCGTGTTGAGGCCGTAGTGCGCCTGGTAGACGGTGGAGCCGTTGGACGACATGGTGGACGTGATGGGCAGGCTGGAGCCGAGGCCGGACGAGCCCAGCGCCGAGCCCTGGTTCAGCTGGCCGATGGACTGGCTGAAGCCGCCCATCGCGACGCCGCCTTGTCCCAGCTGGCCCAGACCTGCACACCACACGTCCTCTGTCCGCTAAGTCGACCCGCTGTCCCTCCTCGAGCTCCTCCATCATGATTGCTCTTTGTACAACTGATGATGCAGATGCAACTTTCAACATGCTCAATATTTGGATAACTGACTATGTAGATGACTCACGCACTTTGACATGCTCATTGTTTGTATAACTGATGATTATGATGACCCACACACTTCAACCTGTTCACTCTCAGTAAAAACGACGATGAAAATGACAATTATGATAACCTACACACTTTAACATGCTCACTGTTTGTATAACTGACGATGAAAATGACGATGGTGATGACCCACACACTTTATCTTGTTCAATCTTTATACCAATGACGATGAAAATGACGATGATGATGACCACACAATTCAGCCTGTTCACTTTTTGTACAAATGACGATGATGACTCACACACTTCAACATCCTCACTCTGTGTATATCTAACGATAATGATGAAGATGACCTACGCAATTTTAACATGCCCACTCTTTGTATAACTGACGATGAAGATGACCCATGTACTTCAGGATGCTCACTATTTGTATAGCTGACAATGGATATGACGATGGAAATGACTCACGTACACAATTCAACATGTTCACTCTCTGCACAACTTGCGATGAAGATAATTATTAAAATGATCCACAAACTTAAACATGCTCACTCTTTGTATGATTGACGATGAAAATGAATCACACACTTCAGCATGCTCACTCTTTGTAAAATTGGCAATGAATATGATTATGTAGATGACTCACACACACTTCAACATACTCACTCTGTGTATAACTGACGATGATTCATGATGAAGATGACTCACTAACTACAACATGCTTATTATTTGTTTTATTGACGACGGAGGTTAACCACACACTTCATCACGCACACTCTTTCTATAACTAACGATTAATTTTACCCACACACTTCAAAATACTCACTCTGTGCATAACTGACAATGAAGATGACGGTGAAGATGACCCATACACTTCACACGCCCATTCAGATCGTGTTAAATATAGCAATTATCTTACAGTATCACTTAAGTACTACTGCAGGCATCGAATGGAATTTTTTATACCATTAAAAACCATATGCCTCGAGGACCATGGTTTTATATTTTAATTCTAGTGATTCAATATATTTACAAAAAGTGCCAAATTTCGAGCATGATTCTTAGTGTGAAAACAGGTAGGTACGTGAGTTTTCAGCGCCGATAGGAATGAGGTGAGGTGTGGATGGAGCGGAGATGGAGTTGAAACTGCAATATTGAGGGTCCCGAATGGGCTCAACGGCCAATGGTAATATCTTTCTTTCCCAAATGCCAAATTCTGAATTCTTCTTTCTCCGTGATTCGAGCCCATTTCCCCACTACACCAACGCGAACTTGAATAAACTGTACTGATCTAAGAAATTATCGAGTAACGAAAACCATGTAAAAATGTCATTACAACTGTACGGAATTTTAAACAACTTACAGAATGTCGATAAAGTCCAGTGCAAGAGAGTTGACTTTTCCTATTTGTAAATTCAGAAGGCCGAGAAACTGTTGATTCTGACATGCGATTAGAAAAAAAATGATGTATCTAATTTTTACACGAATGTAGTGTCTGCAGATTGAACAGTGTTTGGGTCAAATTAAAAAGGAATATATTTTGTGCTATCCATCATCATTTAAAACCTTCCAGAACTGTAATGTTTGTGTTAATGGTATAAACTTGTCTGCAGATAACTAAGCACTTTCGATACCAATATAAAAAAATACTCTCGTCCATAATAGCAGTGGTTTTAACATCAACACTGAATACAGAACTCCCAGAAATATTGTCAACGATTATAACATTTATTTGTATTTTTCTTAAATTAAAAATAATGGGAACTAGAAATTGTAATTTTTTACGTAAGTAAGATTAGGAATCGGGGGAGTGTTGCTGATATTTTCATCTGTTAGTACACACGTGGCCGATATGAAGTTACGAATGGGTGTCCAAAGTGCTTTGACGTTACGTTTGTTTATCAACATGATGTTGCCTATGGGGCATGATAAACATTATACACCCTTGCATGTGCGAAAATAAGCGGAAAATACGATTTTGAAATCTTGATTACCAAAATTGTAACCCGAAACGAAGTGCGAAAATTTTCACCATCCCCAACAAGTAGCTACTGTTAGGAACTCCTGGTATTTCAATTATTTGGTTTGATTTCCGTTTACAAACATCACTGTTGTTTCTTACGATTCACAATATAGCGAAAATCTAATATTTTTTCAAGCATAGATTAGGTCTGCGACTAACGACGTCTATTGCAGGGGTAGAAAAATTTCCTTTTAAATATTTTGAAAAGAAAACACTTTATTTAAGAATATAATTGGTAATTTAGTACACTCGAAAAAATTCATAACGTACAAAATGTTTTATTTGATTGCACATGTTTTAAATGAATGTTCGGTAAATTATGACGAAATTTATTTAATGCTGTGTAGTTGGCAACAATAATACCAAATGATCCCAAATTCGGTAAGCAAAGACTCGAAGTCTAACATGGAATTCCCAGCTGTTTCTCTTCTAATGCTCCTTGCGCACGACTGCGAAGTCTAACCCACAGGTCAATGTACTCGAATTAATCAAGTGTCTGTGTACTGATAGGTTTGTGAAAGTAACAGAAACGTAAAATCTCGTGATAAAATTCTCAATTCTGTAAAGGCATTAAGGTGTAACTTGACACGTCATACTGCATTTTTTACCTTGGTTATTAATGTGTTTAAAGGGGGAAAAAAATTAGAAATTGAGTCTTTAGCCAACTGGTTGGTAACTATGTCACAATATCGATTATGCCAAATTTTGGTAGGTATGATGTCTGTAATACTGTGTAAAGTCAATAGCCTGTATGTCATAGACGTAGTTTCGAAATGTTCAGTTTATAGGCATAAATAAGCCAAAAAACCAGAAATACAATATGGCAGGCGAAGCTTGCCCTTACGGCCCGTTATATAATGACAAGGATGCGAATGATGCATATTGCCAGAAGCGAAGCATGTAGCACACTCCGTGCTCGTTTACTAATGGGACTTATGCTTACGTGTATAATTTACGAATCCACGTAAAAAGCTGGGCAACTGCCAGCTATCATTTTGTTTTAATAAATAAACTTGAGTGGTTTGGAAGCATTATTTATATAATAATACATATAGTATAGAAAATAAAAATTGGGATGTATTGTTTTGAAATGTATTTTACAATGTTTGTGAAAAAAAGTAATTTTATTTTCGTAGGTTCGGATCGTTACATTTGCTTGTGTTGCATAATATCTAAAATTCATCCCGATTCGCCTGCTCAGTTCGTTTACGTGTTCTGTGTCCGTTTTCTTACGGATCCGTGGACTGAACATCGTGTTTAAATATGTATTTACAATAGAAAAATAAAGCGTAAACTTATGCCTTATGACATGTACAGGAGAACTGGAAATGCACTAATTTTTGTGTTGGTTTCCGATGCAACTTAGCAGGTCGTGTGAGGTGTTGGGATTTCTTAAGCGTTAAAAGAAACAGTTGTAGTTTTTATATAAAGTAAATGTTGCGTGACGATGACCAATCATAACAGAGCAGTCGGTTTTGTAGTGGGGAAACAGTTGTTTACAGCAAAAGCACCAAAAATTAAAAATGTAGTGACTACGTGCGTTTTTACGATTACGTTTATAAATAAGTTTACAGTAATAAGCTCCTCTGCCAGAAAATGTTTGCTTTTAAGAATTATACATATATAAGTGTTTGTGTTATACATACGAGGTTAGGTTAGGAACAAAAATAAACAGAACATGCTTGTCGCAAGTTTTCATTGGATGAATTCTATTTTTAGCAGAGCAGTGGTGGCGTAGTGGTTAGACTACTCGCCTCCCACCCGGGCGAACCAGGTTTGATTCCCGGGGAGGGGGTCGCTCCTGGAATTGCGCATGCGGGAATCGTGCAGGATGATGTCGCTTGTCGGCGGATTTTCTCGGGGATCTCCCGTTTCCCCCTTGCATTCCGGCGCTGCTCCATACTCGTCTCGTTTCACCCCCATCGGCTCCCGAGACCTCGATGTTAAGAGCCGACGAAATCTCTCCACTCTCCACTCCACTCTATTGTCAACGGAATCACAATTCCTAATTTGTCAACTAAAGGTTTTTCACGATAAAGTGAGCACTTTTGAAATCAACCCTACAAAAAAATTACTGTCTCTACCTGCATATATTTTAACGGGCGCACTGAGTGGCATGTGCCCATTGAAGTTGATAATGGTAGATAGAAAATTGTTCCATAATTTGACGTCGAATAAAAAGTGTCAGGTAAACATTTGTAATAACTCAAATAATTAATTTCGCTTTTTGTCTTTTTAATGCATAAAAGTGAAAGAATGAGAAAATTTGAAAAATGTTTACTTTTCTAATAATTTTACATTTTCACCTGACCGACGCACGAATAAAGTGATGAGGCCCAGGACAATGCAGAATTTGCATAAGGCGAAAGAATACACAACGTGCGTACAGGTAGATCTTAAGCAGGGTGTTCAAAAGTGCTCCTTTGACCGTGAACAGCTTACACGAACACAGCCCAAGGACTGATGAGAGGAGAGGGACTGCAGAGGTGGGCAGCTGCTGACCTGAGGTCATGCTGGACACGCCCCAGCGTGTGTCGGCGCTGCCGAACATGCCCGAGGAGCAGAGGCCGTCCGACATGGAACCGAAGGGCGGCAGTCCGTGCGACGGCAGCAGCGCCCCTGGAGTGCGGAACACGTTCGTTGTCTTCTTCCTCTTCTTCCACTTGGCCCGCCGGTTCTGGAACCACACCTGCCGGCACACCGAACAAAAACAACACACTCCTTAAGGTCGGTTTAATATTAAGAACTTCTACTTATCAGAACGAAAGAAGGTACTTTTGCGAGACGGTTCACGATCACTGTGTACATTTCGTGTATAGGCTGATCACGATTAATTGAAAACTTTGAAATCAACCTTTGAAAACTGTCACTGCCCCTACCTGTGTACATTTTGACGGCCACATTGAGTGGCGTGCGCTTAGCAAAGTTGGTAATGTCGGAGGATATGTAGTTCCATGAATTAAAAGAGTGGGATGGACCCCCGCGTCCAAGATCAAGAAGCGAGGGAGCGATACGGGCGACACTAACACGCACGCCTTGTACATCATCGCTCCCTACGCGCAAGGCATGCAGTGTTTCCGTCGTAACGCTGTACTGTGCAAATAAGATTTGTAAAATAGCGGCTCTATTACACGCGATGAAAGACCACGTATTAAACTACGCCCGTAGCTTTGTACTTTTCTCTTGCCGCTTAAGGAAACTACATAGGCAAGCTTTAAAAATCCGATATTTTACAATTTTCACGTTTTTTTCTCCAAGAATACACTTAATGTGACAAAAATAAAAATATAGGGGCATAGATAATTGTTTTTTATATCTTTTATGACAAAAATTCGTATTTGCAGAACATTTGTTTACCGAGATACGCGTATTCGCGCAGACAACTATTTCACAAACAACGCGGTGGTCAATCCCACTCATAACGTTGAATAAAAAGTGTTAGGCAAACATTTGTGAATGCTGAAATTATTTATTTTGCTTTATGTTTTTTAAAAGCAGATAAGTGTAAGAAATATCAAATGAGAAAATACTTAAAACTCTATAAATTTCAAAGTTTCACTTGGTTAGCGCATGAATAAAGTGATGAGACTCACGGCAAAGTTAATTTTCCGCATGGTGGAAGAACATAATACAGTATGCACACAAGTATATCTTCAGCAGGGCTTTAAAACGTGTTAAATTCGCCACGAAAAGCATATACTAGCCAGCGTGTAGGGGAATTTAAAATGTCGCGAATTCATTTTAGGACAAGCTATATTTGAAATACACGTATACATTTGTTATGTTAGCAATTGGATCATATTTATTCAGACCCGCCCAGGTAAGCTCTAAGTCAATAACATACCTACAAGGAAACAAGCAGCAACTCAAAAGCAGTCCAGTGATATCCATAAAACACCATATGATCGAGAGAAGCGGTGCCGGGAACGTAAAAAAAAAAACATCAAGGCGTTCGAGTGCTGCAACGTAGACGTATTCGCGCAAAACAAACGGCCGTGTCCCCAACACAGCTAAAGCCAACTTTTTTTTAATACAATTGTTTACCGACACTAGAAATATTTATTACGAAATGTAAAAATTTCTTGCATAGTTTTATTCGATATCAAATCTATGTAACAAAAAGAGTAAAAGCGAAGGTTATATATCAAAGAGATTATACCCTAAGTTAAGTTAAAAATAAGCGATTGCATGAAATTCCTTGCACGTATGTAGTATATCGATGAAATCACGGTTGGTATTGCTCTTGGAGATCGGCACTTGGCAATACGTAAAGAGTAAAGAAAGGAGCGCCAAAATGCAAACTGTATCAGCTTGCTCAGGTGCCTCTGGCTGCAGCATACTAAGAGCAGTTGAAGAACGCATGCAGCGTTGTATAGATAAATGAAGGGAATACGTTCAAAGAGATCAAAGGTACGTTGTAATATTTCGGCTTTAAAACACATATTTTCTCACTAGTCCCTTTACTTGACAGCCACACCTCGTAGCTTGTCCTCAAACGGATTCGTGATGATGTACACTCTTAGTTACTGGAAGTTAGTCAGTGGATAAACTATTACAACACTGGGGGGAAAGTGTGCATGAAAAAAATATAACCTGTGTAGCAATAACGCCCCTACCCTTATCACAGACTGTTAACAAAGTGCAACATCAAATGGGTTGGTGTCGCCATCCAAACATTGTTAACGAAGATAGCAATACTTAATTATCTTTCTGTTATAGTCATTTTTGTGACTGTGCCTAAAAATAGAAATGTAATTCCTACAGACGAGCACATTTGTCTTACTACAGTGAAATTAGTTTATTCAACAGAACAAGTTCAGCAATACTTGGGTACGTCTTGCAGCCACTAAAACTGGAGTGATATTACAGAACATTCCATCCCTTTTACTGAAATCAGGTTGCGTTGTACCGAAAACCGGTTATAAAACCCTTACGTAAATTCGCCTATACAGATTTTAATGAAGTGTGAAGGGAATTGCTAAAAGTGCTGGGGGATTCACTGGACTTCAATAGACAAAATTTGAATAACTCAGCGAGATTCAACCACTGAAATCTCCAGCCACAACTGGTTTCCGGTACGGTAGGCATTTCCCTGGTTTACTCATTTAACAAATTCTATATTTTCGCGTCTTCTTTACTGGTGAACCAAGTGCCAACAGTTTACACTGAGACAAGAAAAACTAATGAAGTAAATTTTGTTTATCAGCGTGCATTGCGTGTATTTATTTAATATAATTATATTTATATACAATTTAGAATATTGCAGGTATGAAAACAGTAGGCCTACACTTTTATAAGTAGAGTTATAACTCTGAGTTTAATTATATTATTTATGAAAATGGAAAATCTTTAAGTCTGGCATGGCATTGTGGTATATACTACAACTTTCTTACCGTATTAACGAAAAAAACGTTTGGAGAAAATTACGTCATATACCCCCAAAACCACGTGGTAAAGTGAGTATAAATATGACCTGTGATCGAAACTGGTAATGGTTACTGGGTACAGTTCATAAAGAATAAAAAACAGAGTTATGCCTGTTAACTGGATGTTCTTGTAAGCCTTACCTTGAGAAGAAACTACTTTTTCACCAGAACTTAGAATGATATTAAGATTCCGCCATACTAGGTATACACTTATAAAATCTCGAAGCTTCTCCTTAGATGTTATATTATATCAAAAAACTGTGAAGACTTTTGGTTTCTAATTTTTGTCAAAGCCAGTTAGTTAACTCCAAAAAATATTTTGGAAGCGTATCAGTAGTATCATTAAACTCAAATAAAAAATATATTTAAGTGCAAAATTGCCACATGCCTCACAGTGGTTGATGTAGGCAAAAGGTGGGTATATTATTTTAATTAATGGCAGAGAATGTCGACATGCACAGGAACTCGTGGACAGGACTGATATCAAGTACAATATTCTTTTTTTTTTTTACCAAACATGAATTTTACTATTAGGAGAAGTAAGATCAGGACATTTTCGGAAACCAATACATTTTTATAAAATTTTTACGAACGTAGATTTAGAGTTACGAGTTGTTTATCACATAACATGGCGTGCCATTTACACTTCAATCTGTATAACAGCACTGTGAAGGTCTGAGGAGTATCATAATTAATAAATACAATAAGTCACAGACAGCAGTAACGTAATTGAGCTTAGTAAATTAAAGTAGTTTAAACTGGAAACAACAGTTATGTTATCCGATGAAACTTCCAGCATCATGTATTAAATAATTTTTCTGATAATATCAGTGAGTAGTCCAGAATTCCCTCAAATTAGAAAGCTCACGATGTCTTTTTTAGTTATGTTTTCATAAAAGCTACTCAAGTCACTCAGAAATACGTTTCAGTTCGAGTGCGACATTCTTATCTTGAGCGTCGTTGGAGGTGGGAAGAGGAAATGGGAATGAGCAGCGCCTTCTCATTCTCCCCTTTCGCCTTGTGCTTGGAGCACGTTTTTACATGCGTAAAATAAAGGTTCTGCAAGAAATACGAGACTTGGTTGGTTAGGGGAAGGAACAAAATGTGTCTCGGCAATCTTCCGCAAACCCGGCTCTACTTATTTCAGATGCGTGGTGAGGTCATCGACTTTGCAAGGTACCGCCACGAATTTCTACAGGACTTATAGGTGTGCAGAATACTTCTTCCCTCTCTCTCGCTTTTCTATATTATATCGTGCCATGTTTTGTCTCGTTTTTTTTAAATTGAATACTTAGCCTGACAAGTGGAGATTTTTGCACATTCGTCATTGCGATGCAGATGACTGTCATGGAAAAAAACAGGACTGAACACGAAAAAATACTTAAGAAGGACAAGTAACCTATGGACGAGAATATATATATATATATATATATATATATACAACACTGGAAAATTCCAGGAGGGAAGAGGGAATAAAAAAAAACAGAACAGCAACTAATAACAAAAAATGTATGTATATATACATGACCAACACATAACACATAGCAACCAACACAGGCAAGAAACTTGCTGACAAAGTTAGGACAACACAGAAAAAATAAGTAAGAACAAAATAAGTAAAAACAAAATAAGACAACACAGTAAAGAAACGCACTAAAACACAGTAGTGTTGCCTGTGTTGGTTTCTAAGTGTTATCTATTGGTCATGTGTATATATATATATATATATATATATATATATATATATATATATATATATATATATATATATATATATATATAATATATATATACATATATTTTTCGTAATTAGTTGCTGTTCTGTTGTTGGACTCTATTCTCGCTTGGAATTTTACAGTGCTGTATACATATATTTATTTTCTCGTTCATAGGTTACTTGTCCTTCTTAAGTATTTTTTCGTGCTCAGTCCTGTTTTTCCCATGACAGACATCTGCATCGCAATGTCAAATGTCCAAAAATCTCCAAATTGTCATTCGCCCCCATTTGCACTATTCATTCAAAGATCAATACTTAGCCTGCCAGGCAGTGACACAACTGACGGAGTAGGGTTTACATAACCCTTCCATGCTCATTGTAGCCAACTGTCTACGTGGTGCACAGAAAGGTAATATTTGACCGGCGCTGCACTCTACGAAGTTCACTGCCCAGTGATTCTCCCTGGCAGAAACTGATTCGTAAACCGTATTACTGCACTGCGTTACGACTGGTTTATATCACTATATGCTATTCACGATAAAGTGAGCACTTTTGAAAGCCCTGCTTAGGATCTACTTGTATGCAAGTTATGTATTCCTCCGCTTTACGTAAAATTAACATTGCTATGTGCATCATCACTTTATTCATGCGCTGGTCAAAATAAACTGCGAAATTATTAAGGAAGTAAATATTTTACAAATCTGTTTACGTCAAGTCAAGTCAATGGCGTCGCCAAGCCAGCAGCTTGTTGGAACGCCGTTCGCCAACAAGCGCCTGGTGACCTAATCGCCAGCTGACAGCCCGGCCAATACGAAACCTTTCTCAGCGTGCGGTAGCCAATCAGACTCGAGACACTTTCCCAGAACCTTGAACAGCCAATCAAAGCGCGGGTGCGCCCACGTCGAAGGAACCGCAGCGTCATTTCATCTCTGTATACTTATCTACACTATGAGTTAGACATTTTTTGAATCACCCCACACTGAGAGAAAATCGAAAAAATATTCTTTGTGTAGGGGCAAGTTGCCCTCAAAAAATTTATTGTTCAGCAAAAAAATATTTGAAAAGCAACAAATATTCTTTTGTTCGTTTAACAAAATATATGTTTGAACAAACAAAATCTCTGTATTAGGCCAAAAAAAAAAATTTCTCTCTCAACTAAATATTTTGTTTTATCAACTAATCAACTGTAGGCTATATATTTGTTTGGTCACTCACTTCGTTTGAAAATACAGCTCGAGAGTTTGTTTGTATTTTTTGTTACAATTAGGATAGTAACCGTGTTTGTTAGTGCATCTATTGATACCTAACGATCGTATAAACACAGTAATAAAACAATGCAACAATAAACTGACAAGTAAAGCTGTAAAACTTGAAATATTTATTTGCACACGTTGCCCAATATTTGTAAGACATCTGTTTAAAAGCTTCCCACCGTCTTCAGTTGTCACATTAGCTGAGATTACTACAGCGTAACGCTCGGACGCAGGTGATCTGGGTTAAAAACTCGGTCGAACTGGCAATTTTTTTTTAAATATCGGCCCAAACTGTTTAATGTACGTGTAGCCAAACACATATTCAGTTGCACCAACCAAATCTTACAGTTTGGGGCAACCAAATCAGAACAAACAAATTATTTGGTTTCAGCAACAAAATGTTTAATTGGCCCTATACAAAGAAATAATTCGGTTGCACCAAACAAATCTTGTTTGATTCAACATAACCTTTTTCTCGGTGCATGTACTTATGAAGTATTTGGTAGTTTTGCAAATATGTCGCGTACTTCAAGTGTTCTATACTTCTGTTTACGTAGAAGTAACTTATTACGGGTTAAGTGGAAGTTTTATTTTTATTTTGCCTATGTATTTTTATAGTTCATTTATAATTAATATGAATGTAAACAGACGGAAAATAGATGTGTTGGCAATGCCTCAAAAAAATAGTTCTCATGACAAATATCATTAAACAGAGTGCACGTGAAAGCGGCATGTTGTCGTTTTGATATAATTTCCTAGACTCGGTTAAGCTTTGTATGCATAAGGCGGATGAATAGCTTGAAAGTGGAACCTAAGCAGGGCCATCAGAATAGTTGAAAGTAACTGTGAATGTACTATATATTATAATCATATATTCAAAGAATGTCGCACTTTTTTCCTTGTGATTCCGGTCGCATAAACTTTATAGTAATCACTGGCTCCGCTTTTTAAAAGTTCAGTTTACATCATCTGAGATGAGTGCTCATGCCAGCTGTGCAGTAGCCAGTCTTTGTTTTTACAACACTTAACACTTCGAGTGTTGTCGAAGTAATGACACGTCACCTGAATTTTGATGAGTTTTATGGAGTCTGCGGTAACATTAACACATCCTCATTCTTCGAATGCATGAGACGAAATATTACTTCGCCGGCAGTTTTCACAACTTTCTATGCCCCGTTAAATGCTTTACGCCCAAATGGTGCGTGGGAGGAGGGGGGAGGGAGCTTATGGGGGTATCGGTAGTGCCCCATGGGGAAAAGGGTCAGTTATGGTTTCTGACCCCTTACCACCGCTTCCGGGGGAGGGGCAAGAAGTTTTTGTGCCCTACAATTAAGGTTCTAGTTTACCATGAAAGTTGGGTTCGGATGTACCATATTTATCGTACATAAGTTCATATTTCCATTCGTCGCGTACCATAATTATCGTGCGAGAGAGCCGGCCAGTAATGAACGTTGCACAGTACATAAAACGTGTCCGTTATTGTGTGAACCAATATGACGTTTGCAAAAGGGAATACACAGGCCAATATAAGTGATGGTCATGCAGTCGTGAACACAGACGACTCGCTCCTAGCGCATCTTATTGTCAGCAAGTCTGTAGTGCGCTGATAGTGTTAACAGCTTTCTTTCCCACAGATTTTCGGAACTCCTCCTCCTCGACTAAGGTTGTTACGCTGTTTGCATAAATAAATTATTAACACTACCAGAAGGCCTGCACTACTTTGGAAGCGGGGTCGCTCCCGGATTTTCGGCATGTGAGAATCGCACTGGACGATACCGCTGTGTCGGCGGGTTTTCTCGGGATATCCTATTTCCCCCGCCCTTTCACTCCGGCGCTGCTCCATACTCACCTCGCTTTGCCCTCATCGGCTCTCAATATCTCGATGTTAAGAGCCGCGCAAATCTCTTCACTCACTCGCTCACTACTTATGACAAAGTTACAACGATATTATTTTCAATGTAATCAGGTTGCGCAAAATGTGACCCCCCCCCCCCCACTCTAAAAGCGGAGGTATTCTGTAAAACCGAACGTAAACAAATGGAACGTCGTTATTTGACCACATGATTCCGACAGTGTTGCCATGGCAGTTCTGGAGCTAATGTAGACGATATGCGCAAAAGATGAATGTAGGCTTACCTCATATCTACTCTATACTCGATACAGTCTGTTCACGGTAAACTGAGCACTTTTGAAAGCCCTCCTTATATTAGGATCTACTCGTACGAACATAAAAAGTGCATATTAAACAATAGCTAGTGTGAGTGAGTAAGGGAGTGAGTGAATATATCTGGGCAGCTCTTAACACCGTGGTAATGAGAGCCGAGGAGGGTGAAGTGAGGTGAGTATTGATCAGCGTCAAAATGAAAGGGCGGAGGAAACGGGAGATCCACTATAAAACCCGCCGACCAGCGTCATCGCCCGGCACTATTCCCACATGTGAAAATCCGGGAGTGATCCGGCAGGGAATCGAACCCGATTTGACTTGTGGGAGGCGAGCAGGCTAACCACTCGTCGGAGAGCTCTCTCGGTAGGGGCAGAATAGCTCGTCACCTTCCTAGGAAGTGTGAATGATGCTTTTGAATAGAAATTGAATTTGTAGCTTAAATTACGGGCGCCCAGACGAACAGCCGCCCTCCCGCAAAAAAAAAAAATTGTGAATATATATAATTAATATACTCTTTGTTAAATAAGTAGTAATCATGATAGAATTGAACACTCTGGATGGCTGCAATGATAAGTAGGGTTAATGAAATAAAAAAAAAGGCCTAACCACTCAGCCACCGCTGCCCCTCTTCAAATTAAATTGTGAAATTTCTGGGTGTCTATAACAATAGCTATAGGCTATTCACGGTAAAATGAGCACTTTTGAAAGATCTGCTATAAGATCTACTTGTATGCCGTTGTGTATTCTTCCACCTTACGTAAGATTAACAGTATCATAGGGCTCATCACTTTATTAATGCGTAGCTTAAGTGGAATTGTGTAATTACTAGAAAAGTAAATATTTTACTAATCTTATAATTTTTACACTTTGATGCATTAAAAAAGCAAAAAAGCGAAAGAAATAATTCAAGTTATCAGAAATGGTTACCTAACAATTTTTATTCGACGTTAAGATACGGAACTACTTGCCATTCATTGTTACCAACTTTATTGGACGCATGTCACTCAGGGGGCCCGTCAAAATGTTTGCAGGTAGGGGCAGTGACTTTTTTCCAAAGTTGATTTCAAAAGTGCTCACTTTGTCGTGAACAGCCTTTAATAACATATTCTCGTCTGCGGGCCAGTCTGATGAGCCTGGAGGTCCGCTTGTGGTCCGTGGGCCGCTAATTGGACAGCCCTGCAGTGTGGTTATAGGCTGTTCACAGTAAAGCGAGAATTTTTAAAGACCTTCTAAAATTTTACTTTTACCCGATTTCTATCTTCCTGCTGCTTTTTAATATAAACATTGCAATGTGACCAAAAAAACTCAATGTATACATTTCACCACACTCAACAGTTAGTGCCTGAGGCAGCAATAAAATATATTTACAGTGGTTAATGCCTGTTGGGAGGGCCTCAAAAAGTGTTCACTTTACCGTGAATAGCCTATAGTTAAATTTCGCGTGAGACCTAAAATTTCAATTCGGCCATTGAATTAAGAGTTTGATTTACGTTACGTAACCAGATACAATACATGATTTTCAGGGGGAAAAACAAGTGTTCGGCGTAAGCACAATTTCCATGGGCGTGGATCACAAAATTCCAGCATAAACCTCTTATTCATGGGTAATCACAAAAAATATTTGAGATGCTTCCTACACCGAATGTGTAAAAATGGTTTCGAAGAGAGAAAATCCCATTGCGTAGCAAAAGCTCCGTGCTAGGTACGTGCGTTCGTTCGCTTGACCTTGGCGCACTCCCTCGTGTTATGATTCGACACTTCATATGTTTTATTCTAAATCTGTACAGCTCATCAGGGGTGTCCAACACGCGTCACCGTGATGCAACTGTCTCCTGACCAACAGGTCTTGTACCGTCAAGGTGTGCATCTTGTGGAGGTGAGAGTTTATCTCTGTTTGTGAAATGAGTTTGATAGCGCTGTTATTTATCGCTATGCGTTATTATGGTCCACACGCAGATGTTGAATAAAACATTTTATGTATATTTTCTTAGTCCATGTCCATGCTCAACAGAATTCCAGAGAAGGAATGAAGTAAGTAATCACAAAGAAAACTATATGCTATTCACAGTAAAGTGAGCAATTTAGAAAGCCATCTAATTTGGAATAATATCCAATTAAATATATTTAATTTTAGTCTTACACATATCATTTCGATTGCGGTGGAGTCTACACACTGTGTTTATTACTTATATGGCAATATTTATTTAAAAAGGGGGTTAAAGGATAAACAATGGCTTAAATAAAATATGTAACTAGGTACCATGAACTGCCTATAGACAAAAATATCTAGAATGAATGTTCAGTCCTATATACAGATATGTGCGATTAAGTTGTGTGTTGCTTTTATATGTTTGTATACACTTAACTTTCACAGATGTTTAAATGCAATAGTAACTTAGATTTAGTTTTAGTAAGTGTAAAACACTTTTTACCATTGCTATTGGCTTACCTACTCCCCTCCTCTCACGACCGCTACATATCGGTGCCCTCTGTGTATAAAGACTGTTCACGATAAAGTGAGCACTTTCGAAATCAACCTCAGAAAAAAGTCACTATCCCTACCCGCATATATTTTAACGGGCGAACTTAGTAACATGTGTCCAGTAAAAATGGTAACGATTAATAGAAAATAGTTCCATATCTTAACTTAGAATAAAAAGTGCCAGGTAAACATTTGCGGTAATTTCGATTATTTCTTTCACTTTCCGTTTTTTTTTTTAATGCACCGAAGTGTAAAGATGGGCAGATTTGCAAAACATTTTCTTTTCTAATATTTTTACTGTTTCCCTAGACCGATGCACGAATAAAGTGACGAGACGCATTACAATGTTAATATTATATAAGGCGGAAGAATACACCACGTGTATATAAGTAGATCTTATGCAGGGCTTTCAAAAGTGCTCATTTTACCGTGAACAGCCTATAGGGTGGTTCGACATCTTCAACGTCTTCTCCAGAAGAGCTGTCAGAAAATCGACGGCCTCCTAACTGAAGTCATGTGAGTTGCTGGCTACGGTAAGAGAAAAATTAATTTGGAAAAATGAGAACCTTCAGCTGGGGAAAAAAATAAGTTCGTCATGGTGATTTCCGGACTGAAGAGAGTTTTTAACCGAAACCGGTTTTCGAGGTTATCTTCCGGTAATTTTTCTTTTCACTACACGCACTGATTGTAGATCTCCTGTGCGGAGCCATTATGCCCACTCCACAATATCGGGGTGACGTGTTCTGAAATGGTAACACCTTACTTGATAACTAACCGCCCCCCCCCCCCCTCCCAATGTGTTTCCCCCTTTAGATTTTAAACGACCAGACCCAAGCTCTGATCTTCTTCCGTAAATTACACTGGTATAAATGAGAACACTAGTGAATTTGGGCGTCGTATTGGTGTTGCCTTATAGCGACACCGGAGCCAATTAACACAGCTTACTGCCTGATAAAGGCTGTTCACGATAAAGTGAGCACATTATAAATGAACCTTAGAAAAAAATCACTGCCCCTGCATGCATATATTTTAACGGGCGCACTGAGTGACATTCGCCCAGTAAAGTTGGCAACGATGGAGGGAAAGTAGTTCCATATCTTAACGTCTAATAAAAAGTCTTACGTAACCATTTGTGATAACTTAAAATTATTTCTTTTGCTTTCTGTTTTTTTAATGCATCGAAGCGTAAATCTGGAGAAATACATGACGTGTATATAAGTAGATCTTAAGCTGGGCTTTCGAAAGTGCTCACTTTACCGCGAACAGCTTATAGCACATGTGAGGGATTTTATCACCTCTTTACGAGAGCGTAGCCTTTATATGATTTACAACCCTCGTGGGCATTAAGTCGCTGAGATTATGAATGTTCAAATCAAATGTGATTTCGTCCCTCATTATGTGCTTCACGAGGTTTGTATGAAGGGCGTGAACATACGAAGAGGTACTGTTCGCAAACAGTGTCAGAGGACCCAAAAAAGAATGGACAGATGTGACTGTTGCTGATGTGTAGATTTGTGTGGCTTCTGTGTTCATCATTGACCGATTTCCAAACATATAAGGTTTTATTCACTTTTCCAACAATGAATATTCGTGCTCTTATATGGAATAGAATCTGTTCGCGGTAAACTGATCACTTTAGAAAACCCTGCTTAAGGTTCTCTTGCATGAACATTGTGTTTTCTTCCACCTTTTGTAAAATTAGTACGGCCATGGACCTTTATTCATGCGTCGGTCAAGTGAAACTGCGGAATTATTTAAAAAAGTAAATATTTAAGCAAATATATATTCCGTGCATTTATGTAGATTAAAAATAACATAAAACAAACAAATAGTATTCGCATACGTTTACCTTACACTATTAATTAAACTTTAAGACATACCTAGAACTACTTCCACTCCATCGTTACCAACTCTACTAGGCGCAAGCCAGTTAGTGAGCCCGTTAAATGCATGCAATATTGGGGCAGTGACATTTTTCAAAGGAAAATGCTCACTTTACAGACAACGGACTTTACTAATAATCACCAGCGGGATGCAAGACAAAATTGAGCTGGGGAGAGGTGGGAGATATTAACATTTCCATGGACTGAAAAATTTCGCTAATTCATTTTGGCACACGCATCTTCCTACTATGTTAACAGCTGGATCAAAGTTAATCATACATGGCCAGGATGAGAACTGTGTCAATAACAGAGCTGCAAGAAAAAATTCCCTTCCCCCTAGTTTGGGGTAAAAATGACTACCTACTCCAATGAACAAATATCCTATATTCGAAAATTCATAGGATAACGCAGTCTACCCTATTGGTCGTCAGAATCGCGAAATTTTCCTATCCGCAGTTAACAGATTGCTTATTATTCTGCTAATTGTGTATCGTTCAACTGCATGTCTAACATTACCGTGGACATAAGTAAATGCAGCGAAAATAAGCGCATTATTTAAAAGCAGTGTGCTTTGTTCCATCACATACACAGCAGCTTTTATAAACGGAGTTTTCTTTATATGAGTCGATACTTGTAAAATCAACAGATGTTTTCTATCTATATGAAAATGTATGCATCGATGAATCTCTCCTTTTGTTTTAGGGAAGACTAAAAATAAAACCGTGCATCTCTGCGTTTTGTCTAAAAAAAAATTTGTGATCTGTGACGTCCTTTCAAATTACAAATTAGACTTTATTGTTTACTGTGTGGGTTTTTCAATCTGTAATATGCGGAGGGATCAGGTAGTCATGCAGGTAATAACTGCAAAACCAATTAATTTTTTAGTCTGGTATAAGTGGTATAAGAACTTCATTTTACACTGCATAAAAACTCAAATGATTCATATATGTACAGCTCAACGAATATATATATATATATATATATATATATATATACATATATATATATATATGTATATATATATATATATATATATATATATATATATATATATATATATATATATATATATATATATATATATATATATAATAGGTGCGGGCGACTCACCCGATATAATCTGTGTTTTGGAGAAAGGGTGTAAGCATGTCTTCCGTAGTTATTGAAATGTACAAATTACTAAATTCTTATAAAATAATTTATTTTTGAATACTAATTTGTAATCCTTTCTTGTGTCTTTTGGAGTTTTATAACAATGGAGAATGTATGAAATATTGTAAGTGTTAGCAGTATCTACTTTTACATCGCGAATCGAATACACAAGCGAAATCATAAACGCACTAATAAATTTGCGTTTTCAATCTTCTTTTATCTTGGTTTTTCTATAAATACTACTTTCTCGTCAACGTTTCTGTTACGTCCTAACTGACTTCTTTCTCCAGATATCTATTAAAGATAGATGCCCAAAAAATAATTGTTTCCCTTAATTCTTAAGGTAACTTCAAACCTGCACACAACCTACGTATAAGTTTTGCCATGAAATAGTACACATCACGCGCTCATGTCCTAAGTAAACTTCATCTAAGTCAAATGTTAAATTTTTCAATTGCAGATGCTGTCTTATGAAAGACACGTTATAATAACAGAACAAACAGAAAACAATGGCAAAACCCGAATAAATAAGACACATCGCAGCACATTGTAAGCCGGAGACAGACGAGAATACTTTCCGACTCGTGTCGTAGAAGTGCGTGTCTAATTTATCTTTCGGGAACTTCCAAGCAACGCGCAGTGAAAAGCTTGACTACCGCACGGATGAGAAGGATAGGGGATTAGGGGGAAAAAAACGAGATCGTTTACATGGTAAAGTCACGAACCCTGGGTCAAACGCGCTGAGATGGTTCTATACGCTAAACACAAGTCTCACGGGTGTGCGTAAACGTTTAAATTTTTCATTCGAAGCCTGTACGTTTTGTGAAAAAAGCGACCTTCAACTACGCAGACGGTGTCTAGAATTGTCTACATTGTTCACTTAATACGTCAACATTAATTTTTAACAAAGATATAGAGTAACCCATTATGTGACTACTGCAGGAAATTCGCGCGACGTCCTCGAAATATACACTGACTGACAAAAAATTGAAGCACCCATAAGGAACAGTTCAAAATGAATTTTTTTTGGTACATGTGCATACCTTCACTGGGTCTCTAATTTATTATGCAATGATCTGTAACGCCTATAACCGCCACCAGAGTGCATTAGTTGTTCCACTACAATTATAGCCCAAGTGTTATAAGGCGTATGTTGAACTTCAGACAGTCAGTAAAATCAGCGACAAAAGCTTACCGAATACAGAACTGCTTTAGAAAGTATTATTTACGCTTGACGGAGTTTGATAAGGCACGTGAGGGCACGTGAATGTATCCATACACGCCGTAAAGGTCATGGTCGACCAAGACAGACTACACCAAGGAGGATCGTCATATTGTGCACCAAGCATTACGCAAACTGTTGATATCGGCGCCGGTGATCCGGACACAGTTACTGGACACTCTAGAACACTCATTGTCAACTCGCACCATGCATAGGCGACCGACATCAACCTGGCTACGGGTCCACCTTCCCGTGCGTAGACTGCAGTTTATACAGTGCAGAAACAGTGTCGTTTCTGCATATTCGTATTATTTTGGATGTTAAGAGACAGAACTCAATATTTGACTTCCTTTTGTAAATCACACTGGCATAAATAAAAACACCAGTGATTCCATATCGTTAGGGCAACGCTAATGACATACAAATACAGTTCTACTTCATGGTTAGGACCTTAGGACCTCTTTTTTGAAAAGTTACATTTTATTCTGAAAATCAGAATATGTTGAAAAAAATTTTATCATCAGAACAGGGACGGTTTAAGGACAGTTTTTACAAAGGTACCTATTCCATTTTTAAAACGTTATTAGTCATAATATTTTTAATGTGTGAAAATGTGAGGAAATGATAGATGAAGTAATTCAATGGCAAAGCTATTAAATTAAAATAACGATCCTCTTTAAGTGCCACTTGGATAAAAAATATAAAAAGGGAGAGCTATCGGGAATCGTAAATTTTAGCTCCCCATGCCTTAAATTAATGAAAATCGTTATTAATTTAGATTTTACCGTTTTATTAGACCGAACTTTCGTATTTTCTCTATCACGCACGGGATAATTTGAAGTTTTCACGATGGATTATAAATCAATATTGCTGACCAGAAACGGTTATCTCGCTGATTTTCAATGCAGCCATTTGCAATGGTTTAATTACTCTGGAGTCATTTGTACTGCACCAGATGTAGAACGATTTGCAAGGAAAACGGCATTATTGATGAAAGATTTTATGGGCTGTTTGTGACTGATTGAGTACTTTTGAAAAACCTGCTCCGTGTTTACTTTATTTCTAATTTCAGAGCCTTCTGTCATACGTGACATTAACATTGCCACAGACTGTCTCACTTTATTCATATATCATCCAAATGAAACCTGACATTTTTTGGGAAGTAAAACTGTTAATAATATGAAAATGCGTGCTCTTATTTGTAATGTCTGTTCACGGTAAACTGATCCATTTTAAAAACCCTGCTTAAGATTTTCTTGCATGTGCATTGTGTATCCTTCCATCTTATGTAAAATTAGTATAGCCATGGGCCTGACCACTTTATTCATGCTTGGTCAAGATAAATTGTGAAGTTATAATAAAAGTAAATATTTTAAATCAATTCAATTCCATACATTTACATAAACTAAAAATCATAGCTAACATAAAATAATATTTCGGTATTCACAATTGTTTACCTCACATTATTAATTCAATTTTAAGACGTAGAACTACTTTCATTCCGTCGTTACCAGCCCTACTAGGCGTAAGCCAGTTAGTGAGCCAACTAAAATGCATACAGGTTGGGGAAGGGACATTTTAAAAAGGTTGAATTCAAAAGTGCTCAGTTTACCATTAACAGTCTATATAAAACAAAAGCTCTGGCTTTTGTTGCAATAAATTGCACACTCAATAGGCTACAATGTCAAGTCTTAGAACTATTTCTATTAATTTGATGCCAATTTAACAGGGAACCTGCATACAGTGTGAATTTTAGCATACATGTAGTTATGGGAAGTGTAATCTTTCAAAAGTTGGTTTTTAGAAGTGCTTATGTTATAGTTAAACGACTTTACTATTGTTACGGGCTGCAGCTGGAATCGGCCGCAGCTCCCATTATAGGTGGCCGGGGTGACCCACCTCATCCCTCCTCTCCCCCGGGCTGACACGCTCGCTGTATTGTTGACTCCATTTTTCTGGGAAGCCCGTGGATGATTGACAGCGGCGGTCAACCTGTAGCGTCACTCGACTCCTGGCTGATGTCACAGCCCCTCTTCTCCCCTGTTGGAGATGCCAATAAATGTAGCGACGACGCAAGAATATTCTAGTGAGACTGACTGACGTCACAGCCCTCCTCCTCCCGCCCCCGGGCTGAAGAAGCTGACACGCGTAGGAGGGGCAGGAATATTCTGGGAATCAGGATGCTCGTCGCAGCGCGTGAGTTAGAGAAAATTCTGGGAGACGGCCTACGACACTATATATACTGCCGCAGTCCAGCGTTCAGCAGTCTTTGGCGAAGGCTATCTAGATGAGTGCGGGTGCGAAGTGAACAGCGGTACGACTGTGGACGAGGTGTTCGTGATATGAATGAACGAGAGGGAGTGAAACCCAACGAGTGAAGACTACTGTGTGTGAGGGCGCTCGAAGAACTCTAGGAAATTGCAGACTGTTGGGACATGAACTAAAGTGAGGTGTGACGAAGAGGACATGTAATACGGATTGTATTGTAAATATTGGAACTGTCAAATATGGACACATAATTTATAACATAATTGAATAGTTTGATACACTGTCTATTGGGACTGATTCTTAATTCTTTAATTTCATTGATTTATTTGAAGTAATTATAAATTGTATTAATTGAATTGATTAGGGACAGAGGTGCGCAGTGGCTAGCGCACTCACCTCCCACCAAGGAGATCCGGGTTCGCTCCCGGATTTTCGCATGTGGGAATCGTGCTGGACGATTCCGCTTGCCGGCGGGTTTTCTCGGGGTACTACCGTTTCCCCCGCCCTTGCATTCCAGATCCGCTCCATCCTAGGGTCTCATTTCATGTCATGTTCAAGGATAACGGGCACCTTCTGGTCCCGGCTGGAAAGCCCGTCACTCGGAGGGTGTCGCCACGTCCTATGTCCAACCCCATACACATTTATTTATTATTATATTGAATTAATTTGTAAACAGTAAGTGATATCAATTTATTATGAGATGTTGATTCAAGATAATTTTTTGTAGTTAATGTAAATAAAATTAGAAAATACAATTAATTATTTTATTTAATTAAGACCTCCGTCCCTTAACGAACTTGGTTTAGCCCACTTCATTTCTAGAAAGAAATTGTAACAGTATTAATCACAAGCGGGGCGCAAGATGAAATTGAACTTGGGACAGGTGGAAGATATTACCATTGACAGGGGCTGGAAAATTTTGCGAATTCATTTTAGGACAAGATAGACTTCAAACACATGCATCTTTCCGCTATGTTTAGAGCTGGATCAAAATTTACGAAACACGAAGAGGATAAACACTGGGCCAATAACAGACCTGTAAGGAAACAAGGCTCGAATCCCATGCCACCTGACCTGAGGTGAAAATGCCAACCCACCCCAATGAACAAAAGAAAGAGTGAAATTTGAAAATACACAGGGTAGTGCAGTCTACCCTACTGGTCTTCTAAATCGCAAAATCTTCCTGTGTCTAACTATATTGCTGATTCGCTTTTAACGGATTACTCCCAATCCTGCTAATTTTGAATCGCTTGGCTGCAGAACAAACAATACTCTAGAAATAAATAAATGCGTTGATCAAGTGACATTTCGAGTGTAGAGAAAATATGGTGTAAAGTGCGCATGCCAGCTGCGCCACAGTGTCGCAACACTGAAAAACTGCTTTTCCATTATAACTGCCAAAATCACGGGCCTTCGAGTAAGCTTAGTATAGTCAATTCGCGATCACTTATAAATATTCTGAAGCTCTACTTAAGTTATCCTTTCAATATATTCCTCCGCCTCATGCAAACAAAGCTTAACCGAGGCTAGAAAATTGCCCGCATCGCATTCGCGCGCACTAACTTTAATAATACTCTGCTTAAGAACTATTTATTACTAGTCACTGCCAACACATATATTTTCTCTCTGTTTTTATTCATGTAAATTACAAAGGAAATATTATAATTTATAGATACAATAAAAAATGACATTTAAATTTAACCAAAGACAAGTTATATTTATGTTAACAGAAGTGTAAAACTCTTGTGATGTGTGAAATATTTAGGAAAAATCCAAATACATAATGAATTGAGGGATTTTTCAAAGGTTTAATTAAAAACGTGGAGATACTGCGGATATACTATAGAAAGTTACCGTGTATTTCAACAAATATGTACTGTAGAGTTCATGCTTATCAAATACATAGAGATATGTAAATAATTAAATATATTTCACACATCTTTCTATTGTAAATACACAGTACTTCACCTTTAGTGTCATAAAAATTTTAGAAAAACGTTTTCAAAGAAACTGTTTGTAAATCGTACAAAACAATTTACTGTGTAGGCTTTGGATGTGCGCGGGTGTGCCATCTTTTGATGTAACTTTTGGCTATGTTTATTTTATTAAGCTTGTTAATGCCCAAATTCTAAGCTAGAGGGTCAATTAGGGAAAACAAGGGGGCAGGAATGGCCTACATATTAAGCTGAGTCATAAACGAAACACACAGAAAAATTTCCCATATTCGAACTGGAACATTGTATCTGAAGTAGTTTTAATTAACTCGGCCATGTTAGTAGCTTAAGTTGGTATTCGTTTCATTTGTAGGCTGTACATTGATTAGCAACACGACGTAGAAGCGGGACGTGTAAATGAAATTATTAGATTAATGTAAGTTTTACATGGATTAAATAATAATGTTACATAGGGTAGACGCCTCAAGGGAGTATCTGAGTTTCTTGAGGGATGGAGGTCTTATTAAAAATAAAATAACTAAATTTTAATCCTGAAGTATTCACACAGACATTATTTATAGCATTAAATTATCTGTCTCCGCTATTACTCTTTTTATTTCACAGTAAGTGCAATATTTAATGTCAATTAACGTCCTGCTTTATGCATCTGCTTGGTTGTCGTCAATTAAATAAAACTCATCACTAACACACGTTCAGTCTATCTGTTTCCATCCTTTGTAATGTCTTTCGCTCAAGCAGACAGTTCAATAGTCCAGCCTGAAATCTTACTCTTCACTGCTTTGATGTTAACAGTCGACTATCTTCCTTCCGCTGGTCACTTTTCTCGCCGCACGCTTCTCTTCTCGCTAGTCGTCTATCGCTGAAGCTCGTCCAGTCAACAACTCCCGGCTCGAAGGCTCGACGCGCATTTTATAGCCATTGGTCTTGACCTGGAGGGTTCGCCGAACCCCGAGTCTAGTTGAGAGAGACAAGGGCAATATACCAGAACGTTCTTTCAGATAACCGCTTAAATTCAATCCACTGAAGGTCATGAGCACGCGAGTTGCGATAAGCTTATCGCGGCGGCATCCCTTTACAAATAGCCGCCCGCATCACATATTACGCATGACTGGGCAAGGGAAGAGATGCAAAGTAATGAGCACTTAAAAATACTGTGTGTTGCTCTCTTGGTGTGAAGCCACTTTCTTTCCAACTATGCGAAACATGATTTGTTCACATCATTACTGTGTGTTTATTTACTGCCGTAGATTTACTCATAGGAAGTGTCAGATAATTACGGTCTAATAACAAAACTAAGCACATTCGTACAGGTGCCTCAAGTATAACCTATCATCTAATAATAACATGACATTTTCAAGACTCTACAGGAAGATACCGAATAGGGTGTTTCGCCAAATATAACGCCAATCGGTTAAATGCGATAACCCAGCATTCATGACAGCATGACGATAAAGATAAAAGCGAATCCGTATAACGTGCTTTTAAGGGTAATGTGTGAACGAAAACAGTATATTTACCCTATTTTCGTCAGAAATCGTTTTTCAGAAGGTTTATTGGCAATATTTGGAACAACAAGACACAAATACTAATCTTGAACGCCTTCTTACATCGTTAGATATTCACAGCCTTTATTATTCTTGGCGAACTGACTCAAGGTAGGAAATAAGATATTTTTCCTTAACTTTCATCAGAGTTCCGGGAATAACAGAGAGCCGTGGGGTGTAGTGGTCAGACTATTCCCCCACACCCTCTCACCTAGGCGATCCGGGCTCAATTATTGGCGTGGTCGGCCCCGGATTTTCGCACGTGGGATTCGTGCCGGACGATACCGCTGGTTGGCGGCTTTTATCGGGGATCTCCCGTTTCCCCGGCCCTTGCATTCCTGCGCTGCTCCATTCTCACCTCACTTCACCCTCATCAGCTCTCAAGACCTCGATGTTAAGAGCCGTCAAAATCTCTCCACTCCACTCCAATCCAAGAATAACGAAATATCTAGTGTAAGATAATGTTCGAAATTATTATATATGTCTTGTACCAAACATTTTGGAAGATCCCTTGAAAAACCATTTTGTGACAAGAAATACGTTAATACACCGTTTTCCTGCACCATTCCCTCTAAGAGATCTTGGGACGTAAATTACTACTGTTCTCTACAAGTTTGTGAAAGCTAATATTTAAAAATCAGGAAAGGGCAATCATACTTGAGTGTTTTTTTTATAACAAATATTTTACCACGTGATGTATTTCTGCCGAGTCATTTCTGACGACGTAAAAATTCATGTTATTGCGCTTCCAGATATTATGCAAAACAGTGCACCAAAATGGGAAAATATTTGTCTACAAAGTTGGTCAAAGTCGCTATCTATGACTGCCAATTTTTCAATGCTGGCTTCCAAAAACATGTGTGAATTAATTGACGTATTTGGAGCTAATTTTATGTCTGACGCCCTGTTATATTTAAAAGAGTGTTTTACGTCTATTTTACACAGTAATGAACTCCGTAAGTATTTTTTCACAAATACCAGAAAAATGAGGGGTTACATTACAAAAACTCGGCATATGTTCTTACCTCGGAGGCTATACATGACTTAAGGAGGGTAAAAGTCAAGGCGCATTTGATACACGTCAAAAGTTAACCATATTATGCTTTTCTTCATACCCATAGACCGAAGCCTGTCCTGTTTAATGCTTGGAAGCTGGTAGAATTACAAATATCAAATGTAATGGAACTTACGTTAAACGAACATCACAAACAACCCAACACCAGTAATTCAATCAACATATATGCACAAATTCTAAGTCCACGTGGTCTTCTCTCTCTCTCTCTCTCTCTCTATATATATATATATATATATATATATATATATATATATATAAACATGTGCGAGGAGGAGAGGGTTTTCTGATTTAGAATCTTACAGTTCTCTCCTTCTCTTTCTTTCGCCGTCGTTAAGTGCGAGTCCGCTCATAACGCATACGGTGAAATTTTTACTACCTCCCGGCCGGCGGACGTTATGATCATCCCTTAGTTACCCACCCCCCTGGTGCGTATACGGCGCGCCCCCGTTGGAAAGAGCGCGCGCTTCTTGAAAACCTACCCTCCGCCCCCCTGCTCGTAATACCATCGCTATGCTCCCTATTATTTATTGCCCTCCGTGCTATATTGCCCCGGCTTCCCTTATATACCCGGCGCGTAATTAGATTGAGGATCTATTGCAGCAGCGGTGGTGAGGGAAGAAGCTACGTCATCAGGAGTCAGGCCGGGGAGGCGATATTCATAGCTGGCTATGAACACCCCCCCCCCCCCAGCTACGCTCCACACTTTATATTAGCCGTATAAACACACATACACGTGGTGCGCGCGTGCGAGTTCAGCGGGTTTGTTTCTCTTGGTTGACCTCACCCCTGGTGTCCCCTCTGCGAACCCAGGAGAGGTATCAACAGCGCTTGGGCAAGTCACACAGCAGTGATTTGTCACCCCCCTGGTGGGGTTCGGTGGAGCGGGAGGGGGTGTTAATGTCCTTGTTGGCGTGAGGGGAAGAGGGTGCGGAGGATCTAGGGGAGGAATGGGGGACGAGAGAAGTCAACTAGCACCTCCAACACACACGCTAACCACCCTCCGAACCCCCAACCCCTCGTGTGTCTACCCGGGAGAAACATGCATCACACCCCCCTTTCCCTTCCCAAACCTAACACCCCATTTTATCCGAGGGTGCAAAAAGTATTGGTCTGGAGGGTAAATGGGGGGTATCATTCCTGCATTAGGGGATTAATGACTCCCGCCTGCACCCACACCACCCTTCTTCTTCTTACTTCGTTTTATTCGTGCTCTTTATTCCGCGGCAACCCGCAGAAAATTAACCTTGGGGTCGGAAAGAAAGGGGGAAGCTGGCTAGGGGAAGAAGTTAATACGCGGGCAACTCTGTTGGATCGAGTCGCCGCAGGCAGCAGCAACCTTATAAAACACATGGCTGCGAATAAATACTGCGCGCGCGTGCTCGAGGGGTTTGGTCTGCTGCCGAGATAGCGCCTAGACCAATCTGTTTTCCCGATCGTATCACCCCACGCAAGATTTCTGGCAACGCTTAATTTCCGATAGACGCCGTGTTATTTAATAATGAACAGATTCACGACGTTGATAACAGTGCAGTCTTAACATCATTGCTGTTAGGGGTGGCTGCACAATATTTTCTTGTTGATTCCTTCAGTAACTACGTGGCGCGAATAAAATGGTGCGAAGGAGGGAAGGAAGAGAACATTTTGAAACCTCTAAATAATGAACATGAGTTTACAGTTAGTTTATTGAAATGTTTATACCGTGAATGTTTACAAAACAGCAGTATATTTACGATGATCCGTATTAAATAGACAAGAAAAATATTTATCTGGAAGGAAACATATTTGAGCATCATCAATGACGGTATTTTAGTTTGATACTTATTACTTAATTACATCCCAAGCTTCGAACATGTTATTGCAAACATAAATTAATGTTTTATACAAAAAAACAATAACATTTCTTTCCTAAAGGCATATTAAATTTTAATTTTTTTTAAATCAATATATGAACGTATACTATCTAAAAAAAAACAATTAACAATTAACCCCCCGCCTTTTCACCCAAAACAATTTTTAAATAGAGAATTATTAATTTTAAACAAAGAAGAAGTTAATATTTTAGTAAATAAACAGTAGATGTAACATTATGGCGCAACGTAAGTGTACATTATTTTGAAACCAATCATTGTTTATCACTCAGCTGACTTACACAGAACACGTAATTATTACACGTTGGTGCGAAATTCAACTAATCGTATCAGTCCATATTCCTGTAAAACGTACTGTCTACAGTGGCTTGTTTCTTTAAGAGAGATGACAAATGATTTTCGTTTACTTTCTTTGACTTGCTGCTATTGGAAGTCTTCTTTGGCTAGTTGTCGAGTTTATCACTTGCCCATTTTCGTTAATTATGTACTGTCTCTTGAACGTACGGATATCCAGGAGAGTGATAGCTCAGATAATCAAATGTAGATACTTGGAGAAGGAACACCTTTGAGAAAATGCCTAGACTGTGTCCTTAGAATAGCGATGGGAAAATTTGCGTTTTAAACGTACTGCATACTGGACTCACCTGCCCTATGTATTTTCAAGCCTAAGTTTTCTGTTCATTGGCCACTGTCCAGTGCGTAGCCAGTTTTACCTCAAGCCAGGTGGCATGGGATTCGGTGATTGTTCTCGTACCCGTATTTTAATTTGACTCAATAGTTCACCTGGGCGTTTCTAATAAACTATGTTCCAACTGCAAGCATTGCATACATACATGCATTCTAGCTTGTCCTGAAATGAATTCGCGAAACATTTTCAGTCCCTGCCTTTGAATCATCGACAAGTACAGCCACTGAAAGAATTGGATTTAATTCCAAGAAGAATTAAGTTTGTGTTAATACTGCCTACAGTTATTCAAATAAAACTATTGGTCCGCCAAAGAAATTTCCCAAATTATATTGTTTACTTTAATATTTTTTAAATAAATGCAAAATAAAAGCGAATTGTGATCGATGTTTAACGTGGTACCTTAAACATCCCGTACATTGTCGTTTATTGAAATTTATCCTTGAAACCTTGAGAACGAAAACCTGATAAAATTTATGAATTTCACTTCGGGCTCCAAAATAGTTAGCTGTACTGATAATTTACATTTCCATACTGATTAAGGTTCAAGTGATACTAGCTGTTGAAGAATTCAACGTTTACTTAAAAACACATTTTCATAGGAACTGATGCAATCTACACTACAGCATGTCTCGCACGTTCCTCTGAATCTGTTCTGCTGATGTGGTACAAATAACACTAGCTCCGAGGTTGTTTTAATTTTTAGATGAATTTTATTAGTTTCCTTAAAACATATTATTTATATGGGAATTGGATATGACGTTTAAGAAATTACTCTTAGGGCTAGTATTTTACTTGCATACTTGAATCACCGAAGAACAGTGATATATATCATAGTATACATGTTTCTGATAAGTTACACGTGGTCTATTGTAACTGGAAAAAAAATACACTGCAACGTTGTATTTTAACCCTTCCTATCTTTGATTATTTGTTCTGAGAAAATGTCTCATAGTATTTCCAATAGGACATGGCATCAAGAGAAAATACTTATTTCGCAGGGACAATATACTTGCGAAGATTTTCCAAGGCGGTAAAATATCTGTACATTGAGTGAATGACGTCCCGTGCGCTGCTGTAGTATAACGAAGAAAGCAGTTACCTCGTTAGTGAGCACAGCTACCCCGCTACGGTCGAACTGAAATATAATAATGGCCGCATCTGGAAACGTGTATTTATTTCACTGCAATATTAAGTCATCCTGTGTAGTACATCCACACGTCCTGGAGGTCAGAATCGTTGATTCATGTAGCTGACCGTAAGGGTTGTGACGTTAGATCAAATAGAAATTTGTTCACTATTAATTGAACATTTTTGAAATCAACCTTTGAAAAATCTCACTGTCCCTACATGCGTACATTTTAACGAGCACACTGACTAAGACGCACCCCAGTAAAGTTGGCAACGACGAATTTAAAGTATTTCCATGTCTTGATGTTGAATTAAATGTGTTAGATAAACATTAGAGGACACTGAAATGATAGTAGTTAGAAAAGGGGAGTTCTGATGGACCTGGAATCCTGACAGGAGCCCGGCGCCGTAGCCGCCATCTTGGATCTCATCACTCGGGAAAAATTTCCATTTTTGGTCTAAAAACGGGAAAATGTCCCTCAAAAATTCCCTTTTCCTGGCGGCCATGTTGGCAACAAGTACGGCGACGGCCATTTTGTTAGTCAGTATGACGGTGGCGGCTATTTTGTCCGCCAGTACGCCTCGAAACTTCTTGTTTTTCCGGATGCTTCTATTCTATGTGTGTATTGTCCCTGGATGCTTCTATCCTATACTCCGACAGTCATTTTGTTAGCCAGTATGCTGGTGGCGGTGATTTTGGTCTCGAAACTTCCTACATGTCGATTATTTTTGTCTCCGTATATAGGTGTGTAGGTCTCATGTGTTACTACTGGCCCAAAGAAACTATGTCTGGAGTTTGAGCAAAGAGTTTTCGAACAACTTGTCTAAGCAACATAAATGGTACTTGTCTGACAATTTTGGTAGTGTGTACGGTAGATTTTTTTATGATTTGTGCCAGTTGTCCAGTCGGATCGGGTGCAGTGCTCCTTTAGTAGCTACTCTACATCTAAAAGCTAAGTTGATAAGGGCTATGTAATTTTTGCCATGTCTTTGTCTGTTCTATTTAAACTAATTTTCACGTACCAGTGTTTTGCGCGAGAGAGAATGTGCGGTGGTTGAAGTATAAACTGTCACGTTTTTTTCATTCCTGTGTCTGTTCTATATGTATATTATTAATAATATCATTGAATTGTAGTTAAAAGTGTTTCATCAGTGTTGTCACTATAAGTGAATCCTCGTACTTGAACGCAATGTAGTTTTATCGCGTATTTTATATATCTTTGTCTGTTTCACACACACATATATATATATATATAATAAAGTTTCACATACTAGTGTTTTTGATAGAGAGAGAGAGAGAGAGAGAGAGAGAGTGTGTGTGTGTGTGTGTGTGTGTGTGTGTGGTGGATGTAAAATGATTTTTGCTAAATAAAGTGTATATAGGAATTTATTCCATCCTGTTCTTATTCGCCCACCTGTAGTGATAAGAATAATTACCTTAAACATACTTTCCCCCCTCGTTATTTGTATGGAGGTTAACAGATGTGAAGTGTGTGCCCAGTATTCGCTAGGAGTGATGACGGAAAGCCTCAGGATGGCCGGACCGGAAATCAAAACAGAGTATTCCTGAAAGTGAGTCTGGTTTTTTTAATACTGAAACGCCTCGGTCGGTGCGAGTAAGATACCGTGAATGTGTAAAGCACCTATTTAAAAAAAAAAATCCATATTTCTTAAATTTTCGTATAAGTAAGAATACATAGACCATCGGAAGTTCCCGGCTTCTTGCATATTCAGGGTGACCACTGAAATTCCATTTTAGAATTCTCTGACTTTTGCATGTTTTCAAGGGAGAATCTTATAATTTTCCCACACCTATTTTCAGGACAGAAACCCTTTTAATACCATAATTTTCCACCGCGTCAGAACAAACATGCTGTCAGTGAAGTTGAATTAAATTACACTGCAACAAACCAAGCAAGTAGGGCGAACATTTTATTCAGCTCATCGATATTTCTCGCGATATATGCTATTGACTTCAAACGAGTGCACATTACAGACACGCAAATACTTTATTTTCTATGTGTATGCCTTATGTTACTTGGCAAAGATATATTATTGCCAGTTCACAAACTTAAAAATTGAAATTTTAGAATTGCCTATGCTCAGAATTACATTATTCTGTATTCACACATCTAAAAACTTTTGCAGTGTGGCAATTCTTTACATTTTTCCTGACCCATGTGAAAATTCCCTAACAATTACATGACTCTTCCCTGTTACATGAAATTCCCTTACTCTTCCCAGTTTCACATGTAGGTGGACACCCTGATATCGTTACAAAATATGTGAAAATAAACATTTGTGACGTTAAGCAATGCAGAATTCCAGTTGTTATGAACTGAATAGTCTTCGTCCTCAAATGATGGATCATTCGTGAATAATTAATTATAATTGCAGAAGTTGAGAATTCGAAAACTCTATTAATTTTGTAAACACGATGTAGAATTTTAGACGACTTTAGACTCTTAGAGTATGTTAAACAACAGGGAATGCCAAATATTATAGATGTTCACTCTGTTGTCTGAGACCTATCTATGTAATGAGACCTTGATTACTTTACTTTTTCATGCTTGCGTTCAGCGCACAAAGTCGCTCCTAATAACGTTTCGAATTGTTTAGTAGATAGTCAGTATATATATATATATATAATATATATATATTATATATATAAATATACCCACTCATACGTCCATATTTCATTCGGCAGTTTGTACAAATTGCACGTTTCTTCCAGTATATTCTTACTGAGCGTAGCCGAACCACTGCCATTTTTTTTAAATACTAAAAGTGGCTGTGACTCAACAGAAAGATGTTTAGCCTTATTGGCTCCATATTATTATAACCGCAGAAGTTATACATACTCCGATGCTATTGGCATTCAGGAATCACAAATAATATACAAATGAATAAATACACTTGCCACAGTAATTCAAACTAGGCATTCGTTCTCCAGTTCTGCGTTTGGAAGAAAAAATCTATTACTTGCTTTTACGTACGGTGTGGCCCTTTTTTACCTGATTCGAATAGTCTGTTTAAAGTAATTTTATTTTAGTACGTAGGCTACTATTCGCATAAGGCGTTATTTGCATGGATAAAGACATCCATAAATCACATAAAGATGTTTTGTTTATAGCTTATCCCACGATTTGTGACGCATATGTACAAGAGAAAATATTCAAATATTAAGGTATATTTCCACTCTGAGGTACAAAACCTGTAACTATAAAATACTATCAACACTTTTATTATAAAACACCTCAGCAGTTAATAAATAGTGCAAAATATTTACTTGATATTAATGACCAAGTAAATTAATTATCTCCATGCACGTAGTCATTGGTTTAATCAAAACGTAAGTTTCATTACGGTAAAAATACGGGATAGACAATGACTAGAAACCATAATTAGTTTTGCAATTAAAATAAAATATTTAAAAAAGTATTGTGCATGTAAATGTTTGCAAACTAAATATTTTGGTGGACGAATTCGTTTTAACTTTTCTTTTCATAAATTCTCCTGAATCAGTAATTTTTGTGGTCCTTCTTATGACCACGCTAGCTCACATATAGAGAAAACCGAACCAATGATGGTTGGGAATCCACTCCTAGAGTGACATGACTTTATCAAGTAATTAGTGATCAAGTGATTCGATCCTTACTAAAATTAGTAAAATCAAGTCGTTCTGCTACTTCTATCTAACCTTTGCCTAAACAGGGAATGATAAACTCAATGTTGCGCGAGTTCTTTTACTAAATTTATGCTTCCTTAACAGAAAAAAAAATGCTAATAAGATAGTATGCATGGAATTGTGTGTGTATATTTTGAAGAACAAATACAAACACCTAAGCTCTTTCAAATGAAATGGGCAATGCACATTTTCATAAAACAAATATTGTAGTACTTAATTGTGCTGAAACCCCATGTAAATGATCTAAATCTTGCAAAACAGAGCGCCAAGACTGATCATATTAAGCTGAACACAGTGTGTTCGGCCGCGGTTACACGGAATGCAGAACTACTTCACTTTGAACAAGTTCAGCTATTGAAAAGGTTACATTACCTTCGAACGAGTTCCGATCGCAGTTGTTTCTCGTTCAAAGTGAACCGTTTTCTTAAATAGTTTCGAACGACTTCTCTTCTCTGCTGCGCTCCTATTGGCTGCTTCGAAGTAAACAGGCAGTGCAAAAAAATTGCTAAATTTGGCGGGAATTCCTGCACTTGTTGAATTAACTTAAGTATAAGGTTGAATGTACTAATATTCACCCATTATGGAATTACAGTAAAAGTGTAGGTTTCATAATAATTAAAAAAAGATAAATAGTGATAAATATTGGAGGCTATTATAATTAAATATCATTCATTTTAAGTTCCACGTTTGTTGAGGTTAGAATTTCCATAGATTTCCTTCTGCATTGGGTGTGTAACCGCGGAAACACGTTCTGTTTTTAAACTTGTTCAGACATGGCTACCGAATTTATCTAGCTGAATGTGTTTAACAACACTCGTGTAACCACGGCCTTAGACTGGCTCGCACACCAGCCAAGCTGCTGCAGAAATCGCAGGGGAATCATTCACTCTCAGACAGTAATTCGATCGGGTGAAGAGATAACGAGTAGCTTGCTAAGTGCTATACCCATTCCTTCCACCTTTGATCCCAGCTGGTCACTCGCCTGGAAGAAATTCCGCCACTCGCGACTACCATAATTTCCAGCAGCACTGCATTGACGGGAGGAAAGTCCTGAAATCTGACCAGAATTGTCGTTACAACGACTAATATGATGCTTTTAATGAGTGCTAGTTTGGCATTTTCGGACATGGTATTAACGTGCTGTAGCAATAAATTGTTAGTGTTTTTTTTGTTATGTCATAGTTATTTCCCTGGTCCACTGTGTATATGCAGAGTGAGAAGCAATTTTCTAGGAGCCTGCACTCATCGCCAGCGAAAATTTGACGCTTTTTAAATCATTTGTTTGGATTTCTCGAATGCTGTAGAGGTGTTTTCTAGCCATACAATGCTAGCATGACTTGAAAGTGTCATACCCTATTTTTATCTGTAGCCAAGTTTTGTATAATGTATAGTGGATAATCTCTCCGAAGTCTGCACATCGGCCTTATGCAGAGGCACAAATAAATATTATTTAATTACAGAAATACTTTACTTGTGTAAATAAAATTCCATCAGAACAAAGCATAAGATTGCACGTTCACATGATGAAAACCTCGTACACATATTTTCAACAGGTCTCGTAATATGAAGCCACCGATTAATGAAATTCATTATTAAATATCTCTACAAAAATAAAAAAATAAACAAAATAACGTATACTCAACAAAAATAGCTTAACTAAGTACTGTACGAAATTTCATCGAGATCGACCAACAAAACTTTAACTAGTGCTCCATCCATTTGGACATATTTAGGTCTGGCTATCCTGGGGATGCTGTGGCTGTTTAATTTCGCTCCTCTTTCGCGATACAAAGCAAGAGACTGAAACATTCTCGTTATTCCCTGCCCAACTTTTCACTACGACGCGGTGACAAGAGGAAATATAGTGTGTGTTTCGCTATTTGTCACATAACTTTTTCATCAGACAGAATAATGCATTTAGTATTATTTTTCGCTGTCTTCACATACTCCTCTCTTGGCTGAAGTCACTGCTACTATTACAATTACTACAAGAACTAAGCTGACGAAGGACACTCAGCCTTTACCTTTAACAAGGGTTCCCCCCCCCCCCCACTTCGCCAGCAACCAACTGCGTGTGATTGGGACTGTCTCCACGTTAGTGGAAAAGCAATTTTATATAATTGTTTACAATGACTACTTTACTAAAATTATTTAGTTTCAGCATATTTTAAACTTATTTCTATAAAAGGCGTCAGTAGCAGTTAATTATTTCACTACAATTTTTAAATAACTTGAGTTTAAAATTCTTCGAGTCTCGGCAGTGAATTTCTTAGTCCCGTAGCACCATAATACGTTTAAAGATAAAATTCCGAGTGTCTGTGTAGTATTATGCTGCTCCATAATATCTTCATTAGATTTCATTTCACGGAAGAGGTCTTTATTAACAAGTATAATTATTTAGATATACCAATATTTTTGGGATACTATGCATATATTTTTTTAATAGCTTCCTCTCAGTTTGTTACCTTAATACAACAGTACTATAACTAGGGATAGGAAAATTTTGCGAGTTCGATGACCTGCAGACTAGACTCCACAGTCTGTGTGCACGCGAGCCACACATGTTTGTTCATTGGGTGCTGCTCCAGAGAGTAGCCAATGTTACTCCACACCTGGCAGTATGGCACTCGCTATTTGTTTCCTTGCAAGTCTACTAGTGGCTCAGAGTCATCCAGGGCGTGTCTAATGAACTGTGATACAATTGCAAAGCTGTCTTTAGTGCGCACGTGTTTAAAGTCTATCTTGTCCTGATATGAATTCGCGAAATTATCTAATCTTTAACTATAGCTCAAAAATCCGATTTTTCAATTAACTACTATACAATGTGCAATACAGAAATCCCTGAAACATGTAAATGTGTAGCATGACCGTACATTGGTATAAGGCATTTTGTTAATATAAAACTGTTCCTCCTGAAAAACCACATATTTGAGTCGTAACATTATTGTACTGGGGTGTCGAATTTGGCGTTCAAATCTTTTTTCTCATATCTTTCAATCTTTTCTTTATGTTCTGACATTATTATTGTGATGACCCCAAAAACACTTCAAATAAAATCACTAGCGCTTTTACTTATAAAGTGTTATAATTACTTTTAATTGTCAATTTCATAAAAATTTGAATGTATGATTTTTTAAACTTATTTTAAGTTTAAAAGTTAGGATAAAGCCAGTAGAATGCCACGACTGTTCTGAATGTTTGATTTTAAGCATTCTTCCTTAGACTCGTAAACTTATGTAATTATTTGGATGTTTGTTTAAATATTACAAATTTTTTTTTACGAAGAACCTGCATGTCTCTACTGTAGATAGACTATAGCATGACTAGAATCAAACGAAAACAATACAGGATAGTTAGTGTTAATGCACGTCGGATGGCGAAAAAGAAATAAGCTTTGCAGCATGTGAAAGTCGGTGGTAAAACAATTTTAAGTTGGTTAATAACCAATCCTTCATGTCTATTCTCAAGTTCTGCGTGATGCTTTAAAATGTGACAGGTCACCATTCACCGTATGTCACAGGTCGAGAAAGAATGTTTTTAGTGGATCGATAAGGCACTGTATTCTGTGGCTGCCTTGCGAGTGCGAAACTAGCATAAGCTTAAAGAAGGCGGTCGATGGTTACGAAAATTTGTTGGCATGAAAAGACGACCTTCGGTATATATGAAAGTCTCAATTACGTCGTTAAACTAACATATACAAACTCATCTTCAGACGAAGGCGTCCGTGTGTTTGTCCGCGTTATACATTTAATAAAAGCCGCAGTTGTTCGAGAGAGAGAGAGAGAGAGAGAGAGAGAGAGAGAGAGAGAGAGAGAGAGAGAGAGAGAGAGAGAGAGAGAGAGTGTGAATTAAGGGATTTGGGCGACTCTTAACATAAAGGTCTTCCGAGCCGATGAGGGTGAAGTGAGTATGAAGCAGCGCCGGAATGCAAGGGGTTGGGAAAACGGGAGATCCCTGAGGAAACCCGCTGACCAGCGGCATCGTCCGGCACGATTCCCACATGAGAAAATCCGGGAGCGACCCCGCCGGGAATCGAAGCCGATTAGTCTAGGTGGGAGGAAATTAGTCTGACCACTAAACCACCGCAGCCCCGCCGTTGTTTGAAATAATAAGTTATTGTTCCTCCTTAAACTTGTTTTACTCATAGATTTCATGTGCCATGAGTATATTTCCCTTTTAGTAAATATTCTGTTTGCAGTAGAAAAACGAACAAGCCATGAAATTAAATAATGAATGTGCTATGACTGAGTGAAATGTCATTTCTCACAACTATATCTCATCAAGCCATTCGAGGAAATTTGCAGGATGTGTGTAGGTATAAAGTTACGTGAATATTTTGCCTAGTGCGCATACATTAAAAAGTATGAGCAGAGACGTGAAGAATTCGCGGATTCATTTTGCGACAAGCCAGCATTCAAAACATGTGTGCTTATAAATCTTAAGCCATCGGTTCACTCGGTGTTCCAGACCTCCTGGAGAACTGTGGCCAAATCGTCGCCTTCCACAGTGACCGCAGAGAAGCAATGCACAGATGGCATCGGCATATTTGCACACGAGACTGTAGAGTCTAGTCTGCAGTTCATTGAACCCACGACTTTTAAAGATCTCTAGGCATGAGGCACTGTTTATATACCAACTTGTGAAAGTTTAAAAAGCTGTAACAGAATTTTGCTACGCAAGTCTTGCAGAAAGCAAATTAGCGAGTTTCATTACTAAACAACGCCGTACAGTTTATTTGTAAAAATCGAAATGTTTACCTCTAAACAGTTTATTATTTTGTGTACCTAGAGACTGCTGATGATAAAGTAAGACACCTTAGAATTCAACCTTTGAAAGTATCACTGCCCGGTTACTTCATACGTTCTACCGCACACGCACTAGCAAGCTGGCTCACTTTACCGTGAACAGCCTATAGCAAGCCGGCTCCCAGTTGAGTTGACAGCGAATTAAGTAAAATGGTTGCAAGTCTTGATGTTGTATTGCGAGTGTCATGCCAGAGTCACATAGCCTCCGACAAGCACGACACGGCAGCACCGACACGACACGTAAAACTAAGCAGCCAATGAAATACAAGATAGTTCTGACGTAAGCCCGACAAATTCTGTCGTGCATCCAGCGATTTTGGATTATAAATTATTTCTATTTTCGTCATGTCTGCGGCACGACACACAGGATGTACAACCTTGCAAAATGAAATTGTATGCTAAGTTTTCCCTACAGTGGCAATTACTCAGCTTAAAAAAAAAAAAAAAGTTGAAAATTACTGTATGTAGCTATTAAAAATAATACTGTTATCTTCGTATGCATTAGTGATAAAACTTTGTCACCAGCATGTATTCCAAATTTCCCGTGTGCCCACCGCCTTTGAAACTAGCGTAGTTAATCGGCACCTTCTTAATGGTTCCGAAAAATTCTACACGTGTTGCGTCAGTAAACTGTGGGTCTATAGATTCGAACAGTCACATTGAAAATATAAATGTTATGTCGTGGTTGCGGTTTTTGTCGTAGCGTGCTGTGCTTGTCGGGGCTATATAATTGCTGCTTCATGTATAAATTTATGACAAACCAAGTTGGTAATATTTTGCTTTATGCAATTTACAGTAGTAGATTGCATGTTAGTGGCACATTTATAATCCTAAAATTTTCACGTCTTTCACTTGGCTGACGCATGAATGAAGCCATTAATAGAGACCCGCGAATTTCGCGGGTTCATTTCTAGAGAAGTTGGAATTCACACGCATGTACGTTCATGTTACGTTTGTAATTGGTCGAAGTGTTGTTTGACACCTCCTGGAGATAAATGAGCCAATAACGAACATGTAATAAATTGTGCGCCCAACCACCGCATTTTACTTCCACAACAATCAACCAATAAGCAGTTAATATCTGTATGGGAGTATGTAAGACTGTGAAGTCTAGCCTACAGGTTACTAAACTCGCGAATTTCTCGGGTCTCTAGCAATTAAGAATGAGGCAATGAAAATTTGACATATAGCAAAATATGCACAACGAGGAGAAAAGTAGAGCTTAAGCAGGACTTCAAAAAAAGTGCTAAATTATTCGCGAACAGCATATACAAATTTTTCTATATTCATTCCAATTTTAATTGCTGTAATTATGCGATATTAGTATCAAGTTTGCAATAATTTAATTTTAAAACTTATTTACATTATTTAGGGCTGTACAACATCTCTCCAATCTCGCCACAAACAACCCATCCCGCTTTTTACGTAGTTTTGTCCAGAGTTATGCATTCACATTCGAGCAGCCCCTTCAAAATGCACGCGAAGAATTATCCCTAGAGTATTCTACTGCTAGAAAATCTTCTACAATGTCGTCAGGAAAATTACGCCACAGAATGTGGAAAACGTATCCTCCCCGCCTGGTCGACCTCACGAGGAAAGGTACGTTCGCAATATGGTGAGTGGCTCGACTAGCTCACAATCTAGTTTCCCGCACGCTAAAAAATGGGGTGCGCGAGGTTTCCGGTTGGAAGAAGGGGGAGGGAGGAGGGGAATCTGAGCGCCGACTCTTTCCCTGAAGTGGGTTGTTGAAGAAATGGGCGCGCCAGGGACGGGAAACAAATGAAAGTCTTCTGCGACAATCTACTTGCGGCAGCACGCTCATTTTTTGCCTCTTCCCCGGGTAAAGCGGAGAAAACCTCGTGCGGGCGGATTGCCCGCAGTGGAGGGTGGCGTCGCGCTGCGGCGTCGGTATGAAACTGAACTGCGTATACTGCGATCTCCGAGTCTTGCCGAGCCGCGTTTCATGAGCCATGCTTAATAGGCATAAATCTGTGACTCGAAAATTTCATTACAATTCATCTAGCCTCCTGTAAGTACTATATTTAGGATGTATTCAAGATAAGCAGAAAAAAAAAAACCTCTTTTCAAGATGATTGCGTTGGTCTGGTTCAAATCAAATACACTCACTGACAAAATAATTAAGAACCCAGGAGGAATGGTTTACATGGAACGCAATCTGGTTCACGTGCGTACCGTCACTGAGAGTCTAGATTATTACAGCTGTAGTGATTCCGCCACGATTACTGCGATTTTATTACGATGCGTAGGCCTATGCGGGGCGTCAGACAGTGAACACAACGAAGCAAAGTCTCCGAATACAGAGCATGACTCAAAGACGAGTTAGTATTACCAGCAATCGAAAGAGTTTGAAAGCGGCCATATTGTGGATCTGCACGAGGTCAGGTGGACGAATCGTGCAATAGCCATAAATGTGGGGGGGGGGGGGCATTCTGATCTAATAGAGGAATGGTGTTGGAACAAGTGGTGCGTTAAGACCGCGAAGGTTACGATCGACCAATCGACCAAGAATTACGAAATTCTACATCGGCGCCTGCCTTTCGGACACAGTTATTGTACACTATAGGTTGTTCACGGTTAATAGAGAAAATTTCGAAACAATCTTTAAGAAATGACACTGTCCATACATGCACGTATTTTAACGAGCATGATGACCGTCATTCGTTCAGTAAAGTTGGCAACGACGGAGACTAAGTAGTTCCATATTTTAATGTTGAATTAGAAGCGTCAGTTAGGCCTAAACATTTGTGAGTATTGAAATGGTTTATTTTGCTTTCTGTTTTTGATAGTTGTAAGTGTAAGTATTTACAAATTTTTAAATTATTTACTTTTCTGACAATTTTACAACCTTACTTGACCGACGCATGAATAAATTGATCAAGCCCATGACAGTGTTAATTCTACATATGGTGGAAGAATACACAATGTGCGTACAATTAGATAAAAAGCAGGGCTTTGAAAAGTGCTCAGTTTACAGTGGACAACCCATATACAACAACCCGTCTTATGCCCCTCCATGCATGGGAAAGTTAGAAAAATTGGGGTAGTCGGATAAAACGGGAAGGCCTACCGTCCAGGCCAAAACAATGATTCGATCTAGCGGACGAATGTATAAATTCGTAGTGGGTGCCTTGAAAAGATAGCTTTTTCAGTTGAAACTGTGGTTTCGCCAAGTGTGTGAACCTAAGCAAGTTTTGTTTCGAAAATTTCAGGTTTTCCATTCGCTTGGATTAATTTTTACATGAAGTTTGAGACTGCTCTTCGGTTTTAATTCTGTTAATCGAAATATGAGTATTTCGTATTTTATATCACTATTTAGCTGTCATGTGACGTTAATAAATTTGCTTTTGTGTAACTGGTTCCCTAATGCCATCTTGAATTCTCAAAATGATAAGAGTCGGACAAAACAGGGTGGCAGTAAGATGGCCAAAATGGGGAGCCCAATTTTGACAAAACTCCCCATTTTGTCCAACCTCCCCATTCTATCAAACTAATTTTATTAGTTCATTATGTGAAACCAAAATAAGGTATTCTACCGGAATGGCACTTTATAATCTAAATTTTGTATTTTTTAAATTTTTAATCAGAAAATTTACCAACTTTTTTTATTGAGAACTCTTGCTTCCTTGATACATTAAAAAAATCATTTTATTTGTAGCAATACTATGTACAAATACAGTTGCACACTTTTATTCTGTGAGTGATTCTGCTTTAGAATATCAAGTGATACATTCTGTGTGCTGTTTTGATTGTATTTTTAAGTTTGATTCAGGATGTTGTTCAACTTACAATTAGCATTCATTTCTAAATATTATTATTTTTGTTTGAATTTTACAATACTACAGACCTACAAAAATTAATTTAATAAAAAAAAAAAACAGAATTTAAAAATAAATGCAGTTTTGAAAAGTATGAAAAAATTTAATCACAATAATAATTATTATAAATATTTGCATAAATGAAACACTGACATGAAAATGTCTAATGAATACTTTGTATTTATTTCCAGCCTTGTTCCAAGTACAGACGGAAGACAGAGCGTCAATCATGGGACCATGATGCAATGCAGAAAGCAATTGAGGAAGTTGTACCAGGGGCCATGGGGACTTTCAAGGCAGCCAAGCAGTTCAAAGTTCCTCAGACAACACTTGAAAGGCGTGTGCAGAAAGTACGGAATGGAACAATATCGCTCATGGAAGCCACACAGAAAGGTGCCGTACTGTTTTATTCTTTAGCATAGGTGCTTCTGATTTGTATGCATATAATAAACCATCACTAAAAATTCTAATTTTTTTTTGTTCAAGATTGGAGAGATTCAAGTCTTCTGTAGAGATCAAGAAAAGGAATTAGTTTTGCACATTATTCACATGAAAATTATGTTGTTTGCATTTAGTATTAACATTCGAGTTAGCTGAAAGCAAATAAGTGGATCATAATTTTAACAAAGATAAGAATATGGCTGGGAAATGTGTTGTTATTCATTTTTTAAAAGACTTCCAGAAATTTCATTAAGAACACACGAAACAATTTATTTTGCCAGAGCAATGGGTTTCAATAGTCTCCGCTGCTAAAGTTTTTGAATTGCTGAGAGCAGTATATGAAAACTACCATTTTGGAGCAGGCCGCATCTAGAATGTCGATAAAACGGAAGTTTCTATGGTCCCCAAAAGAAATCAAAGGCAATAGGTTTAAAAGGAAAAAAGATGCTGGAAAATTATCTTCATCGGAGAAAGGCACTCTGTTTACAGCAGCAGTCTGCAGGAAACTTCGTGCCGTTAATGTCACATTCCCCAGGAAAAGGCCAAATGATGAGTTCCTTACAGTGCACGACTTGGAACTACAGCTGAGTTCCATGAAATTAGTTGGATGCAAAAAATATATATTTTGTTGCTTGGTTTAAGAGGTTCGTGGTTTTTACTGATCCTACAGCAGACAAAGCAGTGCTTCTTTTGCTCAATCAACACGCAACTCACACAGAGTCTAGATTTTGTTTTACTGGTTTGTAAACATCATGTGGGGATCATATGCTTCCCGCCTCATTTTATGCATTGCATGTAGCCACTGGACGTAGTTTTAATAGCATCTCCGAGCCAGTATTACACTTAAGGGGTTGAAAAGTGGCTACTGCAGCACCTTGGATGTTCTATCTCTGAGAAACTGGTTGCTGAGCTCTATGGGAAAGCTTTCATGATAGCCGCATTGATGCAAACTTCTGGCAAAGAATTTAGGAAAACAAGGGTTTATCCACTCGATCCGAACATATTCCCAGACTATATTTTTTTTTAACCATAAGGCACAACTGAAAGGCCTGATGAGGCACAAGTTGAAATTCAAGAACACGAGAAATCTTGTTGCCAAGGTGGACCAGAGTAAGCTGGCGAACTTAATGAACAACCAAGATCGGCACCTGTGACACTACAAAGTTCAGCACAAGACTAAAGAAACTAGAGCTTCGGCATCACTTCTCCAAATGATGTGGCAAACATTCTCAATGCTGAAAGAAACTACAGAAAGTCGCAGATGTAGGAAAACATTGGTGTTGACCTCTACTTCTTATAATGATGACCTAGCTGCAGCTCATTCACCCAAACAAATTTAATCTAAGGTAAGCCTGAAGAGGACTAAATCAAGAAAAACTTTCCAACGTTTCAAAGCTTTCATGTTACGCGTACCAATGTCCCGGTCCCAACTAGGTAACACGTTTCAGTAACATGTTTTTGTAACAGGTTAATATGAAACATTTATTGCCTGCCGAAAAGAACGTATATCGCTGGCGCTTGTGCAGTTTTCCAATTCTGGGTGTGGGATGTTTTACTCAGAGCCATGCATTATAATGTTTAATACTGATGGCAAAATTTTTAAATATGTTATTGTATTAAGTGTTTTTCGTATATATATATATATATATTTTTTTTTAATTTGCGTGTTGCCATTGCATTAATGCTAGTGAAGGGCGACAGGCAAAATATAGAACAATAAGTTAAGATGTAAGCTTAAACACCAGAATTACACGGCATTACGATATATTTAAATAATTGTGGTTAAACTTTGCCATTAATTAGCATATAAGCATCGAAAGTTTGTTTTAAGACTGTTTTCAAGAACAAAATGAGCTGGAATAAGATAAACATTTAACAGACATGAATGGACGTCTGTGATTGGCAGCGAAAAATCCCTCTGGGGGCGGGGTTAAGTCAGAAAGCTTGAGAGAAGTTACCACAAGCGCTACTTTACTTGAAAAAACTTTTATTAATAAACTTGTTTTGGAAATTTAATAAGACCTTAATAAACAATAAAAAGTACGTCACTTCATCTAATTTGGGATAAAGATAAGTTCATTTATACTGAAACTTTAATAAGCTATTTGGGCTTTTTAGAATTATAGCAGGACGTTCCGGAAAATAACTATTACGATTTTCACTGTTCCAAAGCTTGACGTTCAAAAAAATAACGTTTGCGCATGCGCACAATGGCAAGCCGAGATGTTCCGAAAAATAGCTTTTATGCATATGTAGTGAGTATACCTGGCGTGGTGGGGAAAATTACACATTTTCAAGCCAGACGACCCAAAAAATAACTTTTACGCATGCGCGGTAGTAAATCGATATTTTGCAGACGACGTTCCAAAAAATAACGCTATAAACAACGTAAGGTGTTACTCATGTAACACGTTATCAAGTAGTAACAGTTTGTTATAAATGTTACGTCAAAAACGTTTATCCCTACTAGGGAGGAGGGCGTTCAGCACTTATGGCGTTCACAGTAATGGATGCTGATATCAGCCAGACTGCGGATTCGCCGTAGAGATGGGCATTAAAAAAAAATCGGTTATCAAGGAATCGATTATTTTTAGATTTAGGAATCGATTGTAATGTGCTAAGCTGAATCAATTATTTGAATATATTATTATGTACAATATAATACTTAGTGGGCCTATTATTTTCTTTTCGAATAATTGTATTTATGTCTGGAACGCAATATGAGCCCATTATGCAGCATCGGTGATGTGAAGGATTTTATAAGTACATAGTTCATACACGGCATATTATTCGTTTTCGTTGAGTATGAAATTAAACATGATGCTTCCATCGACACCAATAACAATATTTCCTCAATAATTTTACCGCTCAATGAGCGTTGCATTATCTAACCACTTTTCGTTTCAAGATTTAAATAATTAATATAGTTGCACAGAAAGTATTTAAGTTCTAATTATTTTAAAAGTAACAAGTTTTTAAAAAAATATTATTTGTAAGCATTGGTGAGCTCTATGTTAGCTCCGCCATTCCTCAGCGTATATTTCGTCATAAAAAGATATAGCATACAAACAATCATTTATAAAGGTTTTATTTAAAAAAATTATCTACAGATATTAAAAATATTTCCATGATAAAAAAAAACTATTTACTCATGCTACTTATGCAATTTAATGCTTCACAGTAATTTATATCCATAACTACACATTAATGATTCATGCATATCTAGTACGTACTTTTCAAACAAAAAAACCAGCTTGAACTGACCTATCATTTGCAAACCCAACATGGAGGTTGGATAATTATGTTAGTAAGATTAAGTCGAAACACAAAACAATATAATTTGTAAAATAACATCATAACATAATAAACTATGCACATCACAATCTAACATATTCTTAAGACGCCCAATCAGTTAATATAACTAAGAGAAAGTTGGTATACATAGTACAAGTTAAACAAATATGTAATTAATGATTTTGACAGTCACAGTTGTAATCTGTAAGGGCTGTGTAATTTTAAAACAAATGTATAATTGATGAAAAAAAAAAATTAAATTGCGATTCTATGCATATGTCAGAAACGTACCACCATTATTTTGTACCAGTGTGCCATTATTTTGAATGTACTGTTATATGATAAAACACTTGCGGTCAACATCGATTAATCGGAGATTTGATAATCGTGAATAAAAATCGATTATATTTATGAAATAATGGAGTAATCTATCTTGAATAGATGCATTACCCATACCTAGTTCACTGCCCCTTACGTCGACTGCCATGAACACCAGGGCATACCGATGGGGGGGGGGGGGGGGGGGGGGGAGGGAGTTGAGTAATTAAGAGTGGCGTCGTGTTATGTTCAGCGATGTATCTCGATTCTGCATCACCACGGATAACTGTCGTGGGCGAGTATGTCCACGCTGATGGGAGAGGGCACATCCTGCAAGGATCGCCGATCTGTCCCCGATAAAAAAAAATGCGTGACATTCTTGACGTTATGATGTGGGTAGTTGTAGGTCACCACTAGTAGTGCCTGTGGGCCGGGGGGGGGGGGGAGTATCCAAACGTCACAGCGGCAAGTAAGTGACATCCTATGGATCATCACGTGTTAACTCTCGTGACACACCGTCCTGGTGTAGTCTTTCAACGAGACGACGCTCGACCACACACGACGCATGTGTTTATGGAATGCCTGCGTCATACTGAGGTATAGGCTATTCACGGTAAAGTGAGCAATTTTTGAGGCCTTCCCACTAATCAACTTATGAGGGTGGTGAAATGTATACATTGTATTTATTGGTCACATTGCAATGTCTGTAACGAAAAGTAGCAGGAAGATAGAAAATGGGTAAAAGTTGAAATGAAGAAGAACCTTAAAAAGTGCTCACTTTATCGTGAACAGCCTATACTCCCGTGGCTATCACAGCCCACCGATCTGTTCTCGACGAAACATATGTGAGATTATCTCGCACGTTAACTCATACCCGGTGACGATCTGCAGGATGTCGAGGACTGGTTGCATCAGGAGAGAATGAAACGGTTGTGCGACTGTCGAATGAAATGATTTTGAAAAAAAAATTTCTTACTAATGGTTTTGTTTTTCGGGAGGTAACAAGGCGAAAGAATAAAAAAAAAGTGCGAAGTTCGGTTTGCATACTAAACTAACGTAACTCCAGATTTGAAAGCGGCGCACTCATCAGTTCCAGAGAATTGACACAGCACAAAACACGATGTACTACTGTATTCGACGTCTGTTGTAGCGAGAAGCCAGTTAGGACCAGAATTCAAGATAGATATTATAAAATTTATCATCCTGGTTACAGGAACACATCATAAGAATAAATGTGGATTGAAATTACCGAGGGGGGGGGGGGGGAGGCAACGTACTCTTCTCGGGAACAAAATTTTCATTAATTTAATAGAACCCACAGTTATTTTTATAAAGATTTTTACAAATTTACAAGAAATTTTACACGAACTTACTTTTTTTCTATTTTTATGTTTTTTTATGAAATAATAATAAAAAAAAAAAAACCTTTATTTCGTTCTGTGGACGTTGAACATTGTATAAAATAAATTATTCTATTACCTGGCGTGGAATTCAAATAAAAATTTGCAATCTGACGGGGTTTCCGAATACCCTTAAAAATGCGAGCTAAGTTACACTTAGATAAATGTTTGTTTGGCGCAACCAAATTAACTGTATAGGGGCAATAAAATATTTTTTTGATGAAACCAAATTATTTTTTTGTTCTTAATTCGTTGTCACAAACAAAAAATTGTTGTCACAACTAAATATTTGTTTGCTACTACATTAATTAAAAAGTTCCGGCTAATATAAAAAAACTTAAAGCTAACCGGGATTCAAACCCACAGCAGTTGCGCTGTAGCGCTACGTCTTAGTAACTTTAACTAAAGTGATTGCTGATAATATTAGAGAGTTCTTAAATATAAATATATATTTCGAATACTGGACAACTTGTGCAAACGTTTTAGATCTTTGCTTTTATTTTCCTGTTGAAGTTGTTTGATTGGGATGTTTATACCATTAATATCAACAAGCTCTGTTAGTGTTCTAATTGCCACGAACAATACAAATATACTCTCGAGCTGTATTTTCGAACAAAGTCTGTCAAATTAGTTGCCGAACAAATGCGTACAGTTGATTAAACAAAATATTTTGTTAGCAGTCTATTTTATTTTAGCCCCAACGCAGAGGATTTGTTAATTAAAGCGTGTATTTTGTTAGACGAACAAAATTAATTTGGTTGCATTTCTAGTTTGTTTACTCAACAAAATGTTTTTTTTTTTTGCTTGGGGAAACAAAATATATTTTTGGCCGTATACAAGCAACATTTTTGCTGACTCTTCTCTCGGTGTGCGGAAATGTTCGACAGTGTGACAGCACAGCAGACTGCAGCAGTGGGAAGTTATTTCCGGTCACTTCTTCACTCGAAAGTTGTTATCGCATTCCTCATTCCTAAATAATGAGCACGACAGTGGCCTTCACTGTGGAATTTATTCAATGGGACGGCAAAGAAACAATACGGCTTTTCGGAGAAACAAATTAGTGTTGTTTCCCAGAAGAAAACGATTCCAGAATGTGTTTCTCTCGCAATTGAAGGAAGAAAACAGAGGGTATTTAGTGAACGTCATTCGAGAAGGAAGATATATTATGTCTAAATAATCGTTGTTCCGCATTTTTTTGAAGAGCAGCACAGCGTTTTAAAGAGTAATGTTTGAATCCAAAGTATGGCCCGAAGAAGTAGCCACTAACTGACGCTCCGCTTCCTTTACAGCAATACGGATTCCTGCAAATTTTATTAAAACAGTTGTGCATTCACATATGAATGCCAATTACTAGAGACCTGCAAAAATTCGCTTTATTGTTTGAAGACAGAACCTAAGCGTTTGTGTGAATTTTGTTATTGGACCACAATTAGTTGAAACACTTTGGACATATCTGTAAAAATTAGAAAGAAATAATAATAGTCTGGTCCAATCACGTCCAACAATGTCAAAAAGGAAAACGCGTCCTCACTGTCACAGGAGGCAATAAACAAGTGGCATTTCCTCGCATATGTTTCTCTCTATCCCTCCCTCTCTCTCTCTCTCAATATATATATATATATATATATATATATATATATATATATATATATATATATATATATATATATAATTCACGCTCCCCGTGGCTATTGCTTGAAACGAGTTGACAAAGAAACTGAAAAGGACGCCTCCATCTTGATTTTACATCCGTGAGTTTGGAACCCTTTCAAACAGATTTAAAATACGACGACGAATAACATTGGCTATGACAACTTTTAATTACTGTTTAGAACAATTCTGAATACTTAAAACATTACCTAGGCCTACTGTTTGGAAAATTTATTCAAACTCTTTACAATATCAACAGTATATAAAGGTGGTGTTTGTTGTGTGAACTGGTAGTACAGTTGTGAAGTCACGGCATCCGCTATAAACATAAACTTTCGGGAGTGAGCTAGGAACTCCGCCAGACCCAACATTTATATCATTAAATTTTACATGCTTATGATATCCCGGTACGTAAAGAAAAAACGATGTAAAAATTTGTACAAGAACCAAGTATGGCTGCAAGTATCGTGTAATATCGGCTTAAGGCGTAGAGCTTCGTTGCAGTGAAGATATTGGAAGGGGTCCTTACACCGTTAGATTGTAATCTTCGCCAAGAAAATTTTCAGCTCGCCATCGTATCTGATCGAAACGGTAACTCCAGTTTTCGGAAGCTAGCGGCTAATCACTCAGCAAACCACGGCTTCGTTTGTAAGAAATTCCAAATTAAAAACCAACGGAGAAATCTGCAGCAGTATTGCTGCAAAAATCTGCACGTTATTGCCGAGAGATTTCTCGTGCCCTGGTGCACACAACAGAGTTTAGGACACTTGCACCACCTAATTAAACAATTTTCTATCGATTTTGTGACGTTAGTTCGTACAATCTGCAATTTTTAAACTGCGACGTTGGACAATTATATGTGTCTTGGCAAATAAGGGAATCGGCACCCGTACTTTGTAGGCACTTTAATTATTAACCACGAATGTCACAGTATTTATTTTTATTCCACCCAGTGGTGCTACCACCTGCCTAGCAGGTTGTCGCCGCCAGTTTGAACTCTTTCAAGAGAACACCCTGCAAACACACCCCGAAATGTAAACAATAGATTACCAACAGGAACCAAACCACTTATTGAATGATATAAACGTAGGCACAGTCATCACCAATCAATCGGGAAACTACTCAAAGCCATGTGAGTTACAATAGACCTACAGAAGTAAGAGGCGTGCAAATTACTTTTTACTGTTCTAAGGATATTTCCGCGAAAAATAAATTCAGGGTGAGTATGGAAGAAACCGACAAACGCCGGCAAATGATTCCTTAAGAAAATGTAAGACGAAAAGTAAGAACCACGTTTTCCGAAATTGATTATTAAGGGAGCTGTGCGCCCCGAAATGTCGGGTGTTGAAATGCTTTAAGTTGAATATTTTAGAAACTACTCGCGACTACGTTTGTCGGTGGTTTCAGACTAATCCTGACGTTTTACATTTAATTCGAGAAGTGAAACGGGTACATAATACGAGCTTAACAATTTAGGAATCTACCTCCTTAACTACATGATATAACACCGATAGCGCCCGCTGTAGTTTACACACGCAAAGCGTCGTATAAGTTCGTAAATTTAGGTAATTTATCGTGACTGTTCAATGAAAACGTTGTGCGTCTTTCATCATAGTAACATGATCGGTTTGTTGTGGATTGCCTACCTGCCAGGCCACTCGCTTTCTGTTTTGAATGATGTCGCCACGGATTTCTTGCAAACGGTTCACCTGAGAGTGTTCAGACAAGACAACCTTTTTTAGTTAATGTAGACGTTTCTCGAGGGAACGATCACCATTATACGAATCACTATTCGCTTAGTCGTAAGTATTCATCTTAAGGTATTTCAAAATCCGACTTTTGGGGGCGCACAGCTCCCTTAATAATCTATTCCGGAAAACGTGGTTCTTACATTTCCATATTATATTTTCCTAAGGAATCACCTTCCGGCGTTTATTGGTGTCTTTCAGACTCAACCCGTATAAAAGTTTTGTCAGTGAAAATTTCACATATCACGCAATGCCTAATAATAGTAATGTACTACTTAAGAATGCGCTAATGATGTTGGTGCACCAGTGTGGAAAAAGTAGTAAGTGAAGGAGTCAATAAAATGATTTTCACTCCCTAAGGACTTTTACAATAAGCTGTAAAACACCGGCAAGCAGCGAATACAGCGGCACAGAGAAATTATCTCGGGAGTCCACTTACATCGCCTTATATTAGCCTACCTGGGGAAGGAGCAGAAATTCCGCGGCACGAGTGCTTGATCAACCTCAGAAAAAGCTGATTCTTATCACAAAGGAAGGTGTTGTAAGAAATTTTTTACTTTTCTTGATTTTTCTTTAGTTTTTGTTTTAATTATGTAATTACGTCTTTGAAAACCTTTGATATGTTGGAGACAAAGCTGTTTATATTCGATGGTTTCGAATGATGCCAAAATAACTACTGTACATGATTTGGTCATTATTTTGTTCCGTTTTGATATTTGTCTCAAAACTTGTCGAATAAACTTTGGTGCGATTGCAAAATTAGCACGTACTGGCCAGTTTTTTTAAGCCTGGACTGCTACATGACGAGTTAGCAACATTTTCTGGCTGCTACCTATAAGAAACGAGTTGGTAGAAAATAATACAATTTCTCATATAAAAATAAAGAGCAAAGGCGTGAAATGTCACAATGTAATATAAAAAATGCTCTCCCAACCGATTAAAAATTTTAGACAAAGTTAACACGCTAGTGTTTCGTAACAGTATGCCAACATAATAAATCACGATTGTATTTAAATGCTTTATGTGGGGATACAACTATGAGCATTCATTATCACGCCCAACACGTCGTACAGCACAGAATCACTGCTATTGTCAGGAGGAAAATTAGAAATAACCTATAGCGTACCTAGAAAACCGGTCGAGAAAGAGAAGCAGGGACGGGGGTTTACCCCACCTGGGATTAATTGACATTAATTGATGGATTATCGAATTAATTGAAGGGGTTAATCCTTAATCCGATTTTAATTCGATCAAATAAGGAACGGGTTAAATTTGATTGAAAGGGTTAAATTTAATTGAAAGGATCAGTGAAAAAAGGCTAATCAAAAAAGGGCTAGTTTTTAATCAGATAAAAAATTTATCATTATTTTTTACTTGATTTTATTTTTTTCTTTCTTTTTGGGTGGGGGTAGAAGGAGCTCTGAACTATGTTGACGGGTGTGGTGTTCTACAGGCGACTGACCAGAGTGGGGGGTTGCAATGTATTACATAGGTGTGAGGTTCTACAGGCGACTGACCAGAGTGGGGGGTTGCAATGTATTTATTACATAGGTGTTGAGTTGAATGCAAGTGCTAAGTGTACATTTTATTAATTTTTTTCTTCTAATTTTGATGTGTTTGCAGGGATATTGGAGTAGATATGTGATTTTTACGAATATATTTAACACACGAGAGAATTTCAGAGTGTTTAAATGAGTTTTATGTATGAATAAACTACACGCATCGAATAGCAGATTTCAAACGATTACGTGAATAATAATAAGTGCAATTACTCCAGTATGGAATTAAACATAATGAGAGTCTTGAGCTTAGAAATATTATTTACACAAGAGAGAATTTTAACTTCGTGAATAACATCTTTCGTCGACAAGTGGAAACTGACTAAATGAAATCCAGCTAGCCAGTATGAATAAATAACACATTATCAGTTTACACGTACAAATTACACTATTCATCCTGGTGAATTAAATCTTATGGCAAAAAAACTCAATACGATTTAAACCAGACACAAAAGTGTATGTCTATTCTGATAAGTTATATATATACATATCAATACAAAATCTTACCCCAAAGTATATCAAAATAAGTCCATTCGATGTATGAATGAATAGCACTTACATCGAGCTGTGAGTAGATACATCTAGCACGGCCGATAGACAACTCGTAAATGAAGGAAAATATTTTTTTATGTCTGTGAAATTCACTGCACTTGTTAATACAAACAGTATTTTCAAACTGCTAGGAATTTCCATATACCGAGCTTAGAAACGTGATTTGAAAATCCTATCACAATATTGACTGAACACACAAAAATTTTTATTTTCTGAAAAATTAAAAAAATATTTCTAACTATAGTTTACGAATACTGTGAACATGGTGTGAACCCCGGATCAAATAATATTGCTTAACGAAAATCTCGGCTAGCAGTAGAGATGGTCGCCAGTCCGTAGTTGCGCTAATCTGCGATCGTAGCCTCATCGCCCGCCAAGTTTTTAGAGGTGCGGTGAAGACGAGAGAGAGAGAGAGAGAGAGAGAGAGCTATACACATCTGTCTACTCCAAGCAATCATGACCAACTGAAGAAGGTGCCGACTGGATACAGGGGTATAGATGGCTCCCGAGATCCCTACACCCCCTCCCACCTCCCACCCCTCACCAGAATGCTACCCCGGGCTGCCTGCGATTGGCAATTTTTTGGGCAATGTAACAATATGGCATCAACTGAACTGCCTAGTTGTGTTCAGATCGGTAGGGAACTGCCTTCCACCCCTCAGAATCAGTCCGAGTCCAGGATGCCAACCACCCCCTACATCCCCCTCCCAACCAAGCCATGTCTCTGAGGTTCTGGGGGTCATTCAACCATCTGCCCACAATTGTCATTTTTCGCAACTGGGGCAAGATGGCGACCACTTCCTAGTTGCGCTCAGATCGGGGGAGCAGCCACCCCTCCCACCACCACCCCTCAGAACTGGTCCGAGTCTAGAGGAATGTTTCTCTGTCCACGCACTCCTCCCCCTCCAGTCACGAAGGTGACTTGCCTTGAAATTATACTTTTTTGAAGAGCTCTTCTATCGATCGAGTTTGGTGTTCACAAAAACCTGTTTTACACACCACAGTTTTTTCGTATTTTTTAGTGATTTGGTGATCCTGCAGTATTTGTTTCACAGCTACGCACCCTTCCCCTGCTACAGAATTAAGGATGTGTATTGTAGTGTTGCCTTCCCTGCTTCGTCTCGCAGCGGCCTGTAGCCCTCTGAATGCGTACCCCAAGATATTTCGCCTGACTTGCTGTCGTTTCAACCTTACACAACAGGTTGACTATATGTGAATCGAAATGAAAAAAATATATTTTACAAGTTCCTGAAATAAAGTTCCCAATATAAGCCCTGAGATAATCCCAAGATTGAACTATAGTGCAGGAAACTTATAAATTAAAAAATACCATACAGAAATACAAAACATTTTTTTACAAGTATTCAAACAAGACATATTTTATTCACTGGTTAAGAAATGTTTTTACTATCAATTATATGAATATTTGTTCGTATAGGAGAGAAAAAATATTGGGAGAGAATTACCCATCTCTTTTAACGAGTTCTCGAGAGCCAATGAAGGTGAAGCAAGGCAAGAAGCACCAGGTGGCACACGTGAGACTAGGGAGGCGAGAGAGATTTTCTATAAAACCCTTGTATCAACGAAAACGTCTAACATGACATCCACATGTTGCCAATATTTTGTTTTTTATGGTGTGACCAGCTCGGGGAGGTGAGCATGCTCACCACTTAACCAATGCATTCTGTCTCTTTTTATTTCTAACAAAAATCTTTTGAACAGCAAAATGTAATCCATGTAATATTAATGTATATATTTGAATTTATTTAATATTTTTACAGTTTCTGACATAGGTTTAACAAAACAGTATGAATACAGGTAGAAATCATGTTTTTCTTAGTTGGAATGTAGTAATTTCAATGTTATTATTACTTTTTTACTAAAAGGTCAAAATTTTGTAAATTTACAGGAAATATATGGATATTTTTACATAACTTGAGTTGAATTTTTATTATTTTTAATTTAAAACTATTATAAATTTTATTGTGCTTGTCATGTTCTTCTTCAGGCATCATCATGTTGTATCTTGAAGAGGTGTAATTTGCATGCATGTATGTGAAATGAAATATTTAAAATGTTTGCTGGACTATGTTTGGTGCAGTCGCAGATTCAAGCCAAGGAGGGACAGAGGTCTCTCTCCCTGCAACTGTAAAGGTATTTGGGGGATCGTTTTCAGAATGTTCCCCTGGGATGTCATAAAATTTGGCCAGCAGGACATCGTGTCTCCTACACCAACTTTCAATATAAGCAGCCGGAATGGATGAAGACTTTTAACCTGCTGCCTCGTTCCTTTGTAGAGCTTAATTCTGTCAGCTGTTTGATTTACTCCATCATTTTTTTTTTTTTTTTCAAAATTCCCCTCAGCCCTTCAAAGTTAGTTTTTTTAAAATACATTTTAATTTAAATGATTGTAAGTATTTTTAAGTCAAGAAAATTACATCTTTGTGAAAGCGAGCAAAGAGTAAATATATTTAAATTTAAATACAAGTCATCAGCTTACCAGTACTGATAGATAGCAGTGCAACAAAATATTGTTTTCTCATCACTCATTATACATAAGAAATTATTGAAAAAAGTTAGTGACATGAGGTATTAAAAAAATTAATAAAAATACACACACTATTTGTTTTTAACTTGACAGAAAATGTTTTATTAAAAAATTCATAATCACTTTCAATACAGAATAAATTATACATATTAGCATCATATATGGTACATCACAAACATTGTTTACCACTGACTTCTGAAAAATGTCACATACCTAAATCGTTAATATGTATTACATCACAAATTATGAAAATAAATAATTTCAATATTTTTTTTAAATTCAAATACTCTAACATTTACATGTACAAGTCAAACAGGCTTTTTAACCATAAAAAAACTTCCCTGTTCACCATTATGCTGTTAAATGTGTTTAGAGTGAAAATTTTTACAACATTATATGATAGAAATAATAAAGTTTATTAAGAAAGTTTCCAACATGAATGATGAATGAATTTTCTTTAAACATCGTTAGAATATTATGATTACTCTTTAAAAATCGTTATACCTGAATGAGAGATCTTAAAAAACCGTTAGACTGAATGAAATTTCTTTAAAAATCGTTAGAAAACAAGGAATTTTCTTTAAAAATGGTTACACCTGAATGATATTTATTTGAAAATCGTTACCCCAGAGAGAAATTTCTTTAAAAATCATTAGAACTGAATGAATTTTCTTTAAAAATCGTTACACCTAAATGATGAATGAAATTTCTTTAAAAGTTGATAGAACTAAGTGAGTTTTATTTACCAATCATTAGCGCTGAATGAATTATCTTTAAAAATATTTACACCAGAATGAAATTTCTTTACAATCGTTACACCTGAATGATTTTTTTAAAATCATTAAAACCGAATGAATTTTCTTTAAAAATAATTTCATCCGAATGAAATTTCTTTAAAAATATTTACAACTTTATATTTTCAATAACTAAACTGTAAAACTTTTCACCCTATTACAATTAAAAAATCATTAAAAAAATTCTTAATAATGACAAAATTTGTGAAAAATTTGTGAAATTATATCATGGAAGGAATCATTCATCACTGAAATGGTGAATTTTCAATACAATTTTTATCTAGGGTTTAGATCTATGCTTAATTTGTGTTTCTTAACTGCATAACAACTAGTGGTGAAGAAGGTGAAGGAGGTAAGGGTACTGTGCTATAAATTATTTCTTGTGGCGACGGATTGATTATAGGTGGAGGCAGAGAAATTAATTTATGTAGAGGTGTTTCAGGTGACAATATTTCAATAGATGTCTGACTTGGAGCAGGTGATGCAACAAAATTAAATTTAAAAAATTCGTCCAATTCCTGCAACAAATTATCATTGGTAAATACAGCTTTCGGAGAGATGTTGAGAGAGGGAGATGTTAAATCTAATGGTTTACGACAAGAGCAAATCTTGGGTATTGGCAGTCATTGCTTACCTGTTTTTCTTCTTCTTAAGTCTAAAGCTCCAAACTCTGTAGGTGGGAGTACAGTGGTGGACAGTGCTGCAAACTTTTGAAGATGTGGACACAGTGGCTGATGGCGCTGTGGACACTCTCTTAGACATGGGCACCATGGTGGATGGTGCTACAAACCTTGAAGATGTGAATACCGTGGCTGATGGCATTTTGGAAGCTCTCTTAAATGGGGATAATGATACCATCACTAGTTGCAATGTGAAGGTAAACTCCTCTTCTTATAAAGATGTTAATAAACCACTTACTAATTCATCAACAACCATGATTAGTCTATTGAAATACTGCTAATCAAAATCATCAAGCTCTTTGTTAAAAATTTTCGTAGAAAAGCTAAGAAAGTAATCTTCATACAAGCGCGACATCGCAAAGCGAACCGAACTGACAAACAACTAGAAAAAATTGAAGGGGCATAGAGGCTGAAGCCCTATTTATAAAAATTTCAAATTTTCAGGTTAAATGCTTGAGAAGACTGATTTCTCCCCTCAAACCAGAAGTCAGAAGTTCAAATACCCACCCCCCTCTCTTCGCACACCATCAACTTTCAAATATCTTCAAGTTTGCACCCCCCAATTACAGAGATAAACCTCTTTGCTAAGTTTCTTGCTGTAAGAAATGAATTACAGCTATTTATCAGTAAAACAACTTCTGAATTATAACAAATAAATAAAGTTTAATTAATAATCCGTTCAAATAATTAGCAGTATATTAGAGATCAACATATTTAATAAAACTATATTCATTTATAGAAAAAATTATATTATCAATAAAAACAATGCTATATTCCCTTTTTAAGCTTCTCTAAGATTACTTCAATCTTTTAAAATAAATATTTTTCTTAATCACAATATATCTCATCTAAATCAAGAGAGGTGATACAATCTAATTTTAGTATATTTGTGCCTGTTTTCTTAATCTGTATATTGATTATCATATTTACGCTAAACATATAGATATTTTTTCCCATTAATGTCTCAGAACATGTTTCCAATTTGGTTAAAATTCTATGTAATAAGATTTTTTTTAAATTTGTAGGCAGCAGTTGGTGTGTGAGGAGAAGTAAAAACTTCGTTCATAAATATTTGTTCATTTTTAATATATGTCATGTGTATATTTTTTTCGCTTGCATAATAGAGCTTTGCAAAGTGAATGTTACTTTTATCAAGTAGAAGACAAAATATATTTGCTTGGGAGATTTCAAAGAGCTAGTAAGAAGTTTTTACCTTGATATTCTTAACAGTTTAAATTGTTGACCTGAACTCCCCTTCAGGGATGGGGATGTCCTTGTCTGCTTCCTTTGTGAAAAGCTACGTGCCTGGGTTGTCTCCAGGTTATAATAAAACCAAAATGCATTCTGAGGGTGTTTGTTGGACTTAGGTCGGCAATCTCTGAAATCTCGGTTTCTGTAGTTGGTACTATTGGAAAAAATGTTTAAATTTAACCCTGAAGGTTTATGAGTCTGGGCAGGGAGCGGTTACACTGCCAATACCTCAGATCTCTAAATGTAACAGTTTTTTTTTCTTTTCACATTTTGGGATATTTTTGGAAACATTACAAGTATAAGATTTCAAAGCAAGTATAAATTAAAAATGTAATAACATTTAATCAGAAAAATTCCGGGCAATTCATTTAAACATCTATACAGTTGAGCATATCCAGCTTTTTCATGTGCACAAAGGAATTTATATTAGTTTAATTAACAGTGTTAAAGTCGTTATTATTTTTATACCAAACCGAGATACAACCCCAGTTTATATCAACCAAGCCTTATCCACAATGGTATATTATATTGTTAGTTATGGAAAAGTGGCTAGACTACTCACTTCAAGAACCTTCTCTCAATAGGCTCTGTGGAGAAAATATTTAGCTCTCTAAAACAACTTCACCTTTAATAAAGAATAGGTTAAACACATTTTAATAAAGGAATTAATTTTACATCATATGTATTTACAAAATATATATACAAATATAGGATGATACAAAAAGTTATGTATAACATTTTAACACAAGCAAGTACAGATTGCTCAAAAACAAACAAAGTAACTACAGGATGATACAAAACTTATTATACAATTATTAATAAAATATATATTAACACAAACTGTTTCAAAAAAGTTGCTAAAACTATTTCTCTCTAAAACAATGTCGAAATGGTTTACTCCAATGTGCTTAAAACTTGCTGATATTTAATTTACATTTTGATTTCTGTATACACGAACATGTGATTTCATTGTCTTTATGATCCATCTTTATGAAGTAGTGGATAACATACAAGAAAATACTTCTTATAGTTAGTTGCACTTGTTACTTCTCTCATCCCAAATAATAGCATATGACTCAACTAATATCCACAGGTTATTCGGGAGGAGAATCATCATAGTCTGTTTCATCCCAGTTACTCATCATTGCCCAAGTTAACATTAATTTTGAGTTTTCCTCTGCAGAGAAAAACAATGAATTAGATCAATATGTTCTATGTAATTGTTTGAATGAGTGTCAATTGTATTCTTTTTGAATATCCATTACTTTACTATTATACACACTTTTTAAAATACGTTTCTGCTCAATTCCACCTACATACATTTCACAATTATTTAGGTAATGTTTTCAAATAGCTTCAATATTCTCATACTCTATACATCCACTTTCCCAATTTAAAGCGTGGTGATGGTTAGTAACCCATGTATTTGTTTTCTTGTGTTTGGGAGTTAGATATTTCTAGTCAAATGGTGATTTGAAGCTGAATACAGTTGTATGGTCTTCCATATCAGTGATAGCTAATTCTTTAATGATATTTTTTTTTCTGCAGATTGAAATCCTTGCACATTGCAAATCATCTCGCCGTAGCCGTGGTTCGGCATCTACTGACTCAATCCTTTATTTTCACCAGCTTATCTCTTTCATTGTAACTCGCTAATCTATCTCGAATTATAGGAGCATAAGCTTGCATATTTGCTGGAAATGGTGTACTTGCAATAATTTCAATTCGTGAATTAACTATGCCATTGGTAATTCTGTCGTCCTGTTTGCTTACATCAAACACAAATAATGCTCCTCTACTTTTAAATGATTTGGGTTCTAGGATTGGTGAACTTCTTTTGTTATAACATGTTTCCTGAAACTTTGAGTACATATCATATGAAATAAGGAATTCCTCATTGGCAAAGTTCATATTTAAATCCAGATAGGTGTAAGCTTGACTGTTTAGATATAGTTTAATATTTTTCATACCACAATTATCGAATACTGATCGATCCACTATTAAATTGTTTTATCGATTTGTTTGAAGACAAATGACAACATATCACAGTTTTTCCAATGAAAAACTTGATTTCACATTCCAAATGACGTTTTGTGATGATGGCAGTGTTGGAAAAACTTCTAAAGACCACAATCTGAATGAAATGTCTAGATTCTTCCCTTTTCGATAAATTTCAAAAACTTTACATGTTCACAAGTGTTAATTTCAATATGCACCATCAACCATTCCACACTGGTTAATTTAAATGTTACACATTCCTCATTATTAGTTGTATTGTATATAGCATTTAAATGCTAATTGCAGAATAGAATAACTAATTCTTCTTTATAATTTAATATTAAATTTTTGTAGTGTTCAGCAAAGACCAAAACCATACTTAACGGTACAACAATGTTGTATTTTCCACCTGGGTTTATTTGTAGTGAGTAATCACTAGCATTGTCCCACCCAGCCATAAGCCCTATATAAATGTCGTTTACAGTTCCCAAGAGATAGTTCTTTATCGAGGAAGTAATTCCAACATCTCGTGTTTGATCGATTTCCTCTCCATTTAGCAGATATGCAATTCTGTCGATTAAATGAAGTATTCCATTTTTTTACTATTTATGTAGTTGCTGGGTCGCTTGCATCTACTTATTTTTCATTATTCCTCTAAACCTTAAACTTGATTTCGATGGAAACATGAACATATGATTTTGTATTGATATCCTTATTTCCGATGGAAACGTGTATGGACCTGCTCGGAATGGTTCATACACATGTATTTCTGTATTGGTGATTGCATATTCCTAGCTGATCGGTTCTTCAATGCTAAGTATGTCTTCCCTTTCTATTAACAATATATTATAATTCTTTTAAATACAATTTGTTGCCTTGTCGTAACTTCATGGTTAACTTATTTAAAGTGAGTGTTTTATGCCTGCGATAAGTCTTTTTATACTTCCATTCTTCGAAATACGTTCCTTAGTGAGAGAGTTCTTAAAAGAACCACCTACTTTACATCCGAATTTAATATTGTACACAATACCCATTATGATTGTAATGTGCAATGGAATGCAAGTGTTATATACCTTTTTCTTAATGTAAATGAACTTTAATTTCTTCCCTTCTAAAATAAATAAGTTTATTGTCTTGATCGACAATTGTAACAATTATTTCATCAACGCGATTCACTATTACTGGAAGATATTTCAATGTATTAAATTTTTCAATTATTTTATCATCTGGAGCTACAGCACATTTACCGACAATATATTAACATGGTTTGATGATTCGTGTAATTGATTAGCTGGATATACTCTCCATTCATAACCCAACATATTTGCAATAGAACTGTCTTCCGAAATATCGATATCAATGTTACTATACATCGCAGTAGTTAATGTATTTGGATTTCCACGTAATCGGAAATGTATATCTTCAAGTCATGCCACTTTAATGAATGTTTCAGGGTCATCCAACTCATAAGATCCTACCTGTATCACAATTTTGTATGTTTTTCTACCAATATTAGCCATAAATAATTGGTTATGCATATCAATGTTTGGCATGCTGTTGTAAGTAACTAATCCTATTAGATTGGTTTGCCATTATACATCTAACTACAATGCAGGGAAATATACTGCATGGAATAACAATGAATTACCACTAATAACAATGTAAATGACATATTACTAATATGGTTGACAATTACAATTACTAAATAGCATATTTATAGCCAAAAATGTAAACATAGATGCCCACAATTGATTGTATTTGGTAATTGGTCCATTTTGTAATTATATCTTAATTGTGTGTTTTTGAAATAATTACATATTTCAATGGAGGATGTAAATTGCCGAAACTGTCGTAATACAATGATTGATTAATATTTTAATCAATGCAACCCAATGTGTTCCTTCATTTTGTTTCGAATCTAAATTAATAATCATACATTCACGAAGATTTGGTTTCTTTGGTAAATCGTCTCGTACATACACACCTCAGAAATAGGAAATATCAATTTTCTTTACAAATATATTTGTTTGTTAATGCATGTTTTGGATGACTATTTAAGACTTTCTGCATTTGTTTCCATGTTTGGAGTATTTTCGTTCTTGTCCAACTTTATAGTGTTTCAAATACATTCCTTTACCTTTTGATTTAACTGCTTTACTAATTGCTGGAACCCCCCCCCCCCCTTTCCATCCAAGGATTCATCCAAGAGCTGTTAATCCTGGAAATATGAACAGAATGATTACTCCTTTGTTTTTTTCTTTTAGTATTACATTTAAGACCCATGCCTCTCTTCACCTTCGCACACATAACTTTATAAACAACCCAAGCTTCAAGCTTTTCACCCATGGATGTAGATGGATTCTTCCTTTATATTTGTAGCTTTATCGCCGAGAATCGTATCCATTATATGTCTTCCTTTCGAATTGTTTGTTCGATAATAAACTATATAGTGTTCTTTGCACGTGTTATCCAAATCATTTATTCCTTGATCATTCCATGCCAAAAGTTTTGCAAGTTTAGTACCTGGTCTGCAATAATTGTATTTAGGTAAATGCAATTCAAATGGAAATTTATTAATCAATGTATTCAATACAAAGTGTCCATTTTTGATATGTTTAGTATGAGCCATTGTTTTCAACTGTATGCGAACCTATATGCATTTATAGTTTTACATTAGGACATTACATAATACTGTGTAATGTGTAGAGATGAAGGTTATTATGCAAAATGTACATCTGCCGGTAATTGTAAATACAAAAGAAAACATAATTGAACGGAAAGATGGTATTCTTTTACCATCAATTATACAATGTAGTGTCTTGGAGTATTGCCCAATCCCGTATTTATTTTGACGATGTTTGGTGTGAACTGCAGGGTGAAATACATTAATATTTCAGTTTTGGTCAAAAGTTGATTGTTTTTATCTATAGCAAAATTATGCACGTGTACCAAAAATAATTTGTGTGATAATGCAAATATGGCAATTGTGTTTAAAATGGATAATATGAATCTGCAACATATTTACAATGATCGTATTTTAGGCGATATGACATTTACAAAGTTTAAAGATATGTGTTTTTAATGTTGGAAAGAAAAATATGGTTTTTGGTGATTATACCAACACTATAGGTCTGTTTTTGAAATTTTTTTACTTCCATGTGAAGAACAATGAGTATTTGAAAGTTTGGACACAGTGGTGTAAAATGCAATTATTACAATAGCTGTTGAACTAAAAATCATGATGGGAATTGTGATTTGAATGGACCTATATTACGTAGTATGGGTATGGCTGTGAAAGATAGCGATGTGGTAAATCAGCATTATGTGGAAGACTTACACACTATAATGTTAAATGTGTTTAAATCACAATAAAACCTTATTAAAGAGAAATGAATAAAGTTTTTGGATTTGAATGAACATGTTTATAAATACTCGACTGTAATTGCAAACATTTTAACCAATATTAGCACTGATTTACATAGGTATGAATTTAGAATAGATGAACATTTAAATTGATTTAGTAAGTATTTAACGATATAACATAGTTTTTACAACACAACTTACAGAAATGCAAGAAAATTTTAAGAGTTGTAGTTATGAAGTGGTAAATGGTACTATTACAAAAAACTTGAAACACGAATTGAACAACTGATTAACAAAAGATTTGGTTTAGTTATGCAAACAGATTTGAGAAAACAAAATAAAGATTTGGAAACACGACTGAACTATTCTATCAATGATTATATAATGTTATATCTGCTGTGAAATAGAAATATTTACAAGTCAAACGAGCCTGTGTGGAACAGGATGTTTAAAATTAAGAAATATTTAAACCTGTTATGAGTAGAATGGAGACAGTGCATTCTGTGTTGAATAAACCTAAAGAAACCACTTTGGAAATTAAAACTGAAGAAGGACCTTGAACAGAGAAAAAGCAAACTCTTTCTCAATTAACACAGCATAATTTAGCTTTAAAAATATCTTTGCCTACACACGATACGACATTTGGTGTTTATCGACATGAAAACAACTGGTTCATGTGAAATTCGTTAATTAGGATTTTGCCCGAGATTAAAATTAAAATTTGTGACTACATAACTGATGTTAGTGATGGATTAATTAAATTATTGTTTAAAAACTTTCCAAATTTATTTTCTGACACTGGTTTGCAGAAATGTAAGGAACTTATTAATCGAACGAATGCTAATATTCGTTCAGGAGATGAAAACCACCTGAAAATACATTTAATAGAAGATATAGTAGGAAGTAAAATATATAAAGATGAAATTGACAATCGCTTTTGACCTGTATATTGGAACAATCCTAATGAAGTGGTCGATAGATTAAAACTTCTCATTGCTCGAGAGAGTCTGGGAATAATTCACATACGAACGAAATTGTTTCCATTATTGAAGAGTTAATGTAAGATGGTTATATTACAAATGAAGTTTAGTTAGATTGCTCAAGATCTTCATGCCCCTGCAAGGATAAGCAATTCTAGACAAAGTGTTATAACTCATGGTTTAAATTATCTTTTTTAAATCAATTTGTGTGAAATGATATTGCTTTCAAAATACAATAAAGGATACAAGTATATTTGAACCGTAATAGATGTTTATTCGAAATATGGTTGGAGTAAACCCTTGAAAAACTAAACTGGGAAACAGGTTCTAGATGCAATGAAGATCTTTCTGAAAGAGAGAACACCCAATTTGCTCCAAATCGAGAGAGGATGTGAATTTTTTTCTGTGCCATTCTTGAAACTAATGATCGAATATGGTATTAATCACTATGCAACATATTTGGAGCTTAAAGCAAGTGTTGTGGAACATTACAACAAATCGATTAAGCAATTAATATATAAACATTTAAAATCGAGGGGGATTTACAAATGGGTTGAGGTTTTGCCTAAAATAGATAAATTTTATAATTCTAGATATCATAAAATTATCAAAATGGCTCGAAAAGAAGTTATGGATAATAGTCTAATGAAAACTATTTATAATAATGTTAAAAGTCATAGACAAAAGACAACCAAAGTTCAAAGTTGGTGAATTGATACATGTCTCGAAGTAAAAAAGAATCTTTAAGAAACAATTTATGGTGAATTGGTCTTTTGAAATATCTAAAATTATTACAATTAGACAAATATAACCCAGAAAATATAACAGAAACATATGATGGAGAACAAATAAAAGGAAGATTTTATGAACATGAACTGCAATAAGTCAGTTCTCCAGATTAATATTTGGTTGATAAATTCTTTAAAAGGAAGAAAGATATGTCCTTGGTTCGATGGAGAGGTGTTCTCAAAAGCACACGACTCCTGAGTTAAGAATCAATACCTTAAAAGATTGTAACATAATGTTTGTAAGAATTTCTAATACTAAATAAAAGATTTTAAATTATATTTTATATGATATTTTATTTAATAGACCTCTGGATGGGGAATCGATGTACAATTTATTGTGTAATCAGTCCCATTTTTGATTGGATTACCTTTTCATTGGATTAACATTGAAGCGATAATCCAGTGTGATTAAATCCTCTTAAATGCAATGCCATTCACATTTAGGTAATAATCCATTACACTTTATATGTAATTCAATGGGTAATTGTCATAGATTTGTTTAATTGGAAATTCACATTTAGGTGTTAATTGGGTGTATTTGGTATGTATTGTAATTCATTGTGTTTGGGTGGTTTTCCGATGCAATATATTCCTTTTAAATGTGACGTATTTGATTGTTTTTGATGTTACATTTCTTGGAATAGGGATAAAATTTCGTAGAATTTTACATTTTAAAGACATTTAAGATATAATTTGTTTAATTCATTGTTGTAATTTCCAGGAACTCAAATATTTTTTTGCACAATTTTTCAACTTAAAGGTATTTGGAATGACATTCCATTTTAATGTTATTTAGAATGTATTTGTAACATGATAATATCTTGGATTTTGGTTATTGTTTCCCGGAATTCATTTCTCGGATTTGATTTCTGGGTTTCATAATTGGTTGTGGTATGTTATATTTCTTTGCTTGTAACAATACAGTTCTTTGTAATTGATTCGTTTTAAGACAGCAAAAATAGTATTCTCCTATAAGATAAAATTTGTATACGAAAATCGCTATTACATTGTTCTAGTTTATAATTTTATAAAAATGTTTTACATGTAAACGATTTTTATGGTGTACACTACTTTGATGGTGTAAGATTCAACATTTTTTAAAAAGCACATTTTAGATGAAAATTTTTTATACCAGGCTTAAAATTCAATGCAAATTTGTAAACGCTCATCCCAGGTCCTGGGATACGTTGAATTATAAAAGGAACGCGATCTATAAGGAGGGTGACGCACATCGATGAGTGAAGTTATTGGTTGAGGTGGGGAAGGGGGGAAGTATCCAAACTCCATCCCGCTATTGCGCATGCGCGGATGCCAGCACCAGGCTTTGTGTGCCAGCGGGGCAGACAGGGTTGTCGGGCTGATGGAAGTGGGCGGGAGTTGTCGGGCGTGCACGGGAGTGGTAGAGCTGCAGAACAGTGGCGCACCCGGGGGCTAGCGGTAGCTTAGTGTCCTAGATTGACCATTCTCTCATCTGCTTCTCACCAAGCACATCTCCCATGCAGGGACCGGGCCGGCACTTCTCCAACTCTGAACATTTTCACCACATCGGCTCTCGAGACCTAAATTTGGACCACTCCAGCACACACTCCATTCTCGGCTATCTGCTAGCTGGTATTGTCCATGAGGTTTTAGAATGACTCGTTCCCATATATTTTGTAAATGAATGTTGCTGTAGTCGACTCCCATTCCCAAATAAACTTTAGTGAGATTATATAATTTTTTTTGTATATTATACTACTCTCTAAAAATTCTGAGCTAGGAAAAACTATACGTGAAATACGTATTTTTGGTTGTTAGACAAATAAATGTATATCTTGTTTCAGTAGTTGTAAAAACAGATCTGATTTAAAGAGTGAAGAAATAAGTCTTGTATTTATGTGTGATTTTGCAAATCATAGTTTGCTTGATTCAAATATACACTTGTTGTTGGAATGTTAATCTGGGGATTCTCTCAGGAATTAAAGAAACTTTATTTCAGGGATATAAAATTTCATTGGTGGGAGTTGTGAAATTATTAATTCGCTGGGAATACGCAAGGCTCTTGCGTGAACTTGGATCGGTCGCTAGGGTGGGGGTGTTTGGATCAGGGAGTTCTCCAGTCAGCAGAATACCCGCTCTAGCCGCACAGTGTAGGGTGGGGATGGGGTGTGTAGCCATGGCCTTGAAGAAGAACTTGCTTTTCGCACAAAGACAGCTTGTGGAGTAGGGGGTGGGAGGAATGATCTTGGATCTTGACCTCAGGGCACGTTGCTCTAGACTTGGGCTGGTTCTGAGGGGCGAAGGTGGAAGGGGTGGCTGCTCCCCTGATCTGAGCACAAGTAGGCAGTTATTGCAATTTGTGAAAAATAACAGTTGCTGACAGACAGGTGAATGACTCCCAGAACCTCGCAGACACAGCTTGGCGGGATGTGGGGTGTAGGGGGTGGCTGTCATCCTTGACTCGGACCGGTTCTGAGGGGTGGCAGACAGGTCCCTCCTGATCTGAACGCAACTAGGAAGTTGATGCCATCTTATTACATTGCCGAAAAAAATTGACAATCGCAGGCAGCCTGGGGTAGCAGTCTGGCGAGGTCTGGGAGGTGCAAGAGGTGTAGGGACCTCAGGAGCCATCTGCACCCCTGTATCTAGTTGGTGCCATCTTTATTTGGTCATAAATGCGTGGAGTAGACAGACATGTACAGCTCTCTCTCTCTCTCTATCATCTTCACCGCACCTCTAGAAACTTGGCGGACGGCGAAGCTACAATCGCGGGTTAGCACAACTATGAACCAGTGACCAGCTCTACTGCTAGCCGCGATTTTCGGTAAGCAATATTATTTGATCCGAGGTTCACACCTTGTTCACAGTATTCGTAAACTATAGTGTGAATTTTTTTTTAATTTATTGGAAAATTTAAATTTTCGTGTGTTATATCAATATTGTGATAAGATTTTCAAATCACATTTCTGAGCTCTGTCTACGAAAATTCCTAGCAGTTTTAAAATACTGTTTGTGTTAACAAGTGCAGTGAATTTCATAAACATTAAAAAAAATATTTTCCTTCATTTATGAGTTGTCTATCGGCTGTGCTAGATGTATCTACTCATAGCTCGACATAAGTGCTACTCACTCATACATCGAACAGGCTTATTTTGAAATCATTTGGGGTAAGATTTTCTATTGATATATATTTTAGTTATCAGAATAGATGTACACTATTGCGTCTGGTTTATATCGTACTCAGAGTTTCTTTGCTGTAAGATAACATTCACCAGGCTGAATAGTGTAATTTGTACGTGTAAACTTGTTAATGTGTTATTTATTCATATTCACTAGCTGGATTTCGTTTAAAGAAAGTAAAACATAGTTGTTCGTTATACTTGTCTCTTGTGTTATTCATTCATATGTCAAACTCATTACTTATTTTGTTTAAAGGCTCTGCCTTGCGTGATTTCATACTGGTTAGCTGGATTTCGTTTAGTCAGTTTGCACTTGTCGACATCAGATGTTATTCACGTAGTTAAAATTCTCTCTTGGGTAAATTATATTTCTAAGCTCAAGACTCACATTATGTTTAATTCCATAATGGAGTAATTGCACTTATTATTATTCACATAGTCATTTGAAATTTGCGATTCGATGCGTGTAATTAATTCATACATAGAACACGTTTAAACACGCTGAAATTCTCTCATATGTTAAATATATTCGTAAAAATCGCCTATCTACCACCAATATCCCTACAAACACGTCAAAATTAGAAGGAAAAAAAAAAGAAAGAAAATTTACACTTTATCCATTCTTGCACTCAACTCAACATCTATATAACACATTGCAACCAACCACTCTGGTCAGTCGCCTCTAGATCACCACACCGTCGACATCGTACAGAGCTCCTGCTACCCCCACCCAAAAAGAAAGAAAGAAATAAAATCAAGAAAAAAATTTAAAAAAATTATCTGACTAAAAGTTAGCCCTTTTTTGATTAGCCTTTTCCTACTAATACTTTCAATTAAATTTAACCATTTTAATTAAATTTAACCCTTTCCATTTTCGATCGGTTTAAAATTAGATTAAGAATTACCCTTTCAACCAAATCTATAATCCATCAATTAATCCCTGGTTTGGTGAAACCCTCCCGGCCCTACTACTGAGAAGTGTCGAGTACATGAATTTCACTCGTAAACATAGTCAAACAGGACACATGTTTATATAATATTGTATTTATTTTTTAATGTATCCTGTCTGCGAGTGAAGTGGACACCACATGTTGTGAAACATCTTGTATTTACATACTATTTTTATCCCTATAGTTAAATTGTGCATCAGTAAACGCAGACAATATAGAAATACCAGTTTAAATTCTCATTGTAATTTAATGAAGATGTTATCATTAAAATTGAGAAACTACAAATTCGTGTTCTGAGATCGCACGCGTGCATAGTACCAAAAATGTGCTCCACATGATTGCATATAAAAGTACTGTAGAGGGATTATAGCCATTATAAGTTATATCTGCATTTGTTATTATTTTACTGGCCATAATAAACTGCTGTATAATCGGTACCGTGTGCTCGTGACGCTCTCGCTCAGACAGCATCATAACATAGACTAACCATTAATTTTTATATTTCCAGTAGAGCCAAACGTATGGGCTGCTACGAAGTGCCGCTACCAAGACCACAAAAAAGTGGGCAGAGCTTCAGGAAAAAACTTTGTATTATAATATTTTGAACACGTGTGAGTGATGCCTGCGTACGAAATATTTCAAGACCGAAGTTTAGTTTACTTCTCTTTTCTGCTTGTCGTTTTAAATGCGCAATTTTTAAAAAGTAGAAGTTACTTAGACGGGACATTTTGCAAATATTTTCAAGTACGAAAGCAACAATTCAGGATATTTAAAGTAGTTAACGGACGTGTAACTCACGCGTATCTTTCATATGGCGCTGTAAATTGATGAAGTCATCATAGGACTGCATTCATTGCCATTTTTAGCCTGGACCAAAGCGAGATCATCCACAAACTAACTTCTGTTATATTCATAGACCCTTAGTGTCACTGGTCCGAGGATCATTTACGAACTAAATTTTAGCTCGGGCCAAGGGTAAAATTAAAGTTATCTGTAAGCAAAGAAGAAGATTGTTTATAATATTAGAAAAGCATACATTCATTTTTGTTATAGCAGTATATTGTTATTATAACTACGAAATTAAAATAAGTCAAAATAATTTTCGATCGTATTTGCTTGCTGATATTCATCATAGAAATGTAAGATTTTGGAGGGAGGAAAATAGTGATACTTGAACCTCTAGCGAAAAACTTCTAGAAACACAGGTTAGCAATTGTCTAATAGGAAACTGTTTTCGAAAATGGTCTTTTAGCATATTATATCGCTGTATTGACAGCTGGAATAACATTTTCATCTGTATTTTATACGAAATTTGGTAGTTATATGATACATTTACTGAATGAAGTAACTGAAGTACATTTGGTTTGAAAGCGTCGTGCGAGATGTAAGTTTACTTTCCTACAGTAGTGTATGAGATTTAAGTGCTCATACCCCTAGTTAAAGCTGGGCGCAATAATACCGCGATTAAAGTTAGTTCCTCTCTAGAACGAGTTTATGAAACTGGTATCTGTCAGTAAAGGCTGTTCATGATAAAGTGAGCAATCTTGTAATTAACCTTCGAAAATAAGCCACTGTCCCTACCTGCATATATTTTAAGGGCCCAATGAGTGACATGTGCCCACTAACGTTGGTAACGATGGCGGGGAAAGTAGTTCCATACATTAACGTGAAATAAATAGTGTTAGGTAACAATTTGTTATCAATTAAATTATTTACCTTGCTTTCTGTTTTTTAAATGCATCGAAGAGTAAAAATGAGCTGATTTGTACAATATTTACTTCTCTAATAATTCCACAGTTTCATTTGACCGATGCATGGATACAGACGAGCGCGAAATTCGAGTCTGGAGATATCTTGGTATGGGCTGTTCACGATAAAGTGAGCACTTTAGAAATAAACCTTAGAAAAAAAAGCCACTACCCCTGCATGCACATATTTTAATGGCCACACTGAGTGTTATCCGCCCAGAAAAGTTGGTAACACGGGATGGAAAGTAGTTCCATTACTTAACGTCAAATAAAAAGTGTTCGGTAACCATTTGTGATAGGTAAATTATTTATTTAGGTTTCTGTTGTTTTTTGATCCATTGACGAGTAAAAATGAGTAGATTTGTAAAATATATACTTTCTTAATCACTTCACAGTTTCATTTGACCAACACATGAATAAAGTGATAAGGCCCACGGCAATGTTTATTCTACATAAGGCGGTAAAATACACAAAGTGCATACAAGTAGATCTTAAGGAGAGTTTTCAGAAGTGCTCATTTTACGGTGAACAGCCTATAGCTACGGGCTGAACCTGCACTTACTCGCCTCAGATTATCTGTCGGTTAATTTGATATTCTCTCACGACTACGAATAAGGCATGTGCATGCGAACTGCCGACAGCAGTGCGTTATGCGTTGAGTTCGAAAGGTATGTGGTGCGCGTGAAAGGGTAGTCTTTAAAGCAGGCCGTATACGTCGTACACGATGCCGAGTGGCCTTAGACGTTTCTGTGTTAATTTTCTGCTCGCGTTTCTGCTGCAGTGTAAGCTACAATGATTCATCTCTCCCCCCCTCCCGCCAAGGGTACTTGCTGTGAGTATAACATTTTTCGTGTCCATGGGCATGCCAAAAAGCGTAATAGAACGTGTTCTAAATTTCTCGAGTAACAGCCTCAATCCATCTATATTGATGAATATAAAATTTTTGGGTTTCGTAGAAGGTATTCCTATGCCAAAAGAAACACAGTGCTTGTGTTAACAACTACTGTAAAATACACAGAATAGGCCTAACTAAGGCGGTTATAATAATAAAATTAAGACAGCTTTAAATTTTAAAAAGGCGAATCCATGGCAATATGCATATACATATATCGATTCCACGCTAAGATTTCTGCTTGGATGTTTATTTTGGCCAGAGCGTCAGTCGAGGCCGAGTGGTTTAAGCGTCTGATTATAAACCAGATTCCCCCCGGGAAGCGTAATTTCGAATCCTACCAACTACCAACTGCCACGGTGGTGTAGTGGTTTAACTACTCGCCTCCCACCTAGACGAACCCAGTTCGATTCCAGACGGGGTCGCCCCCGGATTTTTGCAACCAATCGAAGTAATGCAAATAAAGTGTTCTTTTTCCAAGTTTGTTAGCGGCTGGTCCTGTCCAATATGCTTTTTCTTTTTTTACATTTGAATCCTCTTCATATAGCCAAAATTTCCAAAGAAAACTTTTACTAATAACTATTTTTTTAAATACAGACATGCCAGATTGCACGTTCAGCTCAATCTGCCACTTATGGTTCCTACTTCTGCTTAACGTCTTTTAATTAGTACATTTTAAGGAATATAACGAAAATAATTTTAACAGACACACACAAAAGCCTTTCTTCCAAAATTACTGGATTCTTGACTTATGTTGAGCTTCGAACCGTAACAAGCATGTTTACAAAAGAACGAGACTGATTTTACGCCCATCAAAAAAAAAAATCTAAATAATTCGATGCATTTTAATAAATGGCATAAACGTTCATCGTACAAGTAAATACATTTTCTAAGTATAATTTAACGTATAACTTTGCAGTACTCAGAACAGTAATACATTCATTCATCGTTAAAAAGCTTAATATTCCGAAATTTTTGGATGCATAAAATTGGGCCTGCAACTAAAATTTGTTTGGTACTGCACTCCTGTCAACCGTGGGCTTTCTGCCAGTTGCAAGTTGGTTTGTCTACATTACACTTTCCCTGTTAGCACTTTATATAAGTTGTGCGGAAGTGTACTACTGATGCGTTCCTACATCGCCTCTGATATAAAAAACTAATATGCCCATGGCCAGGGACACCTAATTTTCGCAAAATAATAGTTCCATGCCGGCTAGGTTTCAGTGCACACCTGCAGTTCTCTTTGTTTACTGGCGTCACGTGTCTTCGTCAGAAGACAGTGCGGCATTTGACTGAGCCAATCAGAACTATATTACTCCGGAACTGAACGCCTTTGTCATACTGTATATATTGCCTGTTCCTGGAATTTTAAAAATGTGAAATTTTATTTGTTAAATTTAAATTTTAAATGGATTTTGTAAAAGACTGTAAAGGTGGGAGGTTAGGTCAACTCAGTAGCCTACACGTCGCTCCCCGTGGGCGATATATGCTTAGAAAAGTAAACAAAGCAAATATAGGCGAATAATTGAGAACCTCCCACCTGGATTCCCAAGGCCCTTTTTTAACAAATTTTAACAATTTCACAAACTTTTAATAACTTTCAACAGTTTTAACCATTTTAATTATTTTTAACTATTTTAATAATTTTACTACGTTATTTTATGGAATTTTAATTAACCTTGGGAGTGGTTTCAGAAAGAGAGAATATAAACAAAAAGAAAATAGAAAGCCCCGTTAAGTTTTCTTTTTTCCAAGGGGGCAAAGTGTGTATTATTATTATTATTAATAAAGTAGTTGAGTAGACGGTAATAAAGTAGACGGTACAGTTTATAATTTGTAAACCGCGCCCATGTTAGCGTATTAGCATAAAATGCGGCATATTAGTAATAAAAAATTGAAATAGAAAACCGTCTGCTTAGAGCTATTTCTGTGTTTGAGTCTCAGGATCGCGGGAGCGATAAGGACTACAGTGCCACACACATCAAGTGTGCGATAGCACTACGCACAAGACTATGAACTGGCGTGCAGTTGCTTTGTTGTGCTGCATATACCTATGGGACTTCAAGCGGTTACCCTATCAATTTACTGGTGAAAAGTTTTAAGCAGAGTCCCATACAGGCTCCTGTCGTAATTTCGTCCGTGTCCAGGTAATGTTTCAAAATAAAGTGGTTTGATTAAATTAATATTTTTAGCATGTGTCTTTCTTGAAAGTATAATTCCGTCCTCGTCTGGGAAAGGTTATTTTTAATAGATAAACATATTGGGGACAAGTTTATTAGTTTCGTTTTTAAAAACGCGTTTTTCATATACATACCTACTGTAATGCAGTTCAAGCCCCATGTAAGCGAGCCCAATAATCCTGCATTCGGAACAAATCTAACTATAGGCTATTCATTTGGAATAATACTAAATAAATGTGTTTTATCTTAGCCTCATATGTTAAATTCCAAGTGCGTTGGAATATACACACTATGTTTATTATTTAAATGATAATATTTATTTCAAAAAGGCGGTTGAAGGATAGAAAATAGCTGAAATGAAATAGTAGCTAGGGCTTCAAAAGTACTCACTTCACCGTGAAAAGCTTATAATTGTAGATACTTCCTTACCTTGTGTCCGTATGACCGTGGCGCTTTAGCTGCAGGGCGCATCAAATCCTCATGCATCGAAATTTGACATTAAAAAATGAGAAGATAAATTACACGAAGTGACAGATTATGGATTCTGTGGGACCATAAAGGGGACACATTCATATAAGTGAGAAACATCTGAAGGTGGACACTAAGCGCCAATTATCCTGAAATTGACATGATACAAGGTCGTTGAGTGTATCAAAGAATGAACGATCCTATTAAACCCACCTGCATTGGCAACGTCCGGCATGTTTCTTACGTGCAAAAATATGGACTTGAATCCGCCAGGAATAGAGCTCTGATCACCGTTTGGGACTTCAGCGTTCTAACCGCGCAGTCACTGACGCCCCGACATAAACGTTATTCAGTGGCGTTCTACCTGTTCGTGTTTCGCTTTTGTAACGGGGATACAATCCCTAAGAATTCTGCTGTTGTTACATACAACCAGTAGTGCAGAGCTAGAAATATTTTCAGTGAAAAGATCATGCCTATGAGAGGATTGCATTTTATAAATACAAAAAAAAAAAGTTAACTTCTTTTCAAGTTCGTTATGAACACTATGCCACATACGCATAGCTATAAATAGACAATTAAAAGTGAACTGAAACTTAAAAAATAACTATTTAAAAATTTGTTATGTAAAACATTTATTCAGTTTCAGCTGTCTGCACAATCTTAACCAAAGCAATTAGTATTTCAAATGCGAGGATACACGTTAACCTCGAAAACAAAATCAGCTCTCCGTATAGGTTTGTGAATCTGATGCCCCCAAGAGTAACGCACATTTTACATATCTCCAACAGTCAGTCATCTCGGGAGGGGTGAGCGGGTGGGTGGGGAATGGGGTAAATAGAGAGAGAGAGGGATAGAGAAGTCACAGTATACACCAATGTGGCCAAGATATTTTAATTTCAATTAAGACGATAGATGCTTGGTGACATGTTACATTTTTTAATTTAAACCTTCGTTTACCTCTTTGAAAATTATTGAAATTACTCTTTAGTGTTCATTTTACGTAATCTAGAAGCCTTATAGGCTAGAATGAGCAGTTTTTTACTTTATTGTGGGTCTGGCAAGACAAAAAATATATAATTTCTTTTTACCACAGTAAAAAAAAAAAAAAAATTACACGATATTCGTATGGAACAAAATTTTTCCCCGGAAAGTTTAGTGAAAACTGTTTAATAATAGCTGTACTTGCACATTAGCATTATGCAATGACCAATCGTGAAGAGCTTACGTTCGGAGCCCATTTTGCACTACACAATATTTGCAGTTCGGCACTGAAGCGCATCCCTGCCAAATTAGGTTCAGAACCGTCGAAGGGTGCAGAATTTTATAGAGAACGTACATTCATACATGTGTACATGAATATTAACATACATACATACAAACAAGCGTTGACTCATATATATATACTGTATATATATATATATATATATATATATATATATATATATATATATATAGACAGATAGATATTCAATGGTGAAAATAAAGTATCTGCCTACACGGTGCATATAAATTGATCAGAAATGAATTAGGGAAGAACGTATTGGCACTCATTTGAAAAAAAAAATGATAACTATGAACGAACTGCGCAAATACAACGAAGGTTATCACACAGCATCGTCATAGCTTGGCATGTTTCCCATTTGCGTCTATTACAGTTTTCTTACGTGGATGTGACACTAGGTACATTCGGTTCAGGTCGATGCATCATTCATAGCTGCAATAAGGCCTTGGTAGCAGTGTGGCTCCCAGAGCCAAGTTCTGTGAACACGCAGCATGTCCAGACTGCATATTGACAAACTATTTGCCCAGCTGGGTGAGTTTATGCTGCATTATATGCCTCCGAGAGGCAGGTTGGACGTTTCGACGTATTGGTCCACACTTTAACAGTCCTACCTACACCGTGAGTCTGTGTTGGACGCAGTGGGAAAAGGAGGATACACACACCCGCCGAGTAGGTTAAGGTCAAACCCGATGGACCACCAGAAGGATGGATCGTTCCATCGTGCGACATACTGTAAGCACTCCACGGGCGTCGCTGCGCATCATGCAGGAACATGTCGCGGCAGCTGAGTATATGCGTGTGTCCCCCGGTACGATATCTAGACGGCTAGCAGAGCGGGATCTGTCGCCCCGGCTTTCCTTACGACGCCTATCATTACGACCTGACTATCGTCTAGCACGTGTGACCTTCTGCCGGGAACACTCAGCATGACTGCTTGTGGATTAGCAACGAGTGATGTACGGACGAATAGCGGTTCTGTCTGGATACAGACGACCGCGGAATTCGAGTCTGAAGACATCTTGGTATGGGCTGTTTACGATAAAGTGAGCACTTTAGAAATAAACCTTAGAAAAAAGTCACTGCCCCTGCATGCACATATTTTAATGGGCACGCAGAGTGTCATATGCCCAGCAAAGTTGGTAACACGAGATGGAAAGTAGTTCCATTACTTAACGTCGAATAAAAAGTGTTCGGTAACCATTTGTGATAGGTAAATTATTTATTTAGGTTTCTGTTGTTTTTTAATCCATCGACGAGTAAAAATGAGTACATTTGTAAAATGTATACTTTCTTAATCATTTCACTGTTTCATTTGACCGACGCATGAAGAAAGTGATAAGGTCCATTATGTTAAGTGTACATAAAGCGGAAGATTACACAGCGTGCATACAAGTAGATCTTAAGGAGAGTTTTCAGAAGTGCTCATGTTACCGTGAACAGCATTTAAACGTCGTGATGCACACTTCATTGTAGAGCGTTAAACCGCCTTAACTAGAGTGTCATGGTTTGAGGTGCCATTTACTATGATTCCCGCACCCCTACTGGCGGTTACTGAAGAGACCCTAATGGAGTGGCGATGCGTGCAGGGAATACTGCGATCTTTCCCGGTGCAGCTCTGCAACGGAATTTTCCATCGGGATAATGCCTGGCCTCACACAGCACGGGTTTCTCTGGCCTGCCTGCGTGATGTCAACATTCTCCCTTGGCCACCAAGGTCCCAAGATCTCTCGCCCATCGAGAACGTTTAGGACTACTGTAGATTGGATGGCAACTTCAGCCAGCGGCAACTACGACGGAATTAGAGCGGCATTTGCGCCAGCAGTAGACGGATATTCTTGAGAACATCCGATGTCTATGTGCCTCCATCAACCGTATAGCCTATCTTCGTGCTACACGTGGCCCAACACCATACTACGTGCATACTTCAAGTATTGGTCTCCTGCAATATGTGCTTGGCGTGGTATAATATTTTGATGTTTCCTGTCTACATACTACCATATCCTGTTCCTGTACCCACTTACGTGCCTCTGCGATGGTACCTTCAGTGTGGTCAATTTTTTTTACAAATGTGTGTAAATATGTTATTGTGTTTGACCCTTGCCGATTACGCATACACGGAATCTGTAGCTGCTAATTATGGGGTAAAATGCGGTTACCAATTTTTTTCCTTTGCATATTGAACGTTTTTTTTTTGACGGGGAATCATTCAGTGTCCCAGTTTCTGCTACCTTCGAAAATGAACAAATCTGGTTTTTCCAAAGTGCCTGAGACAAGAAATAAAACCCGAAGTCATCGTAGAAATGAGTTCAAAAGCGTGCAATCCCCTCACAAGGTCGCGCGTGAGCGCAAAAACCGGAGCAGACGAATCATTACAAATTAAACGTCTAGGGTCGGAGAGTGGTGGCGTGTGCACGGTGAAGAGGGTAGGGAAAGGCCAGCCAGGGCGGAGGCTGGGGGCCCTGGTGTTAATGCTACTGGATAATTCAGCTGGGGCGCCGCTCCAAGGAGGCGGGCAGGGAGATGGAAATGGATAACCGGTGTCGGCGTAGTCCCAGGGGCCGGCACATAACTCAGCAGCCGGGGACAGCGCTGGTGGTGGGGACCTCCTCCCGGGACTTCGCCCCACCCTCCTGCTATCCCAACATCGTTCTTGTGCACCCGCGCTTTTTCCCCTGGTGATGGATGCGGCCTACAGGCCCCTGCCACGACGCAACCCGTCGTACGTGCAGCCCCGACGACACTACGAGAGTAGGTATATAGTAAACAGGAACGAAATGCTATGTCGGTTACTTTGATGTGGGCGTACCCATACCCTGATAGGCTGCGCATGGTGTGTGGCTATATTATTTATGTGTTCCCAAGTACTTTATGCCGATTGCCGTGCAACTGCGGTGTTCTTCGTCTACTTCAAGCTGCCTTGCGATCTCTGAGAATGCTTTGCCCAGAGGTCAAAGGGTACCGCCAACGACAGCGGTGCCGGCCAAGCGAAGTTATAGGTTTTTCCATTGCAAAATTATTTTAGGCCTGTCTCAATTACCATTCATGACATATTATGCCCTTTGCAGAGAAGAACCATGCTACATGAGAACCAATGGAAGTGGTATGGTTATTTTTGTGATTTTTGTGTCTATATTCCTTTATTTTGTCCGCAGTTTTCAGTGCATTAAAATTTTTACAAAAAAAATCTCTATGTATAAATGTGGCTTGGTCAGAAAGAGACAACGTGATATTTTTGTTAGACATCGATATCGTGAAAGGTGGCTACCTAAAGTCATATAACATGTAAAATCCTATCCTATCACTTGGCAAGTCCCACACTTCGCAGCCGTATTACGAGACACCCCCGGACCTCTACACTACTCAACACACACGTGAGCTGATATGGACAATTTGAGAAACAATTTCTTAGAATTTAGTGACCCCGTCGGGAAGTGAATCCGGACCTCTGTAAAGGTGGGAGGGGTTTGGAACGTTTCACCTAGGGTTCTAATTTTCCGTAATGATGTAAGATGGATGATAACCTATTCAGGCGCGGTGTACACAAATTGTGTACTTAAAGAACAGGGATGTTATTTTTGGTGGTCACTGTATAACTACACTTCGAGGTCCAGAGTGTCCAATTATTTCCCCTGTGGGTAACTGTTATAGACTACGAATGGTTCATTTAACCACACCCGAACACGAAACCTACAGCTCATTTGTTGTGATGGCGAAACAAGTGGTTTGCCGACTAAGTACAGCTGTCGTTAAAATTTTTCCGATTCGCAATACCTGAAACCGTAAAGTAACATGGGTTTTGAAAAGGTGGAGACGAGAGGAGCGACACGCCCGTCGAATCTCTCACTGGCCCCATGTTCGTCGTTCTTGCACCATCGCGAATCCGCCCCACGGCCTCGATCATGGCATGTCCCGTGGGAACGGGATCGATATGTCCCCTCCCCACTCCCCCGTGCGCCATTACCCACGTCCACCCCCCAAGTCGGTCACAAAACCCCTGCACCCCGCAACACCCCTCAACCCTCCCTGAATCCGCTGGACGGTGACATCTGGTGCGTGTACAACCAACTACAACACCCGGGACAGGATTCAGCGAGCTGCTCTAAGAGATGACGAGAGCGCTAGGATACTGGGTCTTCAGCGTCCTTGTGCGTGAAATGAGATAACTGCGGGGCAGCGGCGGAATGCGGTGGCGGGGGAAGCGGAACTGCCGCGAGAACACACTCCGGCTAAAGGTGATGTATCCCTCGCGTGAATATCCGGGCTGGAACCCGCCGTGGATCGAGCTCAGGTCACTGAGGTGTAAGTCCAGCACTCCTGCCGATTGTATGGGTTCCTTCTGATCGGGCGCGCGCGACGATGATTAGCCGCCTGTTAACATCTGTACACAGATCATGTACAATAATACGGGAGTTCGTAAAGTATCGTCATTTCCCCACTATGCTGATCGTATTGAAGACCACCTAAGACAATGGGAATACATATTGCGTTCCCTGAGAGCAAGGCCCATAATAGGTACTCGGTACTGGGACTAGTCACACTAACTATAGGATCGATGATTGGGGTGTAACTCTCGAAAGTACAACTGACCATTGGCATATTGTGTTCAATGAATTTCTGCAGTAAATATGCAAGAGTACACTACTTTAATCACAGTGAGCACCTGTCAGGACATGGAGATTTAAAAGTTTGCCTCTATGGTTTTAATTTAACAGACACACTGTTCGGTCCACTGCGTGGGACTGAGGACAATGCTAGTAGTGTTTCGACAGAGTGTGTAAGGTAGATTACATACGCACTGCATACCAGCAAATAATGGATGCATTTGGAATTAGCCCGTTCGAAGTGTCCTCTGGAATTCGTTCTAGACCAAGTTACTATGTGTGGGCGAACTATGTCGTACAGCTTTGGTGACATCTGGAGGAGTTTGATGAGTGGTACATTACCAGATTCGAGACCATTGATTATCATAATGAGATCTGAATATATGATGATCACCTATTCTGAGAAGGTCGTCGAGTATGTTGTGGCTTGTCTTGCTTGGGTTGCGGTGGAAAGGTGGCAATAATGGAAGTCAGACACTTGTTGATCAGACGCTCTGATGGGTGGCATGGACGCACGCAACATATTGCAATAATTATCTCTGCTGACTTCACTGAGCAGTTAGGCTGCGTGTGTTAGGTGTCATAGTCATGGCATCCCCACATTAGACAGCAAGAGGACTGATGCAGCAGGTGACACTGGATCGGGTTTCCATAGATGAGCGACGTGGGACCAGTTAGTTTGGGCCAGTATTACCGATGGGTTCGAAAAAGACGGGGCATCCCTAGGATTAGCCGGGTGTTGCGTCGACCCTCCTACCTACTGGCGGAGAGAGCTGTCCCTAGACGCCGGGCCTATCCTGGTAATAAATATGAGAGTGTTGCGGTATCTGTTCCTCATATCTGGCTACTCATGCTATTCTAGGCAACGAACTGGAAAGAATAACTATGTATAAATGGCATTTATAGGGAAGTTATGCATGTTTTGGCCTGGGCTGGTAAAGGTCTCGAGGGTTGTGCAATAATTGGAGTACTCCACTGATAACCGGTGATCGGCTTGGGTTGGAAATGCAGGGTGTCGTGGTCCAAGCGGCCCATTGCTGATCTTTTCTCTCGCCTGACCGTCGACATATTATGGTGAGACAATAATTTCCTAATACACAAATCCCTGAATACATAAAATCATACGACTATGACAAAAGAGGATGGAAACGGAAGTGTGATTTGGGCGATGGTGGCGGCAATAGCCATGGCATTATTTGAGGTTGATATGAGACCGCCATACTTGATTGCAAAGAGAACATTAAAAGTATTTTATATTTTTATAAAATATATGTTTCAAGAAGAAACTACTTTTGTGAATTATTTGGTTTAAAGTATGAAGTTGAAATATTCCTAAAAAGTTATTTCGCTGTAAATTTATTTTATCAGCCACAAAAATGATGCTAAATAACAGGGCATATTTTAGATGTCTTAATATAATATATGTTTTCCTCACAAAAATGGTTAACGGTTGAGGATACATCAAATATGATGAATATTTATAACATCTAGAAAACACAATTTAATATAATGAAAATTGCGTTTACTTCTAAAAATTAATTAAAGGCGTAATGAAACAAAAATCCAGGATGATACGCCGTCGTAAGGAACGATCAGCCAACCACTAAAAATGAGTGGGAATTGTCTTCTTCATTATTAGATACTGATTTTATAAATGTAACGATGCCACTTATGACTGCGGACTGAGCTACTGGAGCCCGAACAGTCACAAAACTGGTCAAAAAATGTTTAAACTGGGAATTTTTAATGCATAAGAAAACGGGTACTTGGGTAACATGGAGTAGGTGCGTATTTTCGGATCGCTTCCTTTTCCTTTCCAATCTTCGTTGGTTTACAGTTGAAACATACGTTAACTTAAGAATTATGACGCGCGGAGGACAGCAACGCTGTTGTTCAATGTACTGGTTTACATTATAGAACTCAGCATGTCGTAAACGTTTTCGGGAGTTCCACAGGTGAAAGAAATAGTTATGTTTTATTATATGTTACGTAACATTTTTATGGCAGTGACTAATCAGAGCATGACAGCAGTTGTTTAGTGTGAAACTTGTATTTAAAGATGTAAGCACAGGCATTAAAAATATTAAAGTAACGTGAATGTGAGCATGTTTTATTATTATATTTGTGAATAAAATTCTCCACAAGAATGGTGTTTGCAAGAAAATTGCGAACTTTGGATGATAATGTGACTTACAGTGGTGTTCTTAAACATCTCGTTTTGCGAACCCGCAAACTCATCGCGGATTAGAACGGACAGTCTCTTAAATATCCCGCAAACCCAGCTTGAGTTCAAGAACGAAGTTTGCGAGTCCCTCTTTTGCGAGGCGTTTGAGAATCCGAGATGATTTCCTGAGCCCTGTGTGCGAGGCTGAAAATGCAAATCACGTTCCTAGATATTGGCAAATGGGAAGGAGATAAAAACTTAAATGGATGCGCCAAAGTTCTCGTATACTATTAACAATTTTTGTAAATCACTGTCATACCAATATAGTCAGTATAAACGAAAAATGAAATAGATACGTGCTTATGCATCACAAAACATCTTTCAATAATATCGCGTACTTTCTGCCGAGGCATTCTCCGCTCCACTGTGGTGTTATATCATTTAATTGAAACTTTAAAGTTCAAAAGGCGAACACAAAATAGTTGCGATAGGTGGTAATACTTCACTACAGCAAAACTGATCAACTTGAAAATGGCTCTAAGTACTAGATATATGTGAATTATGTCGGTAAACAGAATAAATGCTGCGATAAAGAAACTATTTATATATATTTTGTTTGAATCAAGGGAAAGAATGCAGATGTTCGGAATAAGAGCAAATTAGTGTCGTTAAAAAAATGAGAAGCGGAAACAAGTAGCCTAAATTAGTTTGGTACCTGCAACTATTTACTATAAGAGTATTGACGGCATTGGTGTGTAGCAGAGGGGGGACATAGGACGTTTGAGGAAATAGGAGCACGCAGGAGTAAGTCCCACCCACAACGACAGTGTCAGGTCGTATTCTGTTATATCTGCAATGCGTAAATAGTGCAAACAAGTTGTTCCGTTACCTACCCAGAGGCGCATCCGTGTACATAAGAAAACGTTACACTCGGCCAATATTGTGCATCAAGTGCATATTGTCCCATAGAATCCGAAATTACCTAGTAAGTGAAAAATTGCAGGGATAGTTCGGCTTGCACCTCATCATTACGGCGTCATTGTGAGTGAGTGAAGAGATTTGGGCAGCTCTTAACAACGAGGTGTTGAGAGCCAATGAGGTTGAGCAGCGCCGGAATGCAAGGGCGGGGGAAACGGGAGAGCCCCGGAAAAACCCGCTGACCAGCGACATCGTCCGGTAGGATTCGCACTTGCGAGAATCTGGGGCGACCCCGCCGGGAATCGAACCCTGTTCGCCTTGGTGGGAGGCGAATAGTCTGACCACCACACCACCGCGGCCTCTTGTGGCAGAATTCAGCAAAATGAGAAGGAAGGTGTATATTAAGCAGGGCTTTAATAAGTGCGGAATCAACCACCAACAGCCTATATTACGATATAACGCATTCACAAAAAAATGGTCGTTGAAACAAAACTTCTGTACCCATAACCCATCTAGACTGCTAACGCAGCGACAGCAACCAGATTTGGCTGTTGGTACCGTCTAGGGCCTAAATATTGTTAAGGTGGATAGTAACTGCAACGAACTGTGTGTTGCAGCCTTGTCTGTGATTGTATCTGCAACTATAGGCTTTTCACAATAAAGAGAGCACTTTTTAAGGCCCTCGCAACAGGCATTAACTGCTAATAAATATATCTTATTGTAGCCCCAGGCATTAAATTTTAATGATGGTCAAATGTATACACTGTGGTTATTGGTCATATTGCAATGTTTATATTAAAAAGCACCAGGAAGATGGAAATTTGATGAAAGGAAAAATTTATAAGCGCCTTAAAAAGTGCTCACTTTACCGTGAACAGCCTATATACATATAGTTCCCACAATAGAACATTATGTTCCTTCTGCAGAGAAGACAGTTCCGTCAACACAACAACTTTACCGATATTTGTATTGACCGCCTTCCAAACAGGACTCTTGTAAAGGAACAGAACATACGGTTGCTGGTATAGAAGTATGGTTTGCTGCTCTATCCTGAAGCCCGTTTACAGACCTGTCCTGTTGTGCAATTTTTTTTTTTCAGTGCGGCATTTTCCCCGTGCGCCGACTGTACCCTCGCGGTACACATCCAGCCACACCTCACGGCTGTCCAGTACATCTGTTTCACATTTGGCGCGCGCTTGACGCTATGACAGCTCGACTTGTTTGGTGGCTGGGGGATTCGCGGCTGGGGGTTGGGGGTAATGCTGCGTGGGAGGGGTGTGCGACACCTCCCCCCCCCCTTTTTTCCCTTTACTACTGACCAGATTCGCGCCATCACACAGTGACGTCATAACTCGTCGGGCGGAATTTCGGTCCCCTCCCTCGACCCCTCCCTGCGAACCTTCACTATCCTTTTCCAAGCGACACGCTGAGGACCGTCGAGAAAAAAACATAGGCCGGGTTGGAGTTTGGAAATAGAGTTCGTTGACGAATAGGACGGGTGGTGGCGGTGGGGGGGGGGGGGGAGATGGTGTTAAATCGTGTAACCACCACCGAGCGAGGGATGCTCGTGTCGCTAACGGTCAGCCCGCTTTCGAAATAAACACGCCGGCGGGTAGCGCCGCGTTCTGTCACAAATCTTTTGTGATCACAGGTGAAAACTTTCGAAGAGTCGCCCATCGGCCCGACGTTACAGCGCTCACAGCAGAAATGTTTCAGTAAAGCTGTCTCGCACGTAGCAACTCAGTGGGTGTACAACAAATTATCTTTTCCCCTTCGGATTATAATAAAGTTCAGCACGGCGGCATTGCGAGTTACAAAAATGAAGACAGCGGCATTTCTTATCTATACGTAAATAAGCTGCTACACTTGATTCTCTACATGATCAACTATAAAAACGTAGAAAATTTTGCTTCTTGTAATAAACCTAGACAGAAAAATATCTAAAGTGTACTGTACCATGTTCTTAATAAAATTATGACATAAGTTAACTGTGACCTGTAGTTAAAATTGTAAAATACGCTTCTATTTTTAAAAATAAAACGCTTAGGATATTTTATTAAACCACTAGACTCTCCAAAAATGACTCGTATGGTGAACAACTGAATTGTATGTGTATTAAAGATTTATGAGTGCCAACCTTGCTTAAAAATATGGTATAGGCTGTTCACGATAAAGTGAGCACTTTTTAAGGCCCTGCTAAATTTTTCCTTTAATTAATTTCCACCTTTCCGCCACTTTTAAATGTAAACATTGTAATATAACTAATAAATACAAGGTATACATTTCATCACTCTCAAAAGATAACGTCTGAGACTGCAATAAAAAATATTTATTAGGTGTTAATGCCTTTTGTGAGGGCCTTAAAAAGTGCTCACTTTACAGTGAAAAGCCTATAGGCAATAGTGATGATACGCACCGTCTGTAAAAAAAAATCACGCGGGCGTTGATAACGTCCTTTGTTAAATGTGGTGAAAATTTTATATTTGGTGTGGAGGAGTCCTAGTTTCGAATTTCAGTTAAGGTATTGACGTTAATAGCTGGAACAGAAATTCATTTAGTATGTAAGCCCATCCACCATGGTAACAATCAGGAATTCAAGGTAGAAGTAAATATTGCTTTTTTTTTTATATATAAAGACTGTATTACTTTTTCGAACTACTGATTTATCGTGCAACATATGAATTAGTCTGCTTACAAACATACTGCTAATTCACCACATTTTTTTGCACGCCACTGATTTTAAGATTAAATAACTTGAGAATGTCTCGTAACAGTTACAAATTCACTGTAAATTAATTCTCTTATATCAACCCTCAACAAACTTTTCCACCAAAGGGTTGTTGAGTCACTAATTTGCACACGGCCCAAGCGAAATTATGGGATTAAAATATTCGCTGTCTGCACAGTACACTACAGCTGTCATTCCGATGTCTCTTTGTAAAGCACTTGCTCTACAAGTGAGCATTCTTCATGAGCAAACAAATGACAGGTGGTTCAGAACTTTTTCCAAGTGTGTGTAAGGTTTGGGTTAGAAATCATACTGCAGGGTATATACCTAGGATACAAACACGTATAGGCTGTTCACGGTAAAGTGAACACTTTTGAAGCCCTAGTTACTTTTTCCCTTTCGGCCATTTTATAGTTTTCAAACCCCTTTTTAAATAAATATTGCAATGCCATGTAAATAATAAACACAGTGTGTATATTCCACCACACTAAGAAGTTAACGTCTAAGGCTAAAATAAAGTATATTTATTGACTATTATTTCAAATGGGAGGTCTTTCAAAAGTACTCACTTTACGTGAGCAACCTATAAGGAATGGAAAAGTAGCCAAGTAAAACAATAATTATATATATATATAATTTCGATATCACTTAAGAAGAAAAACTATGGAATATCACACATTTGTAAAATATTTGCATCTTCATTAAAAAAATAAAAGGAAATTTCATCGACGGTCTTTCAGTAAAGGTTATTCAAATGGAAGTCACCAAGAAGAGTAGTTTCCTATATTATATATTTTATTATAAAATACATTTGTAACACTACGTGTAATGAGAATCTATTAAAAATCTTTCGATTGTCTGTTCGTTAGATTCCACATTTACGTAAACTGAGCCTACACGCCCTTATATCAGCGAGGTGGCATAGTAGTGAAACACTTGCTCGCATTCTACGTCGTTGTCCTGAAAGTACGGATAAACGATCGCTAAGACTGCGACATTTATTTAATTATATTCATTAATTTAATTCGATATAATTTTCGTTCGTTACGCTGGTGGACCCATCGACGTCGTGGCAACGTTGAGCATGCGCATTTCCACGATGGCTACAAACACCACAATCGATTCGACGTCGAACTTTAGACGAGACCTAAATTCGACATTGCCACGTCGCGCTGCGACGTCTCTGGGACCAGGTGTGCTGTATGGGTTGCGGCCAATCAGAATTCAGTTACTCCGGTACTGAACGGCCCTGCCTACTAAGCCGGCAGCCGCGAACTTCAAAAGGGGAGTCAACGTTGAACGGAATTACTTCTCATTATGTCAATTATAAAGATAACTATTTTAAACAAAAAGTATTCTTCGTGCAATTTCCTGAGGAATTTTGCTACGTTAAGACATCATGCCAATTGTTTTGTCTGATATATTCTTGTCTAAATAATAATATTTAAATTTACATATAACGAAAAAAAGATATATATATATATTTTTTTTCCAAAAATAATTTTGTGTGCCAATACTTTTTTTTAAAGAAATTTGCGTCAAGATGTTTTTTTTTTGAAATGGTTATCTTGAAAATCGACGCAATGCGAAGGAATTTCGTTTAACGACTCTCCATTTGAAATTCGCGGCTGACGGCTTGGTAGGCAGGGCCGTGAACGTCTGAGATTCGCTAGCAGGGTACCTAACTCAGGCAGCAGTCAAAACCATCCTATCACGAAACTGAACCTGGTGTACAGTCAAGTGTTTTGAAATAATACAAGGCAGAGACTCACTTCACGAAAATCGGGTGCCACTATGTATACCTGGAAGATTTAATCACCTGAGAACAGGAGCAAATTGCAGCTTCCGAAACGTCGTGATTTTTGGTCGTACATTTTCATCTCGTTAAACTCGTGCTGCTCTTTTGGTTTCGTGTTGTTCATTGTTTGACTGAATCATTGCACTTTTTGATCCGTTTATATATTTTTGAAGACTTTTTCCTGTTTTGTGCTTCTAGTCTTCTTGCTGTGAATTTGTTGTTTTTGTCTTGTTACAAATGCATAATGCCCGTTTAGTTTCGTGCTGTTGTCGGACAGGATCATCATTTTTTTTATCACTGTACTTCGTGGTTTTTGCTGTTTTATATTTCGCATCTAAGTTTCGCTGCTGTCGTCTGGTTTGTGTTGTCTTCGTTGATTTCGTGTCGTCCATTGTCGGACTGGATTATTACAATTTTATGATACTTTTAGATATATTATGTATTTGCCTGCGATATTCTGTTACACATCTGTTGCGCTGTGACTTACTTCTGCTGTAGTTCACTTGTTATAGTTTCGGCTGTTTCCCTCTTGTTGCAGCTGTGCTGTACTCGTTGTTCCTGTGTCGCTCGTTGTCGAACTGGATCAGTGTCTCAATTGTTTCTTACGTCTTCTCAAAGACATGTTCACGGTAAACTGAGCACTTTTGAAAGCCCTGCTTAAGATCTTCTTGTATTCACATTGAGTATTCTTCTGCCGTGTGTTAAATTAGCATTGCCATTGGCCTCAGCACTTTCATCATGCGTCATTAAGTGAAACCATAAAATTATCAGGAAAGTAAATATTTTACAAATTTGCTGATTGTTATACTTACATGCATTAAAAAAAAACGGACGGAAATTGAAATGACTTCATTATTCACACACGTTTATCTAACACTTTTCAAATCAACTTTAAGATATGGGACTACTTTTCCTCCATCGTTACAAACTTTACTGGCCGCTTGCCAGTCAGTGTACACATCAAAATTTATGTACGTATGGGCAGTGACATTTTTCAACGGTTGATTTGAGTTCTTAAATAACCGCGAACAGACTATATTTATTTAATCAGCTTTCCACGTTTTTTTTCTCATCCACGTATTGTGTTCGTCCCCCCCCCCCCCTCCTCAAATTTCCGTAGTCACTCTAGGGAAAGTTTATTCTGCTCAGGTTAGGAAGAGAACGATAGTTCTTATGGGAGAGTTCGGCGTAGGGAAGATATATTCGCTGCTATGTGCGCAGTGTTCCAAGAGGTAACTTTTAAGCTACGTGAATAATAAAAGAGAAAGATTTTCCTTAGTTACGAAGTTACAAATTTGAGATATGATTATTGGAATTATTATGATTTTTAAATGTAGAAAATACAGAAAATCTGGTACACATGCGACACTAGCGCTTACCTAGTGGCGAAATTTTGTTAAGACAAACTTTTGAAACTGATTTTCCCAACCTGTAGTAGAAGGAACCTTACTCTAGGCAACGGAAGTCGAACCAAAAATTCAAATCCGTAGTTGATTAACCTTGAAACGACTATAAGATGCCTGCCCCCGTGCCTCTTGTCACGGATGTTGGTCCCGGGAGGGCATGCGCAGTTTGGCGAGGCGTCGAGGGCTCCGGGCGGTATCGACCTGCAGCCCGGTGACTCCGAGCCACCCCTGAAGGAAGCGATGGGGGATGTTTTCTGGCACGGCTGGGGGTGGGGGGGTTAGGGGGTGGCGGAGTGATTGCCAATCACCGGAGGCCTGAACGCCACTTTGCGCGATGCGCGCCGCGGTCGTCCAGGCCGACGGAGCTGCTACTGCCTCTCTCCGGGGTTGCTATGGCGCGGGGGTTGACTTTGAAGACCCACCCCGACGCCTGCGCGTTAGGCAATCCGCTCTGTCCCCCCGGTCGACACCACGTATCGAGCGGACGTAGCGATGGCGTGTGAAGCGACGACGTAGCTGGCGAGTAATACTACATATACAATTAAAACATTATGCAGTAACCGCAGTTCTCACACGCAGATCTACCTACGTCTTCTGGACTTACTATTCACAATTCACCTGATAATTCTTAACTCCAGTTAAAGTTTATTCTGCTCATGTTAGAAACGAAACGAGATTTACTATGGGAGGGTTTGACATAGGGAAAATTTCCGCCGCTAGGCGCGCTGTGTTCCAAAAGGTAACATTATATTAATATTTACGCTACGCGAACAATAAAAAAGGAGGATTTTACTTAGTTACGAAGTAATTTTGTATTTAATTTATGATTATTGCCTTTATCCTGTTTTTAAACGTAAATAATCGATTAAATACTGTATAACGTGTTCACAGTAAAATGAGCACTTTTGAAAGCCCTCATTAAGATCTACTTGTATGAACATTGTGTATTCTTCCGCCTTATGAAAAATTAACATTACCATGGGCTTCGTCACCTTATTCATGCCTCGGTCAAGTTAAGTGCATCTGTGAAATTATTTCAAAAGAAAATATTTTGCAAATCTGCTCATTTTTACACTTCTATGCATTAAAAAAACAGATAGCGAAATAAATAATTTTAAGTTATCATAAACGGTAACCTGACACTTTTTATCAGACGTTAAGATAGCGAACTACTTACCATTCAGCGTTGCCAACTTTACTGGGCGCATGCCACTCAGTTCGACCGTTAAAATATATGCAGATAGGGATAGTGGCTTTTTTCTAAGACTGATATAAAAAGTTCTCACTTTATCGTGAACAGCCTTTATACATGCGATAATAGTGCTTACCTAGTGGCGAAAATTAATGGTTGCCAAACTTTCAACATTGATCTTCGCAGAGTTACTCCAGGCAATGAAAATTTGCAATATACCTGTCCTGTTTACTTTCGGTCGTAACCTTACCTCGTGTAATACAACCATATTTAAGCAGATGGTACATCAAAGTAGACGTTTTCTAGCAGAGAAGCTAACATTTTGTAAACAAATATTATCATAAATATATGCATATACAAGACTGCTCTGTACTTGTTATGCTTACATTACCGTAAATAACAATTTCCCGCCAACAACACCGACTGCTCTAATCTGATTGGTTGCCGCCATCACAAGTTTAACTAAAAATATCAAATATAACTCTTTCTTTTGACGCTTAAGTAAATCCGAACAAAGCGCACGACCTGCTAAGTTCAATTATAAAACAGTGCATAAGATGACACATTTTCAGTTCTTCTGCACACGTCATTAAGCATAATTCATCGCTTAATTCTTTTATTGTAAACCCATCTTAACCCTGCAAATGAGTCTGTCTCACAAACGACTGCACTTGGACAGTTCTGAAAGTATTCTTATGTATAGGCTATTCACGTTAAAATGAGCGATTTAAAAGCCCTTCTTAAGATCTCCTTGTATGCACGTTGTGTATTCTTCTGGCCTATATAAAATTAACATTGCCACGGGTCTCATCACTTTATTCATGCGTCAGTCAACTGAATGTGTAAAATTATTTATAAAAGTAAATATTTTTAAAATTTGCTCATTTTTACACCCCGATGCATTAAATAAACACAAAGCGAAAGAAATAATTTAAGTTACCACAAATGACTACCAAACACTTTTTATTCGACGTTGAGATATGGAACTACTTCCCATCCATCGTTACCAACCTTACTGGGCGCATGCCACTCGGTGAGCCTGCTAAAATGTATGCAGGCAGGGACAGTAACTTTTTTCTAACGTTGATTTCAAAAGTGCTCACTTTATCGTGAACAACCTTTACAGTTATTTCCATGGCAAAATAATTTCTGTCCACATGCTGGGCAAGTTAATAGTCATTTGAATGTGCTTTGTGACGACACCCGTGGGTACACACTGTTGTAGTCATAGAATCAGATGTAAACAGGACAGCGTTCAAAACTAAAAAAAAACACTGCGCTCGTTCGTGATACAAGCTACATATACAGGTTGTCCCTTATCAGCTATTATAAAATTTGTGCAGAATGAGACAGAGAAAGTAATACGACTCATAACCTGAAGTGATCATTGAGGTATACATGCAACCTTGAAGAAAGCTGTTTTAAATTTTTTTAAATTTCACAACTAGCTATTTTTTTAGAAACTAAAAAAATTTAGGTAAAATATTTGAGTCAAAAATCTTGTTGATTGACGATGTAAAATGCCTAGAATAGTTAGTTCCTTGATATCACACTCCTTCGTTAATAACACAAGGGAGTGGCGCCATGTTAGTTCACTAAGTTGTGTAAGCGTGAGGAGATACACAGTGGATTAATTTCGACAGATATCAGCACTCATGTTCGAAGTACTAAAAAAAAGTTTGCCTTAGCTTAACACATTAAGACCAACCGTTCTGGCTAAAGGGGGCAGAGCAGTTAGCCTGCTCGCCTCCCACCAAGGCGACCCGGGTTCAATACCCGGTCGGGTCACTCCGGAGTTTTGCATGTGGGGATCGTGCCGGACGATGCCGTTGGTCGACGGGTTTTTATCGGGGCTCTCCCGTTCCCCCCTTTTCATTCCGGCGCTCCGTCATTTTCACCTCAATCACCCTCATCGGCTCTCAAGACCTCGTAAGAGCCGTCCAAATCTCTTCACTCACTAGTTATGGTTAAAATCAACACCTGGAAGTTATGCAATATAGGGTGCGGAAATGCAGTTACAAGTTGCTAATAGAGAGGGCGACAGTGCACACTATTCAAATATTTAACACTTTCATTCGACCAAAACTACCTTGGAGTATATATTTTAACACTCCCAGCTTCTAATATTTAAAAATAAAATCATTTCAAAACTTCTTGCTTCAAATATGCATATCTCCCTATTATCACCCTAAGCCATGCGCACTCGAAATGAATGCATGTCACGCACTGTTTCGCCTAAAGTATATAATTAAAATGTATTTACTTTGTTGCCAATATTTCTGGGTGACTTGTTATTCCGCCCAACTACTCCATAGATTTCAAGACAAAAAAAATGTTTCTTAGGACCGAAGGATTGAGCGCCACATCTAACAGCACTGACGACTTGCTAGCCGCTTCGACTCCGTAGCGCAGTACTGGAAAGCAATAACATAGTATTGTATGGTCGATTCATCGTCACTTCAAACTTTTCTGAAGTCCTACTAAAGTTCTACGAGTACTTTCAAGCTATTCCTATGCCTCATGCAAACAAATCTCAACTAAGTCGAGAATATTACACCAAAGGGAGAACGCACCGTAATCGTGCACGCTCTGATGATATTTTGAATGAGAACCATTTCCTACCAAGGCTGTTCACGATAAAGGTAGCACTTTCGAAATCAACTTTAGAAAGAAGTCGCTGCTCCTACCTGCATATATTTTAATGGGCGCACTGAGAGACATGCACCCTGTAAAGTTGATAACGATGGATGGGAAGTAGTTCCATGTCTTAACGTCGAATAAAAAATGTTAGATAACGATTTGTGATAATTTATATCATTCCTTTCGCTTTAAGTTGTTTTAATGCATCGAAGTGTAAAAATGAGCAAATTTTAAAAATGTTTCTTTTCCTAATAATGTCACAGTTTCACTTGACCGACGCATGAATAGAGTGATGAGGCCAGTGGCAATATTAATCTGACATAAGGCGGAAGAATACACTACGTGTATACTATTAGATCTTAAGCAGGGCTTTTAAAAGTACTCACTTGACCGTGAATAGCCTATAGGCATTAACAACACGCGTATTTTTCTCTGCTTTTATTTAAATTAATTATAAATGACATATCATTTGCAAAATAAATTTTTATTGAGTGTTCAATTTAACGGAAAATAAAAATACTTTTATGGTGAAAAATGATAAAAAGCTTGTGGTACATGACATATTACGGAAACAACCAAACACGTTATACATGGGGTGATTTTTCTAAAGTTTGATTCAAAAGTGTTAAGATACCGCGAACAGACTAAGATACATGTTTCTCTTGGGCTACCGCGCTGAGGCACCACGTGAAACAGTGCAGTCAAACGCGTCCGGTCACGAGCTGCCACTTCTCTAGGCTTTGTGTCATTTTAAGTTTCCCGACTCATTATACACAACGAATCGCCCCGCAGATTTCTAAACACTTTATGAGGGACAAGCTGTGTACTTGTTCCACGGCTGTGGTAGGTGGTGACCTGTTGAGAGACACGCCGGCTGATGATAAAAACTGTACCCTCCCGGAGCACGCAACAGGAACCAACACATGCCTGAGGAAGCTGGTGGGTACGGAACGTCATGCGAGCACTGGCAAGCAAACGGCACGACACCCATTTACACGCGTGAATTAAAGTCTGCTGAAGATTTAGTGGTCGATGAGGGAACTGCAAAACAGTCCGGATACAGTGAAGGGCAGACACGAAGCGTACATTGCAAACCGCTCGTCATCTGCCCCTGGTTAATAAGCTTAGAGGAGAACCGTAGCTGGGTCAAAGTGATGATTAGAGACCCGAGAAGTTCGCGGGTTCAATGACATGTAGGCTAGACTCCACAGTCTTATATACTCTCACATATCAATCACATGTTTATTGGTTGATTGTTGTGGTAGTAGAAGGCGGTTGTTGGGCGCACAATTTATTGTATGTTTGTTATTAGCTCATTTATCTCCAGGAGGTGTCAAACAACACGTCTACCAATTACAAAAATAACATTTACGTACAAGTGTGTGAATTCCAACTTGTCTATAAGTGAACCCGCGAAATTCTCGGGTCTCTAGTGATGATCAAGAGTGAAGCAAGAACGAAAAGAAGGGCAGCTTCCATCTGTACCTCGAAATTCGACTGCCACGCTAGCAGTGGGGTTAAAAAGGCATGCGTCCGGCCCAGGAACGAATTTAGTAATTTGGCACGCCTTACAATAGCAAGAAGTTCCGACCTTTTCGTTTAGAAACGTGCTCGAATGAATGTTTTCGAATCCTAATATCACGTATGCAAATAATATTAATATAGAATTAATAACACGGTACGTGCATGATGTCACAAAACACTAATCATGCGATGAATAATTTACAATGGGCTTTCTTTGTGGCAAACTAGACAGTCCGCTGTTAATTCCGGTAGTGGAAATATAATCTGTTCTATTTCACCATAATGTAATTTATTCTATGGGGACCAAGTGAAAGATAGACCTCCGTGGTGGAGTTGGTTGCGTGCAAGCTTACGCGAGGAGTCCCGTGTTCGATTCTGGGGTAAGTCATGAGTGTGATTTGTGTCTGTCTTGACAGTAGTCTCGTCATACATGGAAACTGTCCCCGAAAGCCTGAAAAGAATGAAAAGGTAAGGACCCGCATTTGACTAGACTCCCTGTCCAGATATCGTATTTAAATTGTTTTCCTGAATGCTGGGACTGTTCCTTACAGAGGCCAAGGCCGAATTCTTTCCCTCTAGTTTGTAAGAGTGCCTTGCACTTTTTGTTTTGATCACGCCGTCGGCATATACACACATACATGCAGGATTGGCGGGATTCGACTGGCAAACCTCGTGAGGCGATTCCTTATGCAAAATCATATGGAAAATATACAGGGCACTTTCTATCCAGACTCAATATTAAGGGACGCGCGAGTTCTTGAAAAATCGAGATTTAATACTGAATTTTGCGCAAAACATCGGGTGAAGTCAAATTAAATTTCAATATTCCGAACATTGCTTTATGTTATCGGAATTTTCAGCCTAAGAGGAAATTACCATTAATGCCTCCCGCCGTAATGAAAATACCAGGTGTAGTAACCTTTTTATTGCATAGAAAAATTTTACCGTCGGGAATTATGAAAGTTCGATGCTGGTTATTTGAGAAGTATGACCTAACAAGGACTCACCGTTTTCCTACGTACACGAGGCTATGGTATGCAGCTGTGTCCACCGCACATACGGCGGAGGACATTCTTAACACTTACTGTAAACAACAAGTCCTTTACCTTAATAAATTTACAGTACTGGAGATGCCTGTTTTTTTTTCTCGTGGCAGTCGGTGTGTGATTCCCTGCAGGAAGTACTGTGTTACGTAAGCGCCAATTTGTAGCTTATATCGTATTGGTGGCATACTCCAGGCGGTTCCTGGGTAGAATCAGAGTTTCCTTCCTACGAAATTTCACTTGCAAAGTCTGGCAACACTGGACAGTTGATGAAACGTTTCTTAAATATTGGCTGTTGCTCAATATTTGCCGTTCGATCATAAGTCAGGCTACAGGTGTTGTTTAGTTAGGTACGCGTTCCGATCTCAAGCCAAGGCTTGTTTGACAGTTTTTTTTTTAAATTGGCGTTATGACTTTACTTATTTCTCCTTCGCTCGTTACTTTCGAATTTTTTTTTAATGTTTGGCTTTATGCAGTATTTTATTCAGCTCAGCCTGAACTATGGTACCATGCATGATACAGACTGTAATATGAAGAGAAGTCTGGTATATTCCATTATATACAGCGAAAGTGCCACATTGTGCAAGTAAACCTGTACATACCAATAAACTTGGTGACGTTGTTTTGGATTTGGTAGGCACGGTTAAGGATTATTCTACCCAAGTTTGTGAAGCTCAATACTTTTAGTTTGGCAACAAAAAATCTTCGCCACTAAGTAAGTGCTAGTGTCGCATGTGTACTGGATTTTCTCTGTAATTGCGATAATCAAAAATCAAATCAATACAACTGAATAAAATAGAAGTGCCTGTTTGTGATTTTAGAATTTTCCATTTTTTTATTTTTTCACATAGTATAATTAATTACTAAGCCATATATAATGCTAATTTTTTTCGTGTCTGTCTGTTCCACCGGATTTAACTCAAAAACCACTGAACATACTGACATAAAATGTACACTATATATATATATATATATATATATATATATATATATAATAACCCCAGGACCAACCCAGTCTTTGTTTCATCGAGATATCTCAAACGGTTCCAAAAATACGATGGTCAGAGATGTACATAGGTAATGGATTAAGCTTTTCTTAGGAATACTGCATAAAAGAAGCATTGTTAAAAAAATTTCCGTCATTTCTCCTTTATTTTTTGTCTATGGGCTGTCCTCCTTTCCTTCCCAAGAGCGATTCCAAATCCTAAATGTCATACGTACGAAGTAGCACAGGAAAGCTAGTATAAAATAACTTCGTACCTGAGTAAAATCATTCTCTTTTATTATCCACCTAGCTTGAAATTTTAAATCAAATTTTAATCAAAAGTGACCTGTTTGGAGTACTGCGCACCTATCGGCGGAAATTTTCAATATACCAAACTCTCCCATAAGTAAACTTGTTTCGTTCCTAACCTAAGTAGAACTGGCCTTAACGTGATCAACGTGGCTTTATATTCTTCCAGCGCTGCTGTAGATTCCGCTCCACGAAACCGCGTCTGGGAAGGGGGGCAGCGGGGGTTGTTCGATTGCACCGAGGGGGTTTGTAGAGGGGGGGGGGGTGGTATTGTGGTGTGACGCCCAGAAGAATAGAACAACCTGCCCCAGGATAAATACCAACTTACCCTGCTCCCTACCGAAACATGAAACGGCCATTGTGCCATAAATGTGTTTGTCTTGTTGGGATTAATGTGCGATCGGTCCGCGCGTGGGGGGACCCGCAAAACCACGTGAAATACCCCCCTCCCTTTTTAAAATCTGATCCCATCCCCCTCTCCGTCGTTTCTGCCCCCTCCCCCACAGAGATGAAACATGCATGCCCCGCGCATAGCGGCGGGGGGTTCCGATTCATCGGCGAACACGCACTGAACGCGCTGGAAATAGCAGCAGAGCGCCAAGGGTTTTCCTGGACCCGTTATTTTTGAATATTTCAATTTATTCGCATTGGGAATTCCGGCACTCAACGCGCGCGGGGGATGGAGTCGCCCAGACGCCGTCCGACGAACGCGGGAACGCTATAAACAATCTTCAATTGGGAATGAGCACATGCGTGAAACTTTGATGAATCCCCCGCCATTTATAAAGTAAATTTCGTCGTGCAAAATTGAACCGTCCGGATGTGCAGCGAACGCCGGCAGCTTATGGCGGCCGAACGGTGTGTAGATCTTCGGCAGAAAACGACGTATTCGGTATTACAAAAATGCCCAGCGTGCTTGACTGATGTCCGTTTAGGAAACGCATTTGAGAAACTTTATAAATGTATAAACCAATACAAGATTCTCCATTTATCTCCAAAGACAATTTTGTCCGCAAGTGAAAATGATTGAATCCGATGTTTTTGCAGTCATTTTCAAGCGTGGACCTCTCGGTGCAGAATATATATATATATATATATATATATATATATATATATATATATATATATATATATATATATATAGGCAAAAGCATCACTCGTAAAAATTATATGGTCACAGCTGAAAGTATCATAGATGCGCGTTATCGACGGCGAGATAACGCGCCAGTTCAGTGAGTTGCGCCTAGAGGCTACGATGAGGCACAATGAGCATGCCTGTGTCACCCTTAATTATATTTTGAAAATACACGCCTGATCTTTACGGCATAAAACGTACAAAAAGGAACATATTACCAGATGTCATTGGCAGATACTTCCAAACGCAAGAACTGCATGTAGGCACTTATCTATGTCAAGCGAATAACACTCCAAACTGTGAAATGATTTATATGAATATTAACTACTAGGTGACCCAGTCCGTAACCTTTTTTTTTTTTGTTTTGTCACGGGGCTAGAACAGTTGCCATGTAAACAAATTTGGTTATCATACAAAGACTGAAAAAAATATTGCAAAGATATATGTATGTAGGTAATAATGAAATGATGTGAAATTAACTCAACACTGAAGCGACAGCTAACCCATTAAATATTTATCTATCCACTTTGCCACTGCGGCCCCACTTAACATAGTTCTATCCACTGAGCCACTAAGGTCCCACTTGGAATCGCTCTATCCACTGAGCCACTGTGGCCCCACTTAATTAACTCAACATTGAAGTGAGAAGACATTTAAAGTAAACAAAAAATTATATTCCATTACCTTCACATCTCTATGCAATATTCTCTATGCATTAATACAAAACTTTTCATAGGAAAAAAGTACTTAACATTTTAGTTTTCAGGGTAAAAGGAAATGATTGCTTAATCTGATATTGCTGAAATTCGAACATGACCTGTATTTTACCTTGAGAATTCACTCTGAAAAATTTGAAGAACTTCTGTTGAGTTTCAAGGGACTTAGAGTTATTGAAGCCGGACAGACAGACAGAGGGAGATCGTTTACTTATTATATAGGATTTAGAAAAGTCACCACAACCATAGTAAGTATGAAAGTGAAAACTACCGCTCGAGGAAATGTAAATTCGAAGAGTTGGGATATGAAGGAGATTTTATCTAACAACTGTGCTTTAAGATTTTTAATTATAAAGGCTGTTCACGATAAAGTGAGCACTTTTGAAATCAACCTTAGAAAAAGTCACTGCCTCTACTTGCATCTATTTTGACGGGCGCACTGAGTGACATGCGCCCAGTAAAGTTGGTAACTTTGGAGGGGAAATAGTTCCGTATCTTAACATCGAATAAAAAGTGTTAGGTAAACATTTGTGATAAGTTAAATTATTTCTTTCGCTTTCTGTTTTTTTTTTTTTTTTAAGTTGTAATAATGAACAGCTTTTAAAATATTTGGTTTTAAATAATTTCTCAGTTTCACTTGACTGACGCATGAACAAAGTGATGAGGCCCACTGCAATGTTAATTTTACATAATGCGGAAGAATATACAACGTGCATACAAGTAGGTCTTAAGCAGGGGTTTCAAAAGTGCTCATTTTACCGTGAACAGATTATAAAACAAGAAATTTTTATAGTATGTTTGATTCTTGCAGCTCTAAAAGAATAACTTTATATAGTATGATTGCGTACGATGCCCCGTATCTATCAGCCGTACTTCAAGTTTGCGAAAGAATTTCGAACGCATGTTATAAAGCCACGTGCACAGGAACTAGTTTTTCTTTGCAGTTTAAGAATACGACGATGCATATATAAATACGAACCACCCAAGAATTTTTCTCTTCTCACCTCCTTTCTCAAGCGATTTTAAGATTGACTGATCCAGAAACTAGGAGTTTCCGATCAAAAGTTTACTAGTGAAAGTTATTCCGCTATATAAACTTTACTATCACCACCAGGGATATGTTGCTTTTATTCCAAATCATCATGTCTGTTGAGTGTCCCATACCACCTGTTAGTACAAGAGTAGGTTATAAAAATAGCAGAATAAATTTTAAAAAACATCGTTATTCAAATAAACTGTTTATATTTGCACGTAAGTTGACACATTTCAGTTTGATGACATGCCATAAATATGAGTGTGGAAAAGAGTACATCTTGAGATATAATTTTTTTAATCACAGCACTAACGCACACCAAAAAAAAAAAAAAAAAAAGTAAAAATTCGCCTTGCGAAATATTTTTTCCTTGTGGTGAACACAAAATTATTTCATAGGGAACACTAAGATCGTTTGTAAGTGACAAAAATAGGTGCGCATTTGTAACATCTAAAAACAGATAAATTGTATCAAATGCTACAAAACTATAGCCAGCTTTATCTACTCAACAAACATGCAGTCAATAACATATATTATGTTCTACAGTAAACCATTATAAGAAAATTTTAATATACACAAATATTGTTCTGTAATTTATTTTATTTTTTTAAATTTTTGTGAGTGATTTTATTTTATATTCAAACAATAACAACATTTACTCTCTGTTGTATCCTCCCATTTTATAAGGCCACAAGATGGCCACGAAAGCGAGCAAGCCGGTAGAGCTTGGTTATAATTTGCTCGTGTCATAAATAAAACACGTCGGTGGAGAGACTCTTCTTTCGTCTTATAAAGCGAGAGTGAATTTAAATATTCCTCTTCGTAGGAAATTTTGTGGTTGCAATGAACGATCTATAGTCTTGTGGATACCCAAGCGTCTACTGGGTGCTGCTACTGCTGTTGCTGTGAGATTATTTTTTTCCACAGCGTGGGATTCCGTCTTACCTTCCTTGCGAGTTTCATCGACTTAAAGATTTCCAAGCTGTGT